>JAOQGH010000040.1:60685660-60822516 GCA_025769975.1 Gallinago jamesoni | reverse complement strand
CTCTTCTCCAGGCTGAACAACCCCAGCTCCCTCAGCCTGTCCTCGGAGCAGAGGGGCTCCAACCCCCTAATCATTTTAGTGGCCCTCCTCTGGACCCACTCCATCAGGTCCATGTCTTTTTTCTATTGAGGGCTCCAGACCTGCACACAGTACTCCAGGTGAGGTCTCATCAGAGCAGAGCACAGTGTCAGAATCACTTCTCTGGACCTGCTGGCAACTCTTTTTTGGATGCAACCCAGGATGGGGTTGGCCTTCTGGGCTGCAAGTGCCCACTGCCTGCTCATGGCCAGCTTCTCATCCATCAGCCCCCCCAAGTCCCTCTCTTCAGGGCTGCTTTCTAACACCTCATGGCCCAGTCTGTACTGATGGCAAGGATTGTTCTGGCCCAGGTGCAGAACCCTGCACTTGCTCCCATTGAACTTCATGAGATTGACTTGAGCCCACCTCTCCAGCCTGTCCAGGTCCCTCTGGATGACATCCTATCCCTCAGGTGTTCTGGCCTGTGATTTTGATTTACTTAATAGAAGTTAGGTTCTTTGAGCATCCTGATTTTGTTCAGGTCTGCTCGTCTTCAAATTATGAATTTTCTCTGCTAAAAGTGAACAATTAATAATTACAATGCTGGACACACCTGTGAGATGATCCTTTTCTAAAATGCTTATGTACATAGCCATTTCAGCTTCAGAGCAGGGGAAACTATAAAGCCAAGAGAGAAGGAAGTGTCATATAAACAGTAGGAATATGAGTTTGAATGCTGCTGGTAAGCTGCTGTACGAGGAGGGGGCTATATTCAGAGAGCACTTACTGGTATGTGGGTTGGGGCTGCCAAGGTGATTGGGGTCTCTGGACTGAGCCGTTGAGACTCTTTGACGCCCACGCAGTCAACCTGCACTGCCATCATTTTCTTCTGTTGGTACGGCAAAGAAATATGAAGCCTTTAGCTCTGCCCACAGGTATTAAAAGCAGTCCTCATTGGTTTTCCATGTTGTTTTGGGCGTTTACCAGTGCTGTGGTGGAATTATTTCTGGTCTTGCACTCCAGTGCAACCCGTGCTTGGTGTGTCCGTGCAGACCGCGTTGGCTCACCGGACGGAGTCACAGGACACAGCTGAATGCTGTAGTTGCCAATGCTAAGGGTCCTGAAAAGAAATTCTGGACTTGCACTTGTCTGCCAAAAATGACCTTTTAGTAGGGACCATGGGAGGGTGGAAGACAGCAAAGTCAAAGCCAGACCAGACTTGGGAGTTAATCTTTTGTTATTAATTGGGAAGCTTAGTATGTCACACATTAATTGCTTGGTATTTCTCTTGCTGGTACAAGGGGAATTTGACTTCCAGTGCCAAGTGGAACAGCTCCAAAGCATGTGCTGATCAACACCAGTCGATAGCCTGCTGGCTAGGCCACCACCAGGAGACAATTGAGGGCTGCTGGTCCTGGCTCCACATCGCAGTACAAGGATTTACAAACGGCTCCCACTTCTGCAGTGAGGGTCTGCATTGATACAGCAGGCTGCTTTTATCAAAACGTAAAATTTGTGCCTATCTTCATATCCAGTGCTGAATCAAGGCCTGGTTATGCTTCTCGGTACAGGAACATTGACCGTGGAAAGGCCAATAGAAACATTGATTTCTATCCAATATTTCTGGATGTACGCGTACAACATGCACAAATAGTGACTCCCTGGGTATTGTCATGAGTTGAGCTGTTGTTAACAACGAAAGCAGTTGGTTGCAGTCTGTAGTAGTTTTAAGATTATTGCATTTCGGAGCATGGACTTCGTTATTCACAACCATTAACTGTGTTTTGGCTTGCAAATGTATGAAATTAGCTGGTTGAAAACTCTACATTGTACTTTACAAATACCACTGCTTTTCCATGTGTCTACTACATCTTGCACAAAATTAAATGGACAAATTTGCCCAAATGCAAGGGAAAACAGTGAACTTTTAAAATTTTACATACCTTTATAAGCAGCAGGAATTTGAGGTATCTCATAAGCACATATTTCTATAGACAGGTAAAATTCTGTAAGTCCACATTTCTGTCAGCTGAAGAAGACCTCAGACACTTCCAGACACTTCCCAGTGGTGGCAGGGGAGCTCCTTTGAGCTGAGTTTCCAGTGGGATGGATCGATCCATGCAGTGAGTCAATCCATACCCTGTGAAAATAAGACTGGTGCTTTGTTTCTCCTTTTTGAACAGTTTTGTGTACTAAAAAGTAAGGAAACAAGTGAAAAAAAACCAAAAACATATGAGGGATGTTTTCTAGTTTGATACACCTTTACAAGTCTCTCAAAAAGTAAATACGTTTGAGGTGGTTAATTTTTGATAGTTCCTAGACATTGAACTGGTTTTGTATTTTCCAACATTGTTGTCTTTTGACTAATGACAGTCTAAAAGATCTGGTCTTTGTGAGCAGCTGTGGAAATATCCATTTTAAAATGTGTAAAAAAAAAATAGGATGGGCAGAAACTAAAAGGGACAATTTAAATGTTACATCTTTTTTATCTGTTTTATGTGCTGTTTCTATAAATTCCATGACCTTTCAAGGATGTAGAGATGGTGCAGTTGCATATATCAGGAAAAGAAATCTCTGAGATTGCTACCTTTTAAAAGAATTGTCTGATATTTCTGGATAAGGGAACCTGGAGTGTAGGAAAGCTGCTGTATCAGAAAGTATGCTGTGATAAAAGTGAAATATTTAAGTTTGGAAACTGGAAAATAGAGTTAGATCTTATATTACTTTTACGATCTGCTGAGAAGGTTGATTTAAATGACTGACTTAGCATCCCAGAAAACTTGTTAGGGAAAAGAGGGATAATTCTCCAACACTGGATGTATTGACATAATTAGCTTTTAGACCCATAATATCCTTTTTCTTTCTTTCACTTTCATTGCTGTTCATCAATTTCTGCAACGAAATAAAAGGAAAGCAAATCTTTATCACTATACAGTCCCTGTTCAGCTCTAGAGAAGATCAGTCCTGAGAATATGATTCTCCGCTACCAGTGACTTTCACTAATTAAATTAGTTTAGATCTGACAATTTATTTTTCTCTAGATACCGGCATTGTAGATGCTAAAGTAGTTACATATAGCCTCAGCATAAGCATTTGACCCTACTCCAATTTTTCCTTATTGCCATCCTTATAAATTAGGTTTGAGTTCATGAAATCACAATTTATGAAAATTCCTTTTTCTTTTTTTATTGATGTAATCTTTCAAAGGAGTTTAAACTTAACACACCACTCACAAAGGAAGAAGTTTTTTGCCAATGGCTTTGTTTCAAGAATCAGATTACACCATATTTTCCAATTATTCAAAATAAGAAGAAGCATGTAGAGGGCAATAAAGTCTATAAAACTGTCTTACCTGCCTGTCATTTTTATATCTTTTTTTTCCCTTTTAAATCTGTGTTCCTAAGTATTTAGCTCCTTTTTCACAGATTTTATTTTTAATATCTTATAGTTTCCACATTCTATCTTTTTGTTTTCACCTTTGTAAATTGCAACCCATGTATTTTGGCATCTGCCTCAATTCCTTAGATTTACAGGATATAAGGGGGTTGCATGTATTTGTGTGTCAGTGAGTTTGTAATCAATTTTTGCTAGTAATTACAAATGGTATTCAGGTAGTTTACCTTCATTTTTATGTCCAAATGTGTCTTTCTTTTGGTAGATGCTTACAGGAAAAATGGCATTGGAGAGCTGAAGGGAGGTTTTTGGAAAGATATTGGGGGTAACCCAGTGTTCCCACTTCAGCAAGCAGTTTATAGCAGAGTGTAAACCTCCAGAATTCCAAGTGTCTCCTATCTACCAGATGTTTCCTTTTTCTCTTACTGAAGCTGTTCTAAGAGTTGCTGGTTCATATAAATATTTTTATCATAACAGCGATTTTCACCCAGCTGAAATTACATGCCATCAAATACCTTCTCCTGTGGTCACATAAATATTTAATTGGCTTGAAATGGGCTTGGGGAGAGCAGAGATTTGAATTATTTCTTGCACTTTCTAGAAGAACATTTATCATGAGACTCGTGGCGGTTTGGTGCTGGTAGATGCAGCTCCACTAATAACTAGGGGAAAAGGGGAGAAAACCTAGGACAGAATGTCCAGGTGTGGGTAGGGTATAGATGTTCCAAGGCAATGAAGGCAGAGAAATAAAACCTTTGAGTCTCTTTGAAAATTAAAATACTCTCACTCCACTGCTTGTTAAAATAGAGATAACCTTAGCAGTGTAGATCCCTAGAGGACAAAACTCATGGAACATGATGGTATGCATTTTTTACCTGGATTATTTTCATGATTCTTGGTTGTGATTTCTGGTTTCAGCAGCTTCTGTTTAAAAAAAAAAAAAAGGCTGATTTTCACCTACGTGTATCTCTTTAAATATAAAAAGCTGTGGTTGAAAAACAAGCACTATGAACAGCGAATGGGTCAGTATTTTTAAAATGAGGGGAGATAAGGAAACAGAAGCAGGGCTTCTTTGTGAAGGGTGTAGTTCCTACCAGCCCTGCCTTCTGCAAGCCGTGGTCCACTTCCAGCCCACCTAGCAATGGAAAAGCTGTGTCCATGTTATTGTCATGCTGCTTCTGTGGCATTTGTGTAGTCCTCTCTTTCCAGGCTTGTGTGGGAGCTGTGTCCATGTACTTCATGGGCTGCTTCAAGACCTGTCTCTTACCTGGTTTTGAGAATAAATCCATCTCCGTGTGTAACATGCTGTAGGCGCTAGGTTGATAAAGCAGCACGAGCACAGAGACAGCGTGAGCTGTCCCCTGGAAAGGAGGACTGTCAGCTCGCTCTCTGAACAGGCTTGGTTTTTTTTATTTTCATCACTCACGCTTAAGTCTGTTTACGCCGAAAGGGGGACTCTGTGGCACAAATAACTCAAATAATTACCTGGTTTATCTGAAATAAGTCTGAGGCTCTCTAGGAAGTTGCAGCATCCTTCCTCTTCCTGATGCCTCTCCTGAAATCTGCATCCCAGGCTACAGCAGGGGCATAGAAATGACAAATGCCTCCTGTTCACACAAGCAGCTGTTGCAGGCAGGTATCAGTGAGCGTTTTCCTCCTGCCAAACTTGAGCATTGTTTTGTGGGTTGTATTTCTCCAGTGCTGACAGAAGGGAAAGTCAGAACAAAGTTCAACCATCTAAGCTGATATTCCTCATTTACCTCCCGTTCTCGTCCACGGCATTTTCTCTGAACACAGACTCCTTTTTGCAGCATAAGCAGTTTCCCAATTGTGTCTCCTTTCCTGCAGAACAATTCATCAACACCAAGATTAACTGATTTATGTTATTACCATCTTTCCTGCCACTTGTCACCAGGGTGGTCCTCCCTTTTAAGTCCAGGGAAGAAGTCCAGATACACAATGTTTGTAGCAATAAGGATTGTCTTTATTTGTGTACATTCCTAACGGGACAGATAACTACAGAGAATAGCTGTGAGTTTTCTTTGGGAAGGGGAAGAAAAAAAAAAGAAAAAAAGAAAGATGCCAGAGCCATAATGTTTAAAGGGATCGTGAAGAACTTTACCTCTGTTAAACTGTTCTTGACAACACCAGTTGTGAAGTTAGATTACTACTATTAAGCTTATTCAGGTTTTGCAACACTTTGTTCAGAACATGAATACATCTATATATTGGTTTTATGCACATTTTCTTTTTTTTTTTCCTCCTTTTCCATTTTTCCATGGGCCATCAGTAAACAGGAAATGGATTTAAAATCTTTCTTTTCTCCAAATTTTTACTTTTACCTGATTTCTCATAGAGTTTACCTCTGGCTTTCTTGAAGGGTGGTTATCTTGCAACCCCTAAGCTTAAAGCTTCAGCTCTCTAATGGGCTGTATTTCCTCTACTCCTCATCCTCCCTGCTAGAGATACATGATTTTTTTTCTTATTGTTGCTTATCATGCTATATTGTTATTATTATATTGTTACGATACTGTCGTTACCACTGGTCTAAATTTGCCCTAGTAAAAAGAGAATTGCTTTTTTACAGTATCCAGAATTTAGTTCAATTCTCAAACGCCAAGAAATTCTATGTTACTATTTTCTTGGTGACTGAATGACTGAAATGCAGGCCTAGGCCTAAATGTAAAATGTGTGGTGCTCCAGTACCATAATCCCTACTATAGTCCACATTTCACTGGACAATGAACAGTCAGTTTTATTTACTTTAATACCAAATAAATCTGTTTAGGTATTTAAAGTCCTTATCAGTTTAATAACTAAGTCCCATTCAGCAGCAAATAACCTATTTACATTGGCCAGTGGGTGTCACTGTTACAATGCAAATGCAACTAAAAATAGCTACGGATAACTTCGAATAGTGGCATCAATGAATCAAAAAAGTTTCATTTATTTACAAAAAGAAATTAATTTCTAAAATTTTATTTATTTACCAAATTTTTATTGCTGTGATTCATTCAAGTTGGGGATGAGAAGAAAAATATAGGCCATTAGCCTCTTCCATCTGGGAGAGGGTGATTTACTCTGCCTGGTGTGGAGGTGTTTGGTTCACAGCATCCTGCTGCTGGGGCAGTTTGAGATAAGGTGGAGGCAGGCTGAGGCTGAGGGAGCAGCCCTGGCAATTGTCTCCTTATAGCTCCAGCACCATGATGCGACTGGAAGCGTTTTTGCCACATAGGCACCTAGTCATGCAATGGGAACCATCTTCTATTCAGAAGTTACACTTACATTTGAACAATACGGCATTGAGCGCTGTTATAAAATCTATTCCACAAATACAGGGCAACAAACTTGTTGATTAGGATAGAGTGTGCTAAAAAAGCAGAAACAACATGGGGTACCAGGCTTACGTACTTTCTTCATAGAATCATATGGGGTTGGAAGGGACCTCTGGAGATCATCTAGTCCAACCCCCCCTGCCAGACCGGGTCTACCCAGAGCAGGTTGCACAGGAATTTGTCCAGGCGGCTTTTGAATGTCTCCAGAGAAGGAGAATTCACCACCTCTCTGGGCAGCCTGTTCCAATGCTCCACCACTCTCACAGTAAAGAAGTTCCTCCTCATGTTTAGGTGGAATTTCTTATACTCAAGTTTGTACCCATTTCCTCTTGTCCTGTCACTGGGCACTACTGAGAAAAGACTAGCCCCGTCCTCCTGGCACCCTCCTTTTAAGTATTTGTTAGCATTGATCAGGTCCCCCCTAAGTCTTCTCTTCCCCAGACTAAAAAGCCCAAGTCCCTCAGCCTTTCCTCACAGCAGAAGATGTTCCAGGCCCTTAATCATCTTTGTGGCCCTTTGTTGTACCCTCTCCAGCAGTTCCCTGTCCTTCTTGAACTGTGGAGCCCAGTTCTTGACACGTTTTTTGCTGCTTTTTGCCAACAAACTACTAATCACAAAATTCATGGCTTTCATTCCTCGTTGCCATTACAACACCCGTTAGTATAAACAGAACGATCGCTTGGAGTGATGACAAATATCTCACACACACACACACATATATATACACAAATTATACATATGCATATACATTTTTTGGGTCTCAGCTACCACTGCATGACTCAAGAAGTGTTATACTTGGAGGGCTGGCAAAGAGTGGTTAGAAAAGGAAAAAAGTATGACTTTCAGGGGGCTCTGAAGATCATTTTTCACCCTTTTCTTCTCCTCACCTCCACCTGCCTTTCCCAGAAGAACCTTTAATCCCTACACAGTTCTCCGGTGTGCCCTGTAGCACAGGATGCTGTGTTAGTGCAATTCTTTTCCTGAAAAGAGTAGTGAGATATATGCCTATCTGAATGCATGCATTTGTGTAAAAATGTGTATACATATAGCCACAGCCACAGTGAGCTTGATTTGCTGACAGTTTGCAGAGGCAGCCTGAGCTATCCTAGCCAAGCCAAGCTGACAGTTTTCAGAACCTCATGGATTCCTTTAGGCTGTTATTTGCTGCTTTTGCAGCCAGGAAGTTTCTTGGGTAGAATTCTCACTTGATGTTGAATTGAGCTTTGTTTAAGTCACAGGACAGTTAGCAGCAGAAACCTGGAAAAACATGGGGCTTTCCCTTTGGGATAATACTCGTTTAAAGGTAAAGCTGCTAATAATTTGCCCTGCCTCTCCTAAAATGTTCAGTTTGCAGCGATCATGCTGCTTCTACATAAGCACCTCACCTTTTGTCATCTTAAGCTCCGTCATGTCTTGCAGCAGTCACACCAATTTACTCACCTTAACTGAGCTAGAAAATCAGGTTCTGCCGGTCATGTGGCAAAATATTTTCCTGAAGTAGTTAAAAATTCGACTCTGCTTCTCTGAAGCTTAAAATAGATGGTAGAATGACTGAAGTTTTACTTGCCTACTGGTTTTCCCCACACGAGCTGGGGGACGGCGGTCCATTTGTCCGGTTATCCTCCCTTTTCCTCTCCACATGCAGTACTGGGGAGCTATTCTGGACTATTCTCCTATACTGTTTGGGGGAACCAAAGGATCTGATTCGAGTGACACACTGTATGTTTGCAACTGTGCAATTTATACCATCTTGATCGAATATGTTTTCTTTAAACTTCTAAAGGAATACAGGAGGGGATGCTTCAGCAACGATTTTAAACAAATGTTTTTCCACTGTTCTGTGCACTGAGTGCACATCATAAAGCCATCGAGACCTCCTGCAGCACTGACTGGGTGTGCTTTTGAGAGAAACATGAAACAAGGAGCACGGGACAGACTGAGGTGAACTGGCATTTTCATGTTGAGAAACTGCAGTCCTCAGACTTGGACAACAACATACAAAAGTACAGTACTCCATAATATCTTGTTTTCAGCTTGTAGAGGGAAATCATATCTCTCTGATTTCGAGTGCAAAGCTTTTGTACATATTTTAAAAGCAAGAAGTTAAAATGAGTGTGTGAAACCAATTTACAGATTTTTGTCTTGGGTGCATTGAGACCGACAAATATTTTTCTGCTCTTGACACCTTACTTCATCTGTATAGCTCTAACTGATGCTGAAATAAGATACGGTACTGCCAGTCAGCTCACGATACTTCTGCAGCAGTAATAGTCAAGAACAACACTCGCTTAAAGAGCACTACAAACCGTTGAACACCACAGAACAGGCTGTTGAGACGTAGCAATTTAGAGCATGTGAAATCAAAATGGTATATACAAGCAAGAAGTAGGTATGTACTGATATTTTTTTTTTGCTATTTTCTTTTTGTGACGGCCAGGGAAAATATAAGTGACTATGAGTGTCTCTTTGTGCAGTACCAAATAGATTTTTTCAATAAATAAAGTGTATGCAAATAAATTGAGAGATCAAAACTACTACTCTTACTGATAAGCATTTTTAAATAAGTTTTTAATTTGCAAGAATATGTTTTCAGAGTAACGAGCATGGATAACTTCCTAAAAAAAAATGAAGCACTGTGTAATTAGTATAATTCTATATTAACACAATAATTGTGAATACTTACATTAAAACATTGCTATTTCTAACAAATGTCAATGACTAGAATCCTATCTAATACAAACAGAAAAAGTAGATGTGGAAAGCTGTGTCTGTGCGTACACTATTATTACCTTAATTTGCAACCATCTTATTAAGTAAAAGAAATGCAATTCCATAGTTTGCAATTCCACTTTGAAAATAATCAGCCTTTTTTCAGGTTGTTTAGAATGAGGTATAGAATAGCTGTTAAATTAATTTCACATGAAAGCATTTTAAAAATGGATTTGGAAATACAGAATCCTAAATTGTCCTACCAATGTAAAGGTAAATAACCTGTTATTCTTAAATTGTGGGTATTGTATGCAGTGCTTCCAGCTTTCTGTTAATTCACGCCTGCAGGGCAGCATAAATAAAAGTAGCCGGTGGGATGAAGAAAAATGGAAATCTTGGCCTGAATTTAAAAAGATGATAGAATCAGTTATTTGGTAACTCTATGTAAAAAATTTTAATACTGTCATTTTTGTATATTTTGTATATTATATACTATATGTACTATAAAATGACATAATAATAAATTTCCCAATAGGTTTAGCGATCCAAGCTGTAAAAAGTGGGTTCGGGAAAAAGCATTCATTATTCCTATTTCTCTGTTGAAGTGGGAAGGAACTGGAAAGTTCCTCTTCCCCAGGGTGGGCCCTGGCAGCAAGTTGGTCCCCTTACCAGCCCCTGAGCCTGCAGGAATGCCTTTCCTACTTTACATCTGATATAAAGTCTATAGACTATATATATAGACATACAGATAGTACCTGTGCGTATTCCCTTTTTGTTCTCACTCCGCAGTGGAATGAAAGTATGCTGTGCTTCTGGCGTGGATGCTTCATAGGGAAAAAGTGAGGAGAAGGGAGGCAGAACAAAGTATTTGCTTACTATTAGCTTTGTCTAAAGAAAATAGTGTTTAAAATGAACTTGCCCTTCCATCTACTCTAAAAGCTAAAAGAAAAATATCATTTTTCTCTCAGGAAATAACCACACATTTATCCTTTGCACTGGTGGAGAAAGATAAAGTTAAGCTAGAAATACCCTCTTCAGAGAAGAAAACCTTCATTTCAGTGTAATATCTTAGAAAATTTTACCTAAAGATATATGAAACTGACTGCATTTTTCTATTGTTTCTGTGGCCACGGACAACTCATTTTTTCAAAGGATGACATCTTTTAAATGCAAGAGATTCGGTCTAAGAAGGCTAGAGAAATACAATGCTGCCTGAAACTGAAACGAAGAATTTAAATTGGGAAAGGGAGAGGAGGAGGAAAAATCAAAAGAAATCTGGTTTTTTTGTTAACTCTGATGTACGTTCTGCTTTTGCGGGTGTGCCTGGCAAGTACTCGTGTTTATTATTCTTAACAGTATATACTAAGTGTTCCAAGAGATTATTCTTTTTCCAGTGTTTGGCATGTAATTGCTGCTTGTCCAAGGTATGAGTAATGTACAAATACCCTGTCTGCAGTGAGTTTATGGAAGAGGCATAGAAATAAATAGATCTTCTGAGGGTAAGCCATGTTTTAACAGAGTAATAAGAACAAAGTGTAATCTAGATATCTTCTGAAATAAATCCTTGAGAACATTCATGCCTGGTTGGACTTGAGTCCTTTCAGCTCATATAGAGCCTAAGACAGCGCCATTCGATTAGTGTGGAGTTTGTAGACAAGGGAAGTGTTCCTCTCCCATTACCCACTTCCTGATGTCTAATTTTTCCTCAACTATCATGCAATACTGCATTACTTTGGCTTTCTAGGTTGCAAGTTCAACAAGACAGTATTTAAATCCTGAGACTTTTTTCTTCATGACTCTTTAAAACAAAAAAATATAAGCCTTTTTTATTATTTGAAATTTTCAGAGGTGTTGATAAATCACAGGCAACTTAAAAACAAAAGAGGTTTGGGTTTTTTTTTGAAGCCCACATTATTGCACTTGGGTGTGATGTTAACGGTACTCATTGACATTGATTTTCTAGAAGAAGCATCTGTGACATTACTATTGCTTATCTTCTTCTTGTGTAATAGTACAGTTCTTCCCAGGTCAGAATATGGGATCGCTAGGCAAGATGGCACCACGCTAATTTCTCTGCAAAACATTGTCTGTAGCATTAATGTTAGGAGGCATGAGTCTTGTAGGAGTTCACCTGGTACAGCCAAGCAGGCCAGATCTGTGGTGGTGGGCTGCAGAAGGCTGTGGGATAGGATAACCCAACCCACCTCAGTATGTTTCTTCCAAAGCAATGGGGAGGTGATTGATGCATGGTAAATAAGTGTGTGGGCTTGCGGCTCACACGTTTGGCATCGATCCCCTCTCAGATGTCGCTGTCAGAAAAAATACACGCTGAAGTTCTAGCGGAGAGCGGGAATGAGGATGTAGTACCTGACATGGGGTTATGCAACGGTGGGGGAATCTAGTTGTGCAATTGCAAAAAAAAATAAATGGCCAAAGCTTTATGTTAGCATGCTGCTAAAGAGAGAAATTTGTGGGAAGGTGCTAAGTGAAATGCCCCGTTATGATTTCATTGATGACGCTGCAATGAAGAAATAGTCATCTCTGAAGAAATTCTCAGTAGTTCCTTTTGCTTTGAAAGATGGCAGGTCAGCTGACAAGGAACATGGGCATGTTGTGAGATAAATTTACAAGTAATATTACCATATCTGAACTTCAGTGTTTTACACAAATTGGAAAGGAAAAGTCTGATATTGCTATGCAGTGACATTACATTACTGTGCTAGTCGCTACCAAGAAGATATCCTACTTTTTTTGTTGATCCAGTTTATTCATATTACTGAAATCCAAGAACTTTCAGCTCTGGACTCAGACTTTGCTGTTCTGAGTTCTGTACAGAAATGTATAACAGGAAAGACTCTTTCTTGAATGAACCGCATCAATCAATTTCACGTCTCCCTCATGTGCAGGGAGACCTATTCTTGCCTGACTGTTTCTATCTTGATGTGAGTGGAAATAGCCAAATTTGCACTCTATGCAACTAGAGGTTCTACATACTAAGTAGCTGTCCATGTTCATGTCCATGTTCATAAACTGCATTAATTCCTCCCCTGTTTTGCCTTCTAATAGTTTGTAAGGTGTGTTTTCTTGGCTTTTTTGAGGGGGAGAGAGAGGGTAAAAAATTGTGGTTTGGAAAAAGAGCAGGTATGTAGCCAAAGGATCCAATTAGGAAGAACTAAGCGGTTCTAAGAGGAGCTAGCTTGGAGGTGGTGGAAATCTTGGTTGTCAGATCTAAGCAATAATAGAGGGTTAATCTCTAAACTGGGGAGCTGATGGACCAGGAAACAAAAGTAAATCTAGGAAGAAATGCCCAAATGATAACTGTGGAGTTTGGGGTGGGTTTTTTACTGTAAATTTAGACTATACAGCTAAGGACTATATTAATGTCTTGTTTCTAAAAGTTTCTGCTACTGTCACTCTTGAGGCTCCTGTACTGAGCACATGGTACTAAAGAAAAGATGCACAGATTTGCAGAACAGGTTTATACAGTGGAAACATAACTAAGATGATGGATAACTTCATCGTTGATAGTGGGTTATTTTTTGGCTGTCTGATTATTTTCTTCCTTACTTGACATATTAGTCTGCTAATCAGAAATAGAATTCTATCGCAGCAGTTTGGTAGCTGGTACTGCAGAGTTGGTTAGCAATGATCTTTCTTGCCGTTTGCTTCAGATAAAATGTGAAATAAAGAAACTATTATAGAAAAGCAAAATATGACTATGTAGAAGGTTGCCTACCTGGAAATTTTGGACAGGCATGAATATTGGATGCTGCTATTATTCTGTTTATCCCTCTTCACCTGCTTCTTGACATTAGTGCTTTGTTTATCATCTCTTTGCATTATTATAGAATGATTTTTTAACAAACTGATATTTCACCATCTTTTCACTTCTGTATAGTTCTGTTCCATTGTACACCAGGCACAAGAATGCTGAACTCCTTAGAATTCTAGTTTGGCATTTTGACCCAAATACTTAAGGACAAAATTGAGCTGCTTTGCTGAGGGAAATTAATTTTTCCTAAACATATGAAGTCTCTGTTTCTTTCTGTTCCTTGTATTAGCTGGATAAGTTAAGGCCAAAACTGGAAAAGTAACTCTGTTCAGGGGAATGATTAAAATGTAAACATGAATCTATAAAGCACAAGCTTAAAGTGAGAAATGCAACTACAGTGAGCTACAGAATCGAGGCCCAAACGCTTTCTATCAGTCAGAAAACACAGTCGGTTCCATGGATATAAGAAAATTCTGTTTCAACAGAGAGAAAAGTTCTCTTAAATTACCATAGAAATGAAACATTAAAATATGGAAATCAGTGAGATTTCAAGGGTTAGTGTCTTAGCAACACAAAGTAAAAACTTTACAGAAATGTTCAGGTTTTTAATTCATCTACTACACAATTAAGCATGCTCCATAATCTGCTTTCTAGACCTTCTCCATAGTGATTGACAGCTTTATCAGAGCTAATGAAGGGCCTCCTCGTCCTGCAAGGGTCTTTGGCAAAATTCCCATTGTTTTCAATAAGATCAGAAAATTTGCAAAAAATTTTACTGCAAATATTAAACAAGATGTATTTTGCACTGCAGAGCTATAAATCGTACAGAACTCCCCTCCTTGAAACAGCTGGACTCAACCATTCTGTAAACATTAATTTTTCATACTATTCAAATGTATCGATAGAAAAATCAATAATTTTGGGTGCCGCTGCAAACATTTAGTGCCCTCACTCAGACAACATTTAAGACTAAGGAGTCACCCTGATGCCCCAATTCTTCTTGCAAATTGTTTCGAAATTCTACTGTGTGAGAATTTTATAAATTGGTTTGCTTGAGAAAGGACATTATATTTCAAATTTATATTATAGGCCATTTAATATTATCTTGCTATTCTGCACTTTGACGACATGCATAAGCATATATTCAAAAAAATCCTTCATTTCAGATGTGAAAAAATAACATAACTTTATAGTTTCTTTTAATACCCATTCAAAATTGGTGTCTACCTCCTGGTTCCAACTCCCTTGCATTCACTTTTTATTACATCCTCTGTTATAACCATTGAAGGTCCTCTAATCCAGCGTCCTGTTGTGAAGCTTTACCATTGCCAACTCCAAACTGGCTCAGACATGATTGGTTGAAGTAAATTTTGAAGACCTTCACGTATAGATATTTCACAACTTTGTGGGTAACCTCTTCTGACAGTGCATCACCAATGCTGTGCAAACTTAATCCAAGTGTTCATTTTTTTTCACATGCCATAAGATGTGGCTGTTGTGTCTAATCAGATCATTTAGCACTAAGAAGAGTTTGGTGCTGTCATTTTTATAAGTGACTTTCAAGTTATTGTAGGCTGCTGGAATTCTGTTGTTTATTTTTCAGATTAAATAAACCCAGTTCCTTCAACTTCTCACAGATTATGTTTTGTAGACCCCTGAGCATCTTGGGTAGCCCTTTTATGGACCTTCTCCATGTCTTCCAACACCTTTCCTGAATTGAGAGGATGTGCAGCAGGAAAGCTAGACACAATATTACAAGTGCAGCTACAATCACGCCAAGTCAAGGGTATTAATAACCCTCTCATCTGCTGGCTACGTTTCTCCTAAGGTTTGTCTTATTTGTGATGGAAGTGTGCAGTTGGCTGGTATTCAAGCTGGTGTTTCCCATAACCTTCAGGTCCTTCCCGTCAGAGCTGCTGCTCAGCCTGATGTATGGGTGTTTTCCAGGTGCAGAATTTTGCACACACTGAACTTCATAAGTTTCTTTTGGCTAAGTTTACGTCTTTTTCTGGGAAATAGTTAACAGCTGGATATAATTAACTTTTGAGATGGCTATATTTCTCAAGGAAATAATTGTCATATGCCACTTATCACAGGTTAATTAGGTTTTAATTTAAGGTTCTATTTCCTGTGACTTTCTGAAAAGCACTATGGGAGTACAAAATTTAATTTAAAGCGTATCTCTCTTACAGCCCGTTTTAGTAGCAAAACAACCTCCTGATGGAAGGTAAATCTGGAGACTCAGTCCTCCTGCTCTTATCAGGCAAAATTTTTACAGATCCCAAATAATAAAGATATACATAGAGCTACACATATTATGATGAAGTGAGGGCAAACCAGCAAACTGTACTTCCTAATCTCTCCTGAAAAAGACTCTTTTTCATGAAAATAAGGCATCTCTATCTATAAAACCAAGTTAATCTTAATGCCAAAACTCAATACCTCAAACATGAGCAAAAACTGTCAGATACGTGGGTACATCAACTTTAACCTTTTGAGTCACAATTTTGGTTATGTTGACTTGCAGAGAGATTTAAGTCTGGTTCTGTTTGATCCTGATCTCCTCCCCAAGTCCAGACTTTTGATCTGTTTATAAAATGTTACAAAGAGATGTGAGACTTAGCTTAATATAATTAATGATTTAAAAAGCTAGAGTATTCACTAAACAGTGAGTGAGGGTAAATTTTTATTTTAATAAGCTTCAGAGCCAATGTAGCTTGTACATATGAAGCTTAAGAATGTATGCATTTCCTACATTTCTTAGCCATCAATTTGTAATTGTTCTGTTGTCTGCACTCTAAAAATACTATTAAACAAAACCAATCTCTCCTTATTTACTGAAGAATTATCTCTCCAGATTCTCATATTTTGCAATTATCAAGCTTAGTCAGGCAACAGCGTGAAGGATTTAATTTAAAACACCTTTGCAGAGATATTTTTTCTTCTCTTTGCAGACCTTATCCCCAGCTGTCGTATCTGTAGTTCCATGTGTATGTGCTATCTACTGCTAAAAATAAAGCTTTATTATTAAGAAACAAGTAGAAAAATAAGTCTTTTCTGACCTCAGAATTTAATTCTTCTGCTGAGTTTCTGCCTTAGTCTGGCTTTCTCTCCCTGTTGTTCTGTGCACTAATACAGTCAGATAAATCTGTTTGAATTCAGCTCTGTAACTCTCCATGGAGGACTGTGGACCAGAAATTAGATGGATGATGCTGAGTCCATCTGACAGCCTCTTTTCCAAGACTTTGTGCGATAACCTCTTTAGGTTGTAATTTTACTTATCGGCACCTTTTCTTCACCTCTGCATTTTGTAGATTATTATCGTAAAAGAGCAGATAATGGTGCTCTTTTGTTTTCGTCGGGTAAGGAAAGGAACATAATGTATGTTGCTCTTCTACTTCACCTGCAAGTCAAAGGTATCAGCCAAGGTTTCTCGGAGAAATAGGTCTGGCTGCGACCTTACAAAGGTTTAGACCATTACAGTGAAAAAACTATACTTGCTGTTTGCAGACTACATATGATGATTAACGACTAAGTTTATAGTTTTGAGTTATGCTTTTTTTTTCCCCTCTGGTGACTATCAGTCACTGGGTATAGATTTTGGTTTTAATTTCCACTTAGCCATTCTAATGTCTGCATTAAAACTTGCAAGTAAACAAGGACTTGATGCTACCTCTACTTTTGGCTTGCTCCTTGTTGTCCAGCATTTGTTGATCAACACAAGAGCCAGCCTGGCTGGTCTCCACTTGCCTTATTCTGCCATGCAACATCTATAGTGCTGCCTCTCAGCAAGAAAGAGCTGCTCCCAGCAGTTTTCCTGAAATTGCAGGAGTGCAGAGGAATGCCTTATCCATTACCTTCAGTGTGCAGAAAGCCACTGGAGACTGAGGAATGAGTAGGATAATGTCTTCACAGCACCATATCTTCTGCATCTTTTCCTAAACTAACTGACAACAAACCTTCTGCAAATGTTCCAGACAAACCCCAAATTTGGCCAGCTATCCTGAGGAGGTAAGGTTGTTTTTTTTTTTTTTGCTTATGGTAACAGTTGGATGTCTCAGCTGTGTGTTGTATAAAAGCAATGAACGGTATACTCTAAAAAAATGTGCTGGAGAATACCTCCCTGGTTAGGATGCAGTTTTTATTTTATCTACCTATAAGAGCTCTTGTATGGATGTATTGGTTTATATATGGTTTTTCAGTATGTTTTCATAGTGGGAAAACATCCTTATACTGAAAAAAAACCCAAATGTGCATCCCACGTTGTTGTTTAACTAAACTGATATAGACAAAGTAGTATAACTTGATAGTACAGACCGGCCTGTAGTAAGGGGTGGTGACCGTGTCATTTTTTAAGCAGATGGCATTCTACAAGCCCCAGTCAACTATGGGAAAGTTCTAGCTTTGCTTTACTATTGGAGGAAATACCTAGTACATCTTCTAGCACACAAATGGAGCCACACACTTTGAAGGAGTGATACAGACTTTGCCACTAGCTGCAGAGGCTGCAGTGGGTGATTTAATTAACTTCTGTCAAGTAAATAATGTATGTATCCCTGAATGGAGGAGACAGATACTCTAGACACAGGCTGGAATAATGGACTGACTGAATTTTAGAGGATTGGAAAAAGAGGTAATCGTGATAGAAAAACTAAAACCAAAACATTTTACAGAAATTGAATGATACTACCATGAAACTTACTCAGAATCCAGAGAGAATAATCTCAGCAGAGGGATACAGGGAAAGAAATTAAAGCCTTATAAACTTGATTCTTTTATTATCTAGAATGAGCCACTTGGCATACACTGTGGACAAAAGGAAAATATAACACAAATAGCATAGAAATGGGCCACATCAGGCCTTGAATGTGCACTTTAGTGTCTTTTTGTAAAAAGCCATCTCCAGTAAGATTAAGACTGTAAGTTTTATAACATATATGAAAGCAGAAGCTGGTGATGCAACACAGCTTATGGTGCAATGATGGGGTTGGAGGGGCTGACATACAAATGTCTCTCACAAAACCTCGATGTAAATGCATCTGTTACTATGTAAAGGAGGTACAACTTTCACTTAGTTTCCCAAAGTGTCACTGAATAGTAGGGGTTGGAAGAGACCTTCCAAGATCATCTAGTCCAACCTCTGCTGCCAAAGCAGGGTCACCTAGATCAGGCTGGACAGAAATGCATCCAGGAAGGTTTTGAGTATCTCCACAGGAGATTCCACACCCTCTCTGGGCAGCCAGTGCTCAGTCACCCTCAAAGTAAGGAAGTTTTTCCTCATGTTCAGATGGAATTTTCTGTGTTCCAGTTTGTGCCCGTTGCCCCTTGTTCTGCTGCTGGGCACCACTGAAAAGTGTCTGGCCCCATCCTCTTGACACCCGCACTTTAGATATTGATAAGCATTGAAGAGATCCCTTCTCAGTCTTCTCCAGGCCAAACAGGACCAGGTCTCTCAGCCTTGCCTCATAAGAGAGGTGCTCCAGTCCCTTGATCATCTTTGTAGCCTTCTGCTGGACTCTTTCCAGTAGTTCCTTGTCTTTCTTGCTCTGGGGAGCCCAGAACTGGACACAGTGCTCCAGATGGGGCCTCACCAGGGCAGAGCAGAGGGGCAGGATGACCTCCCTCCACCTACTGGCCACCCTCTTCTTGATGCCCCCCAGGATGCCATTGGACTCCTTGGCCACAAGGGCACGTTGCTGGTCCATGGGCAACTTGGTGTCCACCAGGACTTCCAGGACCCTCTCTGCAGAGCTGCTCTCCAGCAGGTCTCACCAGCGGCTCCCCAGTAACACCCGATGTCTTTCAAAGAGAGGCGATGGTCACAGGGAAGCCACCAACCTGATAACGGGGTTTTGGGCCACGCCGGGCTCGCGCCCGCGCTCCCCCTCCGAGGGGCCCACACAGACTTTGCCGCCCCACGGGGCGGCCGCCCACCCCACCCGGCCCCGCATCCGCGGGAGCACCGAGGACCGGCCGGGGCTGACCAAATTCCCCTGCCCCCGGCGGCTGAGGGGAGCCACCGGCTCCAAGCCCGCCCCTCGCCGTCCGCTTTACCACCCCTCTCCCCGCCGTGCTGCTGCTGGCGCCATTCCCTCGGCCTCCGCTGCGCGGCGGGTCGGGCCGGGCCGGGCCGCTCCTCCCGTTACCAAAGCAACGGCGGTGCCGGGGGCGCCGGGGCGGGCCCAGCAGGGGCCGGGGCGGGCCAGGCCGCGCCGCTGGGTTCCCGCCCCCCCCCCCACTCCACGCCGCTGCCGCTCCGTAGCCGGTGGGCTGGCAGGCTGCCGTCCGCCAAGATGGTTCACCACTCGGGCTCCATCCAGTCCTTTAAGCAGCAGAAAGGTTAGTGGCAACCCCCCGATGGAGACACGCATCGCCCGGGGAGGATGGAGGAGGCGGCGGGGAGAGGGGCAGATACGCCGCTTCTAGCGGCTGCGGGTCCCCGCTGCGGTTGGTTTCCCTCCCCGGGGGTCGCCAGGTGCGTCCTCTGTGGGTGCCCCGCATGCGGGGTCCTGCCGCTGATGCTTTCGGGGATTTTACCGGTGTTCAAGTCACGAGGCTGCAGCGCAGGGGGAGGACGGCCAGCGGGGCGAGCTCAGCCGCCATCCCGCACCCCGGCGGCTGCGGGGGCTGAGGGGCCCCGGTCCGACCCGACCCGAGCCACCCCCGGCTTCCACCAGCCGCTCCCTCGGCGACAAAGTTTTTTCGTCCCTGAGAAAGGTGCTGCTTTGTCGCCTTCAGTTGTCGTACAGGTGATGCGAGTGGTGCGGGCAGGTCCTTCAGCCTCGACTCTTGTTTCTGGGCTCGCCTCTGGTTTTAGTCTTCGTATCGTGCTGCGTTACCCGAGGGGGGGGAGACCTTGGTTGTCATTGCGAGGGGGGTCTCCAGCGTTACAAGTGCAAATATACTACTTCGGTTTAATCCTCGTGCCTGGTTGTTCGTTTGTTTGGTTTTTTTGTTTTTTTTTTTTTTAATGCAAAATGAAAGCTTTTGCTGGTTAACAGACACAAAGGTAAATTTTCAGTTGTGGTTATGGTCTCTGTAAAATCTCTATTGTGTCTGTGATAGAAAAAAAATATTCTTAGAATTCTTAGAATCATCATGGAATGGTTAAGAGTTGGAAGGGACCTTAAAGATCATCGAGTTCCAACCCTCTGCCACAGGCAGGGACACCTCCCACTAGAATCCCCACAATGAACTTTGTTTATTTCTTGAACCTGAAACTGACATTTTTACTATAGGTTTTTTTCCTCTACAATTCTACTTTGACAGATAAGATGAAACCAAGATTTCTTTATGAGCATCCCTTTGCAGTCCTCCTGTTGTTTTAGTTGTTAACAAACTTTTTTTTTCTCAGAGTACAGTATACCATAAATTATGATTTAATGTGGTATGCTTCATATATAAATCATGGGTTCACTTATTGGATTTTGTCTCATTCAAGTTCTTCTCTTTGAATGGTTAGTGGAAAATAAATAATTCAAAGCACTTATTCCATTCTGGTACTTCTATAATAAATCTAGTTCCTTGTTGTAGACATTTTGCATTTAATGCCTATCTTGTGTGCAGTAATGGGTGGTGCTTTTTCAAATTGTAAAATGTCTCATTTAGTCAGGTTCAAACTTAATTAATTAATATAAAAACCCCCTTTTTTAAACCATCATAAGTACTTTTATAATAGCATCAGGTGACTTGAAGTGTTAATCCTCAATTTTTTGTAAGAAAATGTTTCTTATATTACAGTAATGATTAGTAAGCTCCAGAGTCCCTGTCAAGACCCTTTAGGTGCTATTCAGCTATTCTGTAATAATCTTTTAAGAAACACCCCAAAACTAACTTCATTATGTTCAAGTTCAGGGATGAAATTTAGTTGCTTGAAACTAAGATATGCCATGTGATCTATGAGATTGTATGTGTCTGGTAGTCATAGAACTTCATAATAACCTAGTGGGTTTTGCCGGTTGCTTATTGAGAAGTAGATTGTTGTTCTCTCCTCCTTATTCCTGAAGAAATCCTGATTAGGGTCCCTTGCTAGTCATAAGGCTTGGGAAAAGAGAGGATGCTCTTAATGGAACTATGGAGCCTGTACAGCATTGGCTAGTTTGTGTACACCTTTCCTGACCATCTCATCTGCAGTGTGATGTGTACTGAATCCACCTGCATGAGTTCGGTCTGTTTTCCTCAACCTACGGCTTTTAGGGATGGGGGAGGATAGCGTGAAATCTTGGGCAACAAGCTACGGAGGAACTAAGCAAACATAAATCATCATCAAGAACTCATCATCTAATCACGAGGTACTTAAATGAAGCTGAAACTCTGGCACTCTGAAGCTCGTGGGCACTGATCTCAGCAGCAGAGAGCATCATGTCATTTTCTGTAGGTTTTTTTTTAATTTGGTATTATATGTCATTCTTCTACTTTAAATTTTGGATTTCAGTTACTGTCGTTTCTACTGCAGCTGAGATTTTGAGTAAATGCACTGTTTTTTTTCTAGCTGCTCAAAAACCCCAGTGCCCTAAATTCCCCTTTTTTACAGAATCAGTGGTAATCCTCATGAAATGGCCAACTGCCCATCACAGCTGTGCCTTGTATGCTTCACTTGCCTTAAGACCAAGCTTCATTTCTTTGGGGGGGATTGAAAGGGCATTATTTTTATGTGGAGTCTGAATCATATAGGAAAGATATAAATAAACCAAAATAATAGTTCCTGAAAACAAATAGAAATAAATTTGAACCTTAGAAATAGAGCCTGTACCTATTGCTAGGTAACATAATATTCAGACTCACTTGCTGAAGAGAGGTAACTTTTAAGATGGGAGGTCGAATGGGTTAGAGAGCGTTTTGTTTCCTTACCTACTCTGAGCCCCTTCTTCTAGCTGAGAAGGCAAGCAGTGGTTTTGGGACCACAGCTGTCTTTACAAGGCTTTGAAGAATAGAACCAAGTTCTTCAGTCTCTTGGCTGTCTAGGAATCTTCAATAAGGAGGAGAAAAAGAGAGAAAACCCCACGTTTATAACCCAAGGATTTCTCTCTGGTTTGAGTTTGATGAGTGGTTTTTTTTCCCTTTCTTTTTTTTTTTTTTTTTCCTTCTTGACAGAGTGAGGAGGTGTTCACAGTAGGAGGCTGCCAGTATAATGTGCCGCCATGGTTTTGTCTTGCTCTTTGTTCAGATTGTGTATGCAGAGTGAAGCCCCCAGTTTTCAAAAGCTGCAGTAGAGCTCAGCGTAGTTTTATAAAAAGACGCTGAGAGTTTTGAAGAAAAGAATCTCATTCTTCTTCACCCCCACAATTTTTGTTCTTGTATCCGAAGGCATGCCTATCAAAAAGAGCAGTGTCGTGGAGGTAGACTAATCTGTGTCTCTGCACAGTAGTGTGTTAGATCTGTTGAGCCATCTGTATAGTATTTTGTGGCTATTTTTAACCTTTACTGTGGCAGAAACTGCCTTTTTTCTGAAATTGCTTTCCGCAATAATGTTCTCAGAGATAAAAAATTTGTTATAAAACATTTCCTTTATACTTTTTACCCCTTCAAAAGGTGATGCAAACTATGACCTCTGAAGAACTGTGTCAGAGAAAAAAAGGAAGAAATGCTTCATATTTACCGTTGGTTTTTTTTCCTCAACCATCCTTTAGAAAAGAAAAACCTCCATCCTCAGACATTAACACACAGTTTTGCTTAAAATTACCAAGTAATATGTAGTTATTCAGGAAGGAGAAATAAGAATTAGATAATGTTAATGAGAACAGAAATCATCTCCATAGATAATTTGTAGCTTAATAATTCCAGGGAAAGACAGCTCATTATGATTTGATATTTGATCTCAATCACAATTGAATAGCAACCTTTTAAATGTAGGACATAGAAGGATATGGTAGCCTTATGGTAGAGTTTGTTTTTTTCCATAATGTGTATGAGACTGGTGCAAAGCAATTCCTTTTTTTATTAGGGAGCTCTATTGAAAAATTATATCCTTCAGAAGGGAAGGCAACCTAATTTCCAAGAGGCTCTTCTTTTAAGAGATACTTGATGGTGAGTGGTTTTGAATGTCTTTGGCCTGACAGATGGTAAAACATGCATTTAGGGTGCAGGTCAAGGTAATGACGGTGCTTAAAATTTTAAATATCTAGGATTTTAGTCCTGGTACACAGACTGCAATTTCCTGCATGCTATGCTGGGCACTTTTATTGACTATTGTTCTTTTTAATACCCCTATCAAAGCTTTTTAATACCCCATCAAAGCTTTTTAATGAAGGAATTTATGGCTGGGAAAAAGAAAATATGTTTGTGCCTTAAAATTGAGTTGCTTTTAGCATGGTTGTATGAGTTTTAGGGACGTGGACTGCAAATTAAAATCCAGTGGGTAATTTGGGGCGCTTCTCGTGCGTTCCTGATCAAGGTGTGCAATGGGACAAGAAGGAGTTCAGCAACTTCAATACATGTTATGTCTTTGATGAGTGTCTCAAGGGTTTTATCTTGAACTTGCATGACTGAACAAATCGGGCATCTCCATAAAAGATGTATTCCTAGATCTGTATGTTAAATATTTTGTTTCATTTTATATATTAGTCAGCTGAAGCTGTAGCATGGTTTAGGTGGATTGAGGGTTGGGTTGAGAATCTCTAAAAAGCTACAGTCATTCTCCCTTCATGGAGGCAGTTGTTACTTCAATAGCTGGTCGCATTAAATTGCTTTGAGCTATTTAGAGGACCACTGCTGTTGTAGAGTACAGATTTTTTTGTTATTTTTACTTCAATTTTAAGATCATAATGACCTGCATTCTTTATAAAACAACTTATGAATTCAATTTGCATGTAACTTGTGAATTTAAATGAGGGTTTGTAAAGATCACATTTTTCTATATTGCACCAGAGTTTTCAGTATTCAGACACTTAGACTCGTAATTAAGATTCTCATGGAGAATTCTCCAAGGATGTTTGATACTTCAGTGGCACCAATGAACCTAGTAAACTTAAGAATCCAAAGAGACTGCTGAAATTACTAGAAAATACAATTCTGTCATACAAAAATTTATGAGAGATTGTGACTCTTTGCTATTGTTCTCCAGAGCAGAAAGGCCAGGTTTCCATGTCAGCATGAGTAAAGAATTTTTAGGGCTCAACTCTTTCGGTTGCATTCCAAGGAGCACTAACGTGTACAGAAAATTTCAAAGCTATCCTCATCTTGACTCTGAAAGCTGAGAGCAATGCAGCTATTAATACACTCCCTCAAAATGATACCATACGCAAATAGTGCCATTTATAATGGCCTCTTCTGGGGCACTGAAAAGCAAGGCATAATTTTATCTTTTTATCTACCTGGTTATTTTTGCTCTTATTTTTGTTGCCAGGTACGGCTGCACAATTTAAGATGTACTTCACCTTTTTCAATCAGACATCTTAGAAGGGCCCATAATCTGTCTTTTTATTCTGGTTTTATACTGTTGTAGGTTGTAATTTCAATAAAATATAGAGCTTCATTGAAAATAATCATTAAGCATGACATATTAAACCTTATATTATGCAGGTGCATGAATGCTGTAGAAATAAGTTAAATATTGGTTCTAAATTTTTTTTCACTGCATGAATATTTTAAATGAGAAAGCTAAGGAAATCTGAATTTTTTGGTTTTTCAGATAACTCTGCTCTCTGACTACAGACGATGATGCTGTGGTAGAATATCTGGGCATTAGCTTCCTACGTTCTGATTTAAGTATAGCTTGATATAGTATTATATGTGGAAAAATCTTGTACCCATTCCAAAGCTTTTCAGAACTTCCTCAGTGAGGGCCTGTTAAAATAGGCAACCCCCACCAACGCCGGTTTTCTTTAGAACTCGCATTTTACCATTTATATTTCATTGAGTATCACCATAAAAGTGCAAGTTCCAGTTCTGCCTTGATATTTTGGTTGGTTTATTCTGCTTTTTGTCATTCTTGAAACGTGCCAAATGAGGACAATAAATGAAACAACTCTGCCGGTGTAAATTCTCTTGAATATTTGTAATAGTAGTTTCAATAGACCAGATTTTGTTAAAGTGTTTTGCAACAAAACGAGGAGTAGTCAACATATTTTATGATTCAGGGTATTTTACAGCTCCAGCAACAATAAGAAATTGAAACATCATCCTAACTAACAGTGCTGAGAGCCCCACATTCCAAGCAATGCAGCCAGCTAGGTAACAACTGGAAAAGAAATTATGTTTGGGGCTTTTTTTTCCACTGTGAGCAAAAAAAATAGCCATTCATATTGTAGACATACTGTGACAGCAGAAACTAACTATGCTAAATTTATGAGCTTGCTGAGTGACATGAAGATCTCTTGTTTTCTGCTTGGGCCTGCCTGTATCGAAGAGAGTTTTCTTGAGTCGGACACTCAAGCAATTATTTTTTCTGAAAGCATCATTCATGGCGTTGCAAATCTTAAACTCCCTTTACTAAGCTCATTCTAGAACTAGTTCAGTTCCACATATCCTAAGGCATATGTTACAGTAGATTATTTACTGGAGACAACTGTAACTCAAAACTAAGCTACAGTGTACAGCAATATGTTTTAACAACTCTGAGCCTCAATGAATGCAAATTCATCACTGTTTTCTCAGAATGAGACTCTGAGTCTGCCTCAATTTGGGTTATCATCTGGCTTGTGAGGGCTTGAAGCCAGTGCGATTACTTAAGTGAGGAATTGTTCATTTGTCTGACTAGTGAGGTCACAGTTTAATTCACAATCCATTTGGGTATTTTAAATGGGTTTTGAAGAAGCTGATATCGTAGTTTCCTTTCAGGTCATCTCTAATACACAAACATCAGGCAAATCCTAACATTTACGTTGTGACTGACTGATCTGTTTAAATAAAAGTAGAAGTCGCTTGTGAGAGTATGCTGAATTCGATTAATAGAATTATAGACTGCTTTAGGTTGGAAGGGACCTTAAAGGTTATCTAGTTCCAACCCCCCTGCTGTGGGCAGGGACACCTCCCACCAGACCAGGTTGCTCAAAGCCCCATCCAACCTGGTCTTCAATCCCTCCAGGGATGGGGCATCCCCAGCTTCTCTGGGCAACCTGTTCCAGTGCCTCACCACCCTCATAGATTCCATCTCTGCAACTCGGGAAAAGGAAGTGTTGTTTGAAGAGTATCTCCAGAAACAACAGATTGCTACTGTTCATATGGTTTGTGTTTGTTTCTTTAGTAACAACGTAGGACAGGGAGATGCATGGGTTTTCTTGCTTCTTGGCTGTGATTCTTGCCGGATTTCTGTGTAGTGCTGGTAGCTCAAGAAGGATACACAAACAAAGGGAACTAGAGCTCTCAAATCTGTGTTGAAAAATTCATAAGTACATCACAGTTACTGAAGAGCTGTAGCTCATCACGTATGCTCCAGATAACTCCTGTGATGATGGCAAGCTTTGGAGTTAAAAAACATTCAAAATGTCGTATTCTATTCACTGCTTGTCTCATTCAGTAGGATTACTCTTGCTCAAAAATTTCCTTACTCCTTTCTGTTTGTTTAGTAACTACACCTTTCTAAGCCAGAAGGTCTGATGTATATAGTATTTGCATTCCGTTATCTTTCTGTTTCATTAAACTGGTGGAGTTAGTACTTTTAATGAATTAATTTTCCTGAACCATTAATGAATTACTTTGTTTTGCAGGCAGAACTCCCTTTTTACCTTCAGGCTATTTTGTGGCAGTCCATTAGCTTCCTTTTTCTGTGTGGTTTTTCTGAAAGTAACTTAATAGTATGAAAAAATAGCAACAAAAGAGCATAGGGGATTAAACAGTGAAAATGCTAGGAGAAGCAGGCAATCCTAAGAGTTCCCCAAATCATGAATGAGTTGAGAGATTATAGGGAGGATGTTTTAAAGGGCTATTTAAAGGTAAATAACAACAAATATAGAAAGATGAGTATTGATGTGGAGACACAGGAACGGTAGGTGGGTAGGTCGATAAATAAACCAGTAGCCTGTAGTGAAAGCAGACCAGGTGTATTCAAAGGTCTTTGGGGTGTAAGCAGTGCTCTTGGCTGGTTCTGCTGAAGTGGGACTGTACACCGGGGATTTGCAGATATCGCAGCAGAACCCTCGTCACACCAAGCCGTGTCAGCAGCACCAGTTTCAGCACTGAGTATTGATTCCAAAGCCGCTCACTAAGAGAAAGAGGACAGAGTAACTCATAGACAGATGGCATTCAAATTTCAAAGAAGGTGATACTGTGAGTGTGTGAGAAATAATGAATGTGAGTGTGCATACGGCCGCCTTCAGGGAGAAACAGGTACCACCTGAATGCAAAATCTGTATGTTTGAATATTCTGCGGAGGCTGGATATTTCAGCTGAGACAAGCGCAAGATCTGTGCTTTACCATTTAGTCTCACATAAAATGCTTCTGATTTATATTGGCATCATACCTAAAACTGAAACGTGGCAAAACGTATTGCTGAATTTTGAATGGTCTCAGTGGGGGCCCAAATTCCTTTGGTGTGGAAAACTTCCATTTTGTTGATACTTTTAAGGATAGATAGGAGATATACATATTTATATTTTTATGTATTTTAAACATTTACTTTTGATATATATTAAGCTTTCAATAAACACTTGTACATCTCTGAAGGCTGACCCTTTGCAGAAGAAGGTTGTCATTTCAAAGCTATTCAGGTGGAATTCCACGGAACACTGTCACACCTGACAGGCTTTGAATCACTCGCAATCAGATTTTTTTTAAAAGATTTTAAAAGACTCAGGCAAATATTCTGTCAGGCTTTTTAATAGCACTTGGATATCTAACAATGCAGTAATTGGTAGGAGTTACGCACCTACCACTTTGCAAGGTGTTGGAATTCAGTGTGCTTCAATACTTTAAAAAGCTGACCGTAAATACCTAACGCTTTTTTAAAAACAAGTCTATGTTCACCACAAGATTCAATTCCATCTTAAATGATGAATTTAGACCTGATGAACTGTTCCTGGTTACCTCTTCTGTAGATGTTCTCATTATGGTGTAGTTAATGGCTACACCCAGAGTTAGCCCAGAATTCTGGCTTAGGCGAGCTGCAAGCTTCATCATGAGTTATCTGGCCTCCTGAGTGCAGTGAGTAGATACTGTGTGTATATCATTGAAGCAACTGCAAACTAAAGAAGATCTAAAATCCAGAAATCCCTGGCAGCAGCTCTCTGCAGCCCATCACTGCTAGAGCAGTCCTTGCCTAAGGGCATGGGGACATCATGAGATGCAGAGGGAGAGCCTTTGAGGACCCTACCAGACTTGTTAGGGGAGGGACTGAACCAGGGAAAGAGGAATCAAAGTGCGTTAGGATCAACATTTTATAATCACCACAAACCCTTTTTCTAATATGCAAAAGCAAGGATTTTTCAGATAAAAATGTTTTGCACTGCACTTTTCTTGTATTACAATATTATAAGCAGATGCTGCTGTCTATTTA
Source organism: Gallinago jamesoni (assembly GCA_025769975.1). NCBI lineage: Eukaryota > Metazoa > Chordata > Aves > Charadriiformes > Scolopacidae > Gallinago > Gallinago jamesoni. The sequence goes on along the minus strand of JAOQGH010000040.1, from coordinate 60,793,858 downwards.
GCAACCAACAAGGCATTGCTCTCGCCATTGTGAAGTGCCTTGGCGTATAGGGTTCAGTGAAAAAGGAGGAGAAGGATTTTTAGCAGCACAAATAGTCAGTAGGAATAAATGAATAATGCACAGGAGCTTAACCATGTGGCGATTAATAATTCACACTTTTAAGAAATGCAAGGCTGCAAGGCTTTGAAGTTTCTGTTTTAGAAATCCAGCATCTAAATAAAATGGAAAAAACGGAATAGAAAAGCACCCTGTCATAAGAAAGCACTTATCATTATTGCTCTCCTTCCTGAAACGTGGTTGGACTCAAAGGTATTTCATGATGATTGATTTGGTAATTTTCTTGAGCATACTTGAACATAAATAAAACTTTGTCATAAAGATTTTATGTATGTAGTCCACACAGAAGCTTCACATGCTCTCAGTGATAACAGTGGAATTTCAATGGATGTACCTGAGAATTTGATTGGATTTGCTTTTATGGGGTATAGTTATGAATAAGAAGAGATGCGTCCTGTATCTCATTATCAAATGCAAGTAGTGTATGAAGAGGAATTAAAAAGATTATATTAGTCACGCTCCAAAATCATAAGGAGAATAAGCTAATGAGGAGAGAACAATACTTCAAATTTTGGCCTCATATAAAGAGAAATTCCCTGATCTTTTTCTCCTGGACTGTCAGAGCTTTGTCAACAACTGAGGCATAAAACTACTTTTTAGAGCTACTCCGAAGTAAATATAATGTGTTGCTAGGGCTCAGTCTGAACTTTCTATTATTCTGTACTGTAGGAAAGGAGCATCTCCAAATTTCTATTATTTTATATTGTAAGAAACGTAGAAATAAACATGAGATTGACTTGTATTCAGTCTGAGCAATAAACAAAGTGTTTTGAAATTTACGTTCGTAAGTGCTTGTACGTTTATGGAAAGATTTTCTTCAGAAGGAAAAATGATGGTTCACATTCTAATGACTAGACTGATTCATGTTCTATGACCAGATTAATCTTCATATGACTATTTTCTAGATTCATATTCTATGACTAGTTTCATATTCTATGACTAGATCTGTCTGCTGTCAATCTGACTGGTCTTTTTTCCATCTTGGCCACCTTGTGTCACTTTATGTCCAATTCTGGGGCGTCGGTTCTGAGGTGAGTTATCTGATTTGGTTTCTGAGGTGTTTGGGCTTTGTACTGAAGTCTAGTGCCTAGCATCCAACAGTGTTAGTACTGTAGTTGTGATTATTTAATCATATAAACAATCTTTTATTGAGTTGCCTTTTATTAGATTTAATGGTTCAGTTTAGTAAGATTTGGAAATTAAAGCTTCTCTTCAGATAACATGAAACTTCCCTAGATCTTTATGGTGCTGTTTGGTTTCTCACAAGTGTATTAGTTGGTCAGGTGAAGAGCCTTCTCTACTTCTTGCATCTCTTGCTAGCTCTAGGAGTATCTGGGCACAAGTCAGATGTTCTCATGGGCACAATAAACACAAAAAAGGAAGCTGTGCTTGTTACCTACTAGTGCCATCATCTAGTTAGAATCATAGAATGTGTTGGGTTGGAAGGGAACTTTAAAGGTCATCTAGATCAGATTGCTAAGAGCCTCATCAAGCCTAACCTTGAATGTCTCCAGGGATGGGGCTTCCACCACCTCTCTGGGCAACCACCCTTATTGCAAAGACCTGCTTCCTAATGTCTAAACTAAACCTACCCTGCTCTAGTTTAAAACTATTGTCCCTCGTTCTGTTGTTCCACTCCCTGATAGAGTCCCTCCCCATCTCTCCTGTAGACCCCCTTTAGGTACTAGAAGGCTGCTGTAAGGCCTCCCTCGAGCCTTCTCTTCTCCAGGCTGAACAATCCCAACTCTCTTAGCCTGTCCTCACAGGAGAGATGCTCCAGCCCTCTATCATCTTCGTGGCCCTCTGCTGGACCTGCTCCAACGTGTCCATGTCCTTCTTGTGCTGAGGACTCCAGAGTTTGACAGAGTATTCCAGGTGGGGTCTTGCCAGAGTGGAGCAGAGGGGCAGAATCACCTTCCTTGAGCTTCTGGCCGCGCTTCTTTTGATGCAACCTGGGATGCAATTGGCTTTCAGGGCTACGAGTGCATATTGTTGGTTCATGTCCAGCTTTTCACCCACCAGTACCCCCAAGTCCTTTTCTGCAGGGTTCCTCTCTGTCACATCCTCCCCCAGCCTGTATTGCTAATGAGGATTGTCCCAACCCAAGTGCAGGACTTGGCCTTGCTGAACTTCTCTAGCTTGTCCAGGTCCCTCTGGATTACATCCTCTCCCGCTGGCATGCTGACTGTGCCACTTAGTTTGGTGTCATCACACCATAATCTCTTAGAAATAATTCATTTCATACTTATGGCCATCCATAGGTATTTGCTGTCAAAGTTTTTACCTAGGCAGAAGGAATCCCAGTATTTTAAAGGGCTGGAATGAAAACAAGGCAAGGCAAGGACTCAAGAAATTGATGAAACTGGCTATTCAGCAATTTTTTTCCCTTTAACAAGAGAAAAAGAGAAAGAGATAAATGCCTTCAAAACAAACCTTCCTTTAACTTAGAAAAGCATTTTTACTAGTGCTAAATTCTTTTCAAGGTTAACAAACCACTCCAATCCTGCAGTTGTTTACACTTTTTTGAGAGTAACCTTGAGCTGATAAGAAAGCCTTGCAATATAAGGAAAAAGAACAAATGTCTTTGGTATAGATGGTTAATGAAAAATGCAATCATAAAAGTATTAGGCACAACTTCTTGACTAAATACTATGTAAAGTTCCAGGAAAAAAGAGAGAGATTTGGGAAGAGACAGCTAAACACATGGAAATGGAATGTTTTTTAAGGTGAGTATTAAAACAAGTTTGTGCTTTCTGCTTAGCAGGTTTCATATTAAAAGATACAATGACTGTGTCTCATTCAGATCATCAGTCTGTTTTATAATACACCAAGCAGTATAGAAAACGTTTTTTTCAAAACAATGAATATTTTTTACATGGCTGTTATTTTTTGTTTGGTTTTTTATTATCTTCTAGGCAGGCATTCCTCTATGCCAAATAAGTTTCAAAATTCAGCCATAAAAAAAGACCACTGGGGATGCTCTTCAGAGTCTTTCTTTTTTTAGCATGTAGAACAATTAGTTCAAAAATACCAAAATCATTAGGTTAAAAGGTAATAGAAGAAATAGTACTGTGATGCTTGTCCATGAATTAAGGGGAAAGAAAAAAAATAATTGGTTGTATAGTTTAGAGAACATCAATGGGAAAAGCTCCCCCCACCTCCCCAGACTATGAAGCTGTGGTTTTTTAAAATCTACTGTAGAAAAGATTAAGATATAACACTCTTTTTATTTTCCAGCTTTTAACTGTGAACACTTTTCTTGTTCACAGAGGGGCTCCCAAGAGAAATGAATTTTATGATATCAACTCAAAGTGCTATGCAGAGGTGGAATAATTGGGGTATCATGGTTTTAATTTTCTTTCTGTTTTTGACAGTTATTCACTTGTTTCTGCTGCCAGTCATTTTCTTTCCACTGGAATTTTAATAGGCTATTTTGAAAGCTGCATTAGCGTGACTAGTTGGAAGAGTTGATCAAATTTTAAGAAAATTCTGATCCCTTGAAAATTTGGACTTTCTGCTATAGAGTCACTGTTTTGAGCATCTCTGACTGGTTGTTGGTGGTGCTATCAACTCATGATTAGGTAGCTAAAAGGAGTAAAGTTCTAGAAGGAATGCAAAGATACCTCAATTGGTGTCCGGAGAAATGGGAAATGATGTGAAGAAAGTATCTTATACATTGAAGGCTTAAGATAGATCCTCTCTTTTGCTCTCTGAATGCTCTCATAGTATGTTCTGGTAACCCTGGAGGTGGTGAGAAAAATATGAGATAGAATATATAGGGAAAATTAGTGGGTTTATTCTGTTATATCTATTGCTGCCTGAAATGGTAGATGTTTGAAGTGATGGAAGTGACAGAGTGTGCTCCTCCACTCCACTAAGGACAGGACTCCATTGCTAGATTTCCCTACTGTGCAACTACCTGTTCTTGTATTTTTTGTAATTAGGTCATTCTTTGTGACCAAAGTATTTATATTATTTATTCTTTTATAAGAGATCAAGTTATGCCCTTCCTCTGTTCCCATCCAGCTTTTCAGATAGTAGAGGACAAGTGTCTTTCCACTTTCTCTTTCAACTTTCCAGTACTTTGTGTAGAAGACTATGTTATTAGGAAGAGTGTATGAGAGGTATCTGTTGTTTTGTGCTTATCAGAGCACTTTCATGACTTCTAGAGAGAGGGAGGAAGAGAATAAGCGACTGGAAAGAAGGTCGAAGCTCTGGTAGCTGTCTCTTGTTGTTGAATATGTGAAGCTCTTTCTTCCTCTGCACTCATCTGGGAGTCCTTGAGTGACACTGGGGCCTTGAAATAGCCCATTTCTACATGGTTGTGAGGTTTTAGTTCATTTCCAGCTCTCTTGCTAAGCTGTCAAATGTACATTTATATTTTATATGTCCGGTATATATGTCTATACCTCAAAGAAAGGAAGTAGCTATCAGTGAAAAGATGCTAGCCTCTTAAACCATCCCTCTTACATTAATTATGTGAGCATTAGTACATCATGAGGAAGCAAGTAATGACAGCTGGATTCAAACCAGCAGCAGCTTTGTCCAGAATGTTTTATAGATTTCATAAAGAACATCCTCAAAATTTATACTCTCATGGAAAAATACATTTTAGTTTAGAAATTTTAGCCTTATAGTTTACTTTAGCCTCTTCTATCTTCATTAGAGTATTTTCCTCATCTTTTTTCCTCTCTTCATTTGTAATTCATGGTTTTCAGAAGGGGCAGGGCTGAAGGAGAGAGGGGCAGCACTCCTATAGTGCATTTTGTTCTTGCTACTCCTATCATTCGTTTTTACTCCTTGTGTTTATTAGTTGAATATTTAATATGGTTTTCCCTAGAAAGTGTGTATTAACATGGTTGTGCTTATGTGCTTTCTTTCCTGTGTTCTTTTGCTTTTCTTTTCATGTGTTCATTTTTCTTGTAATCTATCTTTTGTGAACACAAGGTTTTCCTCCCTGATACTGCTTGAAATTTCATTTTATACTTCCTAAGTATTTGAGTGCTAGAGTCATTGTAAAAACCTCTAGACTAAAAATTGACAATAACTGTTGGACGAAGACATATTTTATGCTACACAATAATTGTTGAGTTACCAATTCTGTGATTTATTTTCTGTGAGGTTATAAGGTTGTAACCACATCTGAGGTCCTTGTGTGCTAAGAAGTGAACCAAAGTAATACATTTGATGAGAACTCTTTCAGCATCTGTCAAAGGCACAGTATAGCTCTGGGGTACTCATAGCAGATTGTCTGAGTTTTAAAGTGACACAGCACTGATGGTCCAATTCTCTTCAGATTTGTAAAATATGCTTCTTTTTTTTTTTTCCAAGAATACATACCTAAATAATCCAGGCTTCTGCTCATCCAATAGGTAAATAATCTACACTGCATTATGGAAGCAGATGGAGAGTGAAATACTGGTGATTCCTATCCAATAGCCTGCACTGCGAAGTGGAGATGGAAGACTGAGAAAGGAGGAACATTCTAGCTCTTCTAGTTATATCTACAGGCATAGTTCTTCTCAATGCAGGAAAAAATACTACTTGTCAAGATAGGAAAGGACACCTTTTTAATAAATGCCTTATGAAAAATTATTCTAATCAAGAAATTATTTACTCATGATCCTCTCCTATTTTTCTCTCATGAATTTCTCTCAGATTAATGCAAATCCGCTTTGTAAAATTTTTATAAAATTGTGATGGGTTATAAGTTTTGCATGACCTTTAGTTCATGAAAAAGGGACTATTGAGGATGGTACCAGGAAATGTGTGACAACTACTTAGGGAATAGAGCTGTTCTACAATCTCAGAATTGTAGGGGCTGAATATGATGTGAAGTAAATTTTCCACAAATAGTATTTTTTCCAATGCAGGAAGTCATGCAAAAACTCAATCTGTAATAGTGGGAAACTGACAGTCCTAAATGCAGCATATTCTCTCTTTCTTGGTAAGCAGATGGATTTTGTAGAGAAATGTCATCTTGCTCTATTTGGAAGATGTTGTTTCACTGAGGATAGTTGCAGCTGGAGTATCTCATGCTCATATAACTGTGGAGTATAGGCAATTTTGTGGCTAAGTTCTCCAAAATGGACACCCATATATTTAACAAAAGCACTTCTTGGTAGATCACTTAGGGTATTTTATTTTTAAGATTGTAGAGCAAGGACTCAGAATTTCCATTTCTTCACTTTTACAAAGCTGCTACGTTTTTGGCAGTATGCTAAAACAAGAAACTATCTCTAAACTACCACATAGTAAGAAATACACACTTATCTTTAACATAAATTTGCATAAGTACTGCAAAACTCAGGACTGAAATACTTAAACAGTAAAATAACCCTTACAAATGTTGCGTTTATAAAAAGAGGTGTAGTTTAGTGGGATCGTCTATTACCATATTTTGAACCTTCATCGGTTCCACCTAAAAAATACTAATCTTCTGTCTTCATTCTGCTGTAGTTCCTCTATTAGCTTAACTCTTCAACCTTTCTTTTTCTCTCTTTTCTTTTTTTTTTCTTTTCTTTTTTCTCCTTGCTCTGAGGAAAGCTTTCAGAATTGAACAAGAAATTAGGTCAGAAGGTGTCTCTGGAGGCATCAAGAGTGAAACCCTGCTCCAAGCAGCCCAACTTCAAAGCTAGGTCAGGTTGCTCAGGGTCTTACCCAGTCAGGTTTTGAAAATCTCCTCTTCCACAGCCCTCACCATCGTGGTGCCTCACTGCTCTCAGTGGGTTGAATTTTCTCCTTATGACCAATTGAAATTTTCCATGTTGCATCTTGTGACTGTTCTGTCTTGTCTTTTTGCTGGGTACCTATGTCTTTCTTCTCTCTTTAACTCCCCTTTTAGGTAGTAGAGATATCTGCAAATATAGGCCTGGACGTGCAGTTAAGTTGTCCTTTAGATTTTTCTAGTGAAGCGTTGTTTCACCAGCTGCTCCTCCTGTGCCATGTGCTCCAGCTTCTTAACCATCTTAGTAGCCCTCCATGGGGCTGTCTCCAGCATGTTGGGTTCTCCTGTACAGGGAGGCCATGAAACTGGGCACTGTTCGAGATGTGGCCACAGGAGGGTCAACTAGAGGGGAACAGTCCTCTTCCTTTGACCTCCTGGCTTGACACTTGTCAAAGAGCTCAATGAGGAATGAGTGTTCATTTTTGCTGACTCCACTGGGAGTCAATGTTTTGAGAGGTGCACTGTCAATTTTTATAGCCAATAGCCATCACTGTGATTTTCTAAATTAAATTGTTTTGTTGGCTTCAACTAGTATTAAGGCTTTTACTATCAAAGTAAGCAGAGAACTATTCAAAAGAAGTATGCCTGGCCCACATTATTTGTTGTGAATGATGAATGATTTGGCTGCTGGAGTGGCTGGCGTTTGTCTTGAGAAAGAGAAGTTTGTGAAGTATTTGAATAGATAAAAATACGAAACTTTGATTTCAAGGCTGCAAATACTGAGTGCCTTCTAATTTGAAGTCGTGGCTATAGTTAAAAGTTCTCACAGGCATAGATGACTCATAGAATGGTAGGTCACCAACTGTAGATGAGCTCTGCTATTTTTATTTATTTTATCCCAACACAGCTAATGCATTGGGCCTTGAAAGCTCCCAAGAAATAACTATAATCAAGTTGTGTATCCTACCAGTAGTGAAACAAAATGAGCAAAATCCCTTCACCCTCCCCAAACCAACCCTTCAGAGTTTTTCATGAGGTGTGAAAAAAAAACCAAAAAAAGTCACTAATGGGAGAGTTCCCAACAGTTTGCTAGTTTGCTAATCAGAAATAAGACTCTACTGGTGATTTGAGTATTTAAGAAAACTACGTTCTTATGGGAAAGTGGTCCGCGCCCTTGGAGTGAAATACAGAAGTGTGCAGAGTTTACAGATAGAGCTTTGCAAAAAGACAATTGAATGCACTAAAGAGAAGTAGACACATCTAACAGAAGCAGATGAGGAGCCTCAAGAGATGCAAGATACATGTCCATAACCATTGTCATTTACCTTAGTGTGCAAACCAGGAGGGTAGAGGTGTCTTTCTATGCAAGGCTGTATTACTTGCTACAACTTTCCAGCAAGAAATCAGAATTGTTTTGTTTTGTTTTGTTTTCCCCCAAATCTTTTTATTTGTCATGTTTGTGTTTTTTTAATTATTATTTTTTAATAATTAAAGCTGTACAGCAGTAGTAAACCATTCCATTATTGTTTATTGATCGTACCTAGGATTTAAATCAGTTATGAAAATATTTACTGGCTAAACTTGAAGTTACAATTATCCTTTTATTAGCACCGTTTGAAAGAAAGGGAAAACTTTGCACCCAAATTGGTTTTGCTGCTTAATGTTAGCACTGACTCTATTCAATATAGATGTAGTTTTACTGGACTTTTACAAGAATTTTAATTATAAAGATATATGTGAGAGAATACCTATTTTTCAATCAGCTCAGAATTTGTAAGATGCTTTCATTTGACACATTTTTTTTGAATAAATGCAACATTTAATGTATGGAATGACTTTTCAAATCACATAAATAACATTCATTGTTATAATAGTAATTCAGTGAAGGCAAAGAACATTTTACATTTAGTTTGAGGTTCCATTTATTAAGCCTTCAAAAGTTAATTTTCTAATCGCAGCTCAGTGACCATTCTGTCCTCCAGAACTGACTGGAGATCTCTAAGAAAATTTAAATTCTTTAAATGTGGACCACCTTGACACTGCTTCTTCCAATCTTGCTTGAGACTGAATGAAAAATTGCTTGCAATTCCCTATCTTTTAACAACCATTTTTCTTCTAGAAAAAAGAAGAGAAGCTTCAAAGTTGTTTAAATTTCAGAGTATCAGAAGACAGGCCCTTTTTCCTGAAGTTTTCAGTGTAGAAGTTCTTTTTCTATAAATTAACTTAAAATATAAACAAAGAATTTTTTCTATTTAAATTTTCCATGAGACAAAAAATGAGTGATTTTTATCACTCGGGTGTATCAGAAAAAGCAGACTTTAAATGAACTGAAAGACTTAGATACAATGGGTTTTTTTCAGGCTATTTATTTATATGCCCCATACGTACCACCTTTACCATTATGCAGAAGCTAGTTCTAGATGGCATTGTTGAAGCTTTAGCACACGAAGTTGTTCTTTTGCATCTACCTCACTAAAATTTTGTGTGGATATTATAAGAAAGTATAGTGCTTTCAGTTTGTTTTAAAAATATATTATTTTAAGTTGTATTTTTCTGATCAAAAGTTAATATTTATTTCCACTGCCATCGATATTTCTTTGTGCTTCACTTAACTAGTCCAGCAAGAATGTAATCAAAATGAACAGGTATAGTGATAACGTGTTTCTAATGATACTGTGCAACAGTTTTCTGTCAGTAAAATGTATTTCCTTAGTTTCTGGAAAAAACATTTGAAATCAAAGGCTGAAAGATTGTGGAGACACACAGCTGGAATCGCTGCAGCAGAAAATGTTTAATCTTTTGGCTTCCCTGCAAATGCCAAATAAGAATATTTTTTTATTTTATCTGAATCTAAGCTGTTGGTCGGATGGAGCATTATGGTATTAATTCAGTAGCAGTGCTGAAAATCCTTTTGGTGGATTTGGTTCATTTGAGAAGTTTTGTATTTCTTTTTATGGTGGAAGCAGAAAAGTATTTCTCATGGGAAAGCAGTTTTACTTTTATAAGCGCTGGCCAAACTTCATATATAAAGCACAATAATTGCTCTTATGTAGTAGCCAAAAAAAAGAGAGAAAAGAATAGAGTTGAGATTCCTTTTTTCTTTTCTAGAAGGTATTCTTATTTCTTTTGCTATTTTACCTGAGGGAATATAAAAGCAGAATAGTGGGTACAGCTGCAGCGCTTTCAATTGAAGCAAAGGAAGAATACAGAAATTTTACTGTATGAAAGGAATGTTTCTGTTGACTTGCTTCACAAAAAACATTTCTTAAGTTGATTTTCCCCTTGTTTATAGCAGTCAAACTCCAAAACACTTTTTAAAACAGTGAATACGTAAAAGTTATTCCCCAAACTCCTGTCTTCCTTTTGTCTCTCCCTCATATAATGGCATCTTCTTTCTTTTGTTTCCCCCCCTCTTCTTGCTGTTATCTTTCAGGCAAGAAAAACTTACCCAAATGTCTCAGGCATAAAAAAAAAAAAAATCATACCTGAAAAACAACTGCTGATTGATTTTTAATTGGTTGCCATTTGATTTTGGCTTACTGGTGTGTAGTTCTCCTTATACTTTATGAAAAGGAGTTCCCTTGAGTCTTCTGTGTCGTTCTATTCAAGCATCATTCTTTATCTGCATCTCTCGCTTCCCCATTCAGAAGTTGAGTGAAATCTTTACCACGTTTGGAGAAGTTGGTTTTCCATTTGTTTTTAGCAAGCCATTAATACCATTTCGAGTGTGAAAGGATTTTGTTTCTGCTAGTTTATAGCCTGTTTTTATTAGAGCAAATAAACAGAAAAAAGGATCTGTTGTCTAATGTTTCCTCACACTTATGCCAAATTTTATGAATATAGCTCAAAATCTTAGTTCTGGACAATGCGTGTCAAAATGAAAGAAAATTTTAAGCAAGTTAAGATTGTTAATTTGTTTATGAGAGGGAGCTGCTTTCTTGTCTGTCAATTTCATTACCAGAAACACTAAACATTTCATAAAGATGCCGAAACTCACAGGTACTTCTTCCTAGTGAAATCCTCTCTATATATTACTTTTAGAATAGAAAAATTCCCATTACCTCATCCAAGGAGTTGTAAGGTCCCTGGTTGGTTCTCATGTCCAGTCTCTCATGAGTTCCATTTTTATGCTATGCAAATGAAATTGAAAAGCATGCCTTAGCGTAACCTGATATCCTGATTATTTTGCCCCCACACATAGTTTTGCTTCTACATTAATTTACTTGTACTGAAATAGTACAAAGATGCCTTGCATAGAGGGAAAGGTTTAATTTTCTTAAAAGAGGAGCTATGCCTTGCCCCAATAATGAAATCTTTATGCCATGCCTAAAGCACACTAAAGCATGACTCCTCTATGCCTTCCTCTAAGGTTTTTTATCTAAGAGAAACATTCAGAATTATTGGTGATTATAAAATTTTCTAAGTGTCATGTTAAGTGTTTTATTTGATACCTCAAAGAAATGGGGTCATTAGGGATGTCCATCTTAAATTTTTCAGGTTAAAACAGGAGGATGACAGATTTCTTTACCAAGAGGGTGGTCAAACACTGGCACAGGTTTCCTAGGGAGGTGGTTGATGCCCGAGCCCTGTTAGTGTTTAAGAGGCATTTGGACAATGCCCTTAATAACATTCTTTAAGTTTTGGTCAGCCTTAAGTGGTCAAGCAGTTGGATTAGATGATCACTGTAGATCCCTTCCAACTGAAATTATCCATTTCTGTATTCTATCCTGTTCTAAATTTATTTTCTTCTAGTGAGACCGGGAGACCCTGCCTGTTTCTCTCTGGGGGTGGCAGTTTTCTAGGTGTTGAAGCTTATCACACAAAACAGGAAGTTTTAGGCTCTTTCATAATACCCAAGGCGTTTCACTTTCTCGTAATACTAAAACAGAGCGTGCAAATTAGCTGTCATCTTTAAACTGCTTTTACTGAGCAGCCCCAGGGTTGGAGGTTCCCAGATGGTACTTCAGACAGCCTCGGAAACGCGCTTGCTGGTCCTTTCGCCTTCTTCCCTAAAAATGCCTCCATCCCCTGTGAATGGCCTTCTCAAGACATGGGCTTAAGTGTCTTCTGTAACAACCTGACTGGGACAATCTGTCCCTGGTCAGAACGGGACGTTTGGGGCTGTTGAGAAGGCAGCCTGTGGCTCCTGCGGGTGGGAGGACAGGAAAAGCAGAAAGGTCCATATCTACGTTCTTGGCAGCCTAGCCAGGACTATGTCATAACGAATAATTAGAAAAACCTTCTAGCTGTGAAAAAAAAAATATAAAAATTGAAGGCAACTTTCAATTTTATTTGGAAAACACTTATTTTCCTGTCTTTGAAGGGTTCTGCATAGCTCACGAACTGAAAGGAGACGTCTATAAATATCAATTATCAGAAAATAATTTTCAGGTTTTGCAAATCATGTTTTGTCATTGCTTTGTATGCTGATGCTTAGAAATGGTTGTCAGCTGAACATTGCTGTCTTTAGAACTGATGTATCATTAGGCTTTTTGTCGAAGTGTACTTGAAAAGAACCTTTGTACATTTTCAGTCTTTTCCTCTGTTTAGGGATATGTTTCTTTCAAAAGAAATCAGCCCTTACAATTTATTTAGGAGCTCTGTTTCTGTTCCTCCTATTTTCTTTATTTTATACTAATCTATTATTTGTGACTGGAAACAAGATTGCATAGGAAGAGGAGGCACTGGGGCATTATCTTTCTACTTATGCTAATTTCATATTCATTACTGTTCTTTACATATCTACCTATAAACAATATGTTATAACCTCTAAAAAATGAGGATTTTTTTTAAGTGAGCCTCAAATACCAAGTCAATTTTGCATGTGTGTGTATATATATCTATTTTAATGTTTTACATAGGGCTTTATGAAAATATTTCTGGCGATACTTAACATTTAGAGGTGTTCAGCCCCATTATCTTCAATCAAGGTACTAATTTTTATGGCTGATGTCAGCAAGAGCTATTGGTATTCCCCGTAGCTGGGGACCAAAGCAATATAAATCCAGAAGAGTGCTATACAGTTTTGTCATAGCACTGGATCAAAGTTTGGACCCATTTTTGTTGTCTTAGCTAGTTATGATAGAAAAGCCGATTTTGGTGGTCAGTTTGATGTAATGATTTGCCTGTATGCTGGGATGAAGAAATGAGCAGACTATGAGAGATGCTTTGGAGTCCTGTTAGCACCTGGTCTCCTCTCATGTCCCCTTCTTAGAGATAGCTGTCATGATGAGAGCGTGCTGGCTGTGATGGCTAGTAGTATATAGTTTTGAAGTAGAGTTCTTTATTGGGCGTTATGGCTGGAGCAGAATTCAGAAAAAACTCCCAACAAACTGAACAAAACCAAACAGACTTTAGGCTAGCAAATCCCAAGGATTGAAGCATCCATATTGCTGAAGTCCCAATATGGTTGATCCATCTGCTCTGTATTCAAATCTTAATATATGAGTTCATTAGGTGGCATTCTCCTGTTCAATCAGTATTTTCCCAAGTCAGCATCATTTTCTTACGGATTCATATTATGTTTTTTTAAAATAGTTTCCAAATCCTAAAACATTAATAGTAATTGTAAAAAGGCCTACAAAAAAGCTTTCCATAGATTTAATTTAGACTCTGATTTTGTGTTGGATATAACTTGTCTGCATTTAATTACACAGAATACATAACAATATTAATAATTGTAAAGTCAGCTCTAAGTGCAAAAGTGAGGCAAGTTTTGCGGTGGTAGAGACAATGTCTTTTATTAGCTAGCATAATTAGAAAAGCTAGACAAGCTTCTAAGGAGATAAGAACTTTTTGTAAATCTGAAATAAAAGCTGCAAATGTAAATTACAAAATTGTTGTGAGATTAATAACCTCTATTAAACAGGGTCCGCTATCTTGTTTTTCAGATGGTCTAATTGATTTAACAGATTTTTAGATTAATTGGGGGCTTCCTGGTATTTGGTGACTCTTATTCCACTGTGGTTGGAAATCGTTAGAATTTTATGCTGTGATTTTAGAAAGCTATGCATGAACACTTTTTTTTGTTATAAAGTTTGATGCTAATGAACATAATTTACACAGTATTGAATGCCTCTCAAATGACTTTTAACTCTGAGCACATGAATAGTCCTCTCGAATAATGCATGGGGCTCCGTGCTGTTAAATCGATGCTGTGTACATTGCACTGGAGTACTTGCTACTGTCATAAATGTGCTGAGAAATGCTGTCAGAAAAGTTAAGTTAAACTTTTTCAGGTTGCCTGTCTCCCTTTCCAGGTATGAAATCAAGCAGTTGTGGGTTAATAAAAGTTTTGCCTTAAGATTTGAATGTTTTCAAGGTATGTTTCGCTTTCAGAATACTTTCCATTGAATTTTATGTAATTCCAGCTGTGGTGTCTGCTGAGAACTGTTCTTTAAAAAATACCCAGAAACTGCTTTTTGATGCATATTTGAATTTAATATCTGTGAATTGTTCTGCCTATCCTGAACTCCAGGATCTTCCCCACAGGCAATTTCTTTTTCTTGTGTTAAATGTGATTTTTTCCTCCTCTGCCCTATAATCTTCACCTTTTGTAAATGAATGCATTTTCTGTTATCTAATAGATAAACACTATATTAGCATCAACTGTGATTATTTTTTTCTTTTAATCTTAGATAACTGTGTAGCCACTGGGAAAAAAAAAAGCATATTTCCTTGTGCATTTGGCATGGTGTTACATTCTGGTCCTTTTGCTGTGCTCTCATCTTGTTATAAACTAACTCTGTTTGATGTGACAGCAATATACTGTATAAAAATGTGTTGAATTTAAAAATTGCCAAGCAAAGAGAGGAACCTAAACTTTTATTTTTAGATTGTATTCCAAATCCTTTCTGGAGGCAAGTGTATTTTCATGGGCTTTCTACTGTCTTCACTATCCGCAGGCTTCAGACCATGAAATTACCCTGATTCTGCACTGTTAAATTGTTTTTTTTGTAGGATTCTAAAAACACAGAACTCTGAAAATATGTTGAGACAAAATTTGAAGTGCTTTCCTGGTTCCCAGTTGGTGTATGATTCTGTATTAATAAGATGATTAAACACGATCTGTGATACTAATTATTGTGTGATCGTGCACTCTAAATGAAGAATAAATCTCTGATTAATTTTTGTAACCTCCAAGTTACAAAAAAAAACTCTGTAAATTCTCCAGGTATTTTAAATTAAATTATTTTAAATTAGATAGTGAGACCATTTATTATTTAAAGATGATGTTTGATAAGAGAAACTGCACGCTTATTTTCAATTTATGCTTTGCAATGGCCATAATTTTATTTTACGTCAGGCAGAATCAGTGAAGCTAATACTCTCCAGCCTGTAGTGATTGTGGAAAACACATTTTTATGAGACTTTTTCAGTCCTCCTACAGTCCTTTTTCACTCCTCCAGAATAGCTGAGGTTGTGGAAGTAACACATACTTAAAACCAGACTGACCTCTCTGTAGACCAGTGTGACTAGTACTTCTAGCTTTCCAGAGGGTGCTGTAGCCTCTTGCTGTACAGCTTCCTTGCTACCCAGGAAGGGTAGAATTAACTTCTGTGAAGCTTATATGCCCTGTGCTAAGTGGGATGTTAGACCATTATCTTTTCTAAGAAAAACCCTGAAATCTGTATCTTGCTTTTAAAAGGTAGAGTAATGTGCATAATAGTTCATCGGGATGCTTCATGTGTGTTTGCAATATAGTTCAAAGATCAGTCTTTGGAGCCGGCTCCTGTTACCTTGTGTGTGTTCAAGGGACAGGGGTTATCAAGAAAGACCTTTTGTTACTCTGATTTCTTGTGTGCGAGTGGGTAAGTATGTGAACTAAGACATGTACCCCACAGGGTACACTGTTCTGCAGCCTCTCCTTGTTGAAAATTCCATCTTTTTCTGGCACGGGCACTGAGGGAATAACACTGGTTAGAAGGATGTTCCAACTTCTTATGAGAGGAGACGCAGTGGATGTTACAAGAAGTGACAAAATAATGGTTAAAAATTTGCATTTGAGAAATAAAAAATATATTCTATGTGACCCATTCTGTAATTTCATAAAGTTAAACATTAATAAAAGACATTATTCTTGGTTTGTTAAAAGACATTATTCATGAAAAGAAAAAATATCTTACAGTAATATTGAAATCTAAATGAGGTGCAAAGATGAATATAGAAGAGCTGCATAGTTCCGTACATTTTGCTTAATTGCATTTGTTGAAAGGATGTCATTTTCTCTTTAAATCATAGGCTTTGAAAGAGCACTGGTAAGCGTTTTTTTTCGCATATTTAACCTTTAGAGTTTTTAAGTGCTTTAATAATGATCTCAGCTTTTCCCCTGTAATTTAGGAGAATTATAAAATTACAGATTTTTAAAATAGCTCTGTACACCTCCACATCATGTCTCAGGGCACATTGCGCTGTCTACGTGGGCCCAGTGTTCAGGTAGCTGACTGGGGTTTGGTACAAAGGTTGCTGAAGGAGGCTAAAGAAAGCCATCTAATTAACAGCCTTTTCATTGTCTCTTGCTCTAAGCAGCCTTTGTCACATGCTAAATCTCATCAGCCTCTGAAAGCTAAAAGGGAGCTACAGCAAAGCTGGTAAAGAAAAAAATCACTCAGTTCTTCAGTATGACCAGTTGTAGCAATCTGCAGACAAATTACACAATCTTCATGGTTGGAAGGGACCTTTCAGATCATCAAGTCCAACCACAATAACAAAAAAACCCACAACCCCAAACAAAACCAAAAACAAACCCACAAAGAGACACAAACCAGCACATGCCCTGAAGTGCCATGGCTACGCATTTCTTAAATCCCTCCAGGGATGGTGACTCCACTACCTCCCTGGGCAGGCTGTTCCAGTGCCTGACCACCCTCTCAGTAGAGTAATTCTTCCTAATATCTAATCTAAACCTCCCCTGCCGGAATTTCATACCATTTCCTCTGGTCCTGTCATTATTCCCTTGGGAGAAGAGGTCAAGCCCTACCTCTCTCCACCCTCCTTTCAGGTAGTTGTGGAGGGCAATGAGGTCTTCCCTCAGCCTCCTCTTCTCCAAACTAAACATGCCCAGTTCCCTCAGCCTCTCCTCGGAGGACTTGTTCTCTAGACCCCTCTCCAGCTTGGTGGCTCTCCTCTGGACACGCTCCAGCACGATTCTTAGGCAAACAATAATTGTGCAGTGATGAAACCCATATTCGACAAGTGTTGGAAGTTGATATATGGCCTGTGAGCAACAAAATCACATCTCGGTTTGTTTAAGCACATGCCAACAAATGCGTTAGTACGAAAACCGAATTTCATGGGGTTAAGGAAAATCTTTGGTTCTTCTGGTTATCACAACTCCTTGAAGCATCTGAGCCTCTTATCAACTCACTGTCTGCCTCTTGGTCAGCTTTTGTGTCTTTGTGACCTCAGACATGAAGTCACCCATTTCTATATTGTATCCAAAGCGTTTAGGAGAGAAATGTATGCAGCTTAGTTTCTAAATAGTGTTATGTGATACTCAGGTTTGATTCTGTCACCAAGGTTGACTTTATGCAACAAATATGTCAGTTACAAAGCTTGCATTTTTAAAAACTTGGGAGTTACACTAGATTTTCACAGTGAAAAATAAACCTATTTAACAAGCATGTTAAAAAATCACGGTCTTAGAAAGGCTTCTGAGCTTGCTTCATCCTCTAAAGGTTGAGAACAATCTAGATCTTGGTGTTGGTCCAGATGGAGATACGGTCTATCCCAGGGAATATGGATATAGTGCATTTAGTTGTATTTAGCAGGAATTTCTGTTCCCTGCTTTTCCAAAGCAGTTCATACAGAACAGGAGTAGCGTTACCTGTACTGAATGGAGGACACCATCATCTTTGGTTCAGGAGAATGGAAGCCTTGTCTGGCTGAGGCTCCTTAGGAGAACTTGTCTGCACAGTAAGCTTTTCTAACATTATTCTTCTGTACTGTGTTTTTTTTGGTAACAAGGTGACTATGAAAAAGATGTCTTTTTAATTACAGACATTGATTAGGAGAAATAAATGTTTTCATGAGATAGTTAATTGGTGTAGCTATTAGTAATGCCAGATGTTAAGGTTCCCTTCGGGCTTCAGATCCTCGATACTAACCTTTCAGGCAGCATTTTTAAAGAAGCAGTAAAATACATGTACTTTCTCCCCAAAAACTTTTTTAAGTTTAAGACTCAGAAATGTATGCATTTCAGATAAGCCTGTGACAGAGAAAAAATATCCCCATAGCAGCTGAAAAACAATCTGCCAATATACAGAGCTCTTAAATAAAATAAATAAATAAATAAATTTGATTGAATTCCCTCAAGACTTCACTTGGTTATTTCTCTCCGGTGTAGGTACTGCGCACGTGGTAGTAGTCTCAGCCACCTGCCAGCACATACACGCTGTGATCTGATGGATGTCCTTCTGCAGAATCAGTGCTAATTATGCACGTGACCAGGTGTCGCAACTCAGTCTGGTGCACATTTTATGTTTTTTTAGTCAGAAAATTTGGATACAAATAGAAATAACTCAGTAAGTTACTGGAGCAAAATTGTTGCTTTTATAATAATGTAAATGGATGAATGGTATCTTTGACACCATACGTAATCTCGAGAGATAGATGATTGAAAACCAGAGGATCTGAAGTGTTTAGAAATTCAACTTCTAAATACTTAAATGGATCACTGATGGCACATCTCAAGAAATCATTAGTAACAGTTTTGCTTGTATCCTATCTGCTAGATGCAGGCAGGAAGCATGCTAGAAGCAGGTAGGAAATGACTTAAAAAATATTCCTCTTAATATGGGAAGAAAAATATGACAAGTAACTGGAATGCATGCAGTCTGCTAGTCCCTTCCTGGACACATCTTATAGTAAAAATCTGACTTAAAAATAAATTTTATTTCTTAACCAGTAATAGATAATTATAATTTTGGGCTGCTTCTTGAGAGCTGAAAAATGTCCATAATATTATCATTCACCTAGGTGCTGAAGACAGTGATTTTTGTGCAAACTGAGGGTAGCATCAACAAGCTATTAAAACCTTGTAAAATGAGCCATTGAAAGCTTGAAGTTATCTGCTGACATACTCAGCTAAATTTATATTGGGAAGTATTAATAAAAATTGCAATTGTTTGAGGTCATCCTGCTGGTTGTGCATAAAGTCACAATTCCAGTAATGCAAAGCAAATTACTCTGGACGGAAACTCCATCAGAGTAAAAGAGAACCGTGGGAGCAGCACTGAAACCCACATGAACTGCAAAAAAAAAGGTACTGAAGAGCAATGAAAATAAGATACCAATGTAAAATGCAAATGGCAAATAAGGCAGCTAATGTAAGACCACTGGTCAATAAGGTTTAAAGGCAACAAGACAGCATTAAAAAAAAAATCTATTACAAATGAAATCGAGTGAACAAAATGTTGCTAAAAGGGAAAGAACCCTTTTTTGTTACAGATTGAGATCATGAAAAGCTAAACAACGAAAGTCAAAACAGTAAATATTTCTGTATTTGGAATGAAGCAGTGCTTAATGTTTTGGGGTATGCGTTACGCTACCAAAGTAAGGTATTAGTTTTTGCAGTAGAGGTCTGTCTGTGTCTGCATGGTGTATCATAGTCCTGATTTGCACTGGGCAGAATCCTCACCCACCTCCCCTTGCAGTATGGAAAATGACTTTTCGGCCTTGGAAACTTGGAAACACCCTACTTACTGAAGTCCTTGTGATGGGTGGTGCCACAGGTGCCGACTGGGACGTGGTCTGCTTTGGCTTGGTGGCATGTTTATGAAGCTTTTTGAGAATGGGTGCCTTTGGGGCTTGACCTGACCTAACGGAGTACAATTCAGGAACTTGCTCAGTATAGTGGCTTGGGCTACGTATTTCAGGCTTTTGAAACGGTACCTTCATAGTGGGAAAGGCCAGACATCCTAATCACCTCCCTGGCTAATAGCTCTTCTTTGTTGGTCTCTGCACAGAGATACTTGAGCCTTACGTTCCAAGGGCCATTGCCTTTCTCCGTGCCCTCTGCATGCGCCTCCATTTGCATTCCACATTTTGAAGTAACATTGTTATATTTTCTTTCTTACTGTAGTTTTACAGAACAGAAGATGGATATTTTAAGTGCATAGACAGCTATTTTGATGTATCATGTATTTTTAGTTTGCCCCATCTTCATACAACTTCACAGGACCATAAAGTAAAAAATAATGCAGTAACATGTATATTTCAGTATATTTCTATAGCAGGCTTAATTTCATTTTGATTTACTTTTTAGTTTTTACTGAAAACTTTTCAAAATATAAAACTGATACTAATAAAGACCACAGTGAAGTCCTAAGTAAATGAAATAAAATTGCTTAGCGAACATGTACCTAGAATTTAGAAGAAATTTTCCTTCTGACTGCAGGCATCAAGGTAAGCATTGCACTTACATTAGAAACTTAATTATCTTCCTACAGTGCCAAAGATTATAGCTTTTTTTCCAGGATCCGTAAAACTATTAATGATTTTTAGCCTTCAGAAATGCCAGTGATATGTAAATATGAGCAATCCAGTGTCCAAGCATAGTAGTTTATTAAAAAATAACATTAGTAGTCTGATATCCCTGATCCTGCCATGCAGAGGGCTGTGTTGTGGGGTTTAGTCGCTGGCAGAGAAGGGTGCTGTGTGGTGCTCTGTTTGTCTCTCGGTTTATTATTTTATGGTCTGGATGATTGCCACAGATCCCTGCATGCAAAGAATGAATTTCAAAGCAAGGGATGCTATGATAAAGCTGCTGCAGGGATCATGGCTATTTTCTGTGTGCTGGATCTAACAGAGTGTGGCTGTTCCTTGGAAACATATGAGCAAGCTTCTATATTTCTCCAGTGTCTCGTAGTATTTTAAAGTCACCGCTGCAGTTCTTCAGCTTTTCCTTCCTTCCTGGCGAGTATACCCAGACAGGGATCTTCGCATGGGCCATTGTCAGAGCATTACCTTACATGGAACATTTGACATGGTAACAGAAAATCTGTAGAACTCAAAACCATGAACAAAGGTGGTGAGTTCTTGCCTGCAGTGGGTTTCTTATAAGTGTTGGGACCTTGTCTGGATGCCAAAGGCGTCTGCCTCTTTGTATTCCTTGCGATGTGCCCAGCAAATTCATCACCCTGCCCGATGCACAGCTCAGGAGTGTCACAGGATCAGAATCACAGAACCTGTCATGGTTGGAAAGGACCTCTGGCTGGCGGGTGCTATGGTCTCCTGACTTACTGATAGAAATTCAAGTTATCTAGTCAGTGTCATAAATGGCTTTCAAAAGATGGATAGTGTCAACAATGTTTTTTTATTGCTTTCCCCTCCCACCCCACAATACAATACAAGGGGCTTTCTGAATGGTTTAAGGGGAACTTTTTAAAACAAATTTAGAAGATGGCTGAGACTTATCCTAGGTTGAAAACACAAGGAGAGAAATATGTATGTGGTGTTTAAGACGCCAAATGCAGGTTGCAGTCACAAAAGTACATTTCTTTTAAAATTCTCATGCCAATCTACATTAATGAAATGTGGAAGAAGTATTGTATCCTCTAACCAGATAATATTAATAGGAATCATTTATAATACCTCATTACACATCCCATCCATGACATATTTCATCCAATTTCTTGCAAAAACAACATACCAGCAAAGTAGGAACTGTCAATGGTTTAGTTCTGAGCACTGCCTAATGCCACATCTGAAACAGATGTATGTTACTTTACTCAGAAGTGTGCTTAGCATACAAAGTATTCATTCCCAGACATCGGGCAGCAGTCTGGCACTGCTTTGAATCTCAGCACACAGAAGAGTTATATAGGAAGGCAAGTGAAATCATTTGTACAGGTACTAAGGAATCTGAACAGAACTGCTTCACTCTAAGTGATAGGAAGATGCGAGAGGAGAATGAGTTGAATAACAGCAGCTATAAGTCAGAGTAAAGGAAAAGTCTCCTCAGGGGTGATATTAACGTTTACAAGTGTAAGAACAGAGTTCAAAGATGGGCTGGCAGAGCTCCAAGCACCAGCTCCCATTGTCTTTCGCAAAAGCATGGGCACTGACCTACCTTCCAAACAAGAGAACTTGAAAAATGCATGCATAATTGATTTTAAAAGCCATCCAGAATATATTTCCTTTCCACGTGGAAATGGAGACATCCAAGAGTAAATGGGATAAAAGGATGTATCCAGCCTTTCACATTTAACCTGGGCACTTCTCCTTTCCTAATATTCCTCTGGGCCTTTTCTTCCTCCTCCTATCACCTCAGCAGCAATAACACAAAAATAATAATGCCAGAACTGACTGAACCTGGAAATTTATGAACAGTAAGAAATGTTTGCTTAAACAACTCTGCGTTGGTTTCACTTGTGATTGTGTTTTCTCCTGATGAACAACCCATTATAATGGCATATTTACCCTTGTGCTAGTAGCTGAAGAGAGCTGTTTGCTGAGAGTTCCTCAGATTTTGAATTCCTTTTCCTAGTCCTTTCCAGACTGCACACTCTCATGCCTTCAGCGTGCGTTTGACTGAGCAGAGTGACAGTGGTGTTGGATTGCCATCAGAACCAGAATCTGGCACTTCACTTTTGACTTGCAGAAATTCTCAGAAGATGAGCAGAACTCAGACTGTGAAAGCTGATCACTTTCTGGAGCATGTAAATATTCTTCTTTTTTTTTTTTTTTTGGTAAAACTTTATTCAGAATCTGTCTTGATGGTTTGATGGTCCACAATGTTGAATGGATAGTCTAAGTGATCCAGAAAAATGCAACCAATTTCTAATAAGAGATCCTAGTTTTCTGTCTACTCAGATTTTGCTGCAATAGCTTGCTTCTGTGTGATGACACTTTTGTTTGGTTGGGGCTTTTTAAGTGGTACATTCCAACATTATCTTTAGTGCTATAGGCCTCAATATTTCTCTCTTTTCACTGCATTGAAAGCTCTGATGCTGTGGAAGTGATGCTCAAATGGACACATAAATTTTGCACACATGTAAGTATTTTTCAGAGGACATTTATTGCCATGGTCTGTGCTGTCGACTGATTCACAGTCAAAGGGAACAGGAATGTGTCTCGGGGTGATGCCTATGGACAGTCTTGCTTTAGGAAGGTAAAAGTAACTGCTGGAGGTTAAAATCTCAGGAGAGACAAAACCAGGAGCATATTTGCATTGCTATGGCTGCTTCGTTGCACAGCCAAGGGGTTTCATTGGGGCAGCAAAACTGGGTTTTGTAGTGAACTGATTCAGTGCTGCCATGGTGCAGTCTTGGCAATGGGGTAAGGAGCCAGCAGCAGAAGGGCAGGGCAGAAAGGTGGGAACAGGGACTTTGGAAAGCGGTGCAACTGGTTTCGCTTCAGTTTGGAAGGACAGACTTAGAATCATAGAATGGTTTGGGTTGGAAGGGACCTTAATGGTCATTGAGTTCCAACCCCCCTGCCATGTGGGAGGTATACCTGCCCTAGAGCAGGTGGCTCAAAGCCCCATCCAGCCTGGCCTTGAACACCTGCAGGGATGGGGCATCCACAGCTTCTCTGGGTAACCTGTGCCAGCTGTCACCACCCTCGCAGGAAAGAATTTCTTTCTATTATCTAATCTAAATCTCGCCTCTCCCAATTTAAAACCATTGCCTCTTGTCCTGTTGCTGCGCTTCCTTGTAAAGAATCCCTCTCCGGCTCTCCTGTAGCTCCCTTGGAGGGCTATTGGAAGGCTGCTCTAAGGTCTCCCCGGAGCCTTCTCTTCTCCAGGCTGAACAACCCCAGCTCTCTCAGCCTGTCCTCATAGGAGAGGTGCTCCATCCCTCTGATCATCCTCATGGCCCTCCGCTGGACCTGTTCCAACAGATCCATGTCCTTCCTGTGTTGAGGACTTCAGAGCTGGACACAGCACTCCAGGTGGGGTCTCATGAGTGCAGAGTAGAGGGGCAGAATCACCTCCCAAGACCTGCTGGCCACACTTCTCTTGAGGCAGCCCAGGATGCAGTTGCCTTTTAATACTTAGGTATTAAACTATTTCATCTTTTCAGTGCAGGGTGAATTAAGCTTTACAAGTACCAATAATCATCCATTTCTAAAATTGCTGTTTTAAATTTAAATTTAAAAGGACGGCACAAGCAAAAACAATTGTGGGGAGATGATAGAACAAAAATAAAACCCATCAGTTTTCTCTGTTTTGTTTTTGTTTGGTTGTGTTGTTTTTTTTTCCCCAAATGTGAACCATGTTGCTAAGTGTATGCTGTAGTCATCTTTAACAGGTTTTACCTCTAAATATTTTATAAAGGACATTGGAAATTGCCTTCCCCTTGCACGGCACTTAGATTCTGAATTATCTTATGATAAATCACTTACTGTGTATCTAAGCTTGAAGATTACTAATTTCAATCAGAACTAAATTCAAACATCATCTCTTAAGATAACCTTAATCATAATTTCTGAAGGCAAAATTGACAGCTTTAAGTATATGTGCCTTAAACAACAAAAAAGACATATTTTATGAATGTGGGAGTAGGATTGCAGTATTTCACAGTACTTCTACTTGATTTGTGTCTGGTTTTAAAACACTGAGCTAAACCTTCCTATACCCAGAGAAGAACAATATAGGATGAGTGAAGATTTAATCCTTACTTCATTGAGCACACAATTAAATTCATGGTGACCTTTATTTTTCCCTTGTAAATACTTCTTAGCGTGTGTAGACTCTGAATCAGTTTGTAATACAGGAGGTCTATAGTGTGTCTTCATTTCTCAGAGACTGTCTATCAAGCTGGTGACGGACATGCCAAGAAACTAAGTTTTTCTGATCTTGAACCCTTATCTTCACATATTGCACATAAGTAATATAATGTCACCTTGCGTGTTCGTTTTAAATATTAAGAGTGATTTCAAGATGATTCACTGCTCTTGTTCTCCTTCACCAGATTTTAATTGATTTCCTTTAACTGAATTTACTCTTCATATGCTTGAGAAGTTTTTCTTCCACAACCAAATAAATCACGGTGATTCCTGGTCTCAGCTTTATATACAGTTTTTCTACTTTTATTATGTTTTCCTTATGATGGCAGTATTTAGACACATTTTGAAATACATATGACCATATAAATACATATTAAAAGTCTGCACAAAGAGCTTTGAAGCCATTAGTGTCACTTTTGTAGATAAGTACTTAGGGGTTCTTAAATCCAGGGATTATTTGATGGCTTCACATGTTGAGCCACTAAATCCTCATGTGAAATGTAGTATGAAATTTTGAGTGATTACGGATTAGCTTATCACAGAGTTTAGCAGCAAACTCATTTGTCTTCTTTGAAAGTAGAAGGGAACTAGTTACTTAAGCAAATAGGAAAACTGGCTGATCCTCAGCTGTGGAAGCACACAAGAAAGTAAAGAAAGAACAAACCCCTCCAGACAATTTCTGTCATGTCTTAAAGTTCTTCTGAGAGGTTGGCCCAAAGCTTCCTTCTGAAAGAGTTAAAGCCTCTAGCACAGTTTTTGTTGCTGAGAGAAAGCCTGCGAGGCTGCAAATCCTAATTGAACTATTGTAAAAACTAGGCCATCTGCAGGATGACTGCTTGTATCAAACCCTTAAAAGCACCATGTGAGCATGTCTGCAGGGATGGGTTCCTCTGGTTTCTCCAGTCTGTTGTATTTCTTCAAATCACATTGACTAATGTATTTTTTGTAGTTTTGAGTACCAGAGACCGGAGAAGAACTTTCCCAAGTCATCTGTTAAAGGCAACTTAAAAATAATACCTTGCACATTAAGCTAAAATCAGGTTAAAGGGAAACTAGAAGATGGGGTCTCAGTGTGTTGAACTGAATCTAAGGAGTTTGTGGGCTTAACTCAGAAACTCTTTTTTAAGAAATTAGAAAAGTTAATAGGGGAATTACAGAGAACATAAATCATAAATAGCTGGTATTTTTCATATTGTAGTTAATATTATGCTGTGTTAAGTCCTATTTGTTCCATTATTACTGGAATTCCTTTCATATGCCATTGCTGTTATTTTTGTGTAGACTATGCAGCACGAATCAGTTCGGAAAAGCCAGGACATCAATGGCTTCTCCAGCTTTAATTGCAGATATCGTATTGCACATCCTATTCCATTTAATCAGCTCTCTTGCGGTTGGCTGCAGAAGAACCTGCAGACTCAGAGGAGCTGGATGGAAGCACTCCTGGAGGATGCTGAAGTTGGAGCCACAGCCAGCACACCTAAGCAGAAGAGCATCAAGCCTCTTAACAGAACTGCAACATCTCATGAGCATGGCTGTCATAGCAGAGGGCTGAAAGGCTGTTCCTCACCCACAAGTCAGGATAACTATCTTATTTCTGACGGGTCATTTTTTCTTGTTGAGACAGGGTTAAAAAAAATGAGTTTAAAAAAAAATGTTATTATACACTCTTTTTTAGGCTTAGCTAATGCTGCCTGTTAAGAAGTTTTTCCTAGTTTTTATAAGTTGGCTTTTTCAACCAGTCATGTCATTTTCTTGCCAATTGAGCTCACTGCTATTTTCCCTGATTGCTGCGGAGAGGGAGAACGATTGGCTTCCCTCTCAAATAGGTGATTGCTTACATATTTGAGGACCATTACTATGTCTTTTTTCATTCTTCTCTTGACTAAACAACCCCAGTTTGTTCAATGCCTTTTCATTGGATGTATACGAACTCCTATCCCTTGTGCTCCTTTCTGGACCGTGATCCATTTTTCCTTTCTAAAGTGAAATACCAAATATTTTAATATATTTACCATGTCATACTTTTTTAATGAAAAAAGGCTATTTTTTCAAACCTTTGTTCAGAGTAGGGGCCAGATTTTTTTGAATCCATGCTATGACAATTTTGCATAGTCTCCACAATGAAAATTTCATATAAAGTATAATCAAAAACCTTACTAAATCAAGGCAGAGGATATACAATATACTTATCTCCATCCGCGAGGTACTCTTATTTTAGAAAGAAATAGGAATAGTGTAATCAGATTTGTCCCTGGGAAATAGGGACTGGTGTCTATTTGTCTTTCTGTGATCCTTCTAGTCAGCACTATATGCCCAGCCAGCTATAGATCCTTGCCATCTGAAGAGGTTAAGAAAAATAATTAACGTTAAGCGAGCCTTCTGTCAGAGAATTATAGTCTGTGACCGGTGTTTGTATTCACAGCGTTTACGATATTTCGAGGGCATTTTAACCAGGATTTCTTTTTCAGTCTGTTTCATATGACTGCACTCATACCTTCCCCCCCTCCCCAAAATTCTTCCTGGGTGCCAGCAGCTTTCAGCATCTTATTACAGAGTTCCCCAGCACGTGTGCCAGGAAAGCTGGACAAAAGGGCTAGAGCACGCCTGAATTAGTAGTGTGCAGATTGAAAAATGCAGAGGGTGAAGTGTATGAAGCGCATGGCTTGGGAACAAATTATCTAACGTGTACTTGAGATTTTTGGGAGTTTATACTTTGACCAAATGTGGGTGTATTTTTTCTGCACATTTAAAAAGCAAGGCTTTTTGCAAATTCATATATCCCGTTCTAAAACATGTGGGCAAGATAGATATTCAGTGAAAATGTCAGAATTCCTTTTAGCATTAGCAAATATATTTTTTCCAGTGTTTTTGAAACAGCTAAAGCACTTTGTTTTTAATTGAAACTCACAAAAATTTAAAAAAAAGCCTAGGGTACAGAGTTAGACAAAATTTTATGAAGCCTAAAAATGGAAACTATTGACTGTTAAACTACAGGATATATTTTTGCATTAATGTATTTTGTAATTAATCTCTAGGGTTGGAATATTTTGGAAAAATATATGTACCATTGCTGCTCTTTACTGCAAGCTGCAAGAAGAACCAGTAGGTAACAAGGCAAGGAGGATGCTGTGGTCTATATGAGAAGTGACGTTCTCCCTTCTGCGGTGATCAGTAGCACAGCTCTCACCCAGAGCTGTCGGCGCTTTCTGCAAGACAGGGCAGATACACAAGTGGTGTGGGATGGTCAAGCACCATCTCAGGAAACATTTTATGACCTCCAAGTTCCACCTGCTGTTACAGTAAAGGTTAGGTTTCTTGGCGGGGCCTGTAAAGTCCTGCTTAGCAAAGAATATCCCATCTTATTTTCAGTGTACGAGTAGTGCATTTAAAACCTGGTTGCATTTTGTTGCCTGCTGATGATGTTGGTGAGCATCTTGTGGTTTACGTAACTATGTTCTGACCCTAAAGTCTTGACTAAAATAAGCTCTTGCACCGTAGCTACACACATGGTTGTGCAGCGAAGCACATGCTTGTTTAGTTCCCATGATTTCAAAATGTTTTAAACTGAGCAGTAGTGTGCATAAATCGAATCACACGGGTGAGCTCTTTGCAGGGTTCCTGCCATGGGTGGCCAGGTCCCCGGACATGTGAGGAGAGATGGATTAGGTACAGTATCTTCACCCTGGTAACTAGTTATTAACTATATAACTATTTATAACAGTTACTAGAAAAAACACATAGACCCTTTCATTTGCCTTTACAGTATAAATCACAAATCGATGTAAAGGTGGAAGATGAGTTCCTGATCTTTTACCTCTATCAGACAAATGACCAGAAAATATACAAGTTATAATAAAGGTGATTTAGAAAAGCAGCAGGGTAATTAAAATACAAGAATGGAAAAGTGTGAACCCTCTTTATTGTATTAGTATAGTGTTCAAATAACAAATGTCAGTTTAAATATCTTTTAAAATAACTTATGTCCTTCTTTGTGCTCACTAAGGTAACCTTTTGTTCAAGAATACCTACATGCGTTACTGTCTCTATTTAAACAATGTGTTTAATTGGAACTTCGTTTAACTTGGAATTAGATTTAAATTTGTCTTAGTAAATCTACTGCCATAGTATGACTATAGGGATGAATTAAAAAACTGAAAATTCTCATATTTTTTTTCTTATAATAAGAAATGATTTAGCCTTTCTCCTAATTGCTGACAGAAGAATAGAGTTGGAAAGAAAAGTTGAATGGTAATAACTGAGGTAATAGCTATAGGTTAAGTTTAGAATTATTTCTGGAATTAGAAACAGAATTAAAAAAAAAAACAGCAGGAAGAAGGAATGAAAAGAGTGAAGCTTGGAAGATTTGACAGGGAAAAAGGAGCTACTTGCACAGTTGCATGGTACTGGTCCTGTCAAACCTATGAACTTTGAAATTTATTATTTATATTCTCTTTTACCTTGTATTTCTACTCTTTCTTATATTTTTTCAGTAAGACATTGCCATCCTGGCTTGGAGATTTTTCCTAGACATATGAATTTGTTCTTTTCTGTGTAATTTTTTTTTTTTAAACTGACTGATTTTTTTTATTTTTTTTTGACAAGGGGTTCCACTGGGATGGAATGGCTCCCTTGGAAAACAAAGACAGACAGATAAACCTCTCCAAATTATTTCCTCAGTGCTCTTTGTCTTACATTGGCTTTTTTTTTTTTTTTTAATTCTTTAAACTACATCAATCTAAACAGCGTATTAATGCTATTAGAAGCTTTCTTCTGACTATCTCATCTTAGTCTGTTTACTTTGATACTGCTCTTTAGGTTGTATGTTTATATTGGACCATTTCATGCCTCTTTAATGAGAAACCTACATACACAAAAGTGAGAATGCTTTATTTCACATTAATTAGACCTATTAGGATAAAGCACTATCTTATACCAAATTTCATCTTTCCTTCAGTAAATGTTTATATGTATTTTATTATTTGCAACCATTCAGGCTGTGTTTATACTTGCATTTAAAAATAGATTATTTTACACTGCAGTGCTTTATCCTCTGTGCCTTGCGTATTTCTGTAACCTGCTTGACCAAAAGAATCATCACTATGCTCAGCCTGTTACCGGACTCCACTTTCTGCGAAAGAACCATCCATTCTGCACAGCACACAAAAGTTTATGTTTAGCAAAGTACAATGCTTTTAACTTCTGTTACATCATCCATCCATGCAAAATGTCAGTTACTGTCTGCTTTGATCTCTCTTCATCTTAACATTTTTTAAAAATATGAAAATCTTCACAGATATTTTTTTCTTATTTTATTTGGCAGCAAAAAATGTTAAACTTGATATATTTTTTGGAATAATTTTATTTTCAAATTTTATAATATCTGTATTTTTCCACCACCTCTTTCATTGCACCAGTCCATCTGCCAGGTATGTACTAATCCTCCTCAAAAAATATTCAGCTTTTTCTCCGAGAATACTAGTTTTCTGCTTATTCCCTAGTATATTCAGCTATAATCCATAGCAGAATATTATCCCAAAACAAATCTCTTCTGGCATGAATTCATTTTTTTATTCAGTTTCATTGCACTTCTTTTCCCATGAAAATACTGCAAGCCTAGGTCAAGTTGTTGTCTTGAGTTCCTTATGCCTAACTGCAGTTTTCAACTCAAGCTGTGCAGGCATCACCTTTTCAACTGAATATAATCAACCTACTTGCAGGTTCCCTCCGAATTGGAATCGTAGGACTGAGAGCTTGCTCTTTGTTATAAACTGCAACCAGGTCTGTCTCTGTAAAAGAAATCTCAGGATGGGGAGCAGTTTTGCCACATCTGACTGAAAATATATAGAGCTGACTGAAAATAAAATGACCAAAATAAGCGACTTCTTTCTTTTTTTTTTTTTTTTAAGTTGGCAAATGTCTGACCAGTATTCAGGGCAAGACCTGAAGCAGCACCGTGCACCTGATGTAGGTGTAGTTAATCAGCCATTCCTGATTTTGGATCGGTTTCGGGAATTGAAGTACAAATTGAAGTCATCTGCAGGTTGATTTTTTTCTTGTTGTCTGAGTCTCTTACAGAACTAAATGCCAGATAGATTTGCACCAAAGTCTGAGGAATATTGGGTTATTGATGTTCTACTGACTGAGCAGCTCTTTTTAACTCTGATTTGCTCTGCACAACGCGTTATCCTTTTTACCAAAGGCAGATCTCATACAGGTTTTCTATATTGTTCTGCAAAGATATGTGCAGAAAGCTGAGCAAATTCAGAGCTTTGTAATCATATTCCTATGGACTTTTTATTTAAGTACACAAAACAACATGGCTTGGTAATATGCCATTTGTCTTACCTGAACACTTTTATTGTTGCATCAGTTATAATCTGAATTATGTCATAGGACCGTACTTCCAACTTGTGGAGTTCTAATTTGGCCAACTGTAACAGAAAACAGAAGGTGAATAAAGACATTTCACAATTCATCTTGCTCATAAAGGAGTTGGTTGCTATCAGACCTTTCATGTCCGAAGGCGAAAAAGGAACGGAGCCACTTGGATGTGCAAGTGAGAGAAGCACTAAAGTTTTGAGTTTTATGCCTTCTTGAGCTGTTCACTCCTGTTGTTTGTTATTCTGTTTGGCTAGCACATGACTATTACAACCTGGCTCAAACCCCTTGATACCTCTTCATTTTATGCTTGGTGCATTTAAGCCATAGCTTACTCTATTAAAAGGCAATAATGCACTTTCTTCCTTTTCCGTAACCTCATTATGTTGTTGCTAAATCAACTCAATTGTACCAGTCCTGGTCTCCTGGGACTGCTGTGAGAAAGCATTTTTCTGAAGAATTCCAAGAATGAGGTCTGGGGAATAGTCTGCTTTGAGAAGGACACACAGCCTTCCAGGGGATTTACTATATTACTGGGCTTGAGGGAGAAAATAGAATTTTTGTTGCATTTCTTATATTTTTCTGGAAGATATGTTTATAACAACTTTGGAGATCTTCCAGACTAGTCAGCAGCCTTCTGAAGCATTTTAAATTCCATGTTCAATTAAGCACAAAAATATTTTGCTTTATTTACATGCAAGTAGTATTGATTAGTCAGGCACCAAAGTTATTCTGTTAAAGTTGGATTAGGTAAGACAGATAATCATGGAGGTAAACGTTTTATAAAGGGTATTGCGTAAAGCTTTAGAATGAAATCACTGTTTAAAGATATTTACTTTTCTGAACTGTGCAAGTAGACTCTCTTGTTAAAAAAAAAATCTACTCTGCTAGTCTGAACTGTGCTTTACTTTAAAACTGTATTTCTCCCACATTTGTTGGGAAAGATCAAATATATTGGCTATTATTTACAAATCAGACACCTAAAAATGCTTAAACTACATCTCACTAACATGGGTAATGTCAGGAAAGTGCATAATCTTCTTTGTAATAGTGATCATGAGACCGTCTCAAAGTTTTGTACAAGATGAACAGTATTCTTTAATATGTTAAATTTGCTATTAGACCTGCCTTACTGATGTGGTACTAAACCCAACATTTTGCATTTAACTTTAATACAATTTTTGTAGGCAAATAATATCCATTTTTCCTTTCCATTTTGACACTCTTCAAAATCCATAAACTGAAATTTGTTTCATTAGAAGTAATTTCCTTGTGGACAAGAACAGAAAACGAAGTCTTAAAAAAGTTCTCAATCAGATATAAAGAAAGAATAGATTAGGGGCCTGTATCAGATAATCAAGAAAATAGGCTGAAGTAGGAAAAGGTCAGGATGTGAAAAATATGCTGTTTTCAAAAGTTGGAAGAATCATATTGATTCCAGAGTAGGTAATGTGATTGTACTTAGGTGGGAATACTAACAATTTTCATGTGTATACGTGGCAATCCATACAATACAGAGGTCTAAAAGGCTTCAAGTTAAAGCTATTGGGAACAACAAGAGGTTGTCTGTAACAGAAGCCTTCATTTTTGCCAAATGCTGTGAGCATAAGTTATAACAAGACTGCTTGGAGATTTCATGAGATAAATGTCTTTATTTCCCCAAAATCCCCAAAATGTATTTCTAATGTTTCAAAACAGCGACCCTTAAATATTGGCATCTTACTGGCTTCTTCCAATAAATCTTGCCCAATAAATTTGGGACAACTTTTCTATATTTTGTAGATACGTATTTTCAAATCACAAATGAAAACATGTTTACACTTTTTTTTTTCTTTTTTTTTTTTTTAATTTTACTTCTTTCATTCTGTGAGTTAATTATGTAATTTTTATCAAGGTGAAGCTGTTGACAGGAATAGATCTCATTTCACCTTTTCAGCTGGTCATTACTGGAATTATCCTGGTAGGTACCATGTGGGAGCAAGGCCAACCTTTTGTATTTGGAAGGAGAGGTTTGTGCAGCTTGCAAGCAATTCTTTAAATCTGGCAGTTGAATTTTCTGCTGCTTCCACACAGAAATAGGTCTTTGCTTCACTGGCCTGAGTGCGAGAGGTGTGTAATGGAGGAAATGTAATTTCTCTTCCTTCATGAAAGCCCTGTAGTATGTCTGTGCTTGGTGTTTTTTTTTTGCTTATTTACCCAGCTTTTGGTATAGTTATGAGAAAAATAAGGCCATGCCTATTTGAAAAGAGTTTGCAATCAAAGTTA
This sequence comes from Gallinago jamesoni, assembly GCA_025769975.1. NCBI lineage: Eukaryota > Metazoa > Chordata > Aves > Charadriiformes > Scolopacidae > Gallinago > Gallinago jamesoni. The sequence goes on along the minus strand of JAOQGH010000040.1, from coordinate 60,760,701 downwards.
CAGAATCAGAGAATCCTGTTTGCAAACATAACTGAAGTGGGAGGCATGTCTTCAAAGGTCTTTGCACCCTTCATTTTTGCTGCACTGCTGGTTTGCGGCCCTAGCACAAAGGGAGAAAGAACCCTGAGGTGAAGATGGTGTCGCTGGGAGTAAAGAGAGTTCCATAGTAATGGGGTTATCAAATGCCAACCCAAACACGCATATAAAACTTAAAAATAGTAAAACAGCTACTCATGAGTTTTCTTTTCCAGTGGAGTCCTCTAGGGATCATTTTTAACCCTAGCTGATATTTTAGTAGTGACCTGGAAGTATATGTAAAATTATGACGAAACTAGCATGCAGAGGTCATGAGGACAGAATCTCTTACTAAATTAAGCGCTGGCCAACAATAAGCATTTTGGTACAGAAGCTGGAGACATTTCCAGGGAAACAGTGTCTTGGAAAGGGATTTTTATTTTTGCAAGGGGCAGCTACTTGAATAAGAAAATCACTGTCCGTGGAAGGCCTGTAGCCAAAAGGCCTGCGTGACTCTTAAAACCTCTGTGTTTGCTGGGCTTACAGTGCTATTGGGAAGTTGAGTGCTGCTGTCATGTCAAGCCAAGAGAAAAAGCTGAAATACTGATAGGGTTCCATTAAGCCTTCCTTTTAGTGCTATAACAAAGTAATTCTTTTTCAAATAGCTCATCAGAAAAAATATTTTTTTTTTTAAAAAGATGATCTGGCATCAAAATCTATGGCTATCTAAATAAGTAAAGTAAGAGATTTCTATTTCTTAATCTAATGGATAAAATATTACAAAATAAAAAAGTAGAAACTGAAACTGTACAAAATCTTGATACTTTTTACAAGATCTATGGGGAAAACTCACCATTTCTGAAAACTGGTACGCCAGGATTCAGTGCTTTTTAAAATAATCACTAACTATATTTTAAGTCCTGTCATGTGTGTTTTCTTGTAGAACTTTCAGAAAATCCTACCAATTAGCTTCCTTTAAGCTGTGCTTCTGTATTGAAAGTTATTTCTTATGTGTCTAACTTGAGAGAAAAAAAAACTAGCATGAGTGTAGGAATTTATAGTTTACTTAGTTGTTTATGTTCCTCTTTTCACAGTACTTCAAACTGCAGAAGGTTGAAGTAAAATCATTGTATTTAATGGAAGCAGTCATCAAAGGCATGATTGATGCTATCGTTAAACTGCATATTATTTCATAAACACCTTCATAAATCAATGTTATTTGTGTAGTGGGATGAAACTGAAAAATACCATCACAATAACTTACTGTCATTCAGGGTGTATTTGTTGGCTAGCCTAGCAGTTACATTCACCCAAGTGGCTACATTTGAAACATTTAATAGGAATGATGTTTGACTCAATGATGTATGGTTGGACTCAATGATCTTAAAAGTCTTTTCCAACCTAAATGATTCTGTGATTCTCTGTTGACCTGTTTGCTTCGTAATGGAAAAGGCATGTAAGGTGATTTGAAAAAATACCTTTAGAAAATTGGGATTCATAAGCTTTCATGATATAGTGATGTTATTAAAGAGAAATAGAGTTCATCCTTAAAGGCTGTTTTCTTCCCTGTTTAGTGTGTGTGTTGTTTATTGTTTTTTTTTCTTAAGATAAAGGACTGGTCAGCTTTCTTCAGTTTTGATGATGCTTTTAAAGAGTGTTTGTAAATATAATAAGAATACTTGTTGCATTTTGTTTTTTTTTCCTGTAAGAATATAAAATGAATTCAGAGGTTATCCAGTTTGATTCCAGCTTTTATATAAAAGTTCATTCCTGACTTTCTCAAATATCTAAGGTCTAATATGTGAAACTGAATACCCTTTGTATTTGTTGAGGTATTACAAATAGATAGGAAAGCTTCTGCTGTTCCTGAAATAATTTATTACTTCTTCATTATTAAGTGTCCTTTGGTTAAGGTTTCTTGGAATTATTAATAGAGTAATTATCCTGCATTAAGTTTTCTTTTGTAAGCTGCCAATCAGAGTGAGCTTATTCTTTAGCATTAAGTACCTGCTACATCCATTGAATATTGAAAACAAAATGCTCTTCAAAATTGAGCTGTTTTGTACTTGATACTATAAAAATGCATTTTCACGTTAAATTTAAATGTCATGAAAAGCATTGAAAGCTTTTCTTCATATTTTGTGATTACACATTCTTGTTATGATGATGCTGTTGACAGAAACATTTGAGATTTATCAGGTTCTCAGTCTGTTTAATGCATTTTATGAATGACATTTCAATTTAATTAGTGATGTACGGTAAGTGAAGCCAAAGGCTTTACAGAAGTTTTGTTTACAATTAAGAAAGTATTTTTCTCAAGCAAACTTGTGATGGATGAGTAGTTGGTCAGACCTGTATGTTGTTGATATTGATTGTGGGCATTATAATACAGCATGTCTCTACAAAGCTACTGCTATTGATTTGACTTATATAGTAGCTACTCCTGTTTTATGTCAAGGTTTATGCTGGATCAAATGGACAATAGTTATTTGGCTGTTCTTTGTGAAATTAACACTGGTCCAGCCTTGCTAAAGGTGCTTCCAGCCTTGGGTTAACAACGCATATGGACTAACTGTCAAACTTTCCCCAGCTAAAATTAGGAGAAAGTGAAATGCATTTTTTTTTTCTCTAAATAATAAAAATAAAATTGTCTCACAGAATGAGGCATAGGAGAATTTTTCCTTTTTGTTTTTAATCACCAAAACCTGGAGGCATCTGAGAGCTGGCTTCATTTAGACTCTTCCTGGATTGGCATAATATTGAGTATGCATTAAATTGTGCATACTGATTTAACAATCAGAAAAGCTTATCATACTGTAGCTCCATCTTTCCTGCCTGCTCTGCCAGGAAGCTATGAGAAGCCGTAGTACAGCTGACTATTCTGGCTTCGAGCCATGTAGGGATTTGCCTACATGACAGGAATCCCCAGCTTCCCCTCGGAAAGAACACTTTCCAAGCCAGAAGTGCTAAAATAAAAGCCAGGATCTGATTCAGCCGTAAACTTTACCCACCTTTTTCTCCAACATGAGAAATTTTCATAATCATGTTATACTTATTTCCATACACATGCAAAGTGCCAGATGAGTATTTTGTAGGGGAAAAAAAAAAAAAAAGCAGTTTGAATGGAAAAACAAGTTTATGGGTTTTTTTGCTAAGTGTATACATGTCTTTTATTGCTGATCCAAATAGCTCTGAACAAGCCAGGTAGCAGGGTTCTAATTGGAAAGGTACAGGTTCTAAAAAACACTCCTATGGAGAAGAGAGGAAGGAATAACAATAATTTCAGTAAATTAGTTTAATGACCTATTTGATGGTGTCAGCCACAAGCTGTTTGTGTGCCAGTGCTGGGTAAGCGTTGGCATGAAACAGCAAATGCCAGCAAAACTAGCACATCACAGAACTGGACTCCGACACACTAGCAGAGAATGAATTAACCTGTTAAATTTCAATCATGAAGGTAGGTCATACTCCCAGCGTAACAGCAAACGTGCTCTGAGGTTACTTGGCTTTGAATCTCTCTCTCTGAGCAGAAGCAGCATGGCATTAAGGTATCTGTTAGAAATTGCACAGAAAAATTTAGAGCGAGAGAGAGCAAAAGGGAGTAATTTTCTTTTAAATTGAGGCAGTGCTTCATAAAAGAATTATATTCTTTTTTTATATGTATCACTTAAATTGTTAAAATTGAATGACAGTGTGTGTTATTTGCATTACTGTAAATTTCTTTGGTAATAAAGTGATTCATCTTGCTACACACAGGGACTTCAATACAGATGCAAAAAACATTCTTTTTTGGCAACAGGAATAATTATGTGCTAGGTTCCATAATTACTGACAGCGTATCATAGCTTAAGAAATTGATTGTTAAAGCCATCCAGAACAATTACGAAATACATCTTTTTATATATTATTTTATATTACCCATTGCTATGTCTAATGACTGTAGATTTTGGTCTAATAAGTGTTTCCTTTTAGGAAGAGCTACAAAGGATACTTCTCAGAAAGACCAGGCTGGATGGAGCTTGGCCAACCTGCTCTAGTAGGTTGATCTAGAGGATCTAGTAGGATGACATCTAGTAGGAGATGTCCCTGCCCATGGAAGGGGGGTTGGAACTCGATGATCTTTAAGGTCCTTTGCAACCCAAGCCATTCTATGATTCTGTGAAACCTTGCAAGTAGCACAGCAGACAGGTTATGTAGCATTTCTCTGTTCTGAGCATGGCATCCTCGGAACTATAGCCCAGTGCCACTGCCTGGTCCGCTGGCACCGAGCGTTCATTTCAGAATTATTAAGAAGCAGAGTCCTTTCTGCTCGCGCCTATTTAAAGACCTGTGGCACCTTCTGAGGCAGCAGAAGCTTACCTCTATCTGCTTTAACCTCCTATTAAATTAATACTTGATCTAGCAGACCAAGAACAGTTATGCTGTGCTGCAGATCTGAAAGAACTGTCCTCGGTGGACTAATGGAGTTCTGCATTTTTTGACAGAGCAACACTTGCAGTGAAGCAAAGCGTGTTCTGTGAGCTCTGGGAAGTTTTTAAACGGAAGACACTTTTAAACCTTAGCTATTATACTTAAGTGTGGAGAGTATCCTGCCAATCAAAGTACCTTCTTTGCAGACTCATATGTTGAGATTCAGATAAGAGACTTGCTGAGCGTGATCTCCTTCCTCGAGTGGCACAGATTTTGATGGGGAAAATTCCTTGGAATTTCACGGTACTCAAAGCAGCAGAAATGTTTAGATTACTTCTTTCTTTCTAGCACAGAGAGAGGTAATATACATCACTAAGACTCTAAGATTTATAAGAACATGCTGCAGAGTAAATTGTGCTGTCGGGCAGAGAAATAGCGTGGTAAAACAGACTCTCTGCACGAATCTTCTGGGGATCTTTGACACTGTGTGCAGCAATCACAGATCTGCTGATCCTGTACAGACAGGAGGCTTTAGCACTCTTTATAGCAAACCCCATGTAGTCAATGTTCCTTGGCATTGAATCCGTAGCTATTTTGTGTGTGTTTGTTATTTTTTTTTCCCTGTGCCTTCTAAAGGTGAATATTAATGAATATTTGTAATCTTCATTTATGTGAATATTCTTAATCAAAATGATTTCCCAGATATTTTGGGGACTATGTTTTTTGTTTTTTTTTTCTTCTGTAGTGTTTCCATCTAGTTCACTTGGACAGGAAGGGCAGCAGTCTTCAGAGGTCACATATTGTCGTTGATAGAACAAATTGAGGCATTTGAATAAGAGAGTAGCAAAAATTTCTGGCATTAACTTCTGAATGCATCTCTTGGGATGGAGTTAGTTTTCTTCAGATTGTCCTGTGAGTGAGTGATTGCCACTGCATCATTGTTTTGTTTAGGTTTGGTTTCCTTCTTTCCTTCATTTATTAAACACTATCTTTACTTCAACTGGTGATTTTTCTCACTCTTGCTCTTCCCATTCTCTCTCCCCGTCCCGCTGTGGGGGGATCAGCAAGCAGCTGTGTGGTGCTTAGCTGGTGGCCAGCCCACCCAATAAACAATGCATTTGTCTTTGAAAATGTATTTCTAATTTTGTAAACAATTGAAAGCTCCTTGCAAAATTAAGAATTCCAACTAATCATGCAACTAGCTCACTGAATTAGTGAGGGCAGTACGAAACCTTGGAAAATAAGTGCAAATATATTGGCCTTTTATTTTTTTCAATTGTACTTTTAAGTTGTGACAATCAAGGTTGCCCAGGGGCAAAGATTGCCCAGTTGCCCCCTGTCCTTCGCGTGTGGGTCTCTTGCTCCTCAGTTTTCAGGCACGCTCCAGTTATCCCATCCTGGGATGGCCCCATGCTCCAGCATCTGAGCTGAAGCATCTGAGCATCTGAGGAGGAGGAGGCTGAGGGGAGACCTTATCATGCTTTATAACTACCTGAAGGGAGAGTGTAGAGAGGCAGGGTTTGGTCTCATCTCCCAAGTCACAGGAGATAGGACAAGGAGAAGTGGCCTCAAGTTGCACCAGGGGAGGTTTAGATTGGATATTAGGAAACATTTATTCACGGAGACAGTTATCGGGCATTGGAATGGGCTGCCCAGGGAGGTGGTTGAGTCGCCATCCCTGGAGGTGTTCAAAAGACGGGTTGACATAGTCTTTAGGAATATGGTTTAGTGATTTTTGTCAGGATTAGGTTGATAGTTGGGCTAGATGATCTTTAAGGTCCCTTCCAACCTAGACAATTCTATGATTCTATGATTCTGTCTTCTGCCTGACCTGCCGCTTCCTGGGGTACAGCATGACTGTAAGCAAAAGCAAGAGAAACAAGCTCTGTCCATCATGGACCTGAAATCAGTATATCAGCTCTCTTATGGACTTGGGTTTTGCTCAGTGTTGAATTACTTTCAACTTTTACTTTACTTTTACTTGACTTTACTTTTTTACTTGTAAAAACTTTTTTTTACAAGGATAATGTGCATCGAGGCCCTAGATTGAGTCAGATGTATAATAATGAGTTTCTCTTCCTTTTAAACTTAGGAAAGCTACTTAATTTCCTTCTGTCTCAGAAACAACTGAAAGAGTTGGGCTTTTTCCAAATCATTGGCCAAACTGTTTTGTTCTACCTGACTTTGAAACGTGGGGGGTTTTCCCACTATGTGCTTCTCCAATGTTTTTTCACAAAGGTTATCCAACAGGTAAAAGGATTAAGAGCATTAATATAATAACATAACGGTGAAGGGAAAATTAATTTTGTAGATTTGAAAGGAAAAGGTAAATATTTTACAGCATCTTTATTTTAATTTTCTTTTAAAAAAAAACCTAAAGTCACGCCTTATAGTGTATCAGAGCCTTTTAGGAATAGACTTATTTTAGGTTTTCATAGTGTCTATAAGCCATCCTTTGTGCCCAATACTGTCAGACAGTTCGAGGCATACTTATTGCAGAGCCACGGTAGTAAAATCATATTGTAATTCTATAATCATTATTAAATACTTACTATCTGTCAAACCTGAACATTTAGAAAAAATATATCTAATATATCTAATTGTAATTATTAAAGAGGAATAATGAGCATATTTATGGATAATGGTAGCTCTATATGGCCCTGTTTTTGCATATGTTGATGGGTTCAAATTTCAGTTGTCTGACAAATTCCTGAGATTTTGAGAAGCAATAGAAAATAGGAGTTAAATGGGATGAACACTGATAACATTATAATCTTGAAAAGGTAGTTGCGTATTTCTGGTTGTAAATCATTATCACACTCAGAACAGAGACAGCCAGTCACACAAACAACATGTGCTGAAGAAAACTGAATGATTGTTAAGCAGTGTAGCACAATGTCAGCTGATTTAATTGTTTAAAATCTCAAACTACATTTTAGCGAGGCTGCAATAAAATGGATTTAGTATTGTAACTACTAAGTCATTTTTTCACAGTCACAGTTGTTAATTTCAGTGAATAAAAATTTCATACAGCCAGTTTTATGGTTTTTTTTTGGTTTCTTTTCAATGTATTAATAGAGAAATCATATTGTGTGTTAGTGTAGTAATAAGATATATTTAGCAGAGTCTGAAGGTCAGCAACAGATAAACAGAGGAATAAAAACATCTTTTCTTCTCAGAAAAATCTGACTTTTTGCTAAACATCAAATTTAGAATATTATGAATTTCTATTGGGGGATGTTGATGAAAGGGGCAGTGAAGAATTCCTGGGTTTTGTTCTCAACTCTTTATTCCTCTTTGAACTTTAAATATTTTAAACATTTTTTGTTTAGTTGGAGGGCTGCTTGTTAAGTGGATGAATCACCTTCAGTTTTCATAATGAGCTGTGTGTCTTTGTCATTGCCTAATATGGCAGAGCTTATGTTCTTTTTCTTTTGGCTTTTTCAGGTATGAATACGAGCAAGAGTGAGACAGTGAAAGAGCATCCATTAAAACCCTCTAGAAGATCTATGCCATGCCTAGCCCAGAGCCAAACACATCCTCAGAGTCTGAGCAAGCATTCATCTTTTCTGCAGCCAAATCGTGTGCAGCCCCAGCCCCAGCCTCTAAGTGCAGGGACATCTACAGCTATGGTGGATGTAGTGTCGGAACGAGGTAGGAGGTTTTTCCCTCCAAGGAGCTTGCTCCAACACTGGGAATGGAAGGGATCTGTGGGAACATCGTTTGAAGTCCTGTGGTGTCTTAGATACAATTTTTTAGCGTCTTTCATTAAATTATAGGGACATCTGATAAGCTTTGCTTTGTTTAGATATCCACAATTTATTGGAGAGAAGTTTTTGCACAAAACAACTAGAAGAACTAAGATACTGAGTCCTTGAGTGAATCTCCATAATGTTTGAAGTGAGACTTAAAGTAATTTTTCTTTTATTTTTCTAATTACAAGATTATTTCCCTCTCACTGAAAACAAGACAAGGAAGTAGTCCTGTATGCTGGGGAAGAGCATGAAGGTTTCTGTAGTTTGTCCTAAGAAAGAGAAAAAAAATAAATACTAGGCTTTAAGCAAGAAGTGTCTTTAAGCATGGATATATAAGAGTGGATGTGTTCATTCATGAACAGCAGAATCAGGGTAAAGCAGTAGGGAGAGAATCAGAAAAGAGGGAGAAAATCCCTATGAATTTTGGCTTGTGTTAGAAAAAAGAACTACTTTTATGTTAGGATTTCTATTTTAACAGACAAACATATCTTAAGAAATAGACAAGTCTTGTTGGAGATCCCGATCACGGCATGTGCCACCTGTTGCAAGTTATTGCCACGCACTATTGCCAACTGTGTGTGAACCTTTATAGAATAAATTAAATTGGCTGGTTTCTGCTTCTAAATTTTGTTAAGTCCTTCCTTAACGTTGATAGAAACTAATTATTACTCTTATTTAACGGAGTTGTACTTTTCTCAGAAATAGAGTGAAGGTCTTCATTAAAGTGATCTTGTTCTTTTTTCCATCAATGGAAAATGCTCTTCAAAATTTTAGCCTAAAGTTTTTCATTTGAGTCACTGACAGCTTTAAAAAAATGTGTCCTTTACTCACAAAATACATGTGAATGGTGATATGGCTATTGCATTTATTCCAGCTAAAGTGATGGAGACTTTGGAAAACAACTTGCTTAAGCTGTCTAATACAGAACACAGTGATCCATTTTTAGGTAAGTTTGTGTCAGAACTGAAATAATAATAAATTAATGGTTCTTCTGTTACGCTTGCAGTATTTAAGTGTGGAAAGGTCATACTTACCCTGAACTGCCAGGTTCTTTCAAAGAGATTAAATGTCACTATAGAAATACGCCCTATCATAAATTTCATGATACTTTCTCACCTCTTAGGCTAACAGTAAATAGGGACTAAAGACAGAGAAGTGGTTTTTTTCATGCATTCCATGTAACTTTTTCCCTTAACAATCTTTTGTAATGCAATCACTCGGAAGGATGTATTCCTTTCAAATAGTTATTATTATTGAGTTGTTATTCCAGTATGGTCATGTTATTCAGTATTGTCATGTCTGCAGTTGTTATTTAGTTGGTTTTGCTTTAGATATTCATGTATATTTGCTTTAGGCATTCAAGTATAAAAAGTGTTTCAATTTGGCAAAAAAAAAAGCAGTAGAAAAATAGATATATTTGAGGCATATTTGTACCTGTATTCGTGCCATTTTGATAATTAAGTCCAAGAAAGTAGGAAAAATGTTATTAGAATAATGCTATCCTTGCGACTGTGAAATAAGCCTGTGTATATACACATGTGTAGCAATTTGCAAGTTCCAAAATTAATTAATTTTGAAATTCCCTGGCCACATATTAGTCATCTAGGATTGCTGCGCCTAGCACAACTACTGCAAAAGATCTTTTTGCTCACAGTCAATGTATTATCAGACTAGAAATCGCATCTTCATGCTAAATGAGAGAGATCTGCTTTCAGAAAGCTATTTCTGCTCTCCTCTCATGTTTTACCATTGATTTTTCTCGATGCCAAAAATACATGATAGGTACGAGGTTCTTCAAGGTCTCCTAATCAGGTAGGTACTGGAAATATGAGTGAAATTGATACTTCCTCCAAAACAAAATCAAAATGTTCTGAAGTCATGACACAGACTAAAAATCTGGCATGAAGTTTTTATAAGAAAACTACGTGTCTCATTAAAGTTCCAGCTGAAGCTACTGCATTCTCTTAGTGTAATTAGTTTCATTGGGTAGGCAAGCACGTGTACTAGAAGATTTCACTGTTATAAGTTGCTTCAATTTATTTTTTTTTTAATATCCTGTTTTATTTTTTACTAATTGCTTACACATATTGCTGTGCTGATATTATTGCATATTTAAGTATGGCAGCAGAAATTCTTTCTTATAGTAAGTGATGTGCTGTTTTTCAATCACGTCACCTAGCTTTAACCTGAAAAGAAACATGGAGGGCTCAGCGATTGAGGAGAAGGTAAAGTCTCATCAGCTCAAAATTGTATTAAACTTTGGTGTGGATGTTTCTTCTCTTTTGACTACAGTGATGCTCTTTGAAGAGACAGAAAAATATTTAAATGATAGCCCTTTGATAACTTGATTTTTAATTTGCTCTTGTTGAGTTAATCCCAAATTAGATCACTGAGAACAGTTTTTCTGTATTTACAGAAGTGTAATTGGTTAGGATGTTCAGCTACAAGCAAGAAAGGAAACAGAATTTATAAATAAATCTCAAAAGTCATTAGTAAGAGTTGCCTTAGATAAAGTATCAGCATTATCTGTTAGGTTCATGAAGAGAAATCAGGGACAGTTAAAGGTACATTTAAAAAATGGCCTTTCAATAAGCCTTCAAAATAGTTTGTTTGCACTTGAGGATTGCATTTTTGCAGGTAAGAATTTGTCTCCAACACTAAAATTGTTTATTTTGTCCTGAATCTGGGGAGCCAGGAAAAAAAAAGGGGGGGTGGGAAGAAAAAAAGGAATGTCGCTTCTTGATGCAGCACTGCTGCATGCTTTAATCAGTACTCTGGCACTTTGATGGAGCTTGCAAAATAGACTGATTAATGGGTATCATCTCCTTAGTGAACCTTTTCAAAATGCTCTCCTGAGAATGTGAAAGAATGCTGAATTAAGTGAATGTGGTGAATTTTTAATTAGGCAGCATCACGGAACTGTACTTAAAATAGGGCAAAAGGCTTTTTCTTCTTCCAGAATTGTGTCCATAGACAAACTAACTTCCTGTGAGAAGGGGATTAACAGGAATCAGATAAAAGATTTCATAGGAAAGGTTCTTATTTATTGCCGTTGACTATAAATCAAGAGGCCATAGATCTGTTGGACTTGTTTAGTTAGTGACACTGATGGATGTATAAAATTAGAAGATAATGTATTACACCTTTGTTGCTTCTAACACAGACAAATGGGATGAAGGACATTATGGATTTATGTTCTTTTTCCTGTCAGTTTTAGATGGTAAGTAGTTTTTTTAGTTTCAGGAATTAGTAAATTCAAGCAAAATAATAGACATTGAGCTTCTGAGCTTCTGTAACTTATGATGTGAACTGTGAGGTTTCAGATGCACTGGAGTGCTCGGGGCTTAGCCAAAGCTTCATGGAAACTCCCACCCAGTGAAGGTTATAATCAGGGCTTTTGGATCTTACCTAGGTGGAAATCACCTCTTGATTGGATCTGGACTTTAACTAAAGCCTTGTGTTTCTCAAAGCATGGTTGTAGAATTTGGTGTTCAGTCCAGAGGAAAATCACGTTATTGCTTTCACTTATGTGAAAAAGCGTTTTCTTTTCTTGTGTGTTTGCGTTACAGAAGAGTAGAAAGTTCTGGTTTAAGTGATCTTTGTCACTTGTTGTGACTTGAATTCACAAAAGATAAAACTAATATCAGAGTTCCCAGTTCACCAAAGAGCATTAATCCCTCCAGCTCCACTGCAGCTACTTTTAAGATTTTTATTCGTCACATGAGTGAAAGATTCCTGCTTTTTAACTGTTCAGAAAATGTCTCCAAGAGACCAAAATGCCTGCTAACCAATATAATGTAGTTAGTAAAAAACTAATTACAGTGAATTTGTTCTCGACAAGATGACATATTTGTTTTTGTTAACTCATTTAGCTGCAAGTAGCTAGTCAGATCCTGTAACCACACACATGGGGGAATTTTCAGAAAATATTTTGATGAGACCATTCCAATTTGTCAAGACTTCTTCAGAAATATTTATGCAAGGTTAGAAGAGGGTAGGATTTCTCACCACGGAGGAGACCACCGCAGAGCGACCAGTACCCTGCTGATGAAGCTGTGGGTGAGTGAAGTGGAAGACTGAGGTTTCAGTTTCAGAATTGTACAGGAAAGACCAACTCTGTAACATTGTCACAGGCTGCCTTCAGGTAATACTTGACATTTTTCCTGAAAGATGCCTAAAGACTTTGTTCTAGTATGAAATGTAAAGACTTCAGAGCAACTCTTAGAGAGACAGTAAGAAGTATTTACTGCCTAAGTGTCTAATCCCTGATGCCAGACACAAGAGAGATGCTTATGCTAGTTGGCAGAGACAGTCAGGCTAAGTCTTCCTCCTGTTTTAGGGAACAAGAACAGTATACCTATGATACAGGACTTACCTGGACTATTCTATCCTGTTGCTGCAATAGCTACAAATACCTAAATGATTTAGCAAAACAGGAAAAATCTTTTTCATGCCTTTTTAGAATTGTCAGGATCTTATAAGAGGTAAATACAAAAAAAAAATGAAAAGACTTGTATTTGTAGATATATGTAAATATGTGTTGCACAAGAACCTGAACATCAAAGTCTGAACTCATTGCTGTAACAGTATAATTCTAGTGTCATCTATTTTTTAATACATTTGAAAGATACACCAATGACACTAAGTCATTTGACATTCATTGTCTCAAAGGGAATTCACCATTACACTTTTTTTTTTCCCCCCAAAGTCTTCTGTCTGTGGATGCTTGCTTAAAAATATAGTGTATGTTTGTATTTCATTCTGTTTTTACTGTGATTTGGTTTTCTTCTGAAAGTCACGCTCAGTAATTACTTTGATTGTGCCAGCTGGATTAAATGACATAGTTTTAACTTCAATTACTGAATTTCTGGCTTTACTGCAGCTTCCAGTAATAGCTCATGGCTTTACTTGGAGCTGCAAAAAATAAGTGGGGAATAGTTCCTAGTAGCTACATAGGAACTACATACAGAAAGCCACATTAAAAAAAAGGAAAACAAATTTTTATTAAGTTCTGTAAACATATCAGAATTGCATCCACATTAAGGTTAACTAATGAATGAGTTAATTCAGGAGCTGCTCCACTGATGTGAGGTATATCTGTGTGCACATGCACGCGTAAAGAAACAGTAATTGGTAGATTTTCAAAATAACACTTTTCTTTTTCCTTAAAGGCCATCATATGCATAAAGGGAATGAACCTTATCTTTGAACGATCACAAATTTGGCTGGCTGTCTTTTCTAAGAGAAATCTAAAGTAAACAGTTCTGATGAAGGTTATTTGCACTAGAATTTTATCTCCGTGAACAGTTGAAAAATCCTTTTCAGTAATCTTTCTTAAAATTATAGGAGTTTTCAGTGTGCTTTTTAGAAATCAATTGACTGAGTTTAAGAGATTAGCAGTTCTTCATTGTTAAACTGAAAATGAAGTAGTCTTAAATTAACTGAAGAGAATTTACATGATTTGTAGAACATTTTGTATTTGAGTAATAAGTCCCTTTTTCTAAGAAGAATCCCTTTTTTTTTTTTGCCATAACTGATGTAAATACCTTCTTCTAATGCATGGTATGGGTGAGAAAGAACTGTGTACAGTGCAAAGGCTCACCAGAATAGTGAATAATATTCCACTAGGATGGTCTGATCATTTCTCAAATCATCCTATGGATTTATCAAAAGGAATAGGACAGTGGCAGTATTTGGGCTGTATGTGATGAGTTTTCCCATTTGCTAGGTCCCTTTCTGCTGTTAAAATTACTATCATTAGTGTTGCCAGGTTTGGCTTCGGTTTTTTATGTTCACTTTCAAACACTGTGAGCCATATTTATAAAAGGGGTTTCTTATTACAATGCGGGTTAATGCCTTTAAAAGTCCAGTTTATCACATACATAGCTAAGGCATCAAGATTTTCAGGAGTTACGCTATATTGGAAATCCAGTTAGACTTGGAAAAAGACTTGTGAAATCTGATAGTCTGCTTGTAAACTTAAAAATCCCATTTGCTCATTCTAATGCAAATAAGCATATAAGTAGCTTTCTGCGGATCCTACCATCAGAAATGACAGAGGGTCATCAGAGGATCTGCACTCCACTGTTAGATTGAAATATTTCGTTTCAAGTAAGATGTAAAAAATGAGTAATGGATAAATACAATCAATAGAAATTGGCATTCAGGATTTAGATGTAATGAGTACCTAATTTTAAGTCATTTGACAAATAAAACCAACACTCAGTAGCAAATAAAACAGCAGTAATTAATTTATTCTGTAGTGGTTTTATTTTTTTTTCAGAATTAGCTTAATTATGAAGGATTTATGCATCGTAACTCTTCTTCCTTAGCATGACATGAAATCCTTCCTAGATAAGAACTTGATCACAAACAATGTAGATCATAATTTTGCTGTAACCACTACCTAGTATTGTGAGTGTATCCTGAACCCATCATTACAAAGGTTATATTTAAGAAACAGCCTTGTTTATGGGCCATGCTGCAATGTAGTGACCTGAGAAATGAAGACCTGAACCAAAAGTAACAATCGACCAAAGGAGCGTAATAACTATATGAGAAAAACTTTTTTCAGTGCTCAATCCAATTTAGGCAATTCTGTGACTCTGTGATTACAGGAAAGTTTGTAAGTGAATTTTGATTAAGTGATGTTATGATAAGCAGAAATGGACAGAATAACCTGTGCAGTGCATACAATGTTTACGTGAAAGGAGGGGCTGAAAGATCACAGAGGATATGAGTCAAGAAAACCAGGTTCAGTTTCTGCTTCAAGAGAAACACGATGTTTCCATTGTGACTTTTAGAATAATTTTTTTTCAGAAGCGTGTGGCCCTTAGGCAGCGCCTGCCATAGACATCACATCTATTCTGACTGTTGCGAGATGGCTGAAAAGCTGCATTAGGACAGTTTCTCCCATACCTGGTGTGTGAGGAAATTGTCCAGCTCCCATATTAGAGCCGGTTCGTGCCCAGAGAGCTGGGAGTGTGGATGAAGAAGCCGTGTGATCTGTTATGAGCATAGTGCTCACCAAAACTAATAAGAATTAGTCTTCCAACTTAAATACTGAGGTTTGAAATACCAAAGAGCTTTAGGCATTTAATCTGCCTGTACCAATTTTGTACACAATTTTAACTCCTCCAAAAGCAGTAATACAAGCCTGACACCGTTTTTAAAAATGAGAAAGAATCTGTATAATGGCTTCCATTGTCTGAAAGCTCATGAGAAATTGTACATTAAGAAAAAAGCCTGCACTTGTCTGTTATAGTAGGTTTTGATACATAAACGCATATACACTGGTAGCTTTTATAAAAAAACCTTTTATGTTATGTATACAATATAGTATTCCAAGTACACAGCAGAATAAAGTAAGAAGACCTAAATCCATCACACTGTGTTTATACAGGTTTTTAGTGATATCCTTCTCCAGGTTATTTGTTGTTTCTAGGACTAAAATTAGGACAAAAGGGGATTAATTTCTTAACCAATAATCTCATTTTTACTAAAGCTATGCAAGGCCTATCCCTAAATGTATAAAGGCTCAAAGGATTGAGTCAAAAGTCATCCTATCAAAGTTTGTGAAATAGAAACTATTAGGAATAACTTCTATATTAATTTTCCTTTCCATAACTGTGCCACATTTCAATTGAAAAACATTTGCTGTCATACACTGCAGTTATCTAAAATATGTTGGTGAGTTAAATGTTACAGAGAAATCGGGGCAAGTGCTTTTTGTCCCGTAACTGCTGTAAAATTTAATGTGCTCTTGGCCCTTCAGAAATATATGATAGACAGAAAGATAGCCAAGCAGTTAAGAAGACCCAAAAATGAAGATGCAAAGTGTGGACCTAGAAGTCAATTTCTAAACCAAATGCTTCTGCATTGTTAGCTAAAAGACTCCCAGAAATGAAAGCATCTCTAGCGTTTCATCCTATAAGTGCCCTTCGGGGGACTCTTACCATCATGCATCAAGCATAGCAAAACTAGGTGTCAGGGAATGTAGATAGATTTTTGTGATGTATGAAGGCTGAAGCTACTTATCATCTTCTCTGGATTACAAGATAGCAAAACGAAGCAACTACTGGGATGATGAGATCTGTTATCCCCTTGTTTAATGCTTGAATCTGTTTTAAATCACTTTAGACTTGAGTGTGGATCCAACCTGACGGATCACATTACTTAGTTACATGTTTAGGTATGCTAGCTATTATAGGTAGGTACCTAATTAAAGAGAAGCCCTTGAATTACTGGATTGAAAAGTGAAATTCCCATTGACTTCAGTGAAATATGATTTGATCTCTGCTTCTAGATTTACAAGCTGTCACCCTTGTCTCTGATTTAATAACCTTGTCTTTAAAATTGAGGCTTTCTTTTCTACCTTACTTCTGCAGTGTTAGGGAAAGCTAAACAGTTTAATACAGAAACCTTCCTTTTTCTGACTTGAAGTTGTTATAGCATATTAATTTTCCTTTCTGTAACAGGTCACTTGGGACTTGCAAGTTGTATTTCTATAACTTCAGTGATTTTTAAAATATTTTTTTTAATGTGACAACAGTTCAAAAAGCTTTCAACTACCACATAAGTTTTAATTAACATAACTAAGTGAAATAAATCAGCAAGATACTATTATTGGCTATACTAATTGCTTAAAAATGCTTTATAGTTACATTATATATTTGCTCAGTTCGGCAAGCATACAGTCTTTTAAATATAAAATTTTTTGTAGGATTAATATTTAAATCTGTCTCTTAGTAGGTATTCTAAAAACTGATATAAAGAGGTCATGCACATACTGATTGCAGTAGCAATAATAATTTGCCTGAACAGCCCTAGAAAAAAAATAATAATCCTACTAGGAGCTCAAAAGCAAAAAACAAAAGGGGTTAAGAATAAAGGCAGTTGTCCTTTAAATGCCCTTGTCAGTTTGAGGACGTGGACATGAGTATACAACAGTCCCATCCTTCCATTTGCAGTCCTCCCACTGAAGATTTTTTACACAAATCATGCTAATTTTTCTCTCCTTCCCCCCCCCCCCCTTTTCTTTAGATCTCTTAAATTTTAGCAGAGTTTCAAAGTTTTTCAGATAACTCTAGATCTGCCATTAACATTAATGTAGGAGGGCTGCTTTTAGCCAAGAGTCTTCCCAACAGGACAGAAATTATTTAAGTTTTGGTTTGTGGTTTGTTTCTGGGTTGTTGTTTTTTTAATTCAATCCTGCAGTAAAGGAGAAATGGAAAAGTGTTTCATAAACACTTACTACATTCCTTGCCATATTTTTACATTGACTAAAGGCTTTTTAAACATTTCTGGAAATTACTATTCATGCTAGTACCTTACTGAATTAGTAGCTGCAGTGTAGATTAACTGAAAGCAAAAGACCCTATATCTGCTCAGCTGATATATTTCAATGCAGAAACATTTGAGTGGCCTTTGTAGAACAATATTTTAGTGATTAGACTTACACAGCTGAGAATCTGCATGATCTTTTTTAGCTCTGAAAAGAGGAAATAATAATAATAATAATTTAAAAAAAAAAACCCAACACACATTTAATTAAAATATCATGATGGCTTGGATGTCCCCTGGCATATAGGAATGGGACTCCTGACTCATGTCTTTCAGATGTCCCAGTAAGGCACAGGTGGGGCAGCACTTATTAACAGCAAAGAAGAGAACACGCGCTTGGGGAGGCGAGCAATGATCTGAGATCTGTCAAGGAGCCATCTTTCTGTTGTTAATTGGTGTAAAAGCCTGAGCTTCTAGAGCAATATGAACTGGATTTGAGGGTTTTTTTACTCTCCTGTGGCTCCTTGCCTACACCCTTCCCCCTCCCAAAGTCAAGCAGGCTCGTTGTGGTGGTTGGCACTACCATCCAAGAACCATCCAAGAACTACAAGAGCAGGGAGAGCTGGCAGTTGTTCTCGACAACAACAACCAAGTGAGTTGTTATAGGCCAGAGAAGGGATGATGTGAAATAAAAAATGAAGCAAACAGTAGCTTTCCCACAGAGCAGAGGGAAAGAACTTGAGGCAGCCAAGCTTTTTTCTTGATGTTTTGTGGAGTTGCAGCCAAATAAAGACACTGTGTTTGAACTTAAAGATGGATAGTTTTAATACAAGTCAAATAGAAAGGCTCTTAGTCCATATCATTGCTTTTGGGGTATGTTACGTTAAAAACATCCTTGGGCAGTACGGTTCCAGCCACAACATTCAGGAATGCTATCTTGGTTTTGCTTGTGGCAATCCCAAATGGCAGTTAAAATGCAAACCTAAATAATAGAGATTGTGGAGAACAGGATAGCAGAAAATAGTGTTCCTTTATAGACAAATGTTATATAAAAATATCATGAAAATTTAGAAACTGCAGCTATTTAATTTAAGAAGTTTGGTTACGGTGTATTGTAGTGCCCATTGGTGACACTATGAATGAGCAAGCCCAAGTTAATTTAGGTCTTTTAAATTTATCTTCAAGAGAATGTAATTTTGGCTTGGTGGGTGGGAAAATGACAGAAGAGAGACTTTCTACTTTTGTTACAGTGGTCAGTACCTTATTACAAAAAAACCCACCTGCTCATAGAATAATACAAAATCATAGTCAATGCTAATAGTGTAGTGGCACAATTTTATTTCTGTGAGCTTCTCTTAAGATCTTTTTCTAACCCCAACATATTTAATTCTCTATTATTTAAAAAAATTAAAACTGATCAAAAGAAATTTACAAAAAGTTCAACCTTACAACAAGACTGAGCCCCCCAAACACACACACACACACATTGCAATTATTCTTTCTAATCTGTTGGGGTACAGAAATATGATGCAATCCACTGAACTTTCTCTTTGAGTATATTTATATTTAGCGTTTTGTTTTAATATGTGCTGCAGAAGAGGTAAATGGGACTACTAGTCTATTCAAAGTATCTACAAAGCGTACTGTAGGTGTTTTGTTGACATGAATGTTTAAACTACATTAATGTTAAGAAAAATGCATACTTTTAAATATAGTTTAAAAATAAAATATTAAAATAATATTAAAATAAAAAATAGTTTTAAAATATGGATTTTAGGTTATGTCTTTCAATCTGACATTTTTTCAGATGGGTGTAACAAATGCTTATTCAAGTGGAATGTTTAAATGCTGTGTTTTAATCTTCATTCTGCCCCTATTTTTGATACCATTTGATACAGGGTAGGACAGTGCTTTCGGTGCATAAAATAAGTTGTCAGCTTCTGAAAGGTACAATAGCAAGTATTGTTAAATTTTATACAAGAAATATACCTTTTTAATTCCAAATTTCTTTATTTTAATGGGTTTTTTTGTTGCTAAACCCTTTTTTGACTACATTTCAAAACAAGGTAGCGGGTATTTCAAAATGGAAGGCAATTTTTATTTTTCTTCTACAGAAGATACATAATATAATTTAAAAGTTGTGTCCTCAAAAACATAAAAATGTTTAGCAGGTTAAAATGTGTTGAGCACTAAGGGAAGACTCTTATCATAACTTTTATTTGTTTAAATAAAACATTATGCACTTTTGCAAAGGTGGTTGGTTCTTTTTTTGGAGTGTTAGGTGTATACTCATAATGTCTAATCCTCTAAAACTTCCCTCATAAAAATAGACTTTTTAATGTAAGTAGAGTCTTTCTTTCAGGGTAAATGGCCTTTCTAGATACAAAAGTTTAGGTTTCATATGCCTCTGCTATTACAAGACCCTGATCTTTAGTAAAGCTAAGAACTCATCACATCTGGGAAGGAGTCAAATCTGTAAAGTTGCTTAAGTATCCTGTTTTGTACTTGGGGTACCAACTGCTTGAAACCTTCTTTACGGTCATTTTACTACGTTCCTTACATTACACAGAGTAACCTGTATATTAGGTTAAAACATTGTTTAAAATAATTAAGATCTCTGAGCTGGTGCCCTGACAATTAAAATGGGCTATTTCATACTTTAAGAAATCCCTTCACAGATTTACTGAGGTTAATATCAGTATCAGAAATTACTGAGGGCTCACTTTGTGTAACCATTATGTAAGCAGCTAAATTGCAGGAAAAACTGTTCTTGGTAAATGTTCCAGTTTAATATTCCATCTCAGAAACGTCTAGGCTATATGAGATAATTGTGGGTTGGGGTTTTTTTTTTGGTACTACTTACTGTGGAGAATTTAACTGAACAACTTAATGAAAAATATTTTGTTGTTGCAGATGAGCTTTTATGAATATAAAAGTCAGGAAAGTCAAGATCGTGGTTCCCACAGCAACCATTATTTGTTTCTTGGCTTCTGTTTAGGGTTTAGAATTACTGGGCTAAATGCTGTTTCCCATTCCCCTGACTTTTCCCATGTTGATGTGAAAGTTGAGATGAGAACTTGGCTCAGGATTTGTGGGTAACTTTTTTTGTCTGAGTATGTTTCTATTTCCAAGTTGTCCAAGATACAATTGTGTGGGGATAATTATTTCATCCTTTTCATCTTTAAAATATTTTTTCAAGACTAACCATATTCCAGCATTCATTAAAACTTAAACGGTCCAACGTTTTACAGGCACTACCCCCCATTTTACTCCTGCTGAGTATAAATGGTAAGTATTGTCATGATTTTTTGATAGAGAATTTTTTTCTTGCATTTTCTGCAAGAAAATGAAATGTCTGGAAAAAAGTCACTTCTGATAGACGATATAGAGTGACTCAGGTACTTAAGTCCTTCTAGCTCATCTGCAGTGGTGATGCAGGAGGAAATTTAATCATGAAAGTGGGTTTTAGTAAGCTTTGACAATGGTCTTTTCAGTCACCTGCAGCTATCTTAGGATACTCAACTAAGTTTTTATGAACTTTTGTTGAGCAATTAAAAACAAATACAATGAAGGGAAGCACTTTCTTAATAGTGTCAATTAATCTCCTGCCACCATCATGTGCACCTCTTAAAATGTGTTCTGAAGTGATCACTGCAATACCTTAATATGCAAATTTTCAAATACTGTTATCTAACGATGAGCAGCATATGTGTAGGGGAGTTGGGCATTTAGATTTGCTTCTTTAAATTTAAGACACGAGATGCTACTCTTGTCTCCAGGATACTTCTATCTGTCTGTTTGGTAACACATTTTGAGTCTTGACAATTGCGAGCCAAGCACAAAAACATTTGAATATTTTGTTTGTATTGCTTGGTGTTTTCGGTATTATTTTTTTTTTAAACTACTGTGAAGAATGTTGTGGGCTTTTTTGATTTGAATATTAACAGAAGAAAGTTTCTGCTAAAAATAGAAGTCACTTCTAGTTTAAGACAAATGTGATAACATTTCAAGTAAAAAAGTTTTGCAGGAAAGGATAGAATACGAGTTATTGAAAAGTGGATACTTAAAAGGAATATTCAACTGTGGCTGTAATAACAGTGTTAGTTTCTCTCCACTGTAACCTAAAATGAGCCCACTGTTTTCTTCTGTTTTTCCTTCAGACACAGGGAAGGACAAAGACACATACACAGATGATTCAGAACATGGAAATTATGATGCTCGTACAGATCAGTCATTGCTTATTCAAAACAAGCTTACCAGACAGAAAACAGAACCTCGGACTAAATCATCTTTAAAGGTAATGGACACAAAACTTTATTAAGTAGTATCCATTGTCAGAATGTGCTTAAATATTTTAAAAATACAATTTTTAGGGGATTAACTAAAGTGCCGCTTAAATAAATAGGCTTTTCATGGTAAGAAATTTAGGTGGCTGTTGTATATCCCTTGCTGAAGAGGCCAGCCCAAGTGCAGGCGAGTCTGCGCTGGGCAAGGGAATCCCGGCCAGGAGAAGCTGGCAAGGGGCTTGTTTTGGGGGGCTTGTGGAAGCCAGGGGAAGGGGGAGCCCGGGCCGGTGCTCCCTGGGGGCAGAGGTGGAGCCGGTGTGTGTGTGTCCCCTGGGCGGCAGATTTAAATAAAGCACAAACGCTCCAACGGTCACTCGCTGAAGAGACCAGCCCGAGTGCAGGTGAGTCCGCGCTGGGCCAGGGAATCCTGGCCAGGAGAAGCCAGCAAGGGGCTCATTTTTTGAGGCTTTTGGAACCCGGGAGAAGTGGCTATCCTGGGCCAGTACCGGCTTGGGCACAGGAAGCGATGGTGGCCACACAGCAGAGGATCATGGCGGCTGCGTGCTCGGCATTCACCACTTCTGGTGCAGCTTCCCAGACGGAGCTCCTGTGGGAACAACATGCTGCCACTCGGACACCAGGTGGTGGGGTGTGCCCTGCTCTTCTGCTGGTGTCAGAAGATGTTGGTGGGCACTCCTGTGGGAGATATGCCCAGGTAAAAGAGCTCCTCCGCTTAATGGTGGAGCTCAGGGAGGAGGTGAGCAAGTTGAGGTAAATCAGGAATGTGAGAGGGAGAAAGACTGCCAGAGTCCCTGACCTCTCTCTCTGTAGGCTGAACAAGGTAACAGAGAGGACAGGGGGCTGTGGGAACAAGTTCCTGCCCAACAAAGCAGACGTGTCTCCCCAGTAACTCCTCGGGTACCCTTAAAACACCAGATGTGAGGCTCTGCAAAGGGCCATTGTTGTAGGCAACTCCGTCCTGAAGGGAGCGGGAGGCCCGATGTGCAGACCCGACCCACTTCTCGGGGAAGTCTGGTGCGTCCCTGGGGGCCAGGTTAAAGACATAAAAAGAAAGCTCCCCTCCCCAGTAAACCCCTCAGATTATTAGCCTTTACTCGTTTTTCAGGCAGGCTGAGATGAGCTGTTAACAAGAAACCCAAGGGCAGTCAAAAGAGACTTCCGGGCCTTGGGACAACTGGTCAAGGGGTCAGGTGCACAGGCAGTGTTCTCCTCTCTCATCCCAGTCACAGGGAAGGAAGAGGAAAGTAACAAGAAGAGCCAGCAGATCAATACCTGGCTCTGAGCCTGGTGTCAGAGGCACAACTTTGGGTTTTTTGAGCACAGGAAGGTTTACGTGACACCAGGCCTGCTGGAGACAGATGGGGTATACCTGTCTCAAAAGGGGAAGAAGGTCTTTGCGCAGGATTTGGCAGGGCTCATCAAATGATCTTTAGACAAGGTTTGAAGGGGGAAGGAGAGGAATCCATCGATGGATTAGTAACTATGACTATGCCTGGGAATGGTCAGCTAGCAGTTAAGCCTTTCTACACCAAAAAGAACACCTACAGCATAGAATCAATTATTGTAATGATTCACATCAACTCATCTAAGAGGCAGTAGCCTTCCAAAAAATGTACGTTGCACAGAATTTAGGGCATAAGATTCCCATCATGGAGGGAAATTCATGTCAGCTGGGAGACCTCAAGAAACTAGGAGAGTTTAGAAGAACTAAATTAACATAGCAAATGTAGTAGTTGAGAGTGATCTAAAGTATAGGTATCTCTTTCTAAGGAAAATCCATATGATAGCTAGACATCTTGAATGAAAGACAAAATTCACTAAGTGTATAGGAGAGTGTAGGAGTATTTTCAGGAGTCGCAACTAAAGCATTGGAAAAGCCATCTCACCAGATAATACTGACATGTTATCTTGCTTAGTAATTATCTCATTACAGCATTCATCACAATGCATTTTCTACAGCAGTTCATCCACTATAGTGCCAAAAAATTAGAACTGATTTTCAGTTCAAAACACATATTCTTTTTGTTCTCTGGACTGGGAGACCCTTAATTCTCCTTTCTATTAAGCGTAATTGCTTGTAAATGTAGGACAAATGACCTAAACTCAAGAAATTCTAATTTTCTTCTTCAAGCACTGGAAGTAGTATGCTGTGGAGCACTTTTTTTTAACCAGCAAATCTTTGATTTTGAGCAAATAAAGACATGAATAATCCCATGCTACAAATCTAGAAAGGCTTAAATTGCTTTAAGATTCTGTGCTTTAGATACAGTATGCTCTTCAGTAAGCCATTATACCATTCTGTCATCCACTTTGCCCGTGGCACTTTGAGATTTTAGCATTGAATGCGTGTTTCACAAGAGTTGTGTAACTGTTGTAGAGCTTGTTCCCTCAGTCACACTCATCATCGTTACTACAGGGCTCTGGAACACAGGTATCAGGTTCACTTGATCCCTGACTCTTCATCTCCTGGGATGCTTTTAGAAAAAGACTATAATAATAGCCAGCTAATAACTTTTAGATAGGTTTAAAGGTAATCATATTTACAGATCAGAAATCTATGACATGAAAACAAAACTTCGGTAATGACAGAGAACAGTTTAATCTAAACAGTTGCAATGAGAATTTTTTGTGTTCACAGACTTTTTTGTCTGTTTCTGCAAGGGTAGCTGAATTAAAACAGAAGTAATAATGGATGTTCTTGTTTTATTTTTTTGATTAGGTAGACAAAGCTTTTTGTGTTAAATGTGGTCTAAAAAAGAGAAAAAATAATGCAGATTCTTCCGAATTTAGACTATGTTATAAAGCACTAAATATATTTAATAACAGATAAAGCCGCTGCCAAAAAAATCTAGTAACAGATTATGTCTGTCTAGTAACAGGCATTTCATTGTGCTAAAGCAAAATATTTCTCATATTTTCACGTAAAATGTAAAAGCTAGCTCTGTTTTCTTCAAGCCCTGCAGTCAGGACTGGTATAAAGTTTATAGGCAGCCAGTAAGCTAACTTTCTTTCAAAGTTTAAAGAGGAGTTTTGTATTTGTATTAAGTTTAAACAAAAATGCACTTTTTACATCTCAACCTTTTACGTCCTGACCTAATGAACAAAGTGCTTCAGAGTTTACAGACACTCTTCTGAAGCCACATCTGGCTTTTAGCCTTGACAACTCCTTTTATCACAGCAATTACTTTGGAAATGTCCTTTTGCTTTTATACTGGTTTTGCAAATGAGGCAACCAAGAAGGATCCTCCTCCTGTTTACTATTTGCCTGCCTCCACGGGAAAAAGGCAGAGGGGATTTAGGTTAGTCTTATATATTAGAAAGGAAGGTTACTATTTTGCCTTTGGATTATTGTACAAGTCTTTGTGATAGTTAGTGGAAGATGGAAACTTCTTCCCAAAATGGGTATTAAACTAGCAAAAGGAGGCTTCTAATTCTTTTTGAGACTGAAAGCAGAAAAGACACCTCTAAAGCTTTACAGCAGGTAAGTACTCTCATATATTTGGAAAATAAACTGATCTATCATGATTGAAAAAAGTCTCTTCAGTCTGACCAGAGAATGAAAATGAGAAACACCGCATTGGCGAATCTTATTCTTATTCTCTGCTTGTTAATGATTCTAATTTAGGCTTGTTTTGGGAGAGTTGTTTTACACCTGAGAGACTCGGGGTAAAATTGCTAAAAGAGTTATCCCAATTAATGTTTGGTACCATTATCTGTCTTGGTGATGAGCTACTTGAATACTTCAGCAATACTAAACTTGTCTTACTGACATAATGAAAGACCATACACAGGTGGGTTTTTTTAGGAATTCTTTAGTGTTTCAGGTCACATACATGATGCGCCACTTTTCATAAATCTGATTTGTATTGCTGCAGTATTAAAGCTTTGGAAACAACAGATAATTTTGATATAGCGTCTGGATGCCAACATTCATCTTGGTAGTCATCTACTTTTCTCATTTCCTTGATTATGATTTATAACTCATAATCTCCTTCAGTGTATTTTGGTATCATTTTAAAATCCACAGATTTAATATGGAAAAATAGTGAGTCTTTCAGACCCATTAAAAATATGTCTTCATTATCTCTCTCTTCCATCTTTTCATCACAACTGCTGTTGAGATTGTGTAGAAAGGATGGCTTCATGTGTGTGATTCTGCCAAAGTATCTCATGCAAAGGAATGATGCCAAGTGGCTGCTGAGTGAAGTATGGAGTGGGTAGTATCTGCTATTGCGAGGGAAGTGTAGGAAACTAGAAGATCCCTGATGGGAAAATTTGATATTTGAAATGTTCTGGTTTCCCTAAGAAGGGAAAGCAGACTATATCACTCCAACGGAAGGCAACATTTGTCCAAAGAAATAGTGAAGTCAGTAGCAATGACTTCTTTTCTGTACCGACTGCTATCACATGTATAGTTGCAAGATAGGAATATTTCAGGAATTACAGTTCCATTTCCTTTCATTCAGTACATTACTGTTACTCTCTGTGATTTGACGAATTTCTAATCATCTGATTTTTGTCTAGGTAGTGTATTTTGCTATCTGGCAAGGTAAAGAAATAATCTGTAGAACAAAGTTCACATACTATCACTACGGGTTCAGGAACTGTAAAGAAATGCTGCCTATACATTAGCCCACTTTACTGCCTTTTTCTGGTATCTGCCGAGAGCCACTATAGTGCATGTCCAGACTAGGACATAGTATATATATAGTACTGCATGTCCAGACTAGGTTTGTGGTAGATAGGATCTGAAACAATTTCTCTTTCAGTCTCCAGAAATGTTACAGAACTTCTAAGGGATTTTAAATAACATCTTAAATAAGCAATTGGCCAAAACATATGGTGAATTTTATCTAATCAGCTGGACATGCTGCTGAAAATCCATTAGAATTTGAGCGAAAGTCAGTATGATCAGTGTAGATTATTAAAGGATAAATCTACCCATGAAAACCAAAAATACATTATTTAGACTTTTTATTGGATTCTTTGTGATTTTGAACATTTATTTTCATTTCTGTCTTGCAAAACAAGTATTTTGCTTACAGAATTTCATTGTGGCTTTGAAAAATGGAATAAATTAAAAGTCACATCTGCAGAATAAAAATGTTCTTCACTGTTAATATTTTACTTTTGATGCTTTTGCAAGAGTTATTTTCTGTTTTAATTTTTCCTAAGTCCATGATTTTCACAGTTGCACAGATTTGTGCTATATGTTCTAATCCTGTCAATTTATCACTAGTTTGATATACATTATTTCCCTCATAATCCAGCTCCTTTGTTCAGGGGAAGTCAGGCATGCATACTGAAAGAGAAGGTTTGGCAATAAAAATGTTTTAGTGTATAAATAAGAAAAAGATGTCAGCTGATAAGTGTACTGGAAAGGAGAATAGCAAAGGGAGACTGAAAGATAAGGAATAGTCCACAAATGCAGTCTAATAATACTAAAGTAAATAAAGTTTAAAAGGAATGATGACAGATAAAATCATTATCCCAGAATAGAATCGCATGGTAAAGTGCAACAAAAGTTTACTTCATGTTTATGCTTCTAGTGCATAGCCCTCATCTGCTGTGAGGATGTTTAAAAAGAAAAAAGAAAATCTCAGAAAATATTTCAGGAAATGCAGGGAAAGCAGTAAGTGATTTTAACATAAATATGAAAGTTTTTAAGAAATAAACATGTAAAGAAAATTTTTCAGTGATCATGTCAGTATGCTTCTTATTAAAGCCCCCCTAGTAGACATAAAGAGCAAATAGAAGTGGTTAAGTATTGAAAATGGGAAGCCTCCTCCTGTCTCCAAACATCCTCCCTTGCTGCTTCCTCCTACAATAGCACTGAACAGACTTTCTTTCAAAATTTTGCATGTGATCACCTAAACTTACCCCTTTCTTGAAGCAAAATACATGGAAGTGTATTTTTCATGCTTACTCTGTAAGTCTGGGTAGAACAAAAATGGAGAAAAATGTCCTCTCTAAAGAAGCTAAAATAATTACTAATTCTTTATTTTACTCCTAAAAAGTTAAGCTGCAGTTTTATTGGAAAGGTCAGGTGTTTCTGGTAGTCTTCCTCTCTATTGAGAAGACAGCTGGGTTCTGCACAGTAGAGTGTAATATACACACATGTATATTAGCATGGGTAATTCCGGCAGCCTGTCGTTGTTAATCAGGCTGTGTTGTCTTTGATGCCCAAGAGAATTTGGGTATCTTTGCATATTCAAATATGTCCCCAATTTTCTTTCCTAGGTTATTTTTTACAAAAGAAAAAAAAAAAAAAAACCAACAATATACGCTTAACATGAACCAATCTACACTTTTGGAATTAAGTTATTGAAAGGATGAGTATAATAAATTAATTTTTGGCTTATGCATTCCAAACCCTTTCAAACACAAAAAGATGATTGCTAACTTAGTTGTGTGCTTAGAAAATGTCTCATAAAGCACACCTTGGAGTATTGTTAAGCAGAGTATGATTTTTAAAATGCAAAAAATTATTACTATTTTAAAATATCATAGTCGGTATTGCAAATATATTTATTTCCAGAAAATACTTAAAGGTAAGAGTTGAGTCATAAGCTCTGCATGTAGACACTAACCACAGAAATGGTGGCATCCTTCAGCAGGAATCGTACTGAAGACATTAATACAAAGTTCATGGTGACAGTGTTAGGGAGAATTAGTAATCAAAATAAAGGAGGTGGTTTTCATGAATCAGCCAGCAATCGCTCTACTTAATAGCATCTTATGAAATTCTAAGAACAATAATAAATTTTATTGGAAGAAAGTTTTCTTTCATTCTATTCAGAGGTAGAACAGGAAAGCTATTCATGTAGATTTTGCAGTTTTAAGTAGTTACCATGCCCAACAGTTTCACACATCAGACTCTACCTCTGTCAAAATTCCTGCCCTAGTTCCTCAAATTGTTTCCATGACTACTTCTGTCTTATACACGATTTAGTAGCCATGAACTCATCCCTTATTATCTCTGAAACATCTCTTAAAAGCCAAGACATAAGGAGATACAGAAAACTGTTTTTCCTTGCCCCACTTCTGATAACCAGTGTATTTTTCATTGTAAGCTTCCTTCTCCCCCTCTTATTCCTCCATTCCAAACTGGTTTTCCTGGTGAGTGTACAGAGTGATTTTATATGTGTGTGTATGTACATATATATAGGATGTTCCTTACTGTCCTGTTTGGGCTGTAAGACTCCATGCCAATAAACTTTATGGTGATGTTTACAAAAGTTTTATGTGTCAGAGTAGGTCAGTGAGCATGTTATTGTTTCCATGAAGAAGGAAATACATTTCGAAGTCTGTTTCCTTGTCTTTCATTTTTCCTCTAGGGTTTTCTGGTTCTACAACTTTTCCCTATGTCTTTGTCTCTAAAAAAATGCTACTGGTGGGGCGGTGCTGTTACGGAGAAGTGGTGCTGGGGACTCAGTGATGCCATTTCCAGTAGCAGCATTACTTTTTTGATTGGTAGCTTCTTCCCTTGCCTTCTTGTCTTATAATTTTCCAGGGAGAAAAACCCAAAACATTTGCACAAGTCTCTCTTTAATATGTTGCTTCATTATTGTTAAAAGTTTATCAAAGCAATTTTTCTCTAGCACATTTGACTGTCAGAATTCACAAGCTGTCTTAGGGAGGAAATGAATGTTCTAAACAACATCACCTTGAAATAAAATTATTTTAGGGAGAGACATTTAGCCAATTTGGAGTGCAAATTGTAAAAGAAGAATGCTGAGGCCCAGCTGTGCACATCCGTCTATCTTTTGGGTCCCAGATACTAGTCTGTTGGTATATTTACTGTCCATTACACAATTTGACAAATCTAAACCCAAATTACACCACCCACACGGAACAAAGATGAACTTCATCCTGTCTACTGCAAAATAAACATATTGTGCTGTGGGGGCTTAATTCTTGAGAGCCATATCAGCTGGCACTTACGTGAGTGCTCCTGTTGTTGGTTATGGCTGAGAATTGACGTTCTCTGTATGTTCATATAAATATGAAACTTCCTTTATCTATAAATCACATATCCACAAGTAAATAAATACTCGTTTAGAATTTATAAAAAAGAGTGTGCCTATAGAGATTTTGTCAGCCTTTAAGCACTTGTGGTTATGTTAACCAGGTTGAGGCTTGTCAGTGGTTGAGTGGAGGTGAAATGAACGGTTGCAGCAGATACATTGTATCTACATTTGGTTCTAGTTAGCTTCCCAGTAGTAGTACATACTATTCATTAACTTTAACTTGTCACAGGTATAAAGTGTGTAGGGGGGAGAAGTAAACTGATATGTTATGCTTTTCACTAATTTTCAGTAAGTTTCAAATTTTTCTAGTGTTTTTGCTACCAATATGGTAAAACTGAAGCCTACTGTAACATGTGATTTACAGGGACCTAAAATTTGGTTACTGTTTTGGGAATGTTTCCAACTCGCTCTTCTGGAATATTTGTTTCTATGTATGGGGTGAAAAATTGGCAAAAGTTTCATCTACAGAACAGAACAGTAGACTTAAAGCAGTGGTGCTGAAATAATTACAATTTCTGCAAATTGCACTGTTTTAATTAATTGGGGAGAGAAGAGCCTGTAAAACAGGTGCCCCCACTTTGTAAAGTAGGCATTGCTTATTAATTAGAATATGAAAAATAGTTTCTTGAAGAAGCCTTCCATGTTGGCTAAATCCAAGGAAATTCTTCTTGTACCAGATTTGAATAAAAATATTTATATATAATGTATACTTTATAACTTTCCAAAGTATTTGCAGTATACTTTTGTTTCACTGTTTGGCTTTAGCAAAAGCATCTTATTCTAGGTAAATTGATCAACTTTTGTCATTTGAATGGTTAATGTCAGTATTTTGAATTTTACATTGTTTCAGACTTCAAAGCAGGGTGTTATGAAGCACAAAGTTATTTCTTATAACAATATTGTTGAGTGAAGAAGCGCTTCACAGCCTTGGTACACAAATCAGTAAGATTTAAAGTTCTTGTATTTAAACACTTGGGAAGAGCAAGACGAAGTTAAAAATTGGGTTTGCAAGCTGAACTATGTATAGCAATACTCTAAAAGAAATTTCTGAAATCCGACTTCATTAAGTTTTGATGTGTGTAAATGTAGGAAAGATGATAGGTGGATACTGCTTCAGAATATGCGGTAAACTAAGAGAGTAGAGAGGATGAAGAGGTTTAGAGAGAAAAACAAACAGTGATCAGTCCTTTTTATAGACATTTTTCTGATGAAACAGAAATCTTAAAAAGAGTGGAGGAGAGTAAAGGCTTTGCAGAAAGTATTTTATCTGGTGCTTTTCTCCTCCACTGTCTTGAGAAAATGGTGAAAGGATGAATCAGAGATTTACTGGTCTGAAACAGCAGATAAATAGTAAATATGCTTTGCCTGAATGCCCAATGTACTAACAGACTGATTCACTGTGCTGGGTGTAGATAGAGGCCAATATACCTTGACTCATACCTTTAGTTGAAATTAGTGCTCCCTGTTCTCTGTACACATTACGGAGCTCTTTCAGATCAACTGAAAAAACACCTAAATCACCAGATAAATTCTTCTACTTGCACAGGTATTCCTGCTAATGTAGGTGAGCAACATTACTTGAGAATTGCACTGAAGTGAAGCTAGCAGTGCCAGTACCATTAAAGTGAATCAATTTTGAAATAGATAGAATATAGATTGGGTTCACTGCATGACTGTGGTAAGTGGCTTCACTATTGCACATCTCAGCCTGTGGTGGTAGGACTCGGAAAGTTGTCTGAGATGAACAGATGGAAAATTTCTCTCCACTAACAGTGCAGCTCGTTATTTATTGAGCATTGCCCCTGAAGAATTCTATTTCGTGCAGATGAATCTGAGGGCATATTTGCATACTGTTGTTAATCTGAGAAAGAAAATATGTTTTTCCAAGACTGAAGAAAATCAGATATCTTAGAAATGAGGAAAGAAAGGCTATAAATAATAATCCAAAGAAAGGTAGAAGTGTGTCACAGAAAGGTAGATTTAATTTGCAGAATATCTGTAAGAAGTTGCATGAGCAGAAATTGTGTAAGTTCCAGATCTCCCCTTTGGGGCAATTTTTGCCAGCCTTTTTCTGTCTGATTTTGCCTGCTTTGTGGACCACAAAAGCAACTCTAGTCTGCTTTTGTGAAATATTTGTGCTGGAATTCTTCATTGTTGCTTGTGTCTTAAACCTGAAAAAAGTTCGGGGATTCAAGGACTTGCATTTTCAAACTTGCACTTTCAGACCTATATTCTACTACATCATCTTCAAAGCTTTATATCTTGTATCTTTAGATCATTACGTCTATGGCATTTAATAAAAGAATAAAAATTAATGTTTTTACTACCATCCTCATAGAGGATTCCTTGAAAGGTCCCTATATTCAGTGCACTAATAATCTTGCTTAGCAATCTTGACAACCTTAATATGGACTTCAGATACTATTTATCTGAATATCTTGAGATAAATAGAAGAATGTGTAAAAAATAAACTAATAGAGTATAGGGCACACTATTCTTCATCAAATGTTTGATCAATATATCAATAAATATTTTTCCTTATTTTTTCTTTTATAGTTAACTAAATTTTTCATAGGAACGAGAAAGGAAAATGTGAAGACAAAAGCCAAGCAGAAGGAAAGGATTTTTCCTGTTCTCAACAAACTTGTGAAATGATTTAGGGTTGGCAAATTAATCTTCATGTCTATTTTTCCTAATTATTTTCCAGTTTCCATATAGTTTCCCTTGGTTACTTTGGACATCTTGTCTTCTCTGCCTTTGTTCCTCTTTTCTCTAGATTGAGTAGATTGGGTTTGTTGGGATTTTTTGGGGGTTTTAGAGTTTGTTTGCTTGAAGGAGGTCTGTATAATAACCTCTACCATTATGTGGTTTTTGTGATCATTCCCCCTCAGTTAGGCTAAGGGCAGGTATTCAGAGATTTCTGAATCCCACATTATCTGTTATTTTGTGATGGAGGAAAGGCACCAGTGGCCTGGGCATACAGGAGGAGACAGGCGTGGCAGTGATCAGCCAGCACTTGTACCCCAAAAGCCCCAGTACCTGATCTCTGCATTGAGCTGAGTGGGACAAAGTTGAGATTTCTAACAACCTTTTTGTATTTACAGACTTGTTAATAATGTAAGCAGGTGTGTGCCTTGGAGCAGGTAGCAGAATGCTATTATGGTTAATTTTGGAAAGTGTCATCTGGAAAAGACAGACGAAGACATCACCAGCTGCTCGGGGGGGAAATAAGCTTAATTGTACTTAAATTGAAGCTTAATGTACTTAAATAATGTTCCCAAATATGTGATGGTGTGCTCCTTTGTAACACTAGTTGGTCTGAGAATGGCTGTTCCTTGGTTTTTGCTTTTGGACTTAAAAAAGCACTGAAAAAGGAAGTATCTTGTTAGTAAACTGTAATTTTTGCAGACTGAGGAGTTCTCAGAAGTAGTAAGTATTTAGAATGGTGGCAGTGAGATACGTGGCAGTAAGAAAAATCTTTCACAAACAAACAAGTGGGCTGGTATCCTGTATTAATACTGATGATATCACGGACTAACTAACACTTGGTTCTATTTATCAATAGATAGCATAATTATTTGATATAACTCTGAGTATTATAAACTTCAGATCTAATAATGCAAATTTCTAAGACTGGCATCCTATTGGTTAAAAGATGCAGCATTCGTGAACTTTTAGTCCCATATATATAGGTGTAATGTAACTTATTGCAAACTAACATACTTGTTCTGGACAATTTATGTTAAAATGAGTGCTGCATTCTCCAGAAGATGGTGATAGTTTCTCAGTTTACCTTTTCAGATTTCAAAGTCTTCATAGTCTGACACCAGCTGATATAGTCACTGTCTGTTGTGAATCATGCAAAACATGGAATGCAAAAATAGCTTGCAGCAGCAGGATGTAAAGCAGGGTTTTCCATATCAAGGTCAGAGAATCCCTTGTGTTTGCAAGCATGGTGGGAAGGAACTAGACAAGATTTAAACATTGCTAACGTAGCATTGAAAAAGCAGTTCAGCTAGAATATCCAGGAGAACGTTCCAAACAATAGTATTTCTTTTTTAATTTGTTAGATTTATTTATCTGTTGGAGAAAATTCAAGTACAAAATTTGCCCAGGCACAAAGCTGGGAAACTTGATTTAATTTACTTGTCTTTAATTTTTTTTTTAATTCCTACTGGAAAGTAAGGATTAATAGAAGTTCATATCAGTATATATTACACAATAATTTTAATTTTTTTGCACAGCTGAAAGAAATAGCTAGAATAATGGGTTTTGTGGAGCTATTTTATTTTGTTCTGTTCTAACTATTTTGAAATCCTGAGTATCTAGTACTTATGAAATGCCTGTTCTTGTGTCTTCTTTACATATTCATCCTGCAGATATGTGGACATCTCCATGCTTTAGAAAATACTGTGGTGCATGCAGTTCATGATAGGACTCTTCATCTTTATGGATGTCTTATTTAGTGTTTTTTTATTTTCTCTTCCACAGACCGATGCCATGGCATCATCAGGACTCTTCTTCAAAGACGGTAAAAAGCGCATTGATTACATCTTGGTCTACAAAAAGTCAAGTCCACAGGTAGAAAAAAGAAGCACGTTTGAGAAGAATTTGAGAGCAGAAGGGCTGATGCTAGAACGAGAGGTGAGTCTTGTAGCTTATGTGGCATAAAAGACCCTTTATAAAATTATTGTGCTTTACTGAATTTACTGTACTGTAATCGTACAAGCCTCTCTGTCTGTTCCCACTATTTGTTTAATGCTATTAAATTAATAATAACCATTGTTCGATAGTGTGTGTTCAACATGTTTTGGGGATGCATGCTTGTAGGCACACATGTGTACCCTACACAGCTGTAGCACAGTATGGAGGGAAAAATTCTAGCTCCTTATGCTTCCAGAACAGAAGAAGCCACAGGAACTCATGTTATTACTTTAATATATAACCTCTGTGTCTTTCAGCAGAATGCATGATACTAAATGTCTCTCTGTCTTTCAAGGAGTTAAGATTGCCAGTGCCAAGTTAATCTGTCCTATTAATGACAGTATTAATATAAAAATGAAGGAAAACAGTGTTGTATTTTTGCTGTTTTGTTAATTACTTATAAATCAGGCATATATTTAGTCTGTTCTTAAGCAAGCTCCTGTATTTCATGTGTCTTTCATTCTGTCTTTTATTATTCTATGATAAAGCAATGAGCACTTAAGTGTTTTGAAGTCTTTGCAAGTTCTAGGTGACAATGAAGCGTAAGTGACATAAGTAACTAACCTGACAGTGGATTAAAATTTGAGTTTAAGGCTTTTAAAAATTGTTACAGTCTAGCAATAAAGATATCTGGTTATATTTAGATTTCAATAAATACCCTGTTCTCAGCTACTGTCAATTCAGAAGTATTGACACTTCAGAGGAAAAAAATGCTTTTATAAGATTATTATTCTAGATATCAAGTGTTTTAAATTATCTTCCAGTAACATATTCTTATCCACA
This sequence comes from Gallinago jamesoni, assembly GCA_025769975.1. Taxonomy (NCBI): domain Eukaryota; kingdom Metazoa; phylum Chordata; class Aves; order Charadriiformes; family Scolopacidae; genus Gallinago; species Gallinago jamesoni. The sequence goes on along the minus strand of JAOQGH010000040.1, from coordinate 60,725,415 downwards.
TCTTTTGAGAAAAATAAAATCCTAGAAGTAGTATTATTGAACTGTGACATTACTTTATGGAACTCTTAGCTAGAATTTTGAACGTTTTAAATTCTATTAACCCTGTAACTACATTTTCTTCTACCAAACCTTGCATTACTCAGGTTTTTGGAGGCTTTAATCAGGCCCAACTCTATCAAAATATTTACTTATAAAAACTCAAGGAATTACAAGTGGTAAAAGGGTGCAGAACTGAAATTTTCATGAGAAAAGACAAAGATAGGAACCTATAATACAGAAACTCTTGGTTTATGTGCAAATAAATTAGTGATGAAAAACATTTGTATGTCTCACAATTACTTAACCATTCCCTGGTGCTGGCAGAGTGGGACCTGCAGCCTTCTCTCAGCTGTTCTTATGTCTCTAGCAGCTGAGCACTCTTCTCCTTAAATGGGAGATGCACAGAATGGTCTTCAAACTGTTCATCTAAGATGCTCCTGAGGGGATTTAAAATTAATTCATTTATTCCAGGTCAAAAAGTGCTACATAAAGCCTGACTCTACTTCTGCTGTGATTATGAGCAAAGATCTGTCCTAATTGATTGCTTTTGATATTTACTAGTTTACTCATATTACAGCGTTTGGGAGGGAAAAAAAAAGTTTATTAATTTTCCTTTGACTAGCTCAGAGCGCTTACAGTGTTTTCCGACTTGCATGGCCAATTCAGGCCTAAAAGCAGAATTTGACCCTGAAGAATGCTTCTGGAAAGGTGAATGCCACAGAGGTTTGAATTATTAATATGTATTTGTTTATTACTGCTCATTACAGCCAGCTGTTACAAACAGTGATATCATGTTTGTTAAAATTCACTGTCCATGGGAGACATTGTGCAAATACGCAGAAAGGATGAACATCAGGATGCCTTTCAGGTATTGTGGAAACTATTTTAAGACACTTGTAATTTAGTGTTTAATATTAAAAGTTCATTACTTACCTTAAGGCTATAGTGAAGTCTTTGCTGCATTGTGGCCAGACATGCTTATATTTAATTTAGTGAGGTGATAAGGAGAAACAAATAATAGGCACTGCTCTTTTCACATTTACCTGCAATACTTGTTTTCAGACTTACCTTCCAAGTCAAATCGAGCGTATGTCTTCAGAAAATACTGCTCACACATTGTTTTGGATGTCTTTGGCAGAGGTTCAGATATTCTTCATCTGAGATCAAGTATTCTTCATGATTTGGGGGTATTTCTTAATATTTTGGCATACTTTTAATAAAATGAGATACCTTTATTTCTTGGTCCTCTAGCTTTGCTTTGGCAGAATAATGAACTGAACTGAGTTCCTTTTCTATGTGCTAAACAGATTCTGCCATGTGTTTTTGCAATAAATATTTGTTATTTATTTGTAGGACATGTTAATATCTCCTGCACTAATAGAGAAATTTTTATAGGAGAAAGTGGCCCTTTTCAAATTGTTTAATGTCCTTCCAGAGAGAGAAGAGCATTTAATGTGCTGCAAACCTCATCAGGAGTTGAAGTGGTAACTAGATGCCAAAGCTGTATGACTCATGGAAAATACCCTTACAGCACTCCTTTTTCCCTTAAATTGCCAAGTGCTGTATCTTTCATGTCCCTCCTGATTTCATCTATTTCAGAGTAGCTCCCTTGCATCAGTCCTAATCCAGAAACAGTCATCATGAAGCATCCTTTGCTCAAAACTTGCTTCAAATACCCAGATCTATACTGAGTTGCCGCATGATCCCATTAAGCCTTCAGAGTCCTTTCCATAAAATAAAATGTTTTATAGAACAGTCATCTTCCATATGTTTGAGAATATTATTATAGTGCCATTTGAGCTTCTCTAGTTTGAATAATACTTGTCAACATTTTAAATATAGAAGTGTTTGCATATGTGTGTACACACACACATAAACAGCCTAAATTCCACTTCAAAAATAGATCTTGCTTTTCATACTTGGAGTCACAATTAAGTTAGGATTTAGCAATGATTTTAATTCTTCACCATTTTAGTAACTTCACAGATCAGTAGTGCTCTTCAGAAATTAAAAATAAGAGCTGACTTCTGCAATGCTACTTTGTTTGGAAGGCATTCAAAGTCATGTTTGTTTATTATATTATTAACTGACGTGTAAATATATTCTCTCTTTTTTTTTTTTTTTCAAAGCATGTGATCCATGTTTCTTTGTTTCTGGGCTGTTGCTTTAGCTTCCTTCTATCCCACTCAATTCAGTGCACCAAAAGGAGATAAATGCTAAATTTTGCTTCTTCACCTCGTTGGCAGTTTTGCTGTAAAATGAAACAGATTTATTTGGTAAGAAAAAAAGTCCAGTGTCTACCCCTGCCTCCATAATTGAACTATGGGAAATAGTAAACTGGTCACCATTTCTTTTCTCTTTAAAAAGATCTTAATAGGAATTTAATTGAAATTTAAATCTAAATTTGTGTGAATATTTCAAACAGGCTATTTCTTTACTTTTCTCACTTTTTAAAAATAAAAGATAGTTTTATTGTGAACACAAAGTGGACATGACAGAATAGAACAAAGTCTGTCTTGCTTTGCCAGCAGCATCTCTAAAGTGTCTAATACAGAAGCCAACCAAATCTAAAGCAATGTTTCCTGATGCCTTCTCTCTTTCCAGAAAGTTGTGGTTTAGAGGCTTTCTGAGGCAGAGTTTCATGTCTTCATCTTTGTTTATATTAGCCCCTGATGGCTTTTCATGGATGCGAAAATAGGAACCTATGCTTCATAACAACATCCTGTGACCAGGCATTTTATAATTTAATGACACCTTCTGTCAAAAGCACTTTTGTTTGTTTTAAGCCTTGAGCTTCCTTGTTTAAATCAAACCTTTCTTAACTGGATGGCATATATTGTTTACCTGAGGTAGCTGTTTTCTCCATTCAGGGGTCGGAGGAAGCTCAAATCACACAATTCTCCTGCAATGACAAGGAACGAGAGTAATTCTCTCCCAATTTTAGGTGGTCCTTAGGCAGGTTTAGATGGTCCTGTGAGGAGCAAGGAGTTGGACTCGATGATCCATATAGGTCCCTTCCAACTTGAGATATTCTGTGATTCTAAGAACAGATTATTTCTCTTAGCCTTTATCTGATTTATCAGTGGATTCTGACTGTCCATTTTGAATACATAACTGGAGAAGAGAACTAAACTTCCCTGCAGTACTTTAATGCAGTTACACCCTTGTTCTCTTGCACAGCATTGCAAAATTTTGATTTTTGGTTTTGCTCACTAAAACATACCATATGGCAATATCATATATAAACAATACATGAAGAATTAAACTCATACTTTTTAGGTTCATTTTGCTCAATCTGGGAATCTAAATGACATTGATGGAATTGTTGCACAGGTTAGAAAGTATTTCTCTCAATTGCTGAAAAATAGAAGTGTTTTTTCTGACCCAAGGGATCAGCCAGCACCCCAGAAATTTTTAGTATGGCATTATACCTAAATGTGTTGGCAGATATGTACTATATGTCATGTATATAATATGGATGGAATCTCAGTATTTCAATTACAAAAGGAAATTTTTCCAATTTTCAAAAGACCAGGCTGTGGTAACCACTGTTGTCTTGTATATGGTTTCAAACAGGATTTATGTTAGCACCAAGGTTAGATCGTGACTCAATATACAATTTATGGATATTTTTTTTTAAGTATATGGTCTGTCAGTAGGAATGAAACTCTATTATATATTTCTGGAACTCAGACTAAAGTTTAATTTTATCTGTGTCTACAAGTCTCTCTTGTGACACATAATTATTATTGTGGGTACTAAATAAATTAGTTGTATCTGTAGCTTTGCTGGACTCCATCTGTGCAAAACGGCTAAGGGCAATTAAAGGAAATGAAGGAAAGGGTTTTCTAAAAAATGTAATGTCTGAAAAGCCTTTAATAAATCTTCATTCCTCCATTTACAGTTCTGCCTAGTAGTACCAAGTATCAGGCGGACAACAACCTGCAGATTGGTAGATACGTAGGTTTCCAATGGCCATGTATTTTTCAGTGAACATTTCCTTCTTCCTCATTCTAATGTATTCATTCATACTTTAATCTTAATAATGTACTACAGTCAGTCTCAAATACTGCCCAGATGGGCAGTGGCAGTTCATTAACTATGTTTGGATCTAGGCGAAGAAGTCATTAGAAAAGTATCCAGAGTGAAAGTACCATTTTTACCTGTGATAAAATACCAACTGAAAATAACGTTACACTTTTATAATAATGTATCCAAATAAGCTTGGTTTAATTCCTCCTTAAAAATAAACCTTGCAGAAGTAGAAAGGGTTTAGACGAATTTTAAGTTGAAGATGAACTAGTGAGGAGCAAAGCCCCTGGTGCTGAATGATACTGTCCCCAGATGAGTGCCATGGTAAAGATATGGGCACCCCAAGGAATCTGCAAGATCGAGGCCTTTGCATGGTTGAAATGTGACATGAAATGATAGGAGGAGGCCAGAAAAAAAAACCTGAAAAACTGAACCTAGATATGCAAAATATTACATTGCAGCAAATACGTCTCTATACAGTTTCAAAGTAACCGTTCTCAGAAGATTTTACTGGGAATTTCTCGTCTTGTTTCTCTAAGTGTTTATCAGCAGTGAAGGGCGGACTTTAGAACTTTTAACATTAAAGTTCTTTGTTGCAGTTAGTACTCTAAGATTTTTAGGGCTGTGTGTGCTCTTCAGTTGGATGCAAAGTGTCAAGGGAAGGTGATGGTATACCACTTCAGAGAACAAAGATAGGATCTAATGGCATTAAGTGCTTATGGTATTTAATGCACAGAGTGCATAAAGCATTTAATATCGTGGAAGCCCTGGTGATTCTTCTAAAATTAGTTTTATGAAATAAAAGGTAAGAAAGATCATATGAAATGAATACTAGTGTGACACCATTGAACCCTGTCTGAGTGTCGTGTGATACAATTATTGATTAGCTATTATTATTATTAGCTACAAATCTAAAACTTAATTTTGACTCGGGAACAGATTTCAAACTTCAAAGTACATGAAATTAGAGCATTTTAATGACTTACTGTATTTCATTTGCCTTTTTTAAGTGTTTTTCACCTTTCTGCCTGTGAAAATGCATGTTTTTAAATGTCTGTTCTTTTATAATGTATATGTTCTTTTCAACTGTCTCCTACTTGATTATTCTCAGCTGATTTTTGCTGTTCTTTCAGGAAAAAATGTTATTACACTGACTGGAGGAGCAAAACCATGGGCAGGTTGGTGGGTGATGTGTAGCTTCTAATTTTGTCAGATACTCACCCTATTAAAGAAAATCCATTCGCAGTTGTAAATTTATCAAGGATACTTGGAAAATTAGATTATTTTCCTGAAAACCCAAAATATGCTAGCTCAAAGTGTTAAAATATTCATCTGTGCCAACATGCAGTACTTTAGAGCTTTGCCAGTTCTCATTTTACAAATGCAAAAATGTTTATGCCAGGAAAAAAAAAAAAAGCTTATTCTGGCAGCAAAGATTTAATACTGGAACTATTTCTACAGTTACGTGTGCTAAAGACATATTTCTTTAGCATGAGAAATACTTTTGAGTGTATGTCTCCGATGCTGGTAGTCAGTTATATCCTTAGACACACAAACGTAACTTTGCTCGTGTGTGTCCCAGTGATCAGAGCTCAATCAATGCCACAGACGGAAGGCTGATTTGAATTTTGGTGTGATGGCTGACAGAGTAACTTGTACGCTGCAGTGAAAGCTGTTTAACACTCTGGGAGGCAGACACATTCAAACCTCAGCTGCAGTGGCTGCTGCTGCCTCTGTCAGCCAGGAGAAGGGTTCGAGAGGCCACAGGAGCCGGTGAAAGGAGCCTGGGGGAGCTGGGGAGTGAGAACAGGGGGCACTGGGATCTGTAATCGTTCCCTGTTGCTCTAGTGAGACGTGCTCATGTCTTGTAAATCCTAATTACCTACGGAAAAGATATGAAAATTTTTACATGAGGGAAATCTCCTGAAAAATTTTTCTAGCACGGGTTTTCTCAAGATGGATCTTGAGATGAGATTACATTCGATTTAGGTTCTCTGGTTGTTACTTGAGATGATGAAGAGCTCTCATTATTTCTCAGGAACAATTTAAGTAGTCTCATGATAGCAGTTTGCGAGAAGATGAGCTAACAAAAGTAGACAATGCACTGTTGAACAGTAAAGTGAGAAAACTTAAAACACTTAAGCAGATAAAATATATTGAAATAAAACATTCTATAACATAAATTTACAACTGCATTTTTCCCTCTTCCCATTCCCATGCTTGCTCCATTTTAGTGTGCATTATGAAAAACGTAAGTGGTATACTTTGTAATGCAAAGGCAATATCAACAGGCTTTACTGCAAAATTGTCTCATTTCATCAGTAATCCATCTGGTGAGTCTTGGATATTAAATACATTTATTTTCTTTATTTAGATGGACAGATGTCTGAAACATGCAACTGAAGTTGCACAGTACTTGTGAACCAAGTAATAAACACTCTTCATGCCAGATTGATTTTTTTTTTTTTAATTTTTTTTTTCATTTGAGACAAATGTTTTTACCTGTTATTTACTTTGTGAGAATTTGAGAATTAATGTTTTTCTGAATATTTTTTCTGGCACTTTATATAATCCAGTACGCAAAGGAATAGCATGGGGGAAAAAATGGAAAAAAAAAAAAAAGCTGCTGCATCTAAAAATGAAAATAAATTAGCCGACATACACATCTTATCACTTTAACTTCTACTGCTGTCTGTCTCTTTGCATCTTATAACTTTTCAAACTTAACTGCTTCTCTGTAATTTTCAAGTGTCTTATTAACATTTCTAAGTTATTAAGCAGAGTTTACAAGAACTATGAATACTATATTGAAATCCTTGTAAAAATTTTAAGGTAAAATTTTAAGGCTATAGAGTTTGTATAATTCAAGATAATGAGGTAACATTAGTATATTAGGCCTTGCTGTGACATGCACGCTTCTCTCAATTTATGCCATGGTTATATGGTAGAGGTATATATCGATAAATGTCCTTTAAAAAGTCTGCAAAGATCATTAGGAGCATGAATGAAAGGACACAAGATAAATTTAATGCTCACTGGTATATTTTCTTTCTTGTATGTGATATCTATGTGGCATCTCTCTATTTCTTTATTTACATACCCTAAAAATACCAACCCTTAACATTGTACTTAATCCTTAAGCTTGAATTCTATTCATAGGGCCACACTGTAGAAATAATTTTATCATACTCCTTAAGAGAAATATTAGGAAAGCCTTCAGCAAATCTTTTCAAAAGAAAGGAAGCTGTAGAAGTGGGATATGCAAGTAAATAATGTAGGTATCAAAAATTGTCTGAACTCTCAGTTTTAAGACTGAATAATCAAATGAATCAGTCTTATGTCCGCCGTATCAGACACACCAATTTCATGCTCGTTAAGAATGACATTGAGGAAAAGAAAATTACAAGATAGTTCCCTTAGCAGGCAAAGCGAAGCTGCATACTAAAATATTTAAATAAATTTATACTTTGAAGGATAGAGAACCCAAAACGATGTTGTTTAGCAGCTGAGCTGGAGTGTTTGCTTTGCAAAAGGACTTTTAAAACATTTTGGATTTCAGTCTGACCACTGCAGTGAAATTGTTAGTATTATTCCATTGAACAAATACAGTATCTTTTTTTTTTCCTTTTTTTAGTGATGATTGTGTCCATATGTTGATTCTGTCAACAATAACGTGTTTCCCATTACAAAAGATGGGAACATACCACACCATCGTATTGGTGGCATACGATTGACAATTCTGGTCAGTCTTGAGAGGTGCAAACACTGAGCAAACTAGCAGGTGGTGATTGCTGTCCAAAATACCTGACATGACCAGTTACTTAATTCTGGTATCTCATTCCACAAGTCTGATCAAGTAATTCCAATCTCACCTACATTGTGTTTCTTTGCATTGCAGTCTGCTGAGTAAATGTAGTCTGCAAGGATTTTTCAACTGCAAGAGACCAACCAAATAAAACAGTATGGTTGAGCATGGGAGTTGAGCAAAGCTGAAATTACAAGCATCTTCATAAAATATTAAATTTTATAGCTAAGAATAATATATATGTGTGTGTGTGTTTCAGAGTAATATCCCATAGGCCAAGGTGCATAAAGCTGCAGTATCGCCAGCTGGAGTGGTTTCAATAAGAGTGTACCTGAAGTAGCAACCCATATCTTTGCAGCTCTGTTCCACTGGGAGGTTTCTGATCTCATTGCCTGAACTCCTGACTTCAGGAGTGACTTCACCAGACCAGCTCTGTCTGCATTTACTCTTAATAAATAGACTACATTGAATAGATTAAGTCAGGAGTCTGTTTAAACTGTTACTTTTGACCTAGAAAGCCTCTTTGGGTAAAAATGCTAATACTTAGTCCTATGATTTAGGAACAAATTTCTCTTAAATTTGTTATCTCTTTGAATGAAAGCTCCATGAAACTTCAGTTTCTTCTCCAACTGTAAAATAAGAAGTAAGCCAAGAAAAGAGGTTTCTCTTGCTGGATTATTTTTGTACATGGTGGGGGTTGTACTTTCCAGCCAAAATATTCTATGCTATCTGAAGGCACTACTTTATGGAGTGATCAACCATAAGTGGTGTAATGAAAAAGCAGTCACACCTTAGATAAGCCTTTTTTCCACAGAAGAGAAATTGCAAATGTAACGTGGACATAATTTTGAACTTATTCCAATAATGTTCTTTATTACTTTATATCTTAAACAGAGCAGACATGAATTTTAAACGAGCTAATTTCTCTAAGATAATAGTTCTACTAGCTTTTTAGATTTTTGGAGGGGGAAAATGATCAAGACTTTTCACATAACCAATTTTAAAAGAATTTCATAATAAAAAATTGGAAATCAGCTGCATTTAGTTTTCTGTTCTTACTGATACATCTGCAAACTTTCCTCATTAAGGGAAAGCATGGGGTTTGACTCAAATGAAAACAAAAATAGCACGTATACAACAGAAAAAAGATTAAGAAAATAAAGAGAAAACTGTACTTATATACACTGTGTATAACTTAGTGCTGAGAGAACTTCCAGTGGAACCAATAAAAATAATCAGCTCACACAATAAGGTATTATTTCAGTAAAGAAAACACTTAAGGGATGCACCTGCCTGGGAACTGCATTCTATGTTTTAACTTTATGAACATAGTGAAGTTCTTTGACTCATAATGCTTCATGTCAAATACAGCAGTGTCCCTCAAGTACAGTACATTCGATACACCAATTGTCAATACTTCAGCAGTATAGAGCAAGAAAAAAATTTTGAGTATTTTAAATGTAAAACTCTAATCCTGCATTCAGCTTAGATTTCTGTCTGACGCTGTGTCAAATAGGGGTAGGACTTTTTTTGCTGATGCTGATAACAAGAGGTACATTTTGACAAAGGTCGCTTTGCTCCCTGAGAGCAACTTACCATGTCATCACTTATTAGTCTTAATTAGGAAATGGGTATCTGTACCTCTGCTTAACACGAGCAATTAAGTACTCACCTGAGATAAAAATAATCTGACATTTCGCTTTACACTTTTCATTTAGGCGCAAATCCCACTAAAACAAAATTATTTACAGATTTTTTTTTCTAAAATTTAGACTTTTTCTGAATTGTGACATTTTTATAGAGTCATAATGTAGCACTCATTTAATATGAGACCTACTCTTTAAATATCCATATTTCATTGCAGTTGAATATGAAAAACATATAGGTCAGCAAGGAATGCAAAATTAAAGTGATAAGGTGATAACTCCTAGCATTTGCTTGAAAATTAATTGCACTTCACTAAATTTACTCCTCTATAAACCATATTCTGAGACACCATTTAGACAAGTTGCCAGTAGCAGAAAGCCCTTTACGTTACCAGTATATTATCTAATCGGGCATACAAAAATTATGTTCTATTTGTATTGTATAATGTCAAATTTTAGGAAACTGCAGGAAGCCATATCTAGATTGTGGGGTTTTTTTTGTCTAAATGCTGTATAATCATATCTGTATAACATATTCTTTACTTTATTTGATGTTTAGGTATACTGTTTTGTAAGGCAATATCAGCCCATGAATTTTGAGGAAAATCTTTCAGGGGAAGACTTACTCAAATCAAAAAACCATAAAAATTTGATCTTGAGCAATCTCATATTTATTTTCAAATTTTATGAATTTTAGTGTCCAGACAAGGGAGGGAGGAGAAGTTACCCTTGCCTTGTCCAGTGGGGCTAGAGAAAGTAATTAGATATGTTCTTGAGAATGGCATAAGCATTCACAGTTCTGCCAGATGGAAAATTATTTTCCCCAGACTCAATGCTGCAGTCCCATCTCAAACCATAACCACACTAGATTCAGTATGAGTTGCGCTTGAGTTAAATGTACAAGATAGATCACAAGGAAATACTGTTAATTTTGCTCTTTAACTGCTTATTTTCTAATAGTTACATACTATGGAAATTTCCTTCTTTCATTTCATTTAATTCCATTTCTATTATTATGTCACTAAATATGCTTGTTATTTCTATCCCCAATGTTGCAAGTGAGAGTGTGTAAATCTGATTTTATTTTTTTTTATTGGCTCAGCTTGCAGAGGAATATGAGAGAGCTGAAAAGTTGGTTGCCCAGAAATCCGATGAAGCTTGATAAGGAGGCCCTGCCTGATCTGGAAGAAACAGATTGCTACACAGCACCCTTTAGCCGCGCACGCATCCACCAGTAAGTGCTGGAACTGGAAAGGCAGCACCAGAGACCACAAGGATTTTTTATTTTCTCACTTCTTCAAAGCAAGTGCCATAGAGGCAGCCGTTAACAGATGGTCACTGGCAAATACCCAATATCATATTTGATATTTTCTATGGGTTTTCTCTTAAAACCAAAAGTCCACTCTCTGTTACTTGCTATTTGATGGTCACTTAGGAGTATAGGCAGAAATTTGACTGAAAAACGAACCCTGCCTTTTTGGTCTAGAAGTTTTTCTTTCTATTACATTACAGAGTGCAAATACTCATGCAAGTTTGCTTTGCTTAATTGCATATTTTACTTAGCAAAACCTGGGACAGCTGTGGAAACTGGAAAAAGCTGGAGGCAAGCTAAAAGCAGTGATGATTTTTTTCTTTCTTTTGCATTTTAAAAATGCATTTTCTCTGAAAGTTTAAATATATATAGGCAAATAAAAACTGCGTGTGTTGAAATCAGCATGTTCATGGTGATGTGGTGAAACTGTGCCATAAATTTTTTTCAGGACCAAAAAGTTAGATTTTAGAATTCGAACTATTTTCATTTTAAAAATATTTTGTGATGATTCCTTTAGGAGAGAAATATTCATTTCAAGTTGAAGTATAAATTATACTACGTAGGACTTTTTTCTTCTCAGTAAAGAAGCTCTATGCTAGTGGACTGACTTTCACTGGAAAGACAGATTAATTGCATTATTATCTCGATCTTTTTTGTGGTAATTGACTATATTGCATTTATTCAATCACCTGGCTTTGGTGTTATTTCTCAACCAGCTCAGCTGACGTTACCAATTCTAATAGAGTCCCTTTTGGCACAGCTGAGTAGGCAAAAGCTCCTGCATGCCAGATTTCTAGCATCCGGAATCCAGAACCATCTGGGAAAGGATGCTTTATTTGGCTCCATCCTTGGATTCTCTAAAAGAAAGTGGTTGTGGAACTACTACTCAAGTGTCCAGTGCATGGAATTTTATTTTTTTTTCCCTAAATAGTAGTTCTGGTAGTTCCAGGTAGCAGACATCTGCCAACTCATAAGTAACTTGAATTTGAGAACAACCACTGCTTCTGAAGATTATTTTTTTTAAATTATGTCCAGACCGTAAATTACCTAGATATTAGAATATTTTAGAATTTAGTTTTAGTTGTTCTGTTTTCAAAACAATAATTTGTGATGATGCTAAATTTATTGGACCTGAGGAGATGCTCCCGGGATGTAAAAATTTTATACCTTGTGCTGTAACCAAGGAGGATAAAATCCAATAAATCCCTGTAAGAAGAAAACACTCGAGCAGCTATGTTTGAACACCTGTGCATTGTTTTGAATATTAAAAGTCATTCATTATTTTAATAGTTTTACAATAAACAACAAAGACAGCTTCTTCAGCAATTCCACAAGAAGTAGAATTGTGCATCATATGCTACAGAGAACCAAGTATGAAGATGGAAAATCCAAAATGGGTGAGAATGGTGTACTTTTTTCCTAACCTCAAGCTATTAAAAAAATTATATCTTTACTTGCCTGACAAAGTATCATTTGAGTAAACACAATTAATTTCACCATTCCTTGAAATCTGTTTATTCACTCATATCAATTATTTTCTTAAGTAACTCAGTGAAAATTGGCAATATTTTTCACCTAATTATTCATTCTTTCAAATAAATTGGAGTGATTATGATAGCTTTATGTCATCAAGAGTTACAGTAAAGATACCATATACCTCAGAAAACTGTCGAGTGTTTTCTAGGACTGGTCCTAGTAGTTCTACTACCCAGCAGTTTCAATCCAGCAGAATCAGTGTGAGCTTCACTTAACTTATTTAAGGTCTCCATGCAGCTCCGAGACAGTTGACCTGAAAACTAAATTCAGTTCATATCAACTCTGGTATTATAGTATTATTTTTTAGGAAGTCTAACTGTTCATCTTCATTTGCAGTGGGCAGGGCATGTATCTATGATTTCCTATTTTCTTTGCAGGAATTAAATTAAGAATGAAATAAGATCGTAGAAATTACAGAAAGTTGCTGCTTGAGTTTCTGAAGAAAAGCAGCAGTAAGAAAACCATAGAAAATGAGAGATCAAATAAAACACCTTTCAAGTTGATGGTGGCAAATTTCACTATGAGATTAGTTTAGCATAATTTGTATATTTGAATGAACAAATCTGAAATCCATCATAAGTGCTTATTTCTTAGGGAAACTGTTGGCTGTGAGTGTGGTCTTGCAGGCTACCAAATCTTTTTATTATGATTATTAACGGTTATTTATCCTTTATTTTTTATAATGTGCTTTGATAGTACAACAAATCTGTTTGTAGGAAGGCTCTAGGAACTGATCCAAGATGCTGTAGCCAGTGTGGTGCAGAGCACTTCTCTGATACAAACATCTTCAGCTGGCTTATATTTAAAAATAACACCAGGTTAGCTCTTAACCCTGCAGGGGTTTTGCTGCCTGAAGGATTGTCCACACTGCTCTCTGTGTATGTCAGATCATCTGGTCACCCATAAAATCTGTATCATATGCTCTGTTGAATGCAACATGAGTGTAAGGATCTTCTCACACTTGATCTGGCATGAGCACCCGACCCTGCGAGCAAAGTTGCAGACATTGGCCCTCAGGAAATTGCTGTAGTTTGGCAGAGCCAGAAATCTCAAGGGATTGGCAAGCCCTGCACAAGCAGGTGGTGGAATTATTGATTATTGTCATGTTTAGCAGCATCCTGAGCATCTAATATTAAGTTACATTATCAATATGTAACTTGAAAATTTGCACTGCTTGAAATTAAATGTGTATAAAAAATTGACATAAGAACTAATGTTTTTTTTTCTTTTTTTAGGTATTAATAGACTACTAAATAATGGAACGTATGAAGCAGCATTTCCACCACATGAGGTAACCTGGTTAATTCTGTATTTATATTTAGAATAAAGCTTCCACTTATGTTTTGAAATCCTACTTTATTTTTAATTTTGTCCTGCAAACTTTTAATTTCACTACGTAATCTGTTGAGACTCCTTTTTATTTATAGCTCGCTCTTTAATATTAGCTTTTAAAATTCTTCTTACATAATGTATTATAATAACTTCCTGCAGCATTTTCTTTCTGAACTAGAATATTATAAATCTTTTTTTTTTTATTTTTATGAACTGGACATTGCCTGTGGAGTTTTTAATGAGATTGTCAGTTGTTCTAAATTCATTGTATTAAATTATTTTTGCCTGCCACCTATGAAATGTTCTGGTTTTCTAATAGCATGTGTACTCCGTGACAGGGAGACAGGGAGATTATTTCCCATTTAGTCTTTTCTGACTAGTTCTGGATAACTTCTACTTGATGTTACCTTCTTCAGGAGGTCAAAGTCTACTGAAGACTGTAAACCCGAGAAGTAAATGAAAAACTTGTGTTTGACTTCAGAGGGTTTTCAGTCAATCTTTGTGTATTGAAAAGAAAGAAGCGAGCCACACATAAGTCATTTTAAATGCCATCAGTAGCATGGTAATTGCAGCTGTAAACTCTGTGGTTGCCCAGGCTGGATATCGTGACTTGGTCTCGTGTTTCAAAGGACTGACCCGTGCTTCACAAATTACTGAGAGTAATTTTTTTTTAATGGTATTAATAATTAAATACTGGGAATATAGAGAAGGATTATTTTAGATAAATAATTGAACATCGTTGTTAACGCTTCAGCGGCGCATTACTGACTTCAGGGAAAAGCTGACCATACTACCAGAAAAACCTGTGAAGCTTTCTCTGGCTGTCAAAACCAAGCTGTCATGTCCATTTTATGTATATATTCCTTTGTTATGGCATAAGCCACTGTTTCTGTTAAGGTTAATGAAGTCATATATTTAAGCCACTCTTACTTTAATTGCTGCATGACTGGTGCTAAGGGGTGGTGATTGAACATTCTCCTTTTTTTCTTTTTTTTTATTTGTTTTATTTTTCCTTGATCACATGAGTCAATGAGAATGAAAATTCAGTCTCAGTGGGAATGCTTGGACTCTGTTATGGATAAACAGTGCAGAAAGAAGCAGGGAAAAATAATAAAAAAGATTTAAAAATATGCAATACTGGGTAACACTTTATGTATTTCAGTAATTCATCCAGTTGACTGTGAGGCTGAGTTGATGTTCTGTTCCGAGGTGTTCCTAGACATTGCAAAGGTCACACTGTATTGACATTTTTTGTATGCTTCTTTGATAACTGTAATGAGAAATGAGTAGAATTGGACTCTTTGCTATGTTTAGCTTTGTTTTTTAACTCATTCTTAAACCAGAGGGTCAGCAGATTGCAACAAGTAAATAGTGTTCTATCAATTGTGTGGAATGCTCAAGATTTCAAGTAAATGATAAAAATCTAAATGGCTAAATTACTTGGATCTACGGGGATCAAGAATCTGTCTGATTGCTAACTTTGAAGTACTGCTCTGGGGAGCTCTTCCCAAGAAATTAGTTGGGTCACTTGGAGTTATTTGCTGAAAGATTTTCTTCACCATAACAGAGTAATGGGAGTTTTTGGCAGGAAAAAGTTCAACTGAAGGAGATCTGCAGCTTCAGAATTGGAGAGAAAAAGATAACACAAACATATCTCAAAAAAATTTGAAGCATTGAAAACATACAAATAAGCATACATTAGTGAAACAGAAATACTGTACTTTAAGCCATATGAAGTGTTGAGTGTAGTCTTGTACCAGTGTGGTTCTACAATTAATTCTTAGAGAAAGTGGCAATTTCAGAAGCATAAGTCACCAAATCTCTTCTGTCAGTCTTATGTGTTAGCTCCAGATGACACGTCCCATAGAGGTACATAGTATGAGACCTATTTATTAACAACAGTGAACTCCTCATTTAAAATTATAATCAAATACCTAAAAAATGTGTGTCTTTTCCACAGTGCCTAGTAGTATATTTTTATTTCTTTGCATTTTTTAGGGAAGCCACAAAAGCAGACATCCCATCAAAACGCATGGAGCTCAGAATCACAGACACCTCTTATATGAGCGTTGGGCACGGTGGGGAATGTGGTACAAATATCAACCTCTCGATTTAATAAGGTATTAGTACTTTGAAGAGTAGCTTGTTTCTGTGATACAAACTACCTGGTAACAGTGCATTAACCATACTGCTAAATTCCTTATCCTTATGCTTTCCTGTAAAACTTAGCTGTTCAGTATTCTCAGATAAGATTGGAATTCTCTAAGTTGCTTCTTTTGGATGTTCTTTTTTGCAGGGCTGTTAATTTCAAATACTTTCCCCATCTTTGATGTTGAATGCCAATAATTCATTTTTCCTTGCTGTCAGTTTTTATTCTTGATATGACAGTCATAACTAATCATTGTGCCCAGTTTGTTCCACTGAAGGCTGTGGAGCTAAGCACATGCCATGGGACAATTCTGTTCTGATCAAATAGTATCATGCATGACTGTCTTTCTGATCTCTGCTACTTCATCTCTTCTAGCAACTGATAGCCAAAATTTAAGAATTAAAGCTCAGTCTTCAACTTGTGTTTTCAATCCATTGTTTTGTCTAATGATAGATAATAATGTAATAAGACCTATTTCAATCATAAATGCTTTTTATAAGGGAATACTTAGCTCATACCAACTTACTTTATCCCTTTCCAGAATTTTTGGGGGGCTGTATGTGTATATATATTTTTGTACAAATAAAACGTGCTACATTTAATAATGTTGAAACTAGTACATCTAGTCATTTCAAGGACATGAAAATTACAGGGTACTTCAGTTATATCCTTATAAAATATATGTTCTGGTAAGTCTGCAATTAGTGCCACTAGAATGTTATGCTAGCCTGAAATGAAACCTTTTGGCAAACTGACAAGAATTTTACCATAAACTAGTAATGGTAGTTTCTCATTAAAATTATTCTACCACTGTGAAGATAGGTAGAGGTCATCATAAGTTTTAACTTTAAACAATGTATGTGTTTCCTTTTCATATAGGAGATATTTTGGTGAAAAAATTGGCCTGTATTTTGCCTGGTTGGGATGGTATACTGGAATGCTTATTCCTGCTGCCCTGGTTGGGCTCTTTGTTTTCCTTTATGGATTATTTACGATGGATTCCAGCCAAGTAAGGTAAAATCCCGTTTAAAAACATAATAGCCTGTTGAAAATTAAGAACAGTCTGGTAAAACTGAGATCATTATTATATTTATAAATGCTTTATAGATATGGTAAGCCTTTGAAAATAACCAAGTAAAACACTGGGTTCTTTAGTCAAATATATCCACTTTGTGTATCTGTTGAATCAAGCTGGATGCGTATCATTCACAGTGAGTGCTCTTACCACTGCATCTGCAGTGGTTCCCATTCTGTACCTGAGGAAAAACAGCAAATACTGATTCTAATGTCACAGGTACTGCAATGTATGTCATTCTAGCCAAGGCTAACGGGTGAAAAAAGTCACATGTGCTCCCTCTTTATCTCCATCTTGCCTATAGCTTTCAGAGTGTAGTATGGTTGCTAAACTTAACTATTGTGTATGCCTTTATTTTTTTTCTCAGTGTTAATAGTGGTAAATGTTGAGTCTAACAAAATTCTTAACTATGTCAGTGTGAACTGCAGCTAGGAGACCCAGCTTCAGAGAGATTACAACCACATGAAATGAACCTACTTTTCAAGTTTCCCACTTGTCATTTTGCTCAGGGAGGGATATCTGTCAGTTTAGAAATAGTGCTGAGGGTGCTTGACTTAAGTGCTGACTGTATTTTTAGGAACCATTTCACGGGACGCACCCTTATTACAGAGTTTTCCATTAGATGTCATCGGACACAACAGTATCAGTGCTCCTACAATTGCAACTATTCCTTCAAGCAGTTTGAATGCTTAGGCTGTAATTATACTTGGAGTCTCATTTCATAGGAATTGTTGTTTCTTGGGCATTGAGCAGGACAGTTTTATGTTTTCTTTCTGGAATTGTCTTTATCTTCTGTTTCACAGTGAGTTATTGTATTCTGCAGTGCTGTAATTAAGGCTTTTTTAGGCGTGCTTTCGTACAGCAAATTCCTGAGAGACTTTACAACTTCAAACTGCATTAAATGGAATAACTGCCAGGAAACAATGCTATCTTTAAGATTTAGGATTGTTTTGCATGATAAACATCTGTAAAATGAAATGGATGTAACGCAGAGGATCAGCCTGTTCTTGGAGCACGGGACTACTGAACTGGAAATCTTGTATTCTTCACAGTTTCAACAAGGAGGGAACAAAGGGTGATAATCTACTATTATCAGCATGCAGCTTAATATTTTAGGCACTCCTTGTGGAAGACAAAGATTTGGCATTGCCAGTCTCCAAGAGAAAGAACAGAATTTCTAAGAATTTAATTTTTTCAATCTGTAAGCTGTTATGTGCTTGTATATGTCACACACTTCTCCTGGGAAGATCTGGAGATGCAACTCCTGACTAGTTATTTTAACAGAGATATAAGTCATCTTGCCTGCAGAAGGCTGCAGGGTGGAAATTGCAGGGATGCAGAGGTAGGCTGGCTTTCATGTTTTCCTGACCCAAGTTTTTCCCCTTCAGTGCTGTTGAGTAGCTTCAGACAGAACATGCAGATTATATGTTGCTCCTGGTGGAGGCTGGTTGTGTTGGGTCCCATCCTGAGGTGCCTCAGTGTCAGGCTGAGCTACAGAGAGCACCAGGGTGTCCATCAGGGGCTCCAGACTCTATTTCAGAAGCAAGAGCCTGAAAGTTAGGTGACCCACTGTATAACACCTAGATGCCTAAAAGGGAAGGGAAGTACTTATATATTTATTATAGCTAATATTAGCCAGTGTTCATTTCAAAATAGTGACAGAGGGAGGGTTGATGCAGAAGTCCTAGCCCAGCATCTGTAATCTGGATGTGTTCATTCTGAGCAGGAGATCCTCTCTGCCTTTGATGGTGTGAATCTGCGCAGTCCCTCTGCTTAGCCATGACCCGGTATTTCGTATTCCAATATGGCCTTGCTATGACCAAATTAGTAAGACCTGCTGTGAGACATGGATTCAAGAACAGAGCTTATCTAACTCAAGCTGATTGTGACTGGCCTGATAAAATGTACGTAGATGTTTTCTGCATCACCTTGTGTGCTTAACTAATTCTAAGGGCCAGTGATAACAGATGCTGTTCCTTGCCGTATTTGCTCACTTTATCCTGGAAGGGGCTAGTGAGGGTTAGGCAGAAACCTTCCATCTAGAGCAGACAGGAGTTATTCATTAGCAGGCAGACAGACTGCACCTCCTAAATGTTCTTGTTTTTGCCATATTCTGGGACTGTGAGATTATTTATCTAGTGTTACTGTAGTCATTTAGAGAAAAATGCTAGATAAACATCCATAAGAGTTTTTAAATAGATCGTTTGCATTTGAGCACTGCAGCTACCGCAGTATGCAAATGCAGCGTTCAGCAGCCGTCAAGAAGAAACAGTCAGGTACGTTATTCTGACAAAATCCAGTGGGAATTAGGAGTTTAAAAAACTAGTGCCAGGCCATTACGGCAATGTCATAATGGCCACATTGCCCCAGATACAGTATTATTCAGTATGATACTGCTTCATTGGAAACGGTTTTATCCTATTAACGCCTGTTGTTAGGAATCAGTGGGAGTTAGGAAATTCTGATTTACAATATGATACGTGCTGTCAGAAAAAGACTATTTTTCGTCTGCCTTGTGTACCTCAAAATTTGGACTTACCAACAGATCAAATTATTTTTTTGCAGAAGCGTGCTTTCTTTAGTGATACCAGTCACCTCTCAGGCGCGAGGAGCTGCTGTGAGCCCCCTCTAGCGGCTGCAGGCAGAAAACCATCGGTTTCTTTTTCCACCGAGGTTCAGCGCAGTTTAAGCAGAGGAAGAATGAGGAAATACACTAGCATACATTGCCAAAAAGCCAAACGTTGCTTGGCACGCCGGCCATAGGTTTTGTGCAGCAGTAACTTGAGGGTTTTGCGGAATGATGTCTTACCTAAAAAACAGTTGATATTGTTTATGACTTGCACAAGTCATAAATGCCTCTGCTCCGTGCTTGGGGTCTGTCATGATACCAGGTGGCTATTTTTATTTACATATAAAAATATTATATAAATATATCTATCTCTCCGTCAGCCTGTGCCAGGTACGGGGTCGTCAGTCCCTGCCCCCTGTGTAAAGGAAAAATGCTCGGTGTAGTTCATCTGTAGCTGCCATGGGCAAGTTGGAAACGGTGCATTACTCCCTTTTGGTGGTACCCTTCCGTCTTTCCCAGGGCGAGTGCCCCACTCACACAGCCTTTTGCCCCTTGTCATGTTCTCTCTCTCCTTCCTCAGCTACAGTTCTAGGGAAACAATATACTTTCAGCCCTGATTGAATCATTCAATGATTCAAATGTATTGTACAGGGAGGAGGAAGGTGAAATAAGAATGGAAGACAAAAGCCCTGCATGCACACTGTCATTTCAGGGATTAGATACTATATAAGCAAATCTGCATATATGTCTCCTGTTTAGAAACAGAAGTTTCTCCATTCTACACAGTTGTGCACTTTTTTTTTTTTTTAATCACAAAATACAGTGTTACTGAAAGCATATTGGAAAGGAGGATGTTCTTTTTCTTACATAGTTTTGGAATAAAGCTTGGTAATAGTGTGGTTGCCAGGAGCCAGCACTGAGGTTCCCCGGGGTACTGAGATTATAGTGTCAGCACCTCCTTGCAGCATTCAGTTTTGAGATTAAGGTAACCATGAGAAAAATCCAGAAAATTTCTGTTGAAGAAAGTCCATAGTAGCTTCCAGAATATTTGGGTTATATTGATAGGGCTCAGACATGGAGAAACAAAAATGCTTAGCATGAATTTATATTTCTTGTTACATGCACTTTTTATATTTTGATCCATTCGCCCTTCCTGAGCTAAACTGGGGGAAACGTGAAGTGGTGCTCAAATGGAAGGGCTTAAATAGTCCTATAGCAGACCCTTCATTTGGGTTCTCTTCTTTCAACAAATTATGTGCTGTATCTACCATTTATGTTTATTCTCACATTAGATGTCAGTCTGTCACATGTTGATTAGCCTGTATAAAAATAAACCTAATATTTTTAGAGTTTGGTCTTGATGAGTTTTTGCATGTAATTAGCACTATCGTAAGTTGTCCCTTTGTTGTCAGTCAAACATTAAGGCTGGGCATGAACACAGCATAACCTGAGGTGTCTACAGCACCTTGTGCTGTAGTCAGATTTCAGATATATAAGCGAGGACAGTAGAAAGAAGCTTATTTTCCTTTGTTATACTGAAGATTTGAGTTGTGGTAACAGTTAACATAGCACCTGTCACAAACACTTGTGTAACAAATGTTATTGCCTTTGCAGAGTAGTGCTAAAGCATGTGACCTGTCACTGTCAGCATGATTTTGTGAAACTTCATTATGTTTTTAAAAACAAACCAAAATTTTAACTCAAGATTATAAAATACAGAAAAATCTAACATTTATAATGTTGAACTTAAATTCACAGTACAGTAAATTTGGTACAATTTGGCCTTATATTTGACAACAGTTTGCATTATTGCCAAACCATTGTAACATATTGTTGGAATATGATGTCCTGTGCTTAATCATTTGCATGAAAATGCAAGCAAGAAAGTTCTCTGGTGTGACACACTGTAAGATTCTGTTACTCTGCAACTCAGAAATGACTGGCTGTGCTCATCCTGCTTTAAGGGTTACTTTGGACAATTTTTTCATCAGGTCCACGTTAACATATAGGGGTTTTAGTGAATGAGTGGTTCTGACGTGTGAAATATGACCAAAGATTACAAAAATTATATCTGGGCAACCAGAATCTTATTTCTATTTACTGTTATGTCAGAGAGGATTTAATAGATGCAGTCATTTGGAAATAAGCATAATCTCCCACACGGTAGTAGAACTGTAAATTCAGCTTTTATGAGGAGGAGAGTGAAGGCACAATGTTTATTAAAACAAATCAGTAGAGATTTCTTGGCATTTTTTATACTGCTGCTTTCCTAGTGTGTCACAGGATCATTCCAGGCATGTCAGCATTGCTAAAGGATAGGGAAACGTGATTGCTGAGGTTCTTTGGGAAGCTTACTCAATGCAGTTAAAATTTGCCTTAAAATTAATTTTTGCACTTCTGTTAAGTTGGTTTTGCATTTGTCAAGATACTTAATTAGGTACTACATTTTGAATGTTAATGGTCCCAGTGAAGGAAGTGACTTCATCTCCCTGAATCTTAGGATCTTTATGCAGTAGAATTTGATTTGAAGATATTTTTCCCCAAAGTTAAGATATTAAAGTGGTTGTTTTTTTATTAGCCCTATGCGTCAGTTCTTCTGTAGGAAATAAAAATGCAAAGACTTGAAATACTACTTCTAGAAATCCCTGTGAATGGATTTTTACACATGACTGACTGATCTCAGTGTGTATGCAATCATCCTGTAGAACAGACCTTCCGCTGCTGTAAACTGCATAAGTTGATTGGAATTAGTGTAGTTATACCGGTGATGTTCATTCTCTTCGGTATCTTTTACATCTCCTAGAAAAATATGCAGTAAAGGTGTTGGAAGGTAGTGAACAATGTTTTGTTCTTCTGTTTGTGGTACTTGGGAGAGAATGGGCTATTCACAAGTGTGAGAAGTACAGCACGATGCCCAAAAATATTGCATCCTGCTCTAGGACCCATAATTTTCAGGTTACTGATTTGGGATTAGGCTTTTCAAGCCAAACGCTCACTTTTAATTTATTTTATTGAGCCAGTTTTGTGGTGTTGGCATGCCATTAACAGCACACAGCATAACTTCAGAAAATCTGAAGAATGTTAAAAGCCATTTTATAACCTTTATTTTCCTGTCTCATACTGTAGCAAAGAGATCTGCGAGGCAAATGAAACCATCATGTGCCCTATGTGTGAACGCAATTGCACCCTACAAAAACTCAATGAAAGCTGCATATACGCCAAGGTAATTATTGTTTTATAGCTATCAAGATATCTTTTGTTTAAAGATCTACTTTCATTGTGTAATGGCTGCCCTTGTTTCAGAAAAGATTCCTGCAAAACAGATTTTTTCTCAACAGAGGGTTTTTTTTCAGCCATTGTAATTCATGTTTTTATTAAGGACATGCTCTGAAGTGATGATTTTTCTGAAACTTTTTTTACTTTCTCTAAGCATTTCTTCATAAATCCATACTATTTTCATCAATTTATAAAGTCCCTGAATAACAAAACTTTTCTTAGAAGGTTTTTCCTACTTTTCCTATAATTAACTTCTTAGCCTATTTCCCTTGCTTATTTTGTAATTGAATTTCTGCTCCTCCCAAAGGAATTGTCCAGCATAATATGCCTGTAATGTGCTTTGCTCTGTCTGCAAAGATTTTACAAAACTAAATATTTTGCTACAAGAAGCTATCATTCAAACTTAAATAATCACAAGCACTTCTGCGTACGTGCAGTGTTTTCAAGTGAGCAATATATTTTGATGTGTGGTATGTTCATAATGCTGGAAAAGCAGACTTGGCATTTTTCTTGGAATTCTTTAGCCGGTAAGATAAGTCTTGCTCTGCAGCCTGTATTTATAAAATGTGATTGTCTCTGGGCCCTGGCATTACAACAACACTGCAGCAATGTGAAAGAGAAATTGAATTTTTGTGTTGGATTTTGAAATTTGGTATAGGGAGGACCAATGTTGAGTAAAACATTTAGCATTGTGGCATCCCCTTAACTTTAGGTCCTGTTATTTTAACATCCCCAGTTAATAAGAAGCAGCTTTTGTCTTATTTATATTTACACTAACATCCTGTGCTTATGTCATGCAAATTTCACATTTTAACGATTGTGAAAAATTAATTGCGGCAGAAAAAATGTGCAAGCCCATCCATCCATACTTCCATGTATTTTCAAACCAGTCTCCTTGAAACAAACTCAGATGAGAACCAGGGATGACAAGCAGAAATCATTCGTATTCCATCTTCACAGGCACCCTTTTCTGATGTTTGCAAATATTGTGGAAATTTGTGTAAGCTCCCAACTTTTTCTGCCAAGGCTTTTGCTCTGAAAAAATGATCAACTTTAGATTGGAACACAGAAGACAGCTAAAAGTTGTCTCCTTTCAGGATTTGTCTGTTCTGGATCTCCCCCAAGTGGGGGAGAGTGAGACTTCTCTTTGGGAAGAAATAGGATTACTGTGTGGGCACCCAAATTGCAAAGAAAAAGAAAAAAAAAAAAAAAGGCTCAATGAGGCTTTTTATAACTCTGGGGTTAAAATTGTAATGTCTTCACTCACTGTGTTGTCTTTAAAGAAAAGTTCTCTGCAGCTTCCCTCCTTACCCTCTTGCTAGGAAGCGTCTGGTTCCCAGCAGGGGCTGTGATCCTGCTGCCTGCCACTGCATTGCTCAGGTTGAGCAGCACGTACCCACACACATCTCAGCACTGCCACTGTGTCTCCATCCAAATTAGGGAATGGAAACAATCTGTAATGTTAGAAAACTACAATCTGATTTCAAATCAAACGTTCCTTTGTACTTTCTGAAGTACTGTAGTAATATAAGTAAGGGGAACTAACGTATTTAAAATAAGGCATCAGATCTGCTCACCACGGATGGGAAAATGGCATTTTCTGCTTGTTTTCTTGTTCCTGAGATGGAACTTGTCAGTGTTTCCCTCTGCTTTTGTTGTTGTGGGAACATACTTATTTGTTTGTCTGTCTGTACACAACCAAGAAAAGGGAAGCTATCACACACAACCAAAGAGCTGATATGCAAGGGGAATCTATTCCTGATTCATTCTGGGCACTGATACCCTTATTCTGGAATAAGCATTTTAATCCTTATCCATTCAAATAGCTCAATGTATACAAGTACATAAGCAATGACTATGGAAAAGTGACTTCCTTTAAGTGAAGCTTATCTCCCCAAACCTGCTTCGGTCATGGGACCGGCCACATTTATATAAGGCCTTCTGCTCACATTGCACATTATTAAAACTGCTGTCAGGGTTTCTTTCCTTGAGTGTCTGCCAGGTTTCCCTTTAGAGAAGCACTTCAGACAGAACAAACTAATGCCAGAAAGATCATATACTTCAAATGTTAGTTTTGCCAAGTTTTTTGTAACGCTGGGGACAAAATACAAAAGATGCCTTTTTCCTTCTCATTACTGCCCGTTTCTTTCATCCCCTCCCTCTTTATTCCATTTCCATTTAAAAATGCCACACAGAGGTGAAGTTTATAATTTAAGGGAAGGGCATGTAATATCTGGGTTGCCTTCTGAATTGCCAAATGCCTGAGCTGTCATTCTTATCCGCATTACATGGACTCTTTGACCCGTGGGTGATGAGTGTGGTGCAGTTGAGCTCTTTGGGCTGGTCCTGCACCCAGCACACCCTGTCCTCAGGTCCCAGGGCTGGGTGTTGGTTCAGGGTGGATTTGAAGTGCCTGAAGTCTTGTATGATGATGACAGCATCAGACAGGTATGCCGGTGGACTAGCAGCGAGTCCTACAGTATTTCACTTCTGCTTAGAGGCCTCTGGCCAATATGGAGTCTCAGGATATGCATTTAGCCTTGAAGACTATCAAATTTTCATTCTGCATGTGGTGCTGAATGACTACAGCCCAGATACTTTTTATAAAGACAAAGCCAGATTAGATGGCTTTGCACATTTTCTCCTTTTAGTGACGCCAATTTTACTGGGTTGTGTTTTTTCATTTGTTTAGTTCATTTTGTATTTGTTTGGAAAGGTGCACTGTTTACTGAGCAGAATATCCAAAATCACATCCTCACACACACCTACATTCAAAACTGAAAATGTTCATCAGGTTTATTGCACTGTTTTTGTTCACCTCTCATGTTTTCAGTCTCATATCCATCATGCTTGTATTTTCCTTTATGGAAGCAAAAGAAAAACAAAACAAAAGACATATTTCTGTGTACAGTTGATTCCACTGTATGATTCATGCAGGGAATGTATTGGATTTATTGATATCCATTGCTAAATAGTCAATTCCCATTTCAGAACCTTAAAGAAAGTAAATAAAATCAGTACAGACATACAGATAAAATATATTTTTTTAATTTAAATTCTCACAATGTTGTAATAATTTTACTCAATAAGAAATAAAATAGAGGCAAGCAATACTGTTTCTATTAACTTTTCTGCTTTCCTAAGTTAATTTCCTTAATTTGCAAGGCAGAAGTAATAATGCTAGCCTTCTCTGGAAGAATGAAAATCTGTCAGCGGGATGAGTTCTCCTTGCAGCAGGCAGGTCTCACAGGAGCAGCTTAGGTCACCTGCCCCAGACGAGCTGTCTGCCCCAGTGTCCCGGGACATGTCCTGCACAGAACATTCATGCTGGTCAGAGTAACTTCAGATATAAGCAGAGGTCAGAGTATGGCAAAACTGACTCTGGTTACCTGCACCCTTCCTTTGGCATAAGGATGGGTTTCTTTTCATGCTAAAAGCTTAACAATTGGTCCTTAGGTCATCAAGAGAGTCAACACCAATGAAAGTAAAGTCTTTCCAAGAATATTCTATTTAAAAACATTCTATTCTTATTTCCTCTCTCTTCCGATTCTTTCTCTAAGATACACCTGTTGATGATAAGTTTGTTTGCTCTATTATCTCATAATAATGTGCCTTTTTTCTTCCAAGGAGGAAGGTGAAGTCTGTGCTATGCTTAGTGATGCTCAGAAATATCATAAACTACCTTTCACTAGAAGAAATATAAGCCCGTTATGCCTGGATAAATTACAGTGCTGTAAATTGGCAACTTTAAATCTGTTCAAAGTACACTGATCTTAATTTCAGATTCCTAAATACTGTTTCATACTGTGGCTTGAATAGAAGTAGTTCTCAATTTTCATAATATAAATTGTCATGTTTTCATAAGTGAGAAATCAAATTTACCCACGCAGATGCCTAGAGTGATCAATAGGCATGCAAAAACGAATTACTACTTGTTTTTTGTTGGTAAGCCTTGGACTTTGCAGCAGAATATCTATTATGCGCAAAAAATCTTATAACAAACAGTAAGATAAAGGATAAATCCAACAAAAAGGAGTGCATTTGTGAGCTGAAATTAATCGCATAATTTAGAACTATGAGGTTTTGAGGGAGTATTTAGAATTTATTTAATGTTTGTGGGAGTCTATTGGCACTAGCCTTTCAAGAAGGATAATATGTGAACAACTGGAACTGGATTTGAACTGGAGAGGCTGAGATGTCTGGATAAAAAGAAGTACATGCTATTCTTACATGGTGAGAAATTGCAAGACAGCTTGGGAGAAGAAAATGGAATCAAAAGAGACAATAACTAAGTAATAAAGAGGATGAAAAGTGAATAGGCAGAATTTATTTAAGCTTATAAAAACCTTAAAATATAAAATGTTGAGGTTAAATTTGAGCCAGTATATGAGTAGAACTCTGGAAGAATTTTTAGTCTGTCTGGGCATGGACACAGCAGCTCCTAGAGTCTTTGAAGCAAATAGACTGGAAATCATGAAGTGACAGTCTGGAAAACCAGAGTTCAAGTTATACTGAAAGAGCGGGACAAACCTTGGTAGAAGAAACATGCAAGTAATACTTCTTATTAGAATGCTTAACTTTTAGTTCCTGCCACCCATTATATACTCTGTGACTCTTTGGGGCAAAAGATAGGTGTCAGTATTATTTGTTCCTGATGTATTTATTTTCTATTCAGGTTACACATTTGTTTGATAACGGAGGGACTGTCTTCTTTGCTATTTTCATGGCAATTTGGGGTAAGTACGTTTTAATTTGGTTTGTACTTTTAGTTCACCTGACCCTTTTATATGATTACTGGGTGAAGGGAGATTATAGTTCTTGATAAAATTTAAAGGATTATGATTTTGTCACACAAACTTTTTTTTTTCCTGCTTTCATCAATTTCTGTGCTAGTAGTGGGCGAAAAGAATACCTTTATCATTAATATAATGACTATCTTTAGTGTCTTAAGTATCTTTAAGCCTGAGTTTTATATCATGCAGGTGGAAGTCTTTTTAGAGGCAAACATGTAGGTCAATTTACTGATCTGGAGTCAATATAAAAATCATTTCTTGTAGAGAATCCTTACAGAATAAATCAGAATGTTTTTGTGGGATCTAATTAGATGGAAGCATAGGAAAGATTTGATGTTAAGTGCTTACAGCGATTCAACAGTTTCTATTCAAATTCTCTGTCTGGTTACCTCGTTACTTTCATTCTGCCATTGCACACACCACGTCATGGGGCATGAAATGAAGCAGGGTGATACCCACAGAGGCCACTGTTTAACAGGAGTTACCATGACCAGTCTTGCCTTTCTTAGAAGGTCAGTGTGATAGTAGCATGCAAGACGGATGTAATGGTTCTAGCATGATAGAATTAGTTTTCACTGAAGCTAATAGAATTTTGCTGCTGAAAAGTAAGGAAGACTGGTATTGGAGCAAGAGATAATTAATTTTACCAATGTAAATGTTTGTCTATTAAAGCCCTGAGAAAATAACACCAGTTCATATACAAGTGTCTGAATTCAAGCCAGAGTTTTATAATTTTAAATACAGTCAAATGGCACTCAACAGCTTTATTTACGTAATATGCATGAGTAACTGTTAATGATTCTAGCTTAAAGTGAAGGATGAACAAATGTAACAAATTTTGGAGGCTGGCCTGGTAAAAACAAAAAACAATATACAAACATCAATGAGGTACATAGACAACATAAGCCCATGCACACACATACAGGAATCAGATCGTTAAAAATTAACACCATATAAATATAACTGAAGGGCACATTTTGATTATTTCCCTTGGTGATATTTCTTCATTGGCTCCTGATCCTGCTGTTACAGCCTTGCAATTAGTGATAATTAATTTCATAAATCCCTAAAATACATTGCACTTAGTTATACAGTTACCAAAGTAGACAGTGCCGGAAGCTTCTTAGCATCTCTTCATCCCTATGTTTGAGTTCTCCTGAGCGAGAGCTCTTTCCATTTTCAGCTGAGACCAAGGTTCAAGTGTAAGGAGAAGTTTTGGCTTATATGATTCTGCTCTACCATAATCAGGAAAGATGGCATAATATGTGCTAAGGAAGACAAAAGCTGAACATTACTTTTTTTTCTAGTTCCAAGCAGCAGAGTGGTACTCTGGCCTAATGCAGGTGAACGTGTCTTTGATTTTCAGTCTACTGTCCAACCAACCCTCTGGATACAATGATAGAAATCGGTTTCTGGTTTTGATGGGAAGTGTGCTGATTTCGTCATTGACCCCTGTAGGAATGGCAACACTGCATATATGCACTCAATTCTTTAATATTTTAAACACTTTGAAATAAATACCTGTTTTACTCATGTGCAGTGTGACTGCCATTGTTTCTCTCTGGTGTGTGTGTGCATGTAATTTACATATGCAATGAACCCTCATTACAACATGCACAATCAGTTAGTGAGATACCTCAATCCCCATGATCCACAGTCTCCACACTAAATAAAACATTGTAACAGAGTCATAGTAATGAGCACATATCCTATGTGAGTAGTTATTTTCTCTGCGCTTTATTTATTTTCTTTATTCTATGTCTTTACAAGTATGTCTTTTTCATGTTCTTTCTGTTTAGACATGTCTGGTAATTGCAAACAGATAAACTATGCAATTATTTGCATTATACTGCTGTAATTTTACTTTTTAGCTGGATGAAACCTGACCATGCTTTCTAGGATATCTATATACGTGGCAGAGATAATTCCTTTCCTTGCATGTTAAGTATTTTTTCTATTTTACCTGTACCAAAACCTTTTGCATCATTTGTATAGATCTAGCCTGCAATGCCAACGATAGATCAGTTTGACAGAGGAATGGAAGCTTGTCTTCTTTTTTTCCCTTTCAATTTTAACTCTGTGTCATCATAGTCAAAGGTTTAATGTAATCCCTGTTGCTCAGCAGTTCCATTCTCCCCAGCAAACTTTAGCCTCTGAGTAATCCAAGTAAATCTAACTCTTTTTGTCATATTTACTGAGAAAGGTGCAAGTGTAGAGTAGGGAAAATAATGCCTTGAGTCATTTGTCAGATAGGAATTCTATTTGGACAGAATAGTTTCACCACAAGGTAGTCAAATGTGGGATTTTTTGGTATTGATGCTAAAATGTCATTGCAACCCGGGTCAGATTTTACTGTTACAATGTCTGCATTCTTGACCAAAATTACAGAAGGCAGAATTTGAGCTGGGTGCTATTTGTTTATGTTATTCCTAAGAAAGCAGATATAATAACCTTCCAGGAAAACTGTGAGTTGATCATTTAATTACAAAGTGGAAGAGTGATGCTCTGCTACTAGGCCCTGCCTGTTGCGTATCAGTGTATCGTGTGATTTTCCCCTTGCTTTTTCTGTTTGCACGGTGATGGCTGTGGGATAAGGGCTTCCAGATCATTTTGGGAAAAATGAAAGCATATAGATAAGAAAGAATATAATCTGAAATAAACATCATGGTGAAAGGTGGGATGGTGTCATGTCAGCCATAGGAATGCCATTGGATGGGCTCCCTGCGCTGTCTTCTTTTGCCTTATCGGCTGTGCTGGTTTTGTCATCCGAGGCACATCCAAAACTTGTATCGTATGGTCCAAGTGAGTTGTCTAAGTGGAGAACTGAAAGGATAATGTAATTATTTTTGTATATATTCCTCAAAAGGTTTTTATCCCTGTATGCTGAGTACCTCACAGTTTAGTTCAGCAGTCTGTCACAGTTAAATCTAGTTCACATCTTCCTTACACAGAGGTGAGCAAAAAATGAAAGCCCTGGTTCATGATCTTCTGAGGATAACACATGTCCTGCCAGTAACACCCATTCAGGACTACTTGGGTGGTCGACTTTCAAAGCCAGTTCCCAATCTGACGTTCTGGCAGCTTTCAGCTCTTGCATTTGTTCCAGAAAAGGCGTATTGCCAGAGTTTTGTTTTTATTTTATATAAGAAAAAAGTGTGGTTAGCCTCTCGGTGTTTGTTTAAGCATTTTAAAATAAAGTCCAGGAACATGATGCAAGTGTTTGAACGCTGTGTGATTACATTGTAATACAAGTTTATACATATTCGTAGAGAAGACAAAAACAATCTTCTTTTTAAACCTCTTAAAAATATTTTTACTCCTAAAAACAGATACAGCTTCATCCCTCATTCTGTAATTGAAGTTGGATGAGCAAGGAGTCTAACCTTTTTTAGTTAAAGTTTGGGAGAGCTTTTGAGCTATGGTTTTGAACTCTTCTGTGATTCTTTGAAGAGAGGTTCAGTGATACTAGATAGGATATTTCCTGATATTTTGGAGGTTAAAAAAATAACTTCTAAGAGGGAGACAGAGTTCAGGGAGAATTGGTTAAGCTAAAATTAAAAAATAATAAAGTAGTCAGTTGAAAACTAGTTTGACTGGAGTCAATGATATAATTCCTAATAATTCAGTAAGACCAGATAATTTAAACAGCTCTGTGTAGAAATTAAAAAAAAAAATATGCTTGTGCAAAGCACTTTTGCTGTTCCTTACCTGGGTTGTTCCTTGTATCATCATAAAGCCGTCTATGGGAAAATGACTCAGACCTTTTCTTACCACATATAAAATATCCAATCAGACCAATTAATATAGATACCAAAATGGCTCCTACAATGACACCAACTATCACTCCTCCTTTGTTGGTTTTCTCTAGGAGAGAAAGAAAGAGAGAAGAGACAATTGAATGAGAATAAATTTGTAAGATCAGGTACTTCTCTCTTGCTTTATAGCAGTGGAAGGCTTTGTGGAATGAACCTTTTCACCACGGATCTGAAACACTTGGCAGACTGTGACTAAACCAGCCTCTCTGCAGAAACTCTCTGCCTTTGTCAAAGAAAATAGACATCTCCATCCTTGACTTCAAAGGGAATAACTGAGTTTTTAAAAAGAACAGGCGGCTAAAGGAGTTTTTATTAAAAAAAAAATAAATTCCTAGGTTTAATTACAGAATCAGCCACTATTCTTTTATTTAAAAAAATAAGCAGTAATTGCTCTTTGAATGCAATTATATGTAAGCGTTTAAGCCAGCAGTTAAAATTGCTGCCTCTGAATTTAAAGTGATTAAGTTTTAGTATAACAGTTCTTGAGTATGCAATGTAAGAAATCCAGTAATGCTTTCTGCACCTCTTCAGTTGGCAGAATAACTACATTCTTCCAAGTTTTTCCTCATGTTTCATAAAACTTTTCTTCAAAGTTTTCTGATTTTCTTGGAACTGTACTTGCTCTCCCACCCCCTTCCTTTTCAGTCGTGTTATCTAAAAATCAGGTACATTATAATTATTAGAACTATGATGGGAAACATGAAAATCTGATGCTCCTTCAGTTCTTAGTACAAGCTGTACTCTACTAGTTATGATGGATAAGCCTTTCAGTCCTGTGTTAAAAGCTTGAAAGCTAATTAATGGCAAAAAATTACTATCTTCTAATCTTCCCCTTTCTTTTACAGAAGACCTGATTCAGAGCAGCAGGATAGAAAAGGGCCATGACAGTTTTATGCTCCATTGTTTTCCCACGCATACTCAACTTGATAATTAAATGCATAATGAGTAATTCCTTTGGAAGTATTTATAAGTCATCTTTGGTCACAAAAGTTTCTGAACTTAAAATAAGTTGACGCGTTCCACATTTAAAATGTTATTTCTACACATCTGCTTTGTAGGTCCACTCCAGTGTGAATAGACAATACCTGTCATTAGGTTCTTCACTCTTGGAAGTGTTAAACAAACAAGTTAACTGCAAATAATTTTAAAAATATTTTTTACTTTGGGTGAGTGTTTGTTTTTATCTGCACTGTCACACTAGTGACTAGTTCACACGTCTTGCGAAGTCTCCTGTTCAATGAAAAAGAGGTTTGATTTCAACATGATGATTTTATTAAACCGGTTGGACTTTAGTGAGATGCTTACCCTCATTGGCATCTTTTGAATTAGATGAAGCAGTAGAAATGTTGCTAAAATTATGATTCAGCTCTGTTGTCTGCTGAGTGGAGTTGAAGTTTGGTGTGGGACTGTCCTTTTTTATCGTGGTTGATGTCAGAGTGATACTGGTGGGGAACAATGAAGAGGGGTTGACTGAAGGGGTATCTCTGGGAAGTGCTGCAGCCGAAGGGGTGCTGTAGGTGAATGTGGAGTTACTTGGTGTCACTGTGGAGGCAGAAGCAGCTGCAGCACTTTCGGTCACTCCAGAAAAGTCACCCACTGATGTAAATGTTGCTAGAGACACTGGGATACTGCTGAAGTTTGTGGCAGACTTATTTATTCCACCTTTTGGTAGCATAGTGACTTTTGAAGATAAAATGGTGCCATCAGTGGACCTCTGGGGTGTGCTCTTTGGCTGACTGCTCATCTCTGCTCTTTGAGTTACATTTTCTTTGGCGCTGGCAGTTGTTGGTGCAGCGTGGCTGGCGGCAGGAGGATTTCTGGCTGTAGTCAATGACACAACGAGTCTGCGTGAAGCTGGTTGCACTGTAGACTGATTGTTATCTGTAACTGAGATTTCATTCAACTTTGTGCCATCAGTATCGCATTTGTTCCATTGCAGCCTTGCAAGCAGAAAAATGAAAATTATTCCACAGGAGGGTTGCATGGTGTTGACTTCAAGTTTGTTTTGTTATGTAGAGAACCTGAAAGAAATTCACTTTTGTCTATAATTTCCTTTTGCAAAACAAAGCTACTCAATTAAGACGCAAATTAGCTGGTTAAAAAACTTGGTGTTCTACTGTAAAAGTCCCTGTAGTTTACCACCTTGATGCTGAAAACTTTATATTCCTGGCTGTTAATGACTTGAAGAATGACCTAATACAGTTCTGATGGTCAACAAAAGCTTTTTGCACAAGAAAATTCCATGTTTCTCTAAACAGGCCTTATACTCGGAGGGGAATAATTCAAAACCCCTTTGCTATAGAATGAGGTAATGATACATACTTGGATGGCACGCTCGAGGCAATGTTTTCTGGGCAGGGAGCAGCTCCAAGAGCAGACTAAAGAGTTATGCTCCATTGCGAAGAAATATAATTGTTACAATTAGCCCTGAAAGTTGATGGATAATGTTTTGTGACCCTGAGCAATGAGTGTCATATGAATGCTGCCAGGAGCAAATTGCAAACTAAAGCAGTCCAGGGATTATGAATGATGCTGAATTTCTATGGAAACTTCTTTTCCTATAGGAAACTGGAAGCTGCCTATCATGCATTAATTTTTCAAATATTAGTTTGACAAGGATGAGAAAAACTCATCTTGAAGTCACTTGATGGTAACAGGTATGCTATTTGGTATATCTGTGGGGTTTGGGCAAAGGGATGTTTTTTCTACATATGAGACAGGTTGAGATCATGCAGTTTTTAATTCCCACACGTGACATCTCATGTGACAGCACAATAAAAAGTATGATAAGTTACATCTTCAGCATAGTTAATTAATTACATATCTATCTATGTGGGTATTTTACCATGTGAAGAAAGGAGATACACACCTGGAAAAAGTAAATATTTCTTTCATATTCAGCCTTACACTTTTTCCTAGAGGTGTTTTGTTTTGAGT
This sequence comes from Gallinago jamesoni, assembly GCA_025769975.1. NCBI lineage: Eukaryota > Metazoa > Chordata > Aves > Charadriiformes > Scolopacidae > Gallinago > Gallinago jamesoni. The sequence goes on along the minus strand of JAOQGH010000040.1, from coordinate 60,691,099 downwards.
TTTTTTTGAAGGGAAGGGGATGAGGGCTATTATGTTCTTTTGTTTGTTGGTGCGGGTTTTTCTGGTTTTTCATTTAATTGTGCATTTTCCCTGGATTAGTTTCTTTGTATGTAACACTGTCAGAGCAATGGAAAGTGCACATACAGTAGCAGCAGATAGCAGTCAGCTATGGGTAATGGTATATCAACGAATACATGATAATTACATATCATGTCATTGTATCTCATTTTGACTTCATTCTTATTTCTTTTGTGGTCTGTTACATGTTTTCTGTGTTTAGTGGTCAGAACGTGGTACCATTACCTGAAATGCACGTATATTTATAAAACACCATTTAATCTGCTTATTAACATACGGTCCACTTCTCCACATTGTTTATTTCCCAAGTTGAGGTCAGATATATGGCAGGAAAGACCTACGCTTGGAAAACACCTCTAACTTATTTAGCAAAAAAAATAAAAGAGAAAACTTCTACTTCAGGATCAGTCAAACCAAGGATAGCCACTCTCACCCCAAACAAGCAAGCCAAAGAAAACCCCTATAGATTTCAATTATCAGCTTTTATGTTTACAGTTTGAGTTTGTAGGCCTTCAGATGACTACGAAATGCTATGCAATCTGAATATTAGATTTTGATTTGGTAGTACCAATAACAGCTGCAAAACAGTGAAGAAAAAAACCCTTGTGTATTACAAAGTTTTTAAACACATGCTTTCATTTTAACGGTATTACTGTTTTAATTCAGGGTCATGGTTTTTCCTTCCACGTATCGTCATGTTAGTGAACGAAGTCGATTTGGTCATATCGCTTGTTATCCCTTTGCTGTTATCCCTAACTAAACTATGTAGGGAAATTACACTCAATTCCCTTTAACTGTAATATTCATTTAAGAGCAGTGTACAAAGGAGTCGATATTGGTGCTGAACAAATTTCTTGTCATTTTTTTCTGATTGGCTTATTTTTGTAATCATCTTCATGGGAGACCATAAAGAACAAACCTCCTTGCTTTGAAGACTGTGTACTCTTAGTTCTCAGACTGTGATGAACTGCTGTCTGGAAATCCTTTGGTGTGTAATAATTAACTCTTCTTTTTCTAGTGCAACATTAATATTCCTACAGTTTAGAAAACATTGAAGTTCTTTAAAATACTCATTGCCTTTTAAGCTTAATACACAAATAGCACTATTGCAGTAAAACAGCAGGGCTATAGATTAACCAAAACTTGCAGAAGGGCACAAACTTTAAATTAGCTGGTGAAGTAAATGTTTAAGGAAGCTATGAACAGATTATTATTAAAAAAAAAATGCATCTCACTTTTTGATTCACTGGTATTCACGTTATTTGGCACCAGTTCAGTGGAAATCAGTGCACTAGGCATAGGCTGAAGTGTGTAGAAATGACATCCACATGGGATTAGGCTGCAGTTCAGTTACCTAGATTGTCTCTACTTTGTTTTAGCAATAAAATGAGGTTTTGTACATAGGATGGTCACTTCCATGTTTCTTCAGTGGATTTTGCACTCTGCATTTGTTTCTGTGCTGCTAGAGTCCAATTTCATCTAAGACCTGTAATAGCTGGGTAGAAGAAAAAAAAAGCCAGTTCCAATAAAAAGGGGAAGACTAAAATTTCTCCTTCGGTGTATGGCTTTATGCAGAGATGCAGTGGCCCCTGTTGGAGGAATTCATCAAGATGTGTGTGCAATTTCCCATAAATATGGTCCTCCAGCGTGAACCTGACTGAGGATGTGCTGATTATGTCTATGCTGGAAAATGTGTAGCCTAGTTGCAAGAGATATGTAGAGGTGCTGAGGACCTGATGCCCACTCTTCACACATTTCTGGAGGGATTTATTCTGAATGTGCTACAATCCCTCTCCATTGACTGAGCACCCTTTAAGGGTTGGACTGATGTGGCTTAAACTGCTAATGTAGGTGTAGCCACGTTGAGGAGACTAGTTCTGTATCACGCCAGCTTCTCTATTTTAAGTGAAGTAAATTGAAAAAAGGCTACAAAAATCCTTCTTATTCTATTATTAATAAAGATTAAATTTGCTTTACAGCAGAAAGTATGCAATATGAAGCTGCTGGTGTACATGCATGAACAACTGCATGCCTACACTCTGAGTGATGCCCTGGTCCCATTCAAATCAATCTCCCCTGGATCTGTGGGCTTCACCATGAAGGTTGCATTGAGATTGCATCTGGCCTTGTGTTTTTCTTAAACAGATCAGAGTTGCGCTGAATATTTCTGCAACACAGAAAAAAAAATGCCCTAGTAAATGTTTATATGGTGATTTTCATATAAATGTATATCCAGTGGTATATTAAGTACTTAAAAGCACATTTTTGGCCTGTTAAAGTGATTGCAATGTGTATTTCCTGAACACAACCCAGCATCTGCCAGTGGTAGGTGTAATGTCTGCAAAACCTCTGCACTGTCAAGAAAATAATAATTTCAACTTCTTCTTATGGGTAGATAATACAATCTTTAGGATTATAAATTCAAAGGACATTCTTTTGCGTGTCAACAAATTGAACATTGCACTGTTTCCCTCCATTAATGTAGTGGCTGGAGAGTACTTTAGTTTATGTAGTAAACAAAGACATGGTGAGCAAATTATTAATGCCATGTCTTTGTTTTTTGTGATCTGGAGTAACATGTTCATATCTGCAGAGCTTTCACATTTAACTATGTTTTTTAAGCCTCATAAAGCAGATTATTTTTACCTTTACAGCAGTGGTCCAAAAATAGATGGAACAAATAGAAAGCAAGATATAAAGAATTTATATTCTAGAATTCAGAAGGAAAGAATAGCAAATGATGGTCCCAGAAATGTATTGGATTTTTGCTGCTGTGGCTCTTTGCTCTAAAATTCAGATTGCCCTCCTAGGATGAGATACTGCTAAATTGAATGAGCAATGAATATTAAATTTTCAAGATTAAGTGTATTTCATTTTTTGTACTGGGAGAATAATTTGTAAGTTTTTAGTGAATTATAGGGGAATATAAATATTAATTTTATTCTATATTTAATATTTCCCCTCTGTTGCTAACAGCCTGACAAGTAGAAGTGCACTGGCTGAGCTTACTAAGTGTCTATTTCCTGTTTTTCAGTGTAACTAAACTCAGTAAAAGCAAGAGCAATGTAGCAATACCTTTCCTTACAGATATTTGGTGTAAAATAGCATATGCAGAATATTTACCTTCACCCCCACCAATCCCCCCCAGCATTTAAAATGGGCTCTGAACCGACTCTGAGAAAATCGATACTTGCTTGATAAGAGACTGAAATAGCCGATAAAGAAAAGTCTGAATTGAACTGAAATACTGTCATTGTTTATGGTTCCTACTTCTCTGCTTTAATGTTTGAATCAAAAAACTTTTCTTTATTTTCAATTGCTTTCTTGGGAAAATGCTCTTAAGTAAAATTTGGCTACAACAGCACTGATTGGCTTCCCAAACACTATGTGAAAGATTGTTAATCAGATCCGCTAATAAGCATAGAAACCACTTCAGGCTTACCTTTGAGCTGTAAAAAATATGCAAGAACCTGTCGAAATGCTGCTGTGGCCCCGAGTGCGATGAGTCTGTCGGGAAGCGGGGACCGCAGGTACTATAAAGGTGGCAGGGCGTCAGCGGTCGGGAACGCGGCGTGCAGGCGAGGTGAGGTGGGGCGGGCAGCCCTGCGCTGGGAACCAGCCTGACCGACCTCACCGCTGTCACGACCTGGCTCTGTCATTACAGAGTCCGCAAAAATTGCAGTATTTATGGTGAAGTGGGGTAGGCAGTGCTTATTGCCTAATCCTTTGAAAGTCTTTGAACAGGTATTTCAGAAGGGCGACTGTTTTCTGTAAACTATGGAAACTTTTGTTCCATGTACTCGGCAACTATTCATTTAACAAAAGACAGGTTTTTATTATTGCAGTTTCCTACGGTATACTTTGTGAGATGAAAACTGGAAAAGGCGTGTCTTCTACAAAATGGAGCAACAAAATGTGTTCTATTAAGAAAAACGTGCTGCTAGAAATGGGTCTGATCCTATCTCCAAATATTTTCACAGTTGTAATATCTAAATCCAAATTTTCTGAATTTAGAGATGTCATTATTTTTTACTTTGGAATACATAACCAGATAGGGATCTGAATGTGACAACTCTTAATCCTTGCATTAGGTTTTATATAAACAATACTTCATTAAAGTAAGAATGAGGAAGTCAGGCATGTCATATATAACTTATAATATGCCGATCTAGTAAGCCTGTGTTTTTTTATTTTTTTTTTATTCTTTATGTATATTTATTCTAGGCCGGTATGTGAAGAGCAACTCAAAAACGTTTCTGTATTATGTGACTGAGTTGGAATGCCATGAGGTTGTTATCGGTTTCCACTTTAAATTTTTAAGGAATCAAGTGCAAATACTATTTCATAACTTATCCTTGACATAAGTGTTGAGGATATGGCATATACGGGAACTGGTTTTATGGGAACAACTAGTGGTGTTTTCATGAAAATACTGTAGCGGACAGGTAGAAGTTTTTCTGTGAAACGGATCAGGTTGTACCATTTAAATATCACTTTTGGGGAAGTAAGTTATTCGGTGGCATGAGGTGGGGCAGCCTGTGAGGAGGGAGGATGGAGTATGATACTGTGGGTTTGGTTTTCTTTGGAATCTAGCATTCTGCTAAAGGAGGCTTTCTGTAGTGTGTATCAACAAGCTTCCGACTCATTGCTGTGTCTGGGTGGACGTGCATCTAACAGTTTGACCGTGAGATCTGAAAACAAGCACCACAAAATTGGGTCCAAATGTGGATCTTAAGCAGCGTTAACCAAATGAAAAGTGATATCCTAGGGTCAGCAGTATCCTGCACACCAGCATGCACACATTATGGTCAGTCTGACCTTGGTGCCTGGGAAGGTCATGGAGCAGACCTTCCTGAGTGCCATTATGCAGTGCATGAGGGACACCCGGGCAATCAGGCCCAGCCAGCATGGGTTCATGAGGGATGGGTCCTGCTTGACCAACCTGATCTCCTTCTGTGACAAAGTGACCCGCTTGGTGGCTGAGGGAAAGGCTGTGGTTGTTGTTAACCTGGACTTTAGTCAGGCCTTTGATACAGTCTCCCACAGTATCCTCCTGGAGAAACTGGCTGCCCAGGGCTTGGACGGGAGGACTGTGGGCTGAGTTAAAAACTGGCCGGAGGCTGGGCCCAGAGAGTGGTGGGGAATGGAGTGAGATCCAGTTGGTGGCCGGTGACAAGTGGTGTCCCCCAGGGCTGGGTACTGGGGCTGGTTCTCTTGACCATCTTTCTCAGTGACCTGGCCGAGGGGATGGAGTGCCCCCTCAGTCAGTTGGCAGCGGGCACCAAGTTGGGTGGGAGTGTGGCCCTGCTGGAGGGTAGGAAGGCTTTGGAGAGGGGCCTGGACAGGCTGGCTGGCTGGGCC
>JAOQGH010000040.1:60602073-60685560 GCA_025769975.1 Gallinago jamesoni | reverse complement strand
GAGTGGGTCCAGAGAAGGGCAACGAAGCTGGTGAGGGGTCTGGAGCACAAGTCTTATGAGGAGAGGCTGAGGGAGCTAGGGTGGTTCAGTCTGGGTAAGAGGAGGCTGAGGGGAGACCTTCTGGCTCTCTCTACAACTCCCTGAAAGGAGGGTGCAGATAGGTGCGGGTCGGTCTGTTCTCCCAGGTCACAGATGATAGGGCAAGGGGTAATGGCTTCAAGTTGCGCCAGGGGAGGTTCAGATTAGATATTAAGAAATATTTCTTTACTGAAAGGGTTGTCAGGCATTGGAATGGGCTGCCCAGGGAGGTGGTTGAGACACCATTCCTGGAGGTATTCAAGAGACGAGTTGACATGGTGCTCAGGGATATGGATTAGTGTTGGGTTGGTGTTGTTTTGAGTGTGGTGTGGGTGGGTGTGGTGGGGTTTGTTTTGTTTTGTTTTGTTTTTTCCATTGGTTGGACTAGATGATCTTAAAAGGTCCCTTCCAACCTAGGTGATTCTGTGATTCTGTGAAAATTTGAAAATAGCAAGACCTTAAATATATAAGGCTGCAATTCCATTGATGTATATCTATTACCATGGTGTGAAAGTTATACCCCTCCAGTGCTGCCCTCAGCTTCACCATGGGGCTTGGGAAAGGGCATTCACTCTCTCTTATTTATTAGCAGTTTCATTCATCTGTTAGGAAAAGTAAAAGCTGTTTACCTGAGTGACTTAATGCTGTGTTTGTGACTCAGTTCTTGGCTGAGCATGGCACACCTGCAGCGTGGTGGCAGGATGCAGGCGCTGAGTCCTGGCCCACTGTTCCTGGAAGGCAAAACCTCCAGAGGTGAGCCTGAGCGTGAACAGATTTTGAGCTGTGACCATATGGAGAGAAGGTGGTGCAGAGTCCCCCAGGGGTGGGAGGTGAGACAAAGCTATCATTCAGCTGTAGCCTTTAATTACTGAGCAGCAGTTTCGATTCTGAGGAGTGTGCCTCAGTAGTAGGTGTGGTACCAAATCTGTAGGACTGGTTTTATTGCTGTAAAGGAGTCTGACTGAATTAAACTGAAGAGGTAATTGAGCGAAGTATTCCGAAAGGGCCTGGCTGGCCATGCCCAAAATCAGGGGAGAGGCAGAGGAGACAGTTCCCTAGCTCCTTACTGCAAATACTAATTGCCATAAATTTTTAGGGAAATAAACACGCCATTCATTTTGACATAGTGACTCCTACAAAATATTTGGAAGAGATGTGCTCACATAATAGTCTCGGAGTCTTGGTTTTGTCTGGGTCTCTTTCGTTCTCTGCTCTCTTCTTTACTTCCACACCATTGAAGAGCAACCAATTATCATTTCTTCTTGACAACATCAAACTTCTGTTATGCTTAGGATTGTAGCAACACACAGCCAATTTTTCCTGTCTGTCTTAGCCATCAAGCATCATTCTTGTCTTCTGAAAGATTAAGGACTGTGTGAAGCACATGCCTAGAGATTTTAGTTCTTCATCAGTGCAAGTACTGGCAGTGTAAGGGCAGTAAACGTAAGGTAACTTAAATAAGAATTAAACTTTTGGAAGTATACAACAGGCAGAACTGCAGCCTGTATTGCAGAGCACTGAGCAACAAATCCTTAAATGAGTAGGTGTATACTGAAGTGCTGGACAAAAAAGGGAAGTACGCCATATATTATGGGATTTAAAATTCAGAACGGCAGTTGGAGCTGTAAAAGAGGAAACAGTGTACCCTGGAAAAGGCAGGGGAGGAGGCACCAGATAATGTTTTCTGTAGGAAGCTGGAAGCTTGTATGTGACCCTTTAAACTCTAAATTATCCAGAACTCTTGAGCAGCAGGATTAGGCAGAAAGAAACTGCCCAGTCAAAGCGATGTTGGAACATGAATGTTCTCATCTTAATGTTCACATGGTTGGATTAGTCATCTATTGTATTTCTTTTTTTTCTGCAGTAGTAATTGACAGAAGTCAAGGCTTAGTATTTTCAGAGCAGTAAGATGAGGGTAAGAGATGAGTCAGTAAGAAGTGCCTAGCAACTAGGAGTGGAGGGGCTTGATTGCACAGAGAGCAATTGGAGATGGGTGGCATTAGCAGGGTGATAGACTGAAATAAAGACAAGCCAGGAAGGATCCAGGCTTTCTGTAGAACTGGGCAACTACTTGAATTTTAAAATTCTGATGTTTTGTCACAGTCATTTAGACTAGAAGGTTACAGCACAAGAGAAGTTTTGTGGATTGTTTTTTTTCCCAACAATCTGGGGGTGGGTTTTTTATATACTTAAAGCTTTTGACACTAGTTTCTCAGTAGCCTTGTAGCTCAGCAAAATTACCATGAATTCTCTTCTACTGTGTGAAAGGGAGTAATGTAGCAATTTTTAAGAGCTCAGATGAGTCTGGAAAAGGTGCTTTAGTTGGCAGGTAGAGTTAGCAATTGGGCCTCACTTGCTTCATCTATATGTATTATTTTCTTGATCATTGCAATATCAAATGCTTCATGTACCTAAGTAAGAAAAAAGACATCAATTATTATTATTCTTATTACACTAGAGCCTATTATTCATGCTGTTCCAGAGCCTGAACTTAGAGACAGATCTTGATGTAAAGAGTAAGTGAGTTATCCCAGATCTTAGGGGACAGACAGAATTAAATAAATAGCATTATAAGATTTGTGTGTATTCAACTAAGGACACCATTTGTCCACAGCCTAGCATTATGTCTGGACCACAGCTACCTCATTTTATTTCCAAAACTTCAACATATATTTACACAAGCTGAAATACTTCCCAGTCTAAAAAAGTTGCATGTATTTCAATAGCCCACCCTTCTGTGTTCTTTTCTTCAGTAATAGCACTGGGGGGGGGGGGAAACAAGCCACTAATTCAATTGCTTGCTTTCAGTTTCTCTGACTTAGGTATTTGAAGTCAGTGGGATTTAAAAGTCATTATTTTATTCCAGATAACTGGGGCGCTTTCTTAATTTCCATTACCTTTGAGTGTAACTGAGTGAATTATTTCATTTGTGCGATTAGAACATAGAACCTTTGGCACAGGGCTAGTAGATATTTTGAGTATGCCTCATAGAGCAGCCTGAGCACACAGAGGAACACCCAACACTGTCTTTTGCAGAACGTGTTGTATTTCTCCTACCTATTCCATCACATCAGAAAAGTCTTGTTTGTTTTGTGTATTGCCTGGACTTACCTTGCTCCTGAGTCCTCGCATGTTTAGAAGGGATTTCTCTTGCAAGGTAGAGTCTTCTGTAATATTTCTGAGTCTCACACTACACTGGTTGTGATAACACTTCCAATGATGGTAAGAAAAGGTTATTTCACCTTTGGATTACTCAAGTGCAAACCCCACTGCTGCTGTAATAGGAGACCTATGTGCTGTTCTGGTTAGGAGCGTCTGAAACGTAAATAAAATCTGTGGTGAAGACAAGATCCGTGCTTGAAAGAATAAAAGAACATACTACCAAAAATAATATTCAGAGACAAGTTCCTTTCATTCAGCCATCCATTATTATGGGTGGTGGTATGGTGAACTTCTGCTAAATTCTAGTCATTGGGCTTTCATAGAGTATATGGATAAATCATATATATATATGCATATACATAAAGTGATGATAGCCATATATAATATATATAAACCCAATAAGATGTTAAATATAATATAGAAATATAGAAAAAGGTAGAAATGTGAGACTGTCCTATTCAGCTTGAGATAGAAATCCTCCTTCTGAGCAGCTGGCTTGCCAGAAGGAAGCAAATTTTCTCACTCCCTACTTGAAATTACTGTTTTACAGGCAACAGTTGGACAATCCCACATTTTGTCAGGAATCCCACCAAAGCAAAGGCGTCTTGCCCTCAGTGGCAAACTACAGTGTTTGGAAAAGTTGGAGTTATTTATTGGTTGTAATTATTTTTATAGGACCTACCAAAACCACAAAGTACATGGAGAATCTGATTATGATTTTACACACAGATTATAAATAATTGCTTAAAGAAATATCTGAGTAGTGAAGCTACTCCAGTATAAAGCTGGTAGAGCTGGGAAAGAAGTGAGGTTGTCTTGGTTCAAACTGGATAAAATTTGGCTCTTTATTAATAGATACCATTGTATTATACATATCCTTGTTTCTTCAAGGAAAGATTTTAAATCATGCAAGTTTTGAATAAAATTAAAAGCAAAATTATGATCTAAAAGGGATGGCAACATCTCATATTGACAGTTGCCTATCTCTCCTATGAAGATATAGAAGACAGCAAAAAAAAATAAAAATTATTAGGTAAACATTGTAAAGCAGTGTTCCAATTTTAACAGTGAATATCCTGAAGTTACTTACAGTTTTCAGATTCTATGCGGAAAACAGCCAGAAAGTGGTTAATGATAGTTGCCATGTTACATATTTCTGATTTTCTTGAGATCTGCATGGCCTTTTTTCTTTCTTTTCCATAATTAAAATGCAGTTGATGATTTCCACAGCTACAGTCTTTCTAGAGTTTTGGAAAAGACGGAGAGCTGTACTAACCTACGACTGGGATCTCATAGACTGGGAAGATGAAGAGGTAAGACTAAACAGAAGTAAAACCATAATTTTTGCTATCGGCATGATTTAAGTGTTGTATTGTATGTCAGTAATCTGAATTTGCAATTCAGATCATATTTGCATTTACAGTGCTAGTTGCAGAATAAACAAGTATACTTGGGACTTGCCTTCTGCAACTAGCATTATAATTCCAAATACAATTTCACATTTATTAAAAGTATCCTTTGAAAAACTGAGTGGAAATAAGCATGTACAGAGGACAAGAGCTATTAATGATATCAGCACAGATACCTTTCAATTCTATGGTTTCTTATTCTGAAAGTTCCTAATCCTGGTTAAAAAAAGGACCAAGACAAGCAGAGGGACAGAAACTAGATTTTATATCCTTCTAAGAGGCATAACTTGCCTTTTACAGTCTACTATCAGCATCAGCAATAATCAAATTCTTTTATTCCTTTACTTCATAAATCACTAATGAATATAGCTGTAATCTAACTATACTGGTGATTCAACTGCAGTCTGTCAATAAAGACTTCATCATTACTTGTTTTATAGCTTTCCCTAGACACGTAGGTACAAGCTGGTGGCTTTTAATAGTTAGATTCATATCACAAAAAGCACCATCATAACTGGCATTAATTTATATTTTTCTTATCAATTTCTGCAGAGAAACTACTGTTTAAGTCATTATTATGACCCATGATCCTTTTAATGCCCTCACACAGTGAGGAAGGCTGTTATGGTTTATTTTCTTTGTTGGTCGACTGGCACTGTTTCCAAGGATTTTCAAAAGAGCAAATGACTTATTTTGACTTTGGAGCATTATAAAAAATATAAACTCCCTACTTTATAACACGTATGTCTGAATTCGATATTTAAGTGAACTTAGTACAACAAATGGAATCTATCCTGTCATTCCAGGAAGAGCTGCGCCCCCAGTTTGAAGCTAAATATTCCCAAGTGGAAAGAGTAAATCCCATCACAGGAAAACCCGAACCTTTTCAGCCTTTCCCTGATAAGCTCAGTCGACTGATGGTGTCTGTCTCAGGAATATTTTTCATGGTAATGTTTAATAATACTGGCATTGTGGCTTATTCTGCTGTAAATGGTAAAGCAAGTCATTAGGGCATTCATTAAGGTTAGTGGATTTACATAATATAGCCAAAACTGATTGTCTCAGCCTTACTGCTTGTTTATGGATCTCTTTCTTTTAAAAGATGTAATATAGTTATTTTGTAAAAGAACCGTAAAGGAATGTTTTAATTCATCAATCTAGTATTTTTGTTCCCTTAAAATCTGCCCACCCAAACAAATGCTAATCTTTAAAGCACTCGCTAATTTATTAATGCAATGGAAATTATTTCAGATATGGTTTATTTTGTTCTAATATATCTGTTTATAAACATTTACCTGTAGATTTCACTGGTCCTTACTGCAGTGTTTGCAGTTGTGGTGTATCGTCTGGTAGCCATGGAACAGTTTGCTTCTTTCAAGTGGTATTTCATCAAGAAGTATTGGCAGTTTGCAACATCTGGCACTGGAGTCTGTATCAATTTTATGATCATCATGTCACTCAATGTTGTAAGTCTTCTGTTATTTTAAAGGAGGGATTAATGTTAAAGAGTAATTTTTACAAGGGTATTGAGTTTACTGTATATCAGACACATAAGTGTTCTTGGTTATTCATATAGCAGCACCTAAAGCTAGTATTTCAGGGGCGTTTCCTACTTAATTTGTCACTACACATCTTTGCTTATGTCACCGAGTCACAGTGGTACAGATTACTGTTTTCAACATTTGTGGTTTTGTTTTTTACATTACCTTTTACAATACGTCTCTCATCTAAATGGAACTACATTATTTTATTGGCTGAGAATTTTCTGGGTTTTTTCCAGTTGATAACTTTGAATTCTTCCCTTCTTATTTAAACACAGCTGTGATACCAGTGTTGCACAGTCCTAGAACCGCTGTGATACATAATTTTGGTTTAAGCTTTTCCTGTCATGTAACAGCACTGGTTTAATCATTTGCTGTGTTAGCACAATGTACGTTGATATAAACTTTATTCCTTCCGCTGCGTTAAAATTTATCATTTTTCTATTCATGTGTGGGTACGAGCAGGTAAAAAGAAACAATAGCACAGCAAACAACAGCTTTTAATTCTGTTAAAGACATTGTGCATTCATTGCAACAAGAAAGCATTTTTCAAAACAGACTATCATTATATATGATAATTCTAAGTCACAAAAAGTACATTCAAATGAACAACCACACAAAAGCTATTGAAAATAACTTGCTATTAATAGTAATTATGAAGGAAATATTTTTCAGAGTTGGTAGCTACCTTGGGCTAAATGTCCTTTGTGATAGTCAATATATAGACAGATAAGGAAGCTTTCGTTTGGAGGCTGATATCCTCACCAGTATGCACACTCGTGGAAAGGAAAATTATCTTGTGCAAAGGCTTTTGCCTACTTGTAGTTCACCAAGGTTTGTTCCTGAAGTTAGGGAATAAGCATCTAACTGTTGGTATCTGAGCATTTCACTTGATTTATTGGCTCTTGAATTATCTTTACTGTATATTTAATGTATATACATCCATACATACATTTACATGGATAAAGGCAACAGGACAATAGTAGTTCAATTAAGTCTTTATAGGAAACTATACGTCCACACTTGGCTAGGATATCACCCTGCCTTCTCTGTGCAGATACCTTGATGCTGTAGGGTTACAGAACACTTATGCATTTGATGCTTGTTTTCATTCTGGATTTGACATCACAAAAGGCATCATGTACTATACTTACACCATCTCTTATTTCTGTTTTAGGTATATGAAAAGGTTGCCTATCTCCTGACAGACTTAGGTATGTAGGTCTTTCCTAGTGGTATGGTACTCGCTAGTTTGGCATATACATTTTATATTTCCATAAAATAGGGTTTTGAAAACTAAGCATAGTACAATTCTGGCATTTTCCTAAGCAAGTGAGAAATATCAGAGAAAGAAATGCTATGATTATTTCACTAAGGGAATAATAGGAAAAAAAAAGTAATTTATTCTTCTACTTTTTTATGTTTTGTAGTATAAATTGAAAAAAAGTCATCTGACGTGAAACAAAAGTAAAAACGTATTCTTTCTTAGAATGCTACAATATTTTTTTCAGTTTTTCTGAAATCCTTCCATAATTTTATTATTTTTTTTAATTTGAACTTTCATATGGAAAAAAATGGGTTAAGATAAAATGAAATAATAAATTTTAAATTTATCTGTCACCTTAAAAATTTATACTGAAGCCTCTAGTCGTGATTCAGCCATAGAGGTAAAGCCCTCTAGTTTATAGAAAACACGAAAGAAGACAGCATTTGAGATCTCCTACTATGTGAATATGCTGCATTTTAGTGTTTCTTCTTACATACTCTCTTTTAGCCCATGTCAAAATATGCAGTTGATCTTGTTATAGTTTAAAAGCAAGCTCGCTGCTTAAGTTCAACAGCTCCCTCCTCTGGTTAAAGTATTAAAGAGCACGCATTAAACAAGGTACTCAAAACTTCATGTTTCAGGTAACAGGCAGTTGAACAGGTTAGAAAGATTCAGAATGTATAGTCAACTTACTCAAATTATTAATATATTTTTTGATATTCCATTGATTTACAACTATATTGTTACAGACCAGGGTATGGCAAAGAAAATAATGATTTCTTTTAAGTATACAGAGTGATTTTCCCCAAAATATATGAAAGAATTAAAAAAAAATAAAAATTCTTGAATTAAGCATGATGGGAGCACCAGATGTTTGATCTAGTTATCTCATTCCACTTTGTTTTACCTCAGACATAAGGAGGGTGTCTTAACTTCTGAGGAAGCACTGTCCATATGTAAATCTACTATACTGTATATTTGTATCCTGATTTAGTCAGCATTAGACCAAAGTAATAATGTAGTAGAAATTATAAGTGAAAAATCCAGGAACTTTAGTACTCACGTAAGAGCTTTAAAACTTTTACGAATGTGCTATATTCCAGGTCTGATACATCCATGAAATAAATTTGAAATTTTTACCAAAACCAATAAATTAACTTCCAGTTAATTTATTATCACCAAGTTTCAGACATAAATAATGTTCTACAAACTGTAAGGAAAACCATCCAAGGTAGTGCAGACCCAGAAAGAATACTTGCAGCCCTACTACACATTTCTACATTTCTTTCAAAAAAAAAAGAAAAAGAAAGCCAAAACCACAAAGAAGGCTCTCCACCCTTTCCTCGTTGAATTGTTTGAGTCTTTAACATTTCACAAGCCTTATGATAGGGCAGTCTTGAGGGTGAAGTTGGGGTCTTAGAGAAGTATTTAGAAGGCAAGATGCTTGGGTAGGAAACCAACTGGCTGTTGGTTGTCACTTTTCCCTCTGCTTTCCTTGGCAGGCCCTGTCTATTGCTCTGCTGATGCCAAGTGTGTTTCTTTTTGTTTGTTTTTTTTTTTTATTGTGTATTAAATACTTTTTTTTACTGAAGACATATGTAACCTTAAAATTAAAGACTCTGACTGATTTCAGAACCTTTTCATGGAAATGGAACAGGTATCTTCCCAGAGAGTTTTGACCTATTCTGTACCAAGAGGCTTTTATCTCCTGTTTCTGCATAGAACCAACCATAGCCTGGGGTAATGATTTGTGACCTGCAGGCTGAACTCTTTGAGGAAAAAAAAAAAAATTAATTACAAGTTGATGGGGCACTATGACTTGAAACCGTTGCTTGTCTTGTTGGTGTTGGTTGATGCGTGAGCAAAGTTATGCATAATTCAATTTCATTTTTGTTTATATAACGTATATTGTGTCTTTCCGCAGAGCACCCTAGAACTGAATCTGAATGGGAAAACAGCTTTGCCTTGAAAATGTTCCTCTTCCAGTTTGTCAACTTGAACAGCTCCATCTTTTACATCGCCTTTTTTCTTGGCAGGTAAGTTATCCTTGCTAACTACTCTTAAAGGAAAACTTGCACAGAACTGGTAATCTCTGCTCATTTTATAGGTTTAAAGAAAATACTGTGACAGTTCTAACTGCAATATTTAGATCGTCAGTTTCTGAGAATAATCAATAACACAAAATTAATGATTTTAACCATATGTGAGTCTTGAAGCCTTGAAATCTGTACTCATGAAACTAAGGCAGTAAAACGTCTATTTTTTTAAGTGGGTCTATGTACTTAACTTTCCTACTAAATAAAAGTTCAGAAGCTTTGAAAATACAGCCACTTCCTCAATGTGGGTCTGCATTTAGCCCTGTGCTAATAGGCTTTATTCATTTTTTTTTTCTTGTTTATTCCACTTTAGTTAAGTTTCTCGGGATCCAATCCTATAAATAGTAAATAGTGTCTGGTAGGTCTTATACAAGAGGAGGCGGCAGAAATTCTGACTTCAGTTTCTGTGTGTATCTTTAGCTCAGAGCATGAGATACTGGACAGGTCTAACCTCGCTTCATCTTCACTTCAGTTTCATTATGATCAGACTTATCTTTCCTGCAGAACCCACAGAGTATTTCAGAGTACCTTCTATAAATTTTATAATATCAATTCCATTTGAGATTGTTTGAACAAAAAAGCCCTCTAGTAAACACTGTTGGTAATATCTGCTTGTCACATCCAGTGATGCGTTTGCCATACAGTTTCTGAACTTCTTTGTGTCTTGCTGTCTTCTGTGTCTCGTAGGACCAAGCATGGGGACTTTTCTCTCTCAAATATAACTTATCGCTGAGGTTGTTAAGAATTTTGATTCAGTTCCTTACACAAGAATCTGTTAGATCTGTAAAAAGCATTTAGTTATGATGGGTTTGGAAGCGATTTCGTGTTTGTATGTCTGAGAGTGCAATCCAGTGCACACTTCATGTGGGCAAGCAGAATCTCTGTGCTGCAGTAAATTCCTGTGTATTGCAATGGCTTATCTTCTTAGAAGTAGATTATTGAGTCTGAATATCTAACATCTAAAACCTCTGAAGCTAGGACTTTTGTTCTGGACATAATAAAATCTTAAGATCGCTTGCAAAATGATGGTCTTTGTTTGCATTCTGAAACTACCATATCCTACAGACATCAGCTTTAAGCCTGCGTGATTTAAAATGTTTATATGTCATGACTTTGCTCAGTGGATGTTGTAAAACAACTAGGGATACAGGGTGTTCTTGGAATGTCCATTGAGAAACAGAAATCTTATTTTCCAGATTTGCAGGCCGCCCAGGAAAGTACAACAAGCTTTTTAACAGATGGAGACTGGAAGAGGTAAGCAATCCTATTTTGTGCTCTTGTGAAATTTCCATCGGTAAAAAGGAAATGGCCAAAGGATATGAATTACATCCAGTCTGAAAGATTTATCATTCCATCTAAGTGCAGTGAAGAATAAACTCTTATTTATAGCAAAGGATAGGAAATAGGAGATGTGTTTTTCCTTTTTCGTTTGCCGCTGTGCTGAGTGACTCTGCCTGAGACACGCAGTTCTTTCTGCCTCTCTTTTGGGGAAGAGCAAACAGTGATAGTCTATTACCTCACAGGTACTACTACATGATTGGAATCTCCTGGGTATGTGGATTTTTTTGGGTAAAGGAAATAAGTATAATGCCATCAGCTTTTTTATCAGCTTCTTAAGTTTATGACAGTGTAAAAATACTGTTTTAAAAGAAGATAAATAGTATTTCCAAAATTTAGCTTGAAAGTGTGTTAGAATCGCACCTCCCTTGATATCACTAGCATGCTGAAGTTCTCTCATATCTCTGAAAAACAAGTTTCTTCTGTTGAACCTTGGTAGCCACAGAGTAAAATAGAATAACTTTGTATTCCATGGTCTAAAATATTACGATCCAGTTCTCCAAGAAATAATATGTCTAAAGGTTGTTCAACCAAAATCTGTGTAAATATTTCTGTTATTAATATTTCTTTTAATATTTCTAGAGGCTAATGTTTTTCACCAAACATATTTGAGTATTTTCCATTCACCCTGTGGACAAATAAAAAATTAAAGGAATAAGAAAATAAATAATAAATAAAAAATTCTGTTATCTTAGCTACTGATAATTTTCCATTTAATTTCAGTGTCATCCTAGTGGCTGCTTGATAGATCTGTGTTTGCAAATGGGAGTTATTATGGTTTTGAAACAGATGTGGAACAACTTCATGGAGCTAGGCTATCCGTAAGTTCAGATGTTAAAATTTTTTTCACAGTGATTACACATTAGTGTGAATCAGTGATAGGGAAAAATAATTCTTCATTTGAGAGGAGCGCAAAATTTCATCTTTAATTGAAATTCATTATCCTCATTAATTGATGAAAACAATGAACAGCTGAAATACTGATCTCTGGAAGCGTATGTTCATGAGCACATAAAATAGAATCCTTCAGCTGGGTCAAGTTTATTTATATCATTTTAACACTCAAAACCTAATCATCAACGTTGATTTTCAGCCTTCCCTGTTGGGTGAGGAGGACTTGCTACTAGTGCTTACACAAGGCTTGTGTTCAGTACTACCTCTGCGGACTAAAAATACAGTTGTTAAATACATAACTGGGTCTACATTCTTCCCCTACGTGCTGTTAGAAGGATAGAGTATAAATAGTCCACTTTTGCCAAAATAACTATTTTAAGTACAACACATGTTTCCAGTGTGTTTCCACTTTTTGCATCTCTTATACAGTAAATTTATTCCCGAGGGAAGCTTTAACTGCTGCTCTAAGATGAGGATTCTCAGGGTATGTTAACCATCTAAATTGTTTATTGTGATTTCATTTTCCGTAATACAAACAGAGCTGTTCAGCTGCTGAAGAGGGTAATAGACTAAGAGTCTTAGAGCTTTCTTTAAACTGGAAGAATATGTTTTCAGTGAAAGCGAAAGGTTGCTCATCAAATATTAATTTAATCAAAGTCTCAATCTTGAAAATATGTCAGAAAGGGCTGTGCTCACAATGTGCAATCAATCATTCTGCGAATGAGAGGCAGTGCACTGTGTTGCTGTGAGACATGAATTTCTGAAAAGAAGAAACCCACTTGAGGTATTAGGCTTCCTGTCATCTTAGCCCAGCAGCATTTTCACTCTGTCTAAAACTTATTTTGGAACATGCTCATAATCCTTTATGAAAAGCAATGGTTTTTTTTGACAAAGCCAATGTTTGCCACTAAGGCCTTTCAGTAACAAGAGAGACCAAGAGCTGGACACTAAATTAGCTTGAGGAAAAAATAGCAGCCTGTTAATAAAAATATTTATAAGAAAATTATTTCCCATCTTCAGTCTCTTTTTGGTAATACCTAGATACAAATAATAGTCTTTAATTGCCACTTGTGTCAGTACTGGATAATATTTTTCATTTGTACAGGACTTTAATTTGTGATACTATTACCTACTTAATATTTGTGACTACTTTGTGAAAGGACCTCTGCACACCTTTTATAAAATTAGTCTTAAATATTTGCAGCTTCAGCAGCACCTCTTTAGACGTTTTTTCTTGCTTCAAGAAAAAAAATATTCTGTAGAGCATCTAGATCTTTAGGTTTGTTCAAAAAATAGTAGACGTATTCTATTGTTTGATTTATTTTAGTATCATAGAGTTCTTACTGAGCTCTACTTATTTGATCTGTTATTATTTACTATTATTTACTGTTTACATTGTTTATAAACCATTACTCTTGCTATGCATGATTTTTTTCCTCTTCTCTTTTTTATTTAGGCATGCAGGTAGATCCTGTCAAAAAAGTCTGTGCAAGCAAATTCTATATTCTGAAAAACTAATGTGTACAATGCCTACCTAACATGCTACATAAAAGACATAATCGAAATCATAATGCAGAATTGAGAAGTTTTGGACATTCTCTGGATTGTATCTTACATGATACTGTGAATATTTCCAAAAAATACCTAAGCAAACATTCGCATGCTATTCAAAACAGGCTCACTTACTTTCAAACAATACCAGCAAGTATTGTAAATCACCGAGCAAGTACAGTCAATAATGCTCTGTTTCTCTAATAAAGTTTATTACAGAATTGGTGGTCACGACGAAAAATGAAGAGAGGAGGGCAATTAATGGAGCAAAAAGTTTCACTGCCTCAGTGGGAAAAAGATTGGAATCTGCAGCCTATGAATCTCCATGGTTTAATGGACGAATACTTAGAGATGGGTGAGCAAACTTAGGGAGATGGCAGTTTTCGTAAGAAACTGGAACTACGTTGCATTTCCAATTCCTAACCATAGAAATGTCTTGTCTAGTTTTACAGTTTGGCTTTACCACCATCTTCGTTGCTGCCTTCCCACTGGCACCTCTCCTGGCATTGCTCAACAATATCATAGAAATACGGTTAGATGCCTACAAGTTTGTCACACAGTGGCGAAGACCTATGCCTGCAAGAGCAACAGATATAGGTGAGAGAACCTAATGACTGTCCCTGTCAGGTACCACCTCTGTTTCCTTCCTTAATGTAGCTTAACCCTTGAAATACTTAATGCATCAAGAGTGAAATTGATAGTGTAATCTACAGATCTCAATGACAACTCTTCTGTTAAGCAACATAAGCGTGGTCAGTTGCTTAACTAAGAGGACTCCTCAAACTTGCTTTTCATTGCTAATTAAGGATTATAATAGTTGGAATTTCGAAAACAGTCTAAATAGCATTTTAGGCTTCTGATTTGCAGAACTCTAAATGCTGTCCAAAATTAGTTGAATTTAATTTATTCCTTATATTTAAGTTTTAACTTTTGGTTTAAAACTGAATTAACTAAAAATAAGAAATCTCTTTGCAAAATCTTGTATATGTCCTTTATAACCCAAGATGATGGTTATACCTCTGTTGCTTAGCTATTTCTTCTCGGCAGGGTGTGCCCTTCTATAAGACTTCATTCAGGTGGAGCGAGTGGTGGCAGGAATGTGGGATCATGGCTTAATCTTGACTAGCTTTTCTGACTGAATAATTCTTTCTCAGGAAGAAAGGAAAACTGTATGACTAATAATGGCTTTAATATCACTACTATGATTTTATATGACTTAATATGACTGTTAAAACCTAATTACTTAGTTGTCATTTCCCTTGTTTCCAGGTATCTGGTATGGGATTCTGGAAGGAATCGGTGTTCTGGCTGTCATCACCAATGCCTTTGTTATTGCCATTACTTCCGATTACATTCCACGTTTTGTCTATGCATACAAATATGGTCCCTGTACAGATCAAGGATACAGACAAGAAAAGTAATTAAGATATTCTTTATATATACATGTATATATTTCAATAGAAGCACGCTTTTGCTACTATCTTTCTGTCTTAACATACCTCAGTAACATTTTACCTTTTGCATCAGTGCAAACCTTCACAGACGTTAAGTGCAAGTAACTCAGCCATTCCAGAGAGTTTGCGCAGTTACAGAAGTGGAAAATTATGTATTCCTTTCTGAATGTAAACAATTAAGTTCGATGAACACCATAGCAGTTTTCAGGCATTCTCTTGATAAGCTTTTCTTCTTTTCTGCAATAGTTCTGGACTGTCTTCTCTCACCATGCTCCCACACAAAGATATATGTTCTTGAACCCTTTTTTATCTTTTTATCCAAGGCTTTTTTTATCTTAAGCCTTGTTCACCCTCAATCCCTGCACCTGTTTCTCTTTAGAATCGCAGAATCATAGAATGGTTAGAGTTGGTAGGGACGTTAAAGATCATCTAGTTCCAACCCCCCTGCCACGGGCAGGGTCACCTCCCACTAGAGCAGGTTGCTCAAAGCCCCATCCATCCTGGTGTTGAACACCTTCAGGGGTGGGGCATCCACAACGTCTCTGGGCAACCTGTTCCAGTGCCAGAGCCTTCTCCAGGCTGAACAACCCCAACTGTCTCAGCCTGTCTTCATAGGAGAGGTGCTCCGGCCCTCTGATCATCTTCGTGGCCCTCCTCTGGACTTAGTTCAACAAACGGCAAGATTGCAAGATCTAGCAAGATTGACGTTGACACTATTTAGCCTAACTCTGTATATAGTGTCTCGTAGCTTCAAGCGAGGTACTCTGCTTCTTTCTACCACTGGGCCAGTTTCCTGCACTTCTCTGCAGACAGTCCCTCTGAACTGTAAGTCCACCGTGCTCTGTCTGCTTTTCCCACTGTCTGTCATGATGTTTCACATGATGTAAACAGATGGGCATACTCTTTGATTTGGAGACCTCCAGTGTCCTCCAGGTGGTTTTGAGGGGTGGTTTTGGAGGTGGTTTTTTTCATACATGAATCAGGGTTACCTCCAGAAAAGGAAGCATCGCTTCTCTAATACTATAGCACATCTCACTAGCACAACTTACCTCCTTTATTGCACAGGAGGAAGGATAAGAGTGAAAGCATCAAGGCTTGTCCAACAATTCAGTGCCACTGCATTCCCAGACTGTCCCTCTGCCCAAACCCCAGAGATTTGTCCTTCCTTCCCTCATTGCTCCATCTCTAATGATTCAGTCTGCCAGCAGCCTCTCTAAAGTGTCTAATACAGAAGCCAACCAAATCTAAAGCAATGTTTCCTGATGCCTTCTCTTTTTCCAGAAAGCTGTGGTTTAGTGACTTTCTGAGGCAGAGTTTCATGTCTTCATCTTTGTTTATATTAGCCCCTGATGGCTTTTCATGGATGCAAAAATGGCCACCTACGCTTCCATAACAATATCCTGTGACCAGGCATTTTATAGTTTAATGACACCTTCTGTCAAAAGCACTTTTGTTTGTTTTAAGCCTTGAGCTTCCTTGTTTAAATCAAACCTTTCTTAACTGGATGGCATATATTGTTTACCTGAGGTAGCTGTTTTCTCCATTCAGGGGTCGGAGGAAGCTCAAATCACACAATTCTCCTGCAATGACAAGGAACGAGAGTAATTCTCTCCCAAGAAATTTTGGGTGGTCCTTAGGCAGGTTTAGATGGTCCTGCGAGGAGCAAGGAGTTGGACTCGATGATCCATGTGGGTCCCTTCCAACTTGAGATATTCTGTGAAAAATAGAGATACGCTCTTACTGTGGTATCACAGAAAGAGAGAATTTAAGGGCAAAAAGACAGGCAAGATAGGATGAAAAGTGACAGTAGCAGAAAAATGTTAGTGCTTAATGTGCACTACCCATTTAATTGAGAACTATGTAGTTCTGCTTCTTTTGCCAGTAGTGATTTGAGGTGTCACAGCAAACCGGAAGATTCAGTAGGTATAAAAGTATTCCTGATGCATCTTTTAAGTGTTCTTTGCCTTTCAGAATGCTCTTTGTTAAATTACAGGACAGATTTCCAAGAAGATGGCATGTCTTATATGTCCTTGGTCTTCCAGAAACAGACAAAAGTGTCACTCCTGCCATCATAATTCAATGTATTTATGGGATTTCTGTCTTTAATACTAATAAATTGTTGCTTTTAAGATGGCTGTTTAGTATATATGCAGTGTTCATTTTACTGTTAGTGAAAATTCTTTGATTCAACTCATAAAACCTGCCATTTTTTGATACATGCTGCATGATTGGTGGCAGATTCTGCAAGGATGTTAAATTACTCTCCGCGCTGCCTCTGTAGCCATCTTTCTAAGTCCAGTAATTTTAGGAGACAGTGAAGAACACTATAGCAACATTTTTTGGTTTATATGTGCTGGCAGATGAGAAGCACAAATGTGAAAAGTTCTGCAAATAGATTTTTAAACAGTATTATCCCTGAAACAGATGTTATTTCTTTCCAAAACTTTGCTTCTCAGCTTAAAATTTTAGAGTTGCCGTTGCCCTCATAAGCAAATAAAATAGTATGCTCACACTACATGATAGCAGAATATACTTACATACAGGATATATGCTATATAACCACTTTATGCGAAAGTCCTGACCCTGTGTCTTTTCTTTTCAGATGCTTAAAAGGATACGTCAACAGCAGTTTATCAGTATTTGATTTGAGTGAACTCGGGATGGGATACTCAGGATACTGCCGGTATGTTTCAATGCTCTCCCTTCTTGTAATACAAGCATAGGCATTAATACAGACATTAAATTGAAAATCAGTGCTTAAATTACTTGCAGAATAGGGGTTTTTTTTTTGCCTGTAAAAGCATTAGAGTTCAAGTTTGTTCAACATGGAAGTCTCAGTGCAAACACTGGGTGGTAGGACACAATCCTAACACGCTGGAAACGTGTGTTCTGAGTTTTTCCAGATTCTTACAAGCCATATCTTTTGTGCTTCTCTGAATTATTTCATTTTTAACTTTCCTTAGCTGCCAAGAAGGCTAAAAATTCTCATTTCAGTTTGGTTAAGCATTCTGAGGTCTATTAATTAAGTCTTTGTTTTGGTTCTAACCCAAGTCAAGATCCCAAGCAGTTATGCAAGATGAAAACAGGAAATTCAGCATAAAAATTAAATATCACATTGCGTGAGTACACTCCTTCTGGTTTCAGATTTAGTTTTACAGTTAGAGTTAGCTTGAATTGACTAAGAAGTTACAGAATCATGTTACATCTATGCAAACTCTGTCTGGAGATTCTCAAATGCTTATAAGCAAACACAAGAACCAATTTAGAGTCAACACACTTGAACTTAACACTCTAAGGTGTCAGCTTTGTAACAAAAAAAGAAATTGTTTGCTCTGAATTTTTGGAAGGAGAAAGTGCCATCTTATAAGCAGTCCTATTTAGTTGCCTATATTGTGGACTAAACTTTTCTGTTTAATTCCCCTTGAGGCATGCTTTTACTTCAGTTTTTCTCCTTTTGGCAAGATCTGGGATACATTGAAGAGCTCTTCACAGTGTTCAGGTTTTTGAGCACAGCCTCACTTAATGTTTTGGTTTTTTTTTTACTTTACAGATACAGAGATTACAGAGCCCCACCATGGAGTTCAACTCCATATGAATTCACTTTGCAGTTCTGGCATGTCCTGGCAGCGCGGCTGGCCTTCATCATAGTATTTGAGGTGAGTCACAGAAAGGAACAATTCCTTTCTAACATTTTAAAGTCGTGAGTTGATTTTTTTTTTTCTTATAGTAGTCCCATAAATAATTGTCAGTGTCATCAACTGTTTGTTCATTACAGTCAACAGAGAGAAAAAAAATAAATCACTCTCCCCAAACTATTGTCAATCAGCTGCTTCATATTGAATTGGCAGAGCATGCGCAGTCCCTCCAAAATCAGATTTCCTTAACACTTGCCTTATCAATTATATTGATTCCCAATCAAATCTTTCATGTTTTATTGAAAAAGAAGAAATGCAGCTTGTGTGTACATTGAGCACAGTTATTACAAGTTAAAATGTGTGTCAGGAAAATGACACGTGACTGTAGCCTAATATAAAAGTAGCAATGTGTGTACTATCTTGAAGAACGTATTGCATACTGTCCAGGAACCTGGTTACTTACTTCAATTACAAGCTCTTAGCAAAGACTGCTAGTTGGTAGTGTTTTCTGTTGTTATTCAAACTAGCATATCCTGGAGTCACATCTTTGTTTAGGTCACTAGCTATACCTTTAATTTTACTTTTCAGAACATTTCAGAATTTTCACAATTCTGGTAGACCACTCATTTACTCCTATGTGTGTGTATATTAAAAAAAAAAAAAAAAAGGAGTTGCTTTTCAGTCATGAATTGAATCATATTTCCAGTTTTGCCACAGATTTTTAGGCCCTAGAAATGAATATTTGTGCATCTTTGAAGCAATTATTTTTGTTCTTCTTTTCAGCACCTTGTTTTCGGAATAAAGTCTTTCATTGCCTACCTGATTCCAGACATGCCCAAAGACTTGTGTGACAGAATGCGGAGAGAGAAATACTTAGTGCAGGAAATGATGTACGAGGCTGAACTCGAGCATTTGCAGAGAGAAAGGAAAAAGAATGGGAAACAGTATCACCACGAATGGCCTTAGACATTACCATGCTGCAACAAAAACACTGGGAATTGAAGAGTGCAGTTACAAAATGAAGTCAGAGTCTGGCATCAGTGTGCAAGATTTGTGGTGTATATATGTTTTTGCTGGGCCGTTCAGTTGCAGACTTTGGTGGGAACTGGAAAATTGATGCTTCTGATGAAGAAAATGAAGAGCCTTACCTGTAACTGGTCTGTGGCAAGCACCAAGAAGAATTTGCACTCAGGAATGTGCAGGCAGATTAAAAATTTGGATACTCTGGTTTTAAAAAAGGCAATGAATTTTCACGCTGTTCAGGAAAATGCTAACAGCATAACAAAAATAAAAAATTACCTGTGAACTTATACAGTAAGGGCATGACTAAAACCAACTTACATGATACCCACTACTTCTACAGCTTCTAATTGCTCAGCTCCATCTGTAATGCCTCTGAAGAAAAGAGCAATCGTTGCCTTTGTGGCCATAATTTGATAGAAACGATCTTTCAGGCTTACTGTTTTGTCAGGTTTGTCCTAGTCTCTCGTTGAGATTGTGGATGTGGTCCAACCCTAAAAGAGGGGTCTATGGCTGCTTAATATATACTATGCAGTTTAAGATTTGCACATCCATGTCATTAATTTGTCCTTCCAGTTAAAAACCAAAAATTCTAAATTCAGAGAAAACAGCAGCACTAAGAGAATGCATCTCATTGCCCACATTGCAGCTGTATTTGAAAATGACACGGCTGTTGAGTTGTCTTTCCACTTTTGTGTGCAGAAAGGCCACCTCCACACGCTTCCAGGATGAAAGCTCTGTCATTTTCATGCTCCAATGTAGCATGCAGGTCTCTCACCGTGTTACTGTTCCCTTTGACCTGTCTGGGCAATGATTCCATGACTTCACAGGATGCTAACTTGAAACATTCTCATACGGCTCAAATGACTTTGTCCTGAATATACAATTAACTCTTTATAGTATGCAAGCTTATGCAGATATATATCAGACATACAGTATAACATTGTGACTTGCTTGTTCAGGGAAGGAGAAGCAGAGCACTTTATAACGATGCTCTTCTTATTGTAATAGTAAATGTTCCAGTAATGTGCACTTCTTTTATTGGCCTAAATAATTCAAAGCATAAGAGTTAGATACAGGCAGATGTATACAGGTTGTATATAAATGCACACACAGTGGTTACTTTTAGATTTTTTTATTATTATTTGTATGCCTTCTTATAGTTGGGGGGGAGGGCTTTTTGGATAAAATCAGTATGAAAGGTAGATGTTCATGTAAAGGATCAAATTTCAGGTTTTATGTGCATACGGCAGTGTTGCATATGGTTATAGTCACATTTTGGTGATGAAATTGTCTGTTACTAACATTTCATAATCTGGGAGAAGATAAGCACTTAAACAATTAAAACAAGTGTGCAGGGTTCACTTGCAGAGAAGGGAGTGAAGAAACAGGTACAGTCGTTCTGTTTCTCTTCTACAATTTTAAATAACGCTTCTCTATATTGGATGATAAAAATTTAAAAACAAAGAGTCAACAAAGCACAGTAACTCTAAAGGCTGCGAATTTTAACATTATTTTTAGGGTTAAAACTGCAGCAAAATCATTGCTGACAGATATGAAAAGACCTGATTTTTTACTTCTTACAATACCCTGTTGAACCAAAAAGTGTGATTCCAGTATACATTTCATGTATTAGCACAATTGTTTTAATTTATTTTGCCACTTAATTTTAAGAGTCAAGAGTCCATTAAAGGGGATGAGTGGGATCTGTTGTATCCAGAGGGCCTAGCATCAGACCTTAGGTTCTTTAGTCCTTTCAACATGTTCATAAGATTTCTTGGTTAATTCCAGCTCTCTGTGACCAGACAAGATAACTATAAGAGTATCTGCAGTATTGCACAAAGGAGGAAAGAAATTGGAAGGTATGGTCTAATCAGATATATTATCCTTTAGTTCTGTGGTAAAGGACTGGCTAGATTTTGGAAAGGTGGTTTTGTTCCTTCATATTCTGGGTTGTATGTTAAGGCCCTCAGGAGTCTTTATCAGAAATAATTAATGCACTCTCCTCAGTGCTTATAGCATCACACCATTTGATTTAATTTAGTGCCTCTGTCTTTCATTCTGTGGATTATCAAGTTCTTTTTGACAGCATTAACGGTGTCTCACAGTTTCTGTTTCTGTGCCTCATAGCAATAGTAGTTCAGTTCTTCAGAAGGTCACAGATGAGCTCTCATTTTAATGTTTTCTCTGAAAACAAAATGCCTTGGCTGGCCCAAGGTATAAAGATACAGCATAAAATTAGGCAAAAATCAGAAAAATTGATTATTTTATACTTTCCTATTTCTGCTGTGGATATTAACATGTGTTAATACATACTTAGGCAAATTCCAATTGGACTTAAAAAACACATAGGAAAGAAAACCTTTTTGTATTTAAGATTTAAATATATATATTATTAATGATTTTCAACACTGGTGTATAGGAGTATATGAAAGGCAAGTATGTAAATCTGACATTGTGCATTTTACACACTGGAAAAGCACAAGAAGTTTTGGAGAAACACTGTGTGTGTTCCTTTATTTTTGGAGGACATGAACAATGTCTAAAGGTTTTGCCACTATCTAGCCATTTGCTTAAGTTGAGAAAACTTTTTGCTAGACTTTGTTTAGTATGCTCTTTGCATTGACTGCACGTTATTTTACTAAAGTATAAGGCACACACTGTCCTCAGGAATAATGTATTTTATGAATGGTGAATGATCTTTTCATATTCTAAATATTGTCTTTCCAAACAAATGACCAGTATGAATAGACTGTGCATGCAAGCTGCATTTGTGAAATCTGACAAAGCTTTAGAACTTCAATTTGTGCAAAAATGCTTTAGATCGTTGCAGATCTAATCTTTGACAACTTTGCTCTATGCATGCGCCCTTAGAGAGACTTGCATGAGCAACTAGATATTTGTAAATACAAAGGGTTAGTCCAAAATGTCTTAATTATTCCTAACCAAATTCCGTGTCTTGATCCAGAGAAAAGAACCTTCCATTTCAGAAATAGCAAAAAGTCCACATACATTATACCCATCTCATTTCTTATGAGCACTTGTTCGAAATTTGTGCCTAATGTGTAAGATCTGAATTCTGGTGACTAAAAAAGGAAAAAAAAAAAAGAGTTCTGCTTCATTAGCCATCGTAATAAGAAGTTCCTTCTTAGAGCTCAGCGTCTGTCTGCATAGAGGGGGATGCATTAATAGTTCAGCATTCTCGACTGAGTGCTAACAGGGTTGCCTAAAGATTGAGCACTGGAGATTGCTGTAGTTGAGTTTCCTTATCAGAAACACAGCACAGTGATCAAGCATTCTGATAAGAGTACTAATATTTGGAAACAAGGCAAACCACGAGGGGTATTTTTTAATTTTTCTTTCCTACCCCTTTTACTAAATGATTTATAGAGAAAATTTAGATGAATGTTGAAAGTTGCTGGTGACAAGGCTAAAATTTCCATAGTGATGATGAACAATAAGTGGTTTTTTGTTAGTTGTTTCTTTGGAAGTACATACCTTCAAAACACCTAGCAACTGTTACTATGCCCTTTTCCAACAGCAGCTTGTCTTAAATTTCATTCTGAGGATCAGTTAAGCTCAGTTGTGTCCTGTGGAAAGCTCAAAAGAAAAATGTCTTGGAGGACCTAGTGAAAACAGGTCAATAGGTACATCCCTGAATGCATAAATTCATAAATTTCCTGAGGTTTCCTTCATAAAAGGTTCTGCAGAAGGAGAAATATCTTGGGAAACACAGCTTTAGGGTGAGTGTTAGTATAGGGAAACGCAAGAACTTTGGGGGTATTTTATTCTTAATGCACCATTCAGATGATTGGTCTGATGTAAGTAGTGCACATCTGCAGTTTCCTTGCTGCACCTTCTTCCACTGCAGACTCCAAATGGGAGAACTGCTGGAGAGAATTTCTGGAGCCACGGGATCCAGTGGCTTTGCCTGCAGAGTCCTATGTGGCATCATGGGACTTACTTATCTTTTGCATTATGTCACAGTTTGTTCAGGGGCAAATTAATATATACATATTTACAAGTGTTGTATTATTTGGATTAACTGAAAATGAAACAGGTCCATAAAATAAAAAGGAACACTTCATACACAGTTAACTTAAAAGTGACACAAATTTTCATTGAAATTGTTATAAACTAGAATTTGTTACAAACACTGTGCAGTCTCCATATCAATAAAACTCATTTTATACAAACAGCTAGATATGAAGGCAGTAAAGTTAATAGGAAATCAATCATATTTTCTATTAAGTGTTACATAGGAGAAAAGGGACAGAGAGAACAATAGTGGTATCAACAATCACTATTGTTGTGCAGTAGCACTTCTAGAAGCTATGAGGATTACATTTGTAATCCTCATAAACTACTAATGTTACTTATTTTGAGGATAAAGGTAGAAATAAATATACAGCCAGCCTTTCATAATGTTTATTTGGCATTAAGGTTGAAACTAGAATTCAAACAGAATTTCACATTTAGACAGACTTGTTATTTTGTTAGTTCCAATACATACTTAGTCTGACTAAAATACATGCAGGGACCCTTTTTGAAAGCATTTAGTTGACTAAATTCCTGTGACAGAAAATGTAGCAGCTTTAAAAGACCCCTAAGTCTTTTCATACTCAACCTCTTGCTCACAAAGCCCAACAAGGCAGCATTTTGAGGTAGGGGATGAGCAGAGGAAGAAAAGGGCTCCTCTTCACTACAGCGAGTTTTGCTCCAGAATCCTGACAGATTCGGCAAAACAAGGAGTTGAAGCTGGAGCAGGGTGACAGCCCTCCTGATCCTTTTCCTTTTCTCCTCTGGTTCATTCTTTACTTATCCTCAGTGATTTATTAAACCATGCCTTGTTGCTGATGGGCAAATTTCTAGGGCAGTTCTGTAACTGCAGATTTTTTTTCAGACTCTTTTTGGATGTCCTTAAGGCTGAGAAGCCAAAGCAGAAAATGCACAGATGCTGGGTTTTCTGGTGCTTTTTACAAGTTGGTTTGCATTGAGGGAGCGGTACGAGGAAACACGGGGTGCATCTCCTTGTGCCATTAGGCCACTCATTGCTGGATCTGTCCCTCCAGCCACTTTCCCAAGCATTACATTTTGGACTCCTTATGTCCTTCCCTACACCCACACAGGTGTCCTAAGTACCCTACACAATCCTAGCATTTTAAAACTTAGACGTCTATTGACAATTTTTTTTTTTTTCTAATATTGCCATTGCAACCACATTTACCAGAAATTTGTATTGGCGTGGTTTTGGCATAGTCGTGATAGCACAATGTTACCACAACAGCACAAAGTTCTAACGGCACAACAAGGAAACGTAGAGACGTCCCTTCCATATTCCACGTTATGCAGGGACTTTCGAAATCCAGGACTGGGATTTAGTCTTGAAATGTTAATGGTTTGTTCCTTCCTCACTACACTGGAAATTACCTTGTGTTAGTTCTGTTGGCTCGTTCTGACATTTTGCCACAACCTCTATAAGGGTATATCTTCTCTGTAGTTTGCATTCTTATTGCCACGAGTTAGTTGTTAGGATGCTACTGGGTGAGAAATTAGGATTAAACCAAATGCAGTCTAAAGCTAATGAGATTCTAAACACCTATAACACGACAATTTTTCTGTTAATAACGAAAAGAAATTCAGACCACCTTTTTATTTTGTGTTCTATTTAGATGACTCAGAGTTTTGTATTGAGAAATCTTCCAAACTCTTGGCTCTAATTTTTACCTAGAGTAGGACCACTGAAATTTCAGTTCTTTGAAATAATGTCATGTAAAATCTAACTGAGTAACATAGTTCAGTCATTTTTTATCTGATAGTCCTGGCTAACTTGCAATATCATGATTGCAAGAGATTTCTTAAAATGTGTATATATTTGAAATTTATGTAATATTTAAATATAACTTGGTTTCTAAGTAAGGAATAAGTATAAAATTTCAACTATTTTTTCTATTCATAAATCCACACTTTGTAAGTAATATTTAAAGTATAGATTACAGTACTGCAGAGCGTTTCAGAGAAGTTGACTTTTATGCACTACAAGCTGGAAGTTTCTCTGGCCTGTCAGCTTTAGGTTTCTTCTGTGTTTTAAGATTACTTTTACAATCCGATATGTACCCCAGAACTAAAAAAATTTACTGAGGAAAAAGTTGTTGATCTGGTTAACTCTTGTAAGACACTTTTGGCATAAATTTGTCTTTGAGATGCTGTTTACTTTATCAAGGTTTACATGTACAAATGCAACTACTTACTGTATCATACACATTTGAATATTGCATTTTTTCAATAATAAACTTGGATATCTTTGAAAGAGCTTTGGAGATTCATTGTTCTTCGTATTCAAAGTTAATTAAAAAAAATAATCATACAATAGAAAAGTGAGTGCCAATGTACCTTCCAACCATAGAAAATCATTTAGGTGTTAAACTCTGCTCAGGCACTTGTTTAACTTTTAATAATTAATACTTGCTTACTGTGGTCTCAAGGCACATACAGACTCACTCTTCAAATTTTTCATCATTTATGGTCTACTGCTTTCACTAATTACTAACAATTTCTTAAGCTTAAGATCTTGTTTTAGAATTTACATATTCCTAGTTTCTTAATCTCGTTTTTTCAGTTCAAGTGCACAGGCTGGCTCTTCTCTGGAAGGATCAATGGCTCAGGATGTAGATGAAACGAGCAGATAAGAAGATAACTGTTAACGACACTGACCTGAATATGAAATAAGAGTGGTATTTTTTTTCTGAATTCCAGTTTTGCTAGGCCACATCCTTAAATCTTTGTAGAAGACTGAATAATGAACTACTGGTTAATGATTTTAGCCATCATACTTCAGTCCACGTGTTGGACTTAATAAAACTGTGAAATGCCTGGCTCCTTTACAAATACCAACAACCCTTGGGTTCTTCCAGCATGCAGAGCGTAACAATACTGCAATGAGTAAGCGTCTCAAGAAATATTTAGAGCAGACTTTGCATTTTCACATTAGGTGTTTCTGAATCAGATGTCCTCCAACTACCGGTAGGGAGATTTCTTTCATCCACCATCTAACTATGTAGCTTCACATTGGTGTTTCGAACCACTTTCACTCCAGAATTATTTTACATCCTTAAGCACGATAGCTAGGCTCTCTTAATAAAACCTAAGCAATAATGTGTGTAGCCCTGAGCTATAAACAATACAATAGTATTATTTACTGGGTTTCTGTCTCTGCCTTGGTATCTCTATCAGGTATGGAAGCATGACCACACAGCATGCCATGTGAGACAACAGGCTGCCAGCCTGCACCATCTCTAAGCTTTTATGAGATTCTAAAAGTGGTGTAAAAAGGATTAACACAAATATTGACTTAACTGTCAGTTTGCTGACTTAACTGTCCCTCACAAGTGAGACAGTGTCACACACAGACTGCTGTTTCTGGCCTTGGGTTGACTACCCTGGGACCATTCCTAGAGGGAGGGCATGAAGGCAGGCAGTAACTTCAAGGACCAGGCTGACCTCGTTCTACATCATAAAGATGGTTGCTGATAAAGCAAAAGTAATAGCTGGGTTCTTCAAAGCAGTATCAGCTGGGTCTGTAACTGAGTTGTCTTTGATATTTTCATTCAATTGTGAGTTTTGTTTAAAAACAAATACACTCATGCAAAGAACTACATCCTGAAGTTTATCTAGGTGAGAAGTAGTTCGTTGAGTTTTGTTTACAACAGGCAAGTTTTAGAGGAAATGTGTTTCATTGAAACAGAACTCTTAGTTGACCTAGTACCATCGTCCAAGACATTTTACCAGCCAGATTATTTTGCCTAATTAGGTGTCTTTTTAAAAAAAATTCATTGTGGATTATCAATTTGAGGGCATCATCATCAAATGTCATTTTATTTTCTTTAGTGCATAAAGGGAGTAGATGGATCTTTTCAAGCTGAAAGGATGTCTTTCCAAGACTAACATGGATAAAGAACTATCCCAAATTCGAAGTAATATTTGTTGCTCTCTGCTATAGCTTTTACAATAAGAGATTATAAAGAAATCTGAATTCCACAGAGGAAGCAAACATGATTAACTCAGTCAATGAAAGACCAGTCTGGTCTATACAACATTCCTGTGAGGAGGCTTTTTACAATACCTAGGAATAGGCAGAGAACAGCTCAGCGTGACGTCCCTACTCTCCCCTCCATTAGAGGGCAGTTCACACTCTCACACCTTAGCGAGAGACCTCAGGAACTTCTCCAACGTCTTGCTTTATCTCAGGTTCACCTTTGCAGGTCTCCCTTCAATGGCTAGTTACTGAACAAAGCATGTGATAGAGACGTGTTGCAGTTCCTTCTGAGCAGGAGCCTCCATGACAAGATTTGTGAAACATTTCTTCTGACATAGTACTGCTTCCAAAACCCCCCTTGTCCGATGATTTCCCACTTCTGCCATGAAATTCATAAATAAAAACCTGGCCTTTGTTGCTATAGAGAGCAATTGTTCCCTCTTGGTCATCTACAATGAAAAGAGCTCTTCATCTCTGAAGCTGGAGAAGTAAAGTTTGATTAAATGTCCGTTGTCCCTCCGTTTCTAGAGATGAGATTCTCTGCTCATATTGGTATAGGATTTTTCCTCAGGATTGTAACCAGGGAACTGGAGTCTGTTTTCTTTGTTGACACTATTCTTGAAGGTGTCACCTGTACCAGCTTTATTTGCAGTAACATTAGGCGGGTTTTTTCCAAAGTCCACCTGAAAGAAAAGAAAGAAAATACCCTAGTAGTTTGAAGCCTGTATTCACTGCTTTTTTCCTCTGCTTAAAGAGTATCTTGGTGCGTTTTCAAATTTGGACATCCTTTCTTATAAATCCGAGGGGTTACTTCAGTACATTAAATGACTGTCAGAGCTACAAACAGGAACTCTTTAGGTCACAATCACTGATTTTCTCATTCCACCATGGAAAGTCTTTGGCAAAAATAATAAATAAAAAAACCCAAACAACTTATCACAGCTCCTCTATTCCTGTATAAGTCTTGAAATGTGCCCTCAGTGTACTCCCAATCACTTAAATTTAGTTTTTCAATTGCATATTTATCTGCATTTTAGTGGATTGGGTTTTTTGCCTGGGCTATGCTTGCCTCAGTAGCTTAACATTACAATTAGTAATTACTTGATTAATGTTGTTATTCTGCATTTTAAGCAAATGCAAGGGGATAAATGCCTATGTGATTATTTTTTTTTTCCTACAGCTTTTACTGAGGTTATTTTTTTTTTGCTCTGGAATTTTCTGATGTAGAGCACCTGAAAGCCAAGTGAAACAGCTGAAGCAAATCTAGAGCCACAGCTGCTCTCCAAATCAAACTTAATGCAAGCTGGGTGGAGAGACAACTTCTACCTTATCACTGCACACTGTGAGCCATGCAGCTGAAAGATTGCTTTCAAGATTTAAAGGTACCTGTAGAGCTGAAAACATACATACTGCTTTATGTCCCTTTTCAAAATTTGGTAGATTTGGCTAAGGTTGGAGCAATGTCATTTTTCTGCAAACTGTTATAACAGTGCAAGAAAGTGAGGCACTCATTCTTTGTGGCTTGTTAACGAGCTGTGAAGCCCTGAGACAGCTGGGGAAGAGGTGGACCTATTTCTGTGGAGGTGGTGGTGGTGGGTGGGACCAGTCCCAGGTGCTCATGGGATCAATTCTTGCCTGGTAGCTGGCTCTGCTGACCTGGAGGGAAGATGTCCTGCTAGGCCTGGAGGTGGGGATGGCAGTAGCAGGAGAGCTTTGTGGACACGTGAGTGCTAAAGTCTTTCTCTGTCCTAGGTGGGAGGAGGAGGAGGAGGAGGAGGCGGCTTGTAGCTCGGTGAACTCCTCTTTGTAGTGTAAAGTGCAGTTTTGTTTCTGCGCAGCTGCCAAGGCAGGGAGAGGGGGGTCATCCCCTCTTTTACGGGCTGCTGGTTGTCCTGAGGGCTGTTTGTCTCAAGACCCTGAGTCCCCATGTGCTGCAAAAACAGGGGAAATCGGTAACTTATTACTGACCCGTGCTGAGTAGAAGCATTTGGCTGTTCCAGTCCGTGATGCCTACGCAGCATCTCTTGCGTAACTTTAAAGGGTGATGGTGGAAACCTGGGGTGCTCTTGTAGGTATGAGCACATGTGCCCAGTGCTCCTGGGCCCTGTTAGGGTTGTGCCGATGGGTTTGGGTACTCACCTCCTGGCTGTTGTGCTGCACACCGCACCAGAGGGAAGCTTGGAGTCTTTCGGACCAAAAGCAAAACAGGTTGCAGACTGGCTTAATTAACACTGGGGGGACATCTTCTCCTTTAGTAGGTCCTAAAAGGAGAAAATAACAACATCTAAACCTAGGGAAAGCTAGGTGGGAGCCTTGGGAGCCTCAGAGCATGGCTGGGGAGAGCAGAATTGGAGCCCACTGTCCTGGAACAGGTTGCCCAGGGAAGTTGAGGAGTCCCCACCCCTGGGGATGTTGAAGGCAACATGGGATGCAGCTTTGAACACCCTGGTCTGGTGGAAGGTGTCCCTATGCATGGCAGAGGGTTGGAACTAGGTGATCTTTAAGGTCCCTTCCAAACTAAACCATTTTATGACTCTTCTCTGTGTCTTACAAGCTGCTTGCTGGGATTTTTTTTAAAGCTCTTTTAACAGCTGAGTTGGATTCTTGTGCGAAAGCTTTGATAAATAGGTAGATATATTGAACGCTAACCTGTTATAAAGCTTATCAGCAGTCCTGTGATGGCACAGCCGAGACAACCGATAGCGCTGAAGTACAGGTAGGACAGGGAGTACCAGGTGTCTGCCAGCAAAGGCCTGCGAAGAGGTGGAAAAAAAGGAAAAGAAGTAGATAGTGATTCCTGAGGGGTGTGTTCACGTTGTCTCTGTGACTGTGCCAGGAAAATTCAGCTGGTGCTGCAGTCAGTGTTTAATCCGTGTTCCCAGCTGAACCCCAGACACACACCATGCCCAAACGCAGGCGGATGTGGTGCCGGTGGGGAAAATACCTGTCTGGGGTCGCCGTGGGAGCTGGGGTCGCCAGGGCCTCGGTGCTGTTGGCCAGCGTGCAGTTGAGAGTTGACAGTTCCAGAGGAAGGGACTTTGTCGGTGGTGCAGGGTAGATGAAAGAGCCTGTGCCAGCCCAAAAGGCTAAGGTGATCCCAGCTAAAAGGCCTCCGGTAGCACCCTTGGCAGGTATAGAAAGGTGATGTTAGAGGTGACATGTAGGAAAATGAGTCCCTGCAAATGTGGATTGGGGAGAAATAGGTGCTGACGGGTCACAGTCTCTCTCTATGTAAAAATCAGCTGCATTCTCTCTCAACCAAGGTTAAAAACAAGACTCATTTATTGCCCTCAAGTAATAAGAGTAGAAGCAAAACTATGATGATCAAAGCTGCAGTACAGAGTTTAGTTTTGTTTCTGAGTAAACATGATGGGACTGCTCGAGGGGCAATATGAAATCCTGTTTCACCTGAGCTAGCAGGGGCAGAGCAATTGGAATCACTCTGCGCATCCCAAGGTGAATATAGGCTGGGGCAAGTTTTGAATATTTTTTTTCTTTTTAATGAAAGAGGAAAAAAAATCAGAAATAAAACTAATTTTTACAAAACCCCTCATGTGGATCTAATCACCAATTATTTCAGAGGTGGATAGAGTTGAATTCAAATAGGATAAATTCAGATGGTAGAAAGGGACCTCTGAACAGATCTTGGGTTCCTCAGGCTCTAAATCTGAAAAGCAGCCCAAAGACCGAATCTAAAATACCCAAGCAATTTTTCAAGAAGGAGTAGTTTTAACCAAACAACACAAAGAGATTTTCTCTTAACTAAGGATTACTTTTTTTTTTTTTACCTTCCAGTTAGCGCAAGGAAACACAATTCCCAGGGTAAATAATCCCAGCATGGGGCCCCCACACATCCCGTGGATGGAGAGGGAAGCCTGTGGATGCAGAGAAGAGACTGGAGCTTAGTTAGGGAGCATGTGCAGTTCTGGTTTGGGTCTGCAATTTTCAGTGGGAAGCGGTGGGGGAGAAAAGGCCAACAGTGATTTCAGTGCACAGTTAAAGAAAGAATCACACTCTCTATTGTTTCCCAGCAGTAAGTAAATAGTGAGGGAGTGGAGGGATTTATGATATTATATTTTTTTTTAGTTATTATTTTCCTAGTTATTCGCCTCAGCAGGGCCCACAGAAATTGTTCAGGTAATCTAGCAGTCCCCAGGGATGTCAGGGTTACTCAGTTCTTTGCATTTCTGTTCGTTCATGTTCAGTTTGTTGTGTTTGTGAAGCAGGAGGTACCTGGACGACTCCTCCCAGCAGGGATGCTGCTGCAGCCATTGAAGTGCACAGGACGCCGTACAATATACCTGGAAAAGATGGGGCAGGGAGGTTGTCAGTGCTGGTTAATAGCGTGGGCAATTCCTAACTCATCTAGTGACTGAAGTGACCAGGCAGGAGGAATTTGGGCTTTGATGCTTAAAGCAGCACACCATTAAGGACCTAGCGGCGTCTTGCATGAAGTTGGGTTTTTGGTTGATTGGTTTTTTTTATAAAACAGAACTTAGCAATGAAATGAATTTAGAAGTTATGCCTCGTGTAGAAATGTTTCTGTTGCCTTGAAATAACGCTTTTAATATAATCTAATGAATTAATTGAGCAATGATAAAGAACTTGGCTGTCTCCCTCTGACACCAGTTTTAACTTTGCGGCAGACAAAACTCTGTATGTAGCAGTCTCAAGGATAGGCCAGCCAAAGCTCCTCATCTGGGCTGACACCTTGGCATTGGGGGTAAAAATTATCTTTCTAGGTCCTGAGTACAAAACCTAAGTAGAAAGTAGAAAAGCAGGAACAGAGAAAGGTGGAGACCGTTACAGAGACAGATTAAGTACTGGTTTGGCTCTTCTGTGATCTTCACAAAGATCAGTAAAGGGTTATGATATTATCACAATACTTATAAAAGGGTTATGCTATTACTGCAATACTTGTAAATAGCATCTTAAAAATTCAAAACATTTTGGATGCTTGATATTTTGATGGTGTGGTTTTCATTTATGTTTTTACATTTATTTTTCTCTGAAAACTGAACAACTTACTTCTGCAATACTCTAAGTTCAAATACAAATGTCTTATTTTACTACTAAAAAATACTAATATTTAGTAATACTACTATAGAGTAATGTGGTAATAACCACATTGATCTTCTTTGCAATACAGGAAGATCATCATCAATGTGCTCTAGGCATTCCTGCTTTAGCAGGAGAGTTGGACTAGATGATCTCTAGAGGTCCCTTCCAACTCTGACAATTCCATGAAGATCCCAGAGTGTTCCCCGGTATTTTCAGTAGACAAAACTTTCAAAGGATTTTGAGTGCACCATATAGTGCATGTGCTTGATTTTCCTGAAGCATCATGCTGATATTCATCCCAAGAGTTTATAAAGGGTTGTGTTCCTGTGGAGGTTTCCTAAGCACAAGCATATTTCTCAAGTAGTGTCACTAGACAGTGCTCTTCACTACTCACAGAACTGCTCTCGGAGCCAAATGAGAGTCTGAGACTCCCAAGGCTCCAAGTATATGAAATCCTGCCCTATTTTCTCCTGTAATAATAGCAGCTGGGGAGTGGACACATTTGCTGTTAAACAAATGGATCCCACCTAGGGTACCTACATAAGCCTTTGCTGATCCACGTGCTCATCCTCTCAGAGAGGTTTGGGAAACCCTTCTTGACCAAGTCTTCAAAGGTAACAGTTGCTAAAGCATTGATGCTGGCAGCTACTGTGCTGTAGAGAGAGAGAAGAATGTTAAGTGAAAAGGAAGAAAAATAGCCTGAAATGAAGTTGTATTTTTAGAGTAACGCTGCCTCTTGTTCAGCATCAATATTATAAACTCTACAGTTCTTGGAGAGTATTTTTGCCCATATAACATGGATGCTGTTGAGGTGTCTGTCTCTTCTGTGATTGCTACAGCCCTCCTTCAGGCTGGGACAGAACAAGGTGAAAACTCATCCTGACTGACCCTTCAGTCTACCGAGCTGGAAAGAGGCTCAAAACATAGATACCGTTTCCTTACAAGTCAAAGGACGTGCAGTGACTGGTAGTTCTTTCACAAAATGTCTGTTCCGTTTTCTTGCCTAACAGGAAAATAGTCACTTAGCTGACTTTTAGCTAAGTGAATATTTGGTGAGTACCATCTCTGTGAATTTGTTGTGACAATAAGGCAGTGGCAATACCTACAGCACAGTATTTGGTATGGGCTGCCCTAACTGTTCTCTTAGTGTCCTGGCAGGAGCAGACAGTGCCTTTTATGCAGGGACTTCTTTGTTTGGTGTTGGGTTTTTGGTGTTTGGTTTGTGGTTTGGTGTGTTGCTTTTTCTTTTTTTTTTTCCCCCTGTTTGGATAGCGCCCTCCTGCTTTTTCTACAGCTAGCAGTCTCTAGAAACAGCCTGCTGGAGATTGACTCTGGGGCATTTGAATAATGTCACTGTGAACTTGATTCTTCTCTATTTCTTATGTCCCATGAAGTATTCATGTTTGGCCTGTAGAGGGTAGAAACTGCAATAACATGCATCTAGAAGAACACACAGTTCTAAAACTTCTCTGTGCAGACGTCTCTTTTCCTATTCCAACTCTGTTTCGTGTGTTAAGTAAAGGTAATTTTGGCATGAATAGTTACAAAGGTATTTCAGGAAGCTGGGCTCAGTTTTTCTACTCTTCTGCCTGTATTGATAATATTATTGCACCATCTTGGGATAAAGAAGATACTGGAAGTGGACCTAGACTTTGGCATGTAACTCCTCAAAGCACTACTGCTGCTTCCTAGAGTGTGCTAAGGAAAAGAGCTGGCTTTTCTTAGGGTTTCGTGTTTTGACCTCCTCCTGGGTCCTCAAGAAATAAACAGCACACAGCTAAAATGTCATTTTTTTGGATTCACAGACCTTAGTGTTCCACTGAAAGCACAGGCGACAAACAGTCCCGGGACTCCTGGCATCGAAGAAAAAATGTCCATAACAAAATAGGGCATGAGCTGGGGGAGAAGAAGCACAAGAGCAACACAAGGAATTAGTTAAGATTTTCCTGGGGAATGGAGGAGAAGTAGCTGCTTCTGAGCATGTTACTAAATCGTGGTTTTGTTCAAGTTCACTGGAGGTGTCAGATTTTGAACTAAGGGGATGTCGTTTGGCAGAAGCAGTCAGTCAGATTAGCACTGCAGGAGTGCCAGGATGGATGGATAGATAGATTCTCACCCTGATTCGGTAACCGCCTTAGTGCCTGAGTGCTGAAAGGTCATAAAGCATCTCGCAACACCTCTGCTGTCTCTATAGGTGCTACATCTGGGCCCAAAGCAGCCCCAAATTGCAATAAAGGGTATCTGTACCTGATCGGGTGCTGAAATGAAACTGGCGGTCCAAGGGTCACAGCTCTGGTAATGAGAGTACATCACCAAACCACAAAACACTGCACACATCAGGACTGTCCAAAGGCCCAGTAAATTCAGGTAGAGCGCCCTAAAACAAAGGAGAGAAACTGTTTCATAGAAGATAAACATAGGAAAAGCTGCTACAAGTTAGTTAGTCCTAATTTTTTAGGGGGATACCTTAATCTGAGATGTTACATTGCTAGCTTCAAATTATATTACTATCTGAAAGGCATCACCAGGGTAAGAAATTGTGTGTCCTCTAAGAGCGGATTTTGTCTGTTGGGAGTTGCTATTGCTGGATTTCCTTTAAGCCAGGCAGAGTATTATTTTGTGTGGATCCTGGTGCGGTTGCAGTGCTGCTATTGCAAAGTGACAGGCTTGGTTGGGTTTTGTTTGGGTTTTTTTTGACTGATCAATGAAATGGGTGTGGGTGGCAGCATCCTTTATAGAGCCTACGTCTGTCTGGGCATCACAGCAAGAGACCTTACACGAGGTTTCTGGCTCAGGCCAATTCAGAAGTGTGCTACTTGGACCTGGAGGTCTTTCAGGATTTGTTACCACTGACCTTCTCACTGTTGTGGGTTCCAAACGTTTTTCAGAGACTCAGTTTCAACAGGATAAATTCATATAATCTGTCATGACCTTAAGAAAAATTAGTACAATTGCAACTAGCAAAAAAGCTAACTGTTTGAAGAAAGGAAAAAAATTACCACACTTATGCTTTAGCCAAGTGGGCAAGCAATTAGTACTAATAATGAAAAAAAATCTGATTTTTTTTTTTAGCAAAGTGTACACCTAGCTGTGCATTTACTAATGCTGAATGTAAGTAAGGTAGTGGGCTGGAGACCTGTATGTCTGTATTGTGAAGTTTCACATGATTCTTTGCTATTGATTCTAATTATTCTTTTTCTAGTTCAGAATTTCAATAACTCATAGATGTCATTTTTTTCATTTACATCATGACTGGTACTATAGTACCCATTAAATCAATCACCACTTTGAATACAATAAATCTAAACGCAATTCCAACAAATACATTTTTCCAATAAAGCTGTAGGAAAGACAACAGCTGTGTGGGCATCTTTACCATGCTCTGCTTCTGAGGATTAATTTGACAGCCTGACCCCAAATTAATAAACTGCAAGAGGTAGATAACTGCCTGGTTTTCTTTCTGCATTTATTTATGTTGTTTAGGGCAAGAGGAAGTAAGCCTTTCAGGGCAAAATTAACCTACTACCACCCAATGGGGTCCCAATGTTTAATTAACATAACTGGCAAACTGTTAGTGTAATTCCATGTTAGTATATTTGATTTTTAGGACAGGTTAATGGCAGGTAACTTACAGTTTAGCGTGCTTTTCTGATTTGCAAGAAATGCATCTCTGTATTGTGGACTGATTAACTCCATAGATCCCTAGCCATGTAAAAGTTCCCCCAATAACAATTGTCCAAAAGGTGTGTCGTCTCAAAGGATCAACGTCGAAGCTAGGAAAGAGAAGGAGAAGCAATTCCGTTCACACCTGTAAACACACCTTTATTTAACAAGAGGCAGGTGGTTTTTCAGAAATGCCTGGTGTGTCCTACCCTACCCTCTGAATGGGAAGCACCACATTGGCAATATTCTTTTCCAGAGGAGACTTCTAATGTGTTTAGATTTAGATTTGGAAGTTGTTTTTTTTTTTTATTTTTATATTGGAACACATTACTGTCAAGTCAGGATGAACATGTATCACAGAGACCCAGTCAGAGCACCAGTTAACTGAGATAAATCACATTTATAAGGCTTTTTATGCTCAGATTTCACATCTGTGTCATATTGCGGCAATAGACCTGCAAGACACCCCGCCTGGGACCCTGTCCTCTGCAAGGAGAAGAGCTGCTTACTAAACTCTCAAAATCTTCCAAACTGTTAGTTACGTCATCTTGATGTGTTATTTTCTTTACAAGAAACTGCTTCAGGTGCAGCATTATCTGTTCTTAACAACGAAATGTTATTACTCAGTAATTTTAACCAGTACAAGTATGTCTTTATGTCTTGCATCTGTCATCTTTGCAATTCTGCTGATCTTGATATGTCCAGCAGATAACATTTGACTCTCCTGCTGGATTCTGTTGGTGACTTGCCTTGACCAATGAACTTTTCTATCAAGGCCACAAACAGCCGAAGGAAGTTCAGTTTGCTATCCCATTGCTAGCTCCTGTGGTGATTCTTCTTAAAATGGAACCTCTGTTCTATGAATCAGAAATAGAAAGATATATGCAAGTGGAAGGAATAATTGGGCTGCATTTGTAGAAACAGAAAGAAAAATGACAAAGCTCCCTTTCAGTTCAGCAGGGCTTTCTCTTAACCTTTCTGAAGGTATCAAAGAGGGGTTAAGCTCTCCTGAAGTTTAGCTGCATTCCCAAGAACTGAAGAAAGAGGGAATGGACTTCTCCGAGTCACCAAGGTTGTTCACTGGTAGTATAAATAAGTACTAATAAGTACTTTGGGCTTAGTGAGGATCAGGTTTCTAAACATTAAATATACAAAAAGAAAAGGTTTGCACCATTCATTTCTTACTCAAATATGTCTAGTCGTGATCCTTCATAGGCATTTTCCCAGACTTTGGTTGTTCCACCATTCAGGGAAGTTCCTCGAATCAGAACGGTCACAAAGCCAGCCACCATGACAATCATTTGAAATGCATCTGTCCAGACAACAGCTTTTAATCCTCCCTAAAATAAATAGAAACCGTATGTTCTCATCTTCTTTCCTGTTGTACAAGTACAGCAAAAGGTAGAAAGACCCCTTATTTCAGGAGCTCACGAGCTGCATGTATAGCATCTAGCAAATCAAGTCTTTTCTTAAACTTTATATTCTTCTATGAAGGTCTTATTTTTGCATGTCACA
Source organism: Gallinago jamesoni (assembly GCA_025769975.1). Lineage (NCBI taxonomy): Eukaryota > Metazoa > Chordata > Aves > Charadriiformes > Scolopacidae > Gallinago > Gallinago jamesoni. Next base: position 60,647,841 of record JAOQGH010000040.1, on the reverse strand, counting down.
AAATGACGTGGAGACTAAATTGTTTGTCTAAGCCATGTGAGAGTATTTGACCTCCAGTTAAATGCTTTTTTTTTTTTTCCTGCCTCCTTTATATGCATTTGAAGAACGTATGGTGGTGTGGAACAAAAGTTTAGGGAACACAAGGTGGCCTGTGTTTGTTCTTCCTGTGGTGCTCTGTACATGTCTCGAAGCCCAGCACTCCACAATTATCCCAACACAGAAAAATAACTCCAGAAAGCTTGCAATTCTGCTTTCTTCCATAGCTACTATCATATTTGATAAAATCTGTGCTAGAGAAATGTAATAAGCGTTTTCAACAAGGATGGGCTGAAATATTGAAAAAAATCCATTAGTGGCAGTGAGAACAGAACTTAGGTCATGTCCTGAGCCCCAGAGCTCTGCCGCTTCCACTGCCACGTTTATCTTCTGTGATCTGGAGCCTCTGGTGCTTCCTTATCTGGACTCTGCCTCCAGCTGTCTGGTTTAAACTTTGAGACATACAGCAGAGGATTTGAGTGGAAATACATATATAGATATATTTTTCTCCAAATAGACTAACTTGTACCACAGAGTCTAAAATAAATCTATCTATTCTATTACTTCAAACTTCAGTCACTCAGGCTGTATTTAGAAGCCTTCTGTCTGCAATAGCCCATCATGGATAAAGGATGGTTGAATTAACAACCTGTGTTCCAGCTGTTCGAACGTGCCTGTTACCTACCAGAGTGCAATAGAAAGTGCAGACCATTCCTGTTGCCACCACAGAGCCCCAGAGATCAAATCCAGTGACTGAAACCAAATAAAAACAAAAGGTTAGTGAAATGAGGGTAGGTCATTAGGGCGGTAACAGAAAAATTGTGATCCTTTAGCCTGGAAGGATGGGAGTAATTATTAATTTTTTTGTGTCTATTAGGAGCTTTCCTGAATTGTTCAGATTTCTTAACGCTACTGGGTACTGTTTTGCCTTGTTGATTTCTTGCAAATTGGATTTAACTAACTTTCAAGCGTGCAAAAGTAACATGCAAGAAGAATAATTGCACAAAGAAAAACATCATTCCTATGGGGCACAGCTTTATAAGCAATGCTTTCCTTCTGTTCTTAGTCCAGACTTTTCTCTTGAGAAATCAAGTTCTTCAGAGATTTCAAAGAGTCCTAAGGAAAAAAAAAAAAAAACAACCCCAAACTAAATTCTGTTCTCTGCGACTAAGAACAGTTTAATTTTAAAATATGCTGCTGTAAAACAAATATGCATGTTCGTTTTACTTCATAAAGTTACTTTATACAAGATATACACGTTTTTGTTTGATTTACATTGAAGTCTCTCCCACTGGGCGTAATTTATGAGGGCAAATCTATTTGTAAAGGTTCTCTTATTAGCAAAGTTAGCCTGGCCTAATAATGAATGAACGTGAACTCTCATGTAAAAACTCAGTTGAGGTTGAGAGGCAGGAAGCTTTGTGAGCTGCCTGAGAGGTGGGACTGGACAAACTGGATGCAACTCATGTGACAAACAATGAAAAGAGGCACCCAACTTCTTCCTAATCAATATTTGGTGAAATCAGGACTTGGGCCGTGGTGGTTTCTTAAGCCCTATGGCAGTAAAATTGCTCACCCCATCTGCCATGCTGGACAAAGTAACAGGGAATGGAGTTGTGCCTGTGGGAACCTGAACACGGGAAACAGGGAAGGGGGGGATCAAAGTACAGAATAGAGTCTTGGATCATCAGCTTGGACCGTGAACTTTGTCAGGATGTTGAGAAATTGTTCATTGCTAACCCCTTTGGGTGATTACTCAGTGCAAAGGAGAGCACCAGAGCAAATGCAGGGCTCCTGCTAGCGTGCCAGTGTGAGAGAGGTCTGGTGCAGAGCTAACGAGGTGCAGGCAAAAACCTTCTCACAGAACATTTGAGGAATTTTGTTTTGGACTTTATTTTCCTGAGTTCAGTTTGTTCTGGTTGTCTTGTGGTGTGGGTATTTGGGGTGGCCGTGTCGGGCAGTGTGGGAACTCACCTTGGTTGAGTGCCAGCGATGGAGCATAAACCACTATTCCTGTGTAAAGGATCTGAAGGAGAAAAAGTTCATGATAAAAAAAAACCACACATGTATGTGAATGCTCAGTGATAAAGCTTCTGTTTAGAGTGGTGCTCAGAGCAGAATACCAGATCTAGAGATCTGTTTAAATCAGCTTGTATTGTATATGGCTTTATTTCAGCCTTTACAAAATAAAAAACTTTTATTTAATTCTTTTCTGATGAAAAGAATTTCTTTCTCTGCCTTGGTATTACTTCTTTCACCCATTGCTAGGATGGCTGGATGCAAAAAATATCCTAGTCAAATGGAAAGAGGAGCTTGCAGAAAAACAAAAGCATCGAGGCAGAGAGAACTTGAATTGATTTTGCAAATTTAACTTTTCTTGTTCCACTCAATCCCTTTCAAAGTAGCTGGCTCAATGCCCTTTGTGTGTATGTTCTGACAGAGCTGAGGGAGAAACAAAGTCTTAAAGTCAATAAGCATTCAAATATATTGCTAAATATGGAATTAATAAAACTGAATTAATGTAGAAAGCAATGTCTTCCAATATCCCATCAAATTCCATCTTTCCATCAAATACATTAGTTATGTAGTCTTTTAAGAAGGTCTCTGCTGGAACTGTCATGGGCTGGGGGTACCTTGGCATCCCCAGGAGATGCCACGTGCAACAGCTTTCAAATGGCATAGCTTCACTTTGGTGTCATAAATGGGTAACTGGTGAACTAAATGTTCAGCTCATCTAGCACAGCTCATCTAGCTTTGCAAGCAAGAAAGAATCCACTCATTTGGAAAGAGAGAGGCTTCAAGGGAACATAATGAGACCAAGAATTTGAGGTGCTATGAGCATTCAGCACAACATCTGAGTGTCAAAAATGGCATTTTTAGCCCCAAACAGGAAAAAAAAAAGCTAGGAAGCCAACCATTCTTTCTTTTTAATGTTCATGGTCCAAGTGACAAAAAAATTAAGAAAAAAAATAATACTCATACTGTACAATAAAATGTTTTAATGTGCAGTCTGAGATGAGTCCATCAAAAGAGATGTTGAGTGAAATTAACATAATGAAAGAGTCAATGTCATCTTACCGTCTGCAGGATGTAGATCAATGTTGCAGCAAGACGGACAACCTTGTTAAATCTTAACTCCAAATACTAGGAAAAAGAGGAATCTTAGTCAGTTGCACACGTAGCACCTGTGACACAGCTATTAACCTTCTGTTCGCCCTCTGTAACAGCTTGCTATGCAAGTAAAATTACTGGCAACTGGCACTACTGCTATGTGTAATGAACAGGAGAGCATGATTGTTTATTACACATAGCGATAATTACATTTTAAGAAGTTTTCTTGTCTGTAGAAAGTACTAGAGATTATATCTTGGGTTCTGGTATTCAATATCTACTGCCTGTCAGGAATAACTGAAAAAGCCCGAGGGCTACAAGGAAAATAAACTTCAACTTTTAAATGAAAGTATATTCCAACTACACAAAGAGGAAACTTGAGGTCGTCTCTAAGAGAAATAGCATTGTTTGACTTCTGTAGTGACAAAAGCAGGGGTGGAGCAGATGGAGAAGTAGCAACAGAGACTTTCACAGTGCTTGAGGTAAGCTGGCTTTCTCATATCCTGTGTCTCAGTCTAAAGCCAAATTTGCACATCCTCGACAGGGAGCAGTGGCATTCTTATGGAATTCTATAGAGATGTAGAGAGTCATTCCCAAATATCACTCAAGCGTGGAGGTGTGTAGATCTCTAGCCCTCAACACCCTGAGTCACCACTTGGAGTCTCTCTGTAAAGTTGACCCAAAAAAGAAGAATATCAAAACTTCATTGCTAACCCTACAGCAGCCTCCTGCACAACCCCAGGTGGGGTGGGTCTCTCCTTGGGCCATAGTCCAAGTGTCTTCCCAGCAGATACAACGTACGGGCCGTACAAGCCTCTCTTGTCTAAGTCTCTAGGCATAGTACTTCCAAAGCAGTGGGTATGGGGCTCTTCTTTCAGGTAGCAAGTCATAGGACAAGAGGGAATGGCCTGAGGTTGCACTAGATCAAATGTCAGGAAAAATTTCTTCACCAAAAGGGTTGTCAAACGTTGGAACAGGCTGCCCAGGGAAGTGGTTGAGTCCCCATCCCTGGAGGTATTTAAAAGACGTGTAGATGTGGCTCTTAGGGACATGGGTTAGTGGTGGACTTGGCAGCGTTAGGTATACGGTTGGACTTGATGATCTTATAGGTCTCTTCCAATCAGGATGATTCTGTGATTCTTATTAATTTGGTTCATGTTTCTCTTTCTTGTGTCCCTTGCACAATAAACCCCACAGCTTTCCATATAAATAGCTAATTTATGTAACTTTTTTCCTAAAATAATTAATGAAGCCAGCAGAGTCATCTTTCCAGCATGCTTGAAGGGACTCACTGACTACAATGACACCTGTGGTGGCTCAGATGAGACATTCTTTGATCTTGCATCAAAACCAGCTAGAAAATGCAGTTAGTGGTGGCAATGGGAACCTGTAACTGAAATATTTCCAAATATCCCGGCAGAGCTGTTTGACCAAAGCCTCTCCTTGGGTTTGGACTTAAAGAACATAAGCAGCCTTTGTTACCAGGAAGCTCCTCATGAACTAACCTGGCTTTCTTCATCCAATTTTTTAGTTGAAACTGCCCACAAACAGAAGCCAACAAATTTGCGGCAGTTGAATAAAGTGACCAAAAGGATATTCCCAAATGCTGAGGATCTGTCCTATGGTTTTGCAGATGACAAGGGCTGCATGCTGTGCTCACAGCAATAACGTCACAAGGACTACTGGTATATTGTAATTATTATTTTTTTACTGCTTAACTGTCCTATGAAGAAAATAACATGTTCCAGGAAGAATGCCAGGCAAAATCTCTAGAAAATCCAGAGGTTGTTAATTTAATTTCCTAGAGAATCCCTGAATTAATTCTCCAGCCCTGACTTTTGGTGTTTTTGAGAGACCTGCCATCTTCTTCTTCTTTATCTCTTCACACCCTCCCCTCACCTTTTTAGCTATCAAATAGTCCATTTTTATAATAAATTGGATCAAATTACAAGATCTAGACCAAGCTTGAATTGGACACTATTGAATCTTGTTCTGAAACTCTGTCTTTAATACCTGCTCTCTAAACCAGAGTGGAATACTTATAAGAACAAAAACATTTGGATATACTTCAAATATTTTCCAGCCATAACTTAATTTGGTGCTAGTGTGTAAACCTGTTATCCTGTCTTTGCTACATTTGCATAACAGGAGCTCTGACTTTAATTTGTGCTTTGAACTTATGCACTATAAATAACTAGTTTGAACTAATGCAACCAGTTACTAAAAAATATTTCATGCATCAATACACTTTTTCTGTAAAATAACGCAGAAAATCTTCTGACAGATTTTTCTGTAGACATATCTATCCGTATGATGCATATACCATGGGAGCAATGCCCTTTTTTATTATTTTTACTTACCTCATAAGTGCTTGTAATGCCAGATCTGTAAAATACAGGTAGGAAAAGTTCAGCAGTAAAAATGATGACAAGCGCATATGAAAGAAAGAACAGCACAAAGGATGCCCCATAGCGATAAACTTCAGAGGGTGTCCCCAGAACGGTGACTGCTGACATGAAACTTGTTGTGAGAGAGAAGGCTATTGGCCCACACGTCATCTGCCTACCACCCACCAAAAATTCCTTAGAAGTTTTCTTTTTCCTCTCTTTAACTGCGAAAAAGACTCCAATGCTAGCACAGACTAAAAACAGTGCTGCGAAAACAACATAGTCCCAAACCACAAATTTTTTGACTTCTGGAGCCACAAAGTTTGACATAGCACCCGCTGGGCAATTCTCTGATGGAAGGTTCTGTTTTTCTGTAGCTGTTGCTCTAAACGGATCCACTCGGTTGACAGTAAAGTAGAAGCTTATCTGTAGCTCATCAAGGACAAATATTCAGCTTGGAGTCTCGTTTCTTTTTAATCCAGTTCACCTCTAAGGAGGCAAAAAAAAAAAAAAAAAAAAAGCAAAGGATGAGTTAGGAAGGTGCTGAATGCACTTAGACCCTAGTGCTACTGATGCTTCTGTCAGGCAGGCTGGAGCAGGGGACTTAGCTGTGAAATCTGTAGTACACTCCCTTTTTATCTCTGAGATTTTAATTTAAGGTTAAACATTAGCCTGGCACATTGACTTGACCTGACTCCAAGCATTCTAACCTCTCAGCTTTTTTTAAATAATAAAATGAGAGCAATAAAGAAAGAAATAAAGGAGAGCAAAATGAAGGAAAGCTCCGTGAACAGACCTATGACCCCCCTGGTGAGCTTGCTTTCAGAGGAGCAACTCCCTCGTATCATTAAAAACTAAACTTGAACATCAGTGATAGGATTCAGAATTGTCCTTTGGCACTCTAAGTATGCTCCCTGGTAGACCCTCTGGAAGTTTAGGCTGCTTTAAAGAATTGGAGCTTTTAGTGGTTAAAAGTAGCTGTCATGGCTTCCCCTCACCCACCGTAGCCCAGCCTTGGTGGGTCTGGGAACCCAGGTGGTTTCCAGATGAGTAGAAGTGTGGTTTGTGCTCCACTGAGGATGCCTTTCAGTTAGCAACTGACCGCCACTCACAGCAATTTTACGTACGTCTTATATGGGTTCATGTGCAAGGTGGCTTATTTTATTTATCCATGTACAGCTTGATCAGACCTGCATGACAAAATGGCCAAAGCAGACTAGAAAACAGCAAATCTTTTCTTTCTTAACTATATCTTTGCATAATTTTTTGAATTAGGTTTTCCTTGTGTGGTGGGTTTTTTTTGTGGGGTCATTTGTTTTTTTTTAAATAAGTGAGTACTCATTTTACCTCGATCTATGCCATGAGAATACATTTTCCAAAGAAGCAGGCAACGACTTGTCATCCTGAAGGATTAACTTGTGCAAATAATTAGTATGTGTGGTCACAGCCCTGAAGTAAGGAATTGAAAGGTGGAGGGTACATTTTGGAGACAATCAAGAGATGCAGTAACCTGGGGTAACCTTTAGCAGCAGAAGTCCTTTTCTTCAGCCTTGTCTTGGCTGGAGATGGATCCCCACTTCTCCTTCTTAAGTCATCAGTAAATGGAGTTGGATTTGCCATGTCAATTGTACCCAGCAAATCACTGAGTGTCCAGATCTGAAGCTTTGCCTATTCCTATCCATCTGCTCAGGAGAAAGAGGAGTACATGTGCACAACCTTCACTGCTTAACATGGAGTCAAAGAAAAATCTAGAAAAGCCTATGACTGGAACTGACTACTTCTGTCCGTATGTGCCATAGAGATTGTGAAATTTTTGTCATTGATTTTGGTGAGACCGAGGGTGGAAGGGGGAGTTGAAGTCTATCGCTGCTGCAGAATGTGAATTAAAAAAAAACAAACACAAATAGTAAAAATTCAACGATACTTCCTAAAAGGCACTGCTTCATTTATAGATTAAACACTTTTAGTTTTAAAAGTGTGAAATGGTTTTTGCGAGGTATGATCCAGCGCTCTGTGAAAGCCGGGATATCAATTAAAGGCACATCGGTGGCCATGGTACTTGTTTGTGTGCTCTAACCTGCGGGTAGTGCGATGGGGGAACCAGATGACAGAGCAAAAACCATCTTGTATTACTTTGGATCAGTCATCATCAGTGAGCCATTATAGGTAAATGCTCTGTAAATTCTCATCCAACCATCACACAGTAATTCATTTATCCTGGTGTACCCCACTTGCTGGTTAATATTTCTCTTTTGTACCGAACAAATGTCTTAAGGTGTGTCCACTCTCAAAAAAGCAGCAACTTTCATTTGCCAGATATTCCTTTGCTTTTTGGAGTAGTTTTTTTCCTCATTGTTTCTCTCTCTCTCTCTGGTGTGTTTTCTCTCTCTCTCTCTCTCTCTCTCTCTCTCTGGTGTCTTTTCTCTCTCTCTCTCTCTCTCTCTGGTGTCTTTTCTCTCTCTCTCTCTCTCTGGTGTCTTTTCTCTCTCTCTCTCTCTGGTGTCTTTTCTCTCTCTCTCTCTCTCTGGTGTCTTTTCTCTCTCTCTGGTGTCTTTTCTCTCTCTCTGGTTCTCTCTTTTTCCTCCTCAACCATGTAAGATGTTTTAATTCATACCAGCAGAGTCTGATGAATTGTCTCTGGGAATGATAAAAGCCAAAAGCCATGACAATGATGGTGAGGTTCTAGAGTCAACTATCAACCCAGGCTGGCAGGAGGCTAATTTGATGGGGTGTGAATGCAGGACATAGGGCTAACCGGGCAAACCACGGGCGTGCTTCTTCCCACAAACCGCAGCCGATCGCTACCTCGGTCACAATGACACCAAGCGAAGTCACAAAAAGCTGCAAAGAAACAAGCTTGAGGGTCTTCCCTCTTCAGCTCAAGGCACTGAGCTGCACCTTGTAAGACTGCATCAGTCTCACGTTCCTAAGAGGGTGGAGAATTGTTTGTGCCTGGGATAAAAATTTGTTTTAAAAGTATGAAAAAATAGAAAATAATGAAAGTTCATCTGTGTCAGAAGGTTTCAGTGCCGGTCATGTTACCAGAGAAAGTCGAAGTGGAAGATCCCTGTAACCACCATTCTAGGAAACATAAATGTAGTGTAATATATTATTACTGGCTTGAATAGGTTTTTTTAAATGGTCTGTTTGCCATCAGTTAGCACTGCTAATTAGCAGCTGGGCTAACTGCGCTGTCACACGGCGATGAATAAAGCTGCCTGTCAGCTCACATGGGCTCGGTGCATAGTAATTTGGGTTGGACTCTGGGAAGCTTTTCCAAACAACAAAATTCCTATTGGCATAAATGTAAGCCTAGAGATATTTTTTTTATTATTATTTTAAAATTATTAATGGTCTTTCTACCAGGAAAGTATTTTTTTGGATTATAGTATTTTACATAGAAAGTAGGGAAAAGCTAATGGGATAATAAACTGGAAATCAAGTTAGAAATGTAAATTTGTATATTATTCTACAGCTCTCTGATAATCTTTCATCATAGCTTCATTGTTTTCTTCAGGAAAGCCATTTTAGCTAACTCTTACATGGAATAAAAATACTATACCTTAGAAATACAGTGTCTGAAGGAGAAATATTACTTCAAAATAGCATGAAAACACTTGTTATTCTGTCATGATGATATTTCTTAGCTGGGAATTATTGAATTTTTTATTTCCCTGAAATAATATTTTGTATTCTATTTGTGAAAACTCCTGTGAAATAAGTTTTAGCCAGGGTAACCAAAGGAATAAGCTTGATTATGGCGTTTCCTCATCTTCTAGGAGATGATTAACAACTTCCAGAGCTTTAATTTGCTGAGTCCTTTTACTTTCTGTCCCTATTAGCCTATGATGTCAGTTAGATATTAATGTAATGATGATAAGAACAGTTTCAAACTGAAAAATCTGCCAGGTTTTGGTGCTGTTGTGCCACCCACATGGGATGGCATCACTTTGCATAACCATGGACAATGTTCATTGGGTCTAAACCACTAATTTCAAGGCCATGTTTGACCATCTTCAATGACTAACAGAGCTTTTCAAAAGTGGCAAGCACTTAAACTTTCTCAATGTGATGCTTTATGGGTAGATTTTTAAATAGCCTGGGGATATTATTTCAACTGTTCTTCATAAACCTCTATAGTACTCACTAATGAAGCCTACTGATGACAGGACTTCAAGGCTTTTGAGCAGAGAAAAGATGACCAGAAGAAAATATATAATCTGTAAAATCATTGGAAATTTTAAAAGTGAAGAATTTTCCAAGATTTATATTTTAATGTTGTGGTTTGAATTGGCAGTATCTTTTACCCCTAGGTTTTGGTAACAGTTTCACAGATGAAAGCATGTGAAAGAAGATTGTTTTTCATCAGTAATTTGGTTCTTTGTTTGGAATGGTACCCTGTCTTGAATATCCTCTGTGCATTACCTGCTTTTATGAATTTCAGTAAGACTTTTTAAGTGCTTTAGTCATGTATTTTGATATTTGGAGGGAATAAATATGTTTGCTCAAATGTAGTCATGTAGGACAGTGATTTCTCAGGCTTTTCTGCAGTGGCCTCTCAGCTTCCGTTAACCCCAATTCTAGCTCTGACCCTTTTCCGCCTGAAAAGAGAAACGATGACTTTTGTTGTAAGTTTCTACTGTAATCTAAATATTTCAAATCTTGTCATATCAGTGCTCACATAGATTCTTCAAATTTTAAAGTCAGATTTCAGCTTGGGTGAGATTTTTCCAGTAAAAAGTAGGGCCCTTTCGGAGAGTGAACCTGTGCTTAGTAGAATTCAATACATACAAGTATGTTTGGTGATTGTGTCAGCTGAAATAAACTCCTGAAGCAAAACTCTGCATGTTTTTTTGGGATTTCATTGTGTTATTTGGGTTTCTTGGTGGTTGTGTTTGTTTGGGGTTTTTTTAAATAATTTGAAAATTTCCTCTGGAACACAGTTCCTAAACTAATTTAGGGAACTGATGTCTATTTAAGAATTCCTTCCACTATGGTACCAGTCAACTTGTGTCTATTTATTATTGATAATGGAAAGACTGGAAATCTTTTCTGTAAAGTAATGGTGAGTAGGGGAGCTGCAGAAGATGCTTTGCTTATATCCTAGAGACTGAGAGTATTAATCAAGCTCACAAAAGCAACCAAATATCTGAAGAGAACATGTGGGGAGCTTTTTAATATTCTCTTCTTCAAATGTGCATATAAAATACCAAATTTGACAATTGCATTTCACATATTTTGTGTCTTTTTATCCTAAATGATGTACACAGTGCACTTCATGATCAAGTCAGACAATGTCTTCTAGTATGAACACAAACTGGCATGTATTCACCATCTGCTACACCAGTATTTCGAGTACATTTCTTGGTGGTGTTATGACTCCTTGGTATGATTCTTATTTCTGTAGCAGCTCCAAAATATCTGCTTTTCACAGTTGAATATTGGTAGCTATACTTGCATATTGCACTGTTCTGGAAATAATTTTTTCTTCTAACTGCACCTTTTCTTGATATGAGACCTTTCCCTTTGGAGTAAATTCCAGTTTCAGGTGACAGGAGTCATCCCTTTCTGAGACCAGACCAGCATCGTGCAGTCTGATGCTTGATGATCAGACCATGAGAATTTTCACTGGTTTCAGCTGAGTTAGTCCGTCATGAGTATTTTTGTCATGAGTGACAGATCCAGGACCTAAGCCTTGATCACAGACTGATCATTAGTTCTGACAAGAAGTAAAAATGAGTTCTTATTTCTTAAGTGCCTTAAAAATTTTGTAGCTTCTGCACGCACTTTTGGTGCTTGTGTTTAAATTTGAGTCTGAGATTTGTTCATTGTTATGAACATAAGAGTAATTCTGGAAGATAATGTCAAATCACATGTAAAATTGGATATTGATTTATTGATGCTGATCCAAATGCTTAGATCTATACATATTAAAATACATCTGATTTAACTTATAAAATTAGGGTCACCTTGTGGGTGCATTCTTTGTATAGCATCCATAAAGAGCAACAGCCTCTCTTAATAGCATTATGGAAAAAAAATACATTGCATCTATTTCTCTAAGCAAATCCTTTCTAACACCTAGACTAGAAAGTTCCTATATTTAGTACACATTGGTTTTCACTAAAAGCATTAAAACTGCAGCTGTCAGGTAAATACCCGTGCAGTACTGAAGTATTTGAAAAACATTTTTTCCTCCTGATAATGCAGATAACAGGATCAAGCCTGGAAATAAAGTGTTTTGTTATGTAGTAGGCGTGTTTTACTCTACACTGTTATGGAATAATTTTTCAGCTTCCTTCTTGATATTTTTCAATATAGCGCTGTGAAAAACTCATAGAAATAGGCACTGGGAGATTTAAGTCATGTTTAACAAGGTGGCTGAAAAAAATACTAACTACTCCATTGAGGAAAATTTATATTTCTGACAAAATACACTGAAAATCAAAGGTGTATCATTCAGAAGTCTCCGTTAAACTTACAGGTCAGCATCTTTCCTTGATGGTGAACTTCGTCTTTTCTTAAGAGGCTCCTCTTTAATGATTACTCCTTCCTCAGAAAGACACATTCAGTTATCTGCACAAAGATCATTATAACCCGGTAATGTGGGGAATTGGAGGTCTTGCTCATAGTTTCAAAACAGATCGTTCCCCAGGGACACGGAGTCCTTCCTGTGGGATCTCTCTTCCCCAGCAGCACCAGGTCACGGCAGGGACTGCAGCTGGTGGCGAAGTCTTATCCCACCCCTCTGCTTCATTTTGCAGCTTGGGATGCAAAGTTTGCAGAGTTCCTTGCAAAAAGTGTTTGGTTAGGACTGAGAACTGGGTTCTCTTGTGGGCACAAGCCGGAACGTAGCAAGTTCCATTCAAATCTGAGGAAAAACTTCTTTCTGGTGAGGGTGCCAGAGCCCTGGAACAGGCTGCCCAGGGAGGGTGTGGAGTCCCCCTTCTCTGGAGATCTTCAAAACCCCCCTGGTCTTGAAGTCCTGAACAATGTGCTCTGGGCAATCCTGTGTTTAGCAGGGGAGTTGGACTGGATGATCTCTGGAGCTCCCTTCCAACTCTGACAATTCTGTGATTCTGTTAACGCTTCTCTTCTTACCCTTCCCTGAAGGGCCAAAAAGTGGAGGGGGGTGGGGTGGGGGGAACAACTCCTGGAGGGTACCCTGAAATAATATGACATAAAGCGAGCATTAGGAGCTGGAGAAAATGTATTTGGCTTAACAGAAAGCAGGCTTTGCCCCTCAACAGTAGAGAGTAGGGGAGTCCACGAGTGGTGCCACGTTAGCCTGTTTCTGTGAGAGCTGAGCGTGTGCTCTGCACCTCACGGGAAGCTGGACGTGTGAGGTGCTGCCACAGCAATCGCTTGAAATCAGGAAATCAGGCAAAGGGACGTCATAACAGCATGAATAGCTGTAAAAAAAAAAAAAAGTCTCTGGAATTTGCTTATGCAAACAACTACTCGTACATCTGTTTGTTCTTTTTGATAAGTCGCTTGGCTTTTTATGTGCTGTTGACCCAAGGTTAGCAGGGACACTTTTATTTTACGTGTTCTGGGAAATGAGAGATGGGGATAACTTGAGGAAAGGTGTGCCCTGCTTATCGGGGGGTAGAAGGTGCAGGCGGGGGAAGCAGACTGCATTTTGGCCACAGGCTGAAGGGAGGGTCTCTCGACAGGTCTCACAAGGACCCCAGCTCACAGCAGGACCAGGTGGTCTCAGCAGGGTGAGCCCGAGAAGCATCTCAGAGATGCCCCAACCATCATGAACCATAGTGGAGGAAACAAAACCTCAGCTCGAGGCAGACATCAGCAGCCCTTTTTTGTTTTCCTTTAAAGGTCTGTAATTAAACAGCTCCAGGATAATAACAGAAGTGAGCATCTTCCTGACACTGAAGAGAAGTGTTTGCTGTCAGCCCTTGCCCATCCTGCGGGCACTGGTGCGTGGTTTGGCTTGGGATCCCCAAATCCCAGCCATGGGGCCGTGGGTTGGGATCACACGCTGCATGAAAATTTTTAAATTTGATTTAAATCAAAGCCAGTTGCAGCAAAAATGAGCGTTCCATCCTGCATTTACTGAGCTGCTGCTGCCTTCCCTGCTTGATGCCTGACGAAGCTTTTTCTGTCACCGGGCATGGAAAAGGAGATAAATGGTGCTGTTGCCCTAGGTAGCAGCTTAAATCACAGAGGTTTTGCTTCATCATTTATTGGCGATAAGTTTCTTATATGGTGGCAAACATGCCAAATATCATCTCGTGTTTGACTGCATCTGTGTCTTTTTATATAAAAACATAATTGGCTACCTGGTTCCCCTCCTTCCATTTGGTGCCTCCCTCCATGCATATATGTACGTATAAAAACCATAAAGGTATGTTTGAGAATTAGAGGGGCCGTGGAGCTTCGGTGTGTGTTTCTTCTTCCATTCATCATGTTGGTTTTATGTGAGATTTTTATTATTTTTTTTTCCCCTTGTATATCGAAATACTAAAGGGTGGTTCTTGGAGTAAACTGCAGGGAGCTGAATGTTATTTTTATTCAGTCTGAGTCATTTATTCATTTGAAAAACTTGACTCTGAGTACACATGTTGAACAGTTTGGGAAAGCTAACCCCTGAAGTTAAGCCGGGAAAAGAAAAATATTATGATAGTAGAATGTGGTCTAGGAATGGTAGTAAATTAGACATTGAAATTAAGGACACTGGAAATAAACTTAGGTTCAGCAATAAATTCTGGAACTAAGTGTTTGCTATGTATGAACCCCTACAGTGGAGAATATTTTGTTCAAGAGATACGATGTTCTTTTTCCTCACGTGACAAATGAAGGGTTTTATACACATCCTTTAAGAAGAAAAATTTCTCCTTTTATCTTATTTTATGTAAAGGAGAACAGGAGATCTCTATTGCGTCTTTGCTCTATGGTGCCTTGATCAACAAGCAGCGGAAAAATCAGAAGTGAAATAAATCTTGTCTGTCTCCTGCGGGCTTGAGAATATATCAATTGCTTTGCTTTTATTTAGTGTTCCTCTTCAATCTGTGGCAGGGTAGCTGAAAAATTCAGGGTGTCACTTGCTATCGGGAGTCCGATAACTTAACAGCCAGCCAAAGGGTTTTGGACAGAGGGATGGCAGGAATCTTTTTTTCAGCCTTTTGGTTTTGCAACTTATCTTGCTGCTTCTCCCTACTGCACCCAGCACAGAGTAGCAGAACACAGGAGTTTTGGACAATCTGTTTACTTCTGTCATTTGGGTGTTTCCTTGCTTGTTTCAAAGCCTGGTTGTTTTTGTTTGGGGATTTGTGGATTTTTTGCTTTTTTTTTTTTTTGTTGTTGTTGTTTATTTTTATTAACATGTTTGCTGGTTTATTTTTGGTGTTGTATTGCCCTGTGACATCTGTGGAACAGCAACTCTGTTGCTTTCTATTTGGAGGAGTGAGGGGGAAAAATAAAAGAGAGGCAGCTGTCTCTTCTGGTTTTATTTTTCGAGTAGGGTTTGTCTGCGGGTGAGGGACTTGGAAACAGGATTTCCGATTCGATGCCTCACTCCTGCCGACTGGCCGCGTGGCTCTGGATTAGTAATTCGGGCTTTTATTGTCTTTTTCCACAGGAAAATTAAAAAAAAAAAAAGATGAGATGCTTAAATTGAGACGTAGGAAAAGGCATGACTCACCTGCCTTTTAACAGGTAGCCAAAGGTTACTGCATCTAGTGGTGCTGCAGGGGGCAATGTCTTCAGGTGGGACCAGACCCTACCTGCAATGCAAAAATATCTGTGTTGCTGTATCCCTACTCTTCTTCTCAACGCCATCAATAGATTTCGATAGGTGGTTGGAGTTACAACCTGGAATACCCTTTACAAGCTGTAAACCTTTGATTTTTAACTTTAGGACAAGATGTAGGATACTTTGTTTCCAAAACGTTATCTAATCTGGTAATTTAATTATGCCAGTAAGAGTGAGGACTCACAGAAGTGCTGTTCCTCTTAACCACCACATCATGCGTTAAACAGTTCAGAATTCATTTTGAGATGTCCACAGTTCCTTATAATTTTTCTCCAGAGGGCTTGGTGACTAGGCACAGCTCCATAAGACAGAAACAGCTGATACCTGATGTCTCTGGAGGAGAAATGAGATAGGAACAGTCCAGAAATGATAATACAGAAATTGGAACATAGCTGTGTTGAAGGCTCGGACAGTACTGGTTTAAAATAAGTACCTGGGAATGAGTCAGTGTTTTCCCTTTGGGACTATGCGTGAAATTGGTAAGAGGGGGTTTGATCTACTTTTGTATTGTTCTGATGGAGACTCAGTGTGATTAAGCATCTTGCTTACAACTGAGTAGCAGTAAGACTATCAGTCTTGCACTTTGCTTTCATCCTTACATCACAACTTTCTCAGCAGTTGGCTAATTTTAAAAAAAAAGGACAGAAGGACTGTATATCATTTATTGCATTCAGACCTTTATAATTGGGGTAAAACATCTGTATCAACACCATTTTTCTGTTTGTGTTCCACAATGCTCACATTTCTCCCAAGCACCGATATTTTTTTATTATTATTTATTATTTTCTGGTTTTGTTTTGCTTTACCCAAGGACTTGTATTGCATCTCATCTACAGTTAAACTTTGGGGAAAAATACATGTTTCTGTCATCTTTAATATTTATGAGCTCTGACAGTAGTTTCCCCAGCACAGGAGGAAAGTGTGTAAGGGATATTAGAGACTTTGGAAAGGGCTACTCTGTGCGTGTGTGCATCTGGTGGGCGTTGGTATAATTCACTGCGTTGGTATATCACATACAGCAGCTTCTCTATAAAGCCCATAGTGGGCCCATCGCGAGCAGTAGCTGCTGTTGTACGCAAGAGATCTCTTCCCTCTTGTTTAGGGTTTTTCTCCTCTTCATGTTGCGCTACAAAGGTGGGATATCCTGAAGGATTATGCAGCAAACAGAGTAGTTGCTCCAAGGTGGAGCTTGGGAGGAACCAACCCAAGATCTTGGGAAGAAAGCTGGGGGCAGAGGAGGGTTTGTTCTTGGCTCTTACAGCCTCATGAGAAGGTGGAGGGACTAGACCAGAAGCCAGAAGCCTCCTTGTTGGTGCCCTGCTTTAAAACTGCGTAAGCAGGTGGCAAATCCCATATTATTTCCAGGTTTTTATTAGATGAGAGAACCTTTCTGGCTCATATTTTACTGTTTAGTATCTACTCACCTTTCATTTCTCTTCCGTAGCAATACAGTCAGGCGCTCTTCCTCCTCCTAAATTAGAGCCCATGCTCTGTCTGAACACAGACAAAATCTCCCCTTCCTACACTGATGATGCCTGCTACTTAAATAGCAACATTTAAACAAGGAAACACACACTTTTTAATTTCATATATTGAAGTGACTCCTCTTCTTTGGGACAACACAAGTAATTTTCTATACAATTAATTGAAGTACAGCTGGTAATCCAGTGGTTTGGGGGTTCAGTTGATTTTTGGAGGGAGGAGGAATTATCATTACGAACCAATACTCGGTGGCATCGGGAGAACTGGGGAGGAGGACACTCTGTCACCTAATTCTCAAACTGAGCGTTTACCGTCTGTGATGCTTTCAAATACGTCAGGATCTGGACAGCCTTGAAAAACGTGCAACTAGCTGCAAAAAGTGTTATTGTGATAGGACTTGCCACAAATTCAGAGTCATAGGGTGAATATTATACATAAGGAGGTAGATGAAGGATTGTTTTATCTGAGTGAAATACAAAACTTTATGGAAGGTGACGAGAAGACTGTAACGTGGAGGACTTAAATCATTGCCTTAAATTAACAGGGCTTCACTCCCATTTCTTTTGCCGATGAACTCAAAACTCATTCCCGTAGTTGTTTGGCACATTCAATCTCACTCTTTATGCCTTATAATAACTTAATAGAAAGTACTAAACTCAAAACCACGTCAAGTTTTGATAGCGGTTCCTCTGTTGTTTGGAACAATTCAAGGCAGGGATATGTCGCATCCCAAATTCAACAACTTCCCACAGTATTAAGTAGAATCAATCAGTATTAAGGAGATACCTCTTTCTTATTATTTAAAAGTTCATAACCTATTTGACACTTAGGGGATAACTCTGCTGGTGTCTGGCATGCCAGCAACCCAGTTCATTTTTGGCTGTCCAGCATCTCGATTCCCTAACCTGGCTTTTACAGGTGTGGCAACCATCTCAGTAGCAACAGTTGCATGCGAAGAAAGCTGTCAAACACTTGTCAAGACTTTGACTGGAGTTATTTGAATTTAAACGTTTAACATAGAGAAACCAAAATTAATTTGGGTTTTGGTAAGCAATAACCAAGAATGGAATGTAGGAAGCTGTTCTAATATTAAAGTAATTCCGAACATAACTTTAAGGTAATGCATACATTTGATGGTCAGTGAAAGATTTTATGTGGCTATTTCTGTTCCATATGAAGTTTCCGTGAAGAGGGCAGGCAATGCCCCACACCCCTTCATCCCCTCCGTTGAACTGAAATGTGTCAGGAGATTGCTTTCCTTCTAGGAAATCAGCTGCCTGGATTTGCCATGTGATGATGTGAAACAGAAGGAAAATTATTTCCTAAGACAATCTTAGGAAATGTTTGGAGGGAAAAAAGTTCCACATACTTATCTTCTATAGCATCTCAGTTTGGAAATACTGGAAACATATTATCCTCAAGTTATCTCAAAATGAGATACTGCTACCCAATCTTATAAACTCTGAATTCTTCACATTTTTGGTTCAAACTCTGCTTTCATTTAGGTCCTATGTAAGTCAGTAGGAAACATTTTGAAAACAATGTAATGGCTTTTTAATTCCACAGACTAGTGTGCACAGTATTGTACTCAGTGCCACAATAAATGTCAGGATACATTATTTTGATTCAGAGACAATGGTATTTTAATCAATTGCACAGCCCTCTATACATACGTAACTATAAATCAAGTTTCTCTCTCAATATTTACCAAATGAATTGCCAAAAAGCCAGTGACGTTCACCACAGGAGCAACTTGACAGTGGTGGTTACCATACTTTGGCAGCTGATATACATTCTTACAAATGCATGCCTTTCTCCTGCTCAACAGAAACACATCACATCTGCTAGTTATTAATTCTTGATATTTTTCATAGGCTACTACACTGTGTTTTAATCCATCAGTGGATGAAACCCCTGGTATTAAATCTCATACTGGTGAGGAAAATCTAGTGCATCAAACCATAACGGCAGACTTTGGGGCATATGAAGAATATCCTACAACTTATGATGTTGTATTTATTCTTTTACTATTTTGTCACGTCCCCTTTTCCCTTTTTTCTCCTCCTTGTCTCCAGTCATTTTTTGCCTTTATGAAAGTTGTAAATTCTCTAGGGAAAAGGACTATTATTATTTCCCACAGTGGCAGGGCTCCAGTCCTGACTATAATTGCATGGTTATATTCAAGTACAATCTTAGTTTTAAGTATTTGGGTTTAAAAAAAAATAACCAAAACCAAAATAAAACAAAACAAACAAAAAACCTCCCCAAACAAACAAACCAACAACAAAAAACTACTAACAACAGAAAACACCAAACCCCCAAAATACACACTCACCAAAACACCATTAAAGGTCAGTTTGATGCATCGAATGGAAGTATTTAATCACCAGTGAAAACACCAGGAAAAAAAATGTGTCTACTGAAGAACAATGGCCACGTTTATCTCCTGCAACATTTGGCAACTGCAGAGAGCCAACGGGTGGAAGGAAGCCAGCACCTGTAGAAATATAAGGAGATCCTACAGCAGAGAACAAAGGAAGACACACAGCAATTGAGAGGGAGTAAGTGTCAAAGAGGTCTCAGTATAATTCCGTTTTTTTAAGACCGAAAAGTAGTTTAAAAACTGCTGACGAGTTCAAAACTGCTTATGACCATGACTAAAGCAGCTCTGGCAGAGCTGATGTGTTGAATTCATTAGAGCTCCACTCAGTTCCGCCAACTTTGCATCTATCTCTTCTGTCTTATTGTTGTTTTTTGTCTGTTCATTTTAAGAAAAACCTGTAAATCCGACTGAAATCTGTTGGAGTCCTTACATGGACACAAGGAGGCCTGAGGTCCCATCTCACCATGCCCGAGACAGAAATGGTATCCTAAATTGTTAAAGCAAAGCAATCTGCAAGTCTGATTTAATCCACAGTGTTATTGTTCAGTCTATACCTTTCATATCAGTAATGGAATTAGCGTAAATGTCATTGGCCATTTTCAGAAGAAGGAAATTAGAGATTCCAGTGTCCCTTGCTCAGAAGATCTCCCACAAAACACCTTGAAATTTTTTCTCAAGGAACTCAGTAGTGTCCTTGATCCTGCAAAACTTTCTATTCAGGCCCTTTGCAATGGTAAACGTGTGTGGGTGTCACTCCTGTGAATATACATCACTTGCTGAAGCCCTTTGTAAGGCACAACAGAAGGATCAAGGCAAGAGCAGATCCCCAAGGGGCTGTGATTAAAATCCACCATACAGGGTAGAGTATGGGGAAAAGAAGACTGCTTTAGGTGCTTGTAAAATTTACAGGGTCTCTTGGTTGAGGTGTTGGTTTTTTTTCGTTTGTGAGGTTAAGTTTTAGGGCAATGTCACCATAAAAGGAACAGTTGTGACCCGTACTTTATGGAACTACTTACTGGACCTTTCACTGGGATTGTTTTAAATTACTGCTGTTTCTTTAAAACTCTGAGTGTTACAGATGGCGTTTTCAGGGTCATCATAAATAACTAGAGCTGGAAAGCGTGGATGTGTAAGATGCTCTGCTGCAAAATGTTGCTTGGTGAGCACTTGATAGTTTACAAAAAAAAAAGGCAGGGGGGATAGGTCTCCTGAGAAATGTTTGTATGGGAGCACAGCGAGCCTCAGGGTCTGTGTCTGTGTTACACATCTCTCCAAACCAATTCCAGAGACAAAGTCATTGCCCAGGGAAAGCAAACCAGATGAGCTGGTTGCATCAGTCAAATTTCAAGTGAAGGCAATGTGTTCACGTGTGTCTACCTGCCGTTAGCAGCTGACAGGGACATGGAAAATACAGAGCGTTTAATCGTAGGCGCTTCCCACGTTATTTCTGGAGGACGTCAATATGATCTGTGGTCTTATTGCTCTGGAAAACTAGGAGATGTAGAAAACGCGTCAGAAATTTTGCTGGGCAGATGTCTTCCCTGAGTAGTGGGACAGCTGCTGGTGTGTCAGGTAGATGGAGGTGTGTAAATTTCCCAAAAAATCATACTTTTATTGGAGTATGCTTTATTCTGCAGGGCATGGGACATTTGTGTCTGGGATTTTAAAGGTTGCAAGATTACAAACTCCGACAGATATAAATGCTGAAATCTGCTATTTTTTACCACCTTTGGCCAAGGTACTTAAAACTCACTGGTAGAGGTCGATCATTCAGATGTCAGGATTGGATTCCTCACTTGCAGCCTGCTTACTGAAATGGTTTTGTCATTTCAATTATTAATAACAACATGGGACTAGAGGAGATAGAAGTTGACTCCTTTTAGTAGTACCATGTAGACACACATGATATAAAAAGATGTCTTCCTGCACTAGCCTAGGCAGTTCATAATTCTTGTTTTTTCCAAATGAGTATATTTGCTATAACACTTCTTGCGTGTGAACCGCTTGATTGAAAGAAACCCAAATCTAATCTTTGTGGTGTTGATTTTTTTCCCTAATTTAATGCGCAAGGTAACCTCTTACAAATGTTAGTTTCGAAGCTGTAAGAAAGAACGCGTTGCTCTTCAACTTCCAAGGTGTTCGTGCAGATCTGTTATGTAAAACTTTGTATTGAGAATGGTTGTCCCAGTAAGACCCAATCCAGCTCAAACGAAGTGTGTTCACACACACAGGCAATCTGCCTGGGTGGTCACAGCTGTTTGTGATGGTCTGTTATTTACATATTTATCTTCTTCTTTACGATATTTAAACTGTCTCTGTTAGGGCTCTAGCCAGGAATTTGGGAGTTTTAGCAAATGTTTCATGCAGCTATTCCTCATTCTTTTCTGCACCAGAAAGGAGGAGTTCTTAGGGAACTTGGCAACAGGCTGAAGCCTTCTCTTGACACCCACCCAGAAATTGTGCCACAGAAAAGGGGAGCTTTCCCCCAGGCTGGGAATCAAATGCTCAGCTCTTTGTAGCGTTGTGCCGTAACGTGCAGAAGTCATTCTTCGTGTTCCAGATGGTCCTGGCTGCATGGTGTCATCTTCAGGTACAGGAGCATAAATTCATTTTTCTGTCCTCTGTTCTAACAACTCCTTGGGCAGACAAAATAACCCAGCAGGAAATAAGACACCATGCTGAAAAATTGTCTGCCTTTTACAGTCCTCTGTCTGGAAAATAAATCAGGTAAGAAGAAAAACAGTAAATCAGGAGCAGTGGGGACTTTAAAAAATGAAGTTAATGGTAATTTACTTAGGAGAGGAGATTAAAGAAATGATCTTTCCTTCTCCATTATTTTTTTCTGTGGACTTTTAAGTGACTTTTTCGACTCCCATCCTTTCACTCCTCATCTGGAAAAAAAAAAAAAAAAGGGAAAAAAAATATTACCACAGAGCTTGGAGACCTTAGCATACGGATCACGTAACCTGTTTTTCCAATTTCATGAAACCCCTGTGTGTGTGTGCTGATGCAGATATGCACGTGTGCCTTAAGTGTGGAAGCAGATCATGTTTTCAATAGTCTATCTCTGTCTGAGTCTTGCAGATGAGAGCTGGAAATATAGTTTGCTCCTGCACACCAGGGCTTTGATTCTCCTGCCTCAGTAGACAAATCCTATTAAGGTTGATGGAGACTTACTGATGTCTTGATGCTGGGGGGAAATTTAGGTTCCTACCCTACTTGTTATGTGGCTCTTAAAAAAGGGCTGAAGACTGGACTTCATGTGCAAGGATGACTACAGGGATTATTTTAGTTTTCTTGTGTACAATAGGTAAACTTGATTATAGTAGTCCCAATTTTTTTTAATGCAAAATCTTATCGAAGAGCCCCTATGACTGCTGTCACGTTAAAGCAGCCTGGGTAAAGCCTTTGTTTTCTTTTAAAGTGCTCCGTTGTCTCAAGAGGGACTGGAGATATCACCTGATTTTTTGAGGCACAAATTTATTTAATCTAAATTATTATTGCAGATTAGAAGCCATGCTATCCTCCTATTTCAGGAGTGATTTTTACTGACTTACCCCTGGGGAGCACCAGGGTGTCCCCAGCCACATGCTTCTTGGAAGCACAAAACATTGTCCCAGCTCACTGGGGCCAGCAGAATCTCAAATTAATAACTGTCACTGGTTAAGCTGGTTTGAAGTCTCCTATAGAGCGATGTGCTAAATTCATACCAATTTAAATAAGTAAAATAAAGTTGAGTAGTGGTGGTTTAATTAAAACTTAGTGTGTTATGTTCACTGCAGAAATGTCTCATGCCACTGTAGAAATGCTTGTGTTTAGCAGCAGCTCCTGTGTGTGTCTAGAAAACAGGATAATCTCAGAAAAAAAAAAATGAGGGGAGGGATGAATCTTGATTAATCAGCCAGTTTACAGGCATGATTATCATGGGTTTTGAAAGGACATGGAGAAGGCAAAATTTGGAGGTAATGAAAACCAGCGAACTTTCCCAGTTCATATGAGGTTTCAGGACATTTAGATGGCTATAAATGTGGTACCAATATTTCAATAATTGTTGGGGAGTGGAGGGCCAGTATGAAATGCTTCAAACCATCAATGTAACATCTGTATCGTATAAAAAGCATGGAAATAATACTTAGGGGAAATCCAAAGACTACATATGTTGTAGTTATAGTGTAGCAGAAGATGAATGTTCCTAAAGAATGAAAAGTTTACTGCTAGTTGGTTGGTTGGTTGTTTTTTAATTGGTACATGCACTAAGATATAAATGTGCTGTAATTAATATTGCGTTTCAAAATGAGCCCAGTAAGATTTCAGCATGAGAGACTTTCTGTACTGTGAGCAACAGATTAGGGACAGTGTGACACAGAACTAAATCACAGCTGGCTCTTGTTCTAGCCTAGGTGGTAACATCCCCCTTCTGGAAATTCACCCCATCCTCATTAATGGCAAAATTCCTGTGACTATTAGTTCAGATTAGAAATCATATTGTAATGAGAATATGTTGTGATCTTGCTGTACTCTCAATTTTAAATATTAACAAGTTCTACACTTTTACTCTACAAGTTTTTAAATAACAGAACAACTGTAGTCACAAACATTTGCTTGTAGCTAATTAAGTATTATAAGAGCTGTGGTTTGTGCTATCATAACTAATTACATTAACTAAATGGGAAACATAACTGCTTCATCATCCCATGGCCTCTGCTATACTTCAAGAAAATGTGAGTTGCTGTGAATATTTTCATGCCACCAGCTTTATCCAAATCCTTCTCAAAACCACTTCAGCAGGAAATAATGACAGCTTGAAAGTCCACGAACAGCTTTTGAATAAATCCACCATGCTTTTCCGAAATTGACTGTGAAGTATTGTATTCCTCTATCTTTTGTTAGGGTCATAGTGTATTGCAGGGAGAGCCGGACCAGCAATATTTGTTGTTCTAACAGGAGAAGAGGGTTGGCCAAAGCAGTGTCATTAGCCCTGACCTGCTGAAGAAAGCTGGAGGGGTGGTTTCATTTCCCAGTCCACCTTTTCTCTCTCATGTCCATTTTTTTTGGCTGATGCATGGCTATCTGCTTTTCACCATCCTTCTGTGGGGCATCAACTACAGAGGGCCTTTGTCTCCTCTGAGGTCTTACAGAGTTTTTTCCAAACACGGTTTTAAAAAATCACTTTTCTTGCCTGAGCAGACTTGGATGATAAAGCCTCCATGGCACAATACTCTAAACATATGTGTAGTACTCCTACAAGCTTGTTCACAGCCGGTCCAGATTTTGGTTCTATGTATAGTGCCTTGGATCTGGGGCAAGGGAATACTGTCAAGGCTTGGGCAACATTTGGTCCTAATTCGAAAATAATTCAAGCTGCATTTAAATGCTTACTTGGAATATCTCCCCACTTGGAGATTTTATGCTGGCAGTCACATGAGTTATCTAAATTGTAGAATCATGGAAAGTGTATTCTTGTTGAAAACTGGCTCATTTTATTGTACACTGGCTAAAACCCAGAATACATTGGCTATGAGGTGAACTTGTTCAAAATGGAAAGATATTTCCAGTTAACTTTTTGTGGGGAGATTCACTTCCAATTTACAAGATTTATTTATATATTTTTTTTAGTTTCTAAAATTCTTTCTGTCCTTCATCTGTTGTTATTCTCTGTCTGTTTCTTGCTGACCACAGCTGTTCACAAATATGACTTTAGCTAGTGCTTCTTTATTGATCATTACCAGACTCCCTCTCTGTTTTGGAGCTGATGTACCTTCAGGCTGAAATCTCAGTTCATCTCGGATGTTTCCCCAGACCTAGAAGTTGGTCTAAATTGACTATGACAAAACATGGGCTCTAACATCTTCCACCCACAAAATAGTCTATGCTCCTGTATGCTGCTTTCCTTCCTTGTGAAGTCTAGTCCTCTTTGGTGCTTCTACCAAAATATTACTGGGGAGACAGTCTTACCAGCAATATATAGTGTCAGTCAGGAAAACAAAGAGGATGCCATCAGCTATTTTATGCGAAGTACCTGTCTCTACTGGCTCAGCCCCATCCTGTGTTTCTGTTGTTGACTGCTTCTGTTTTGCCAAAAGGATGGAAAGGTGTTATATCCTACATAGGGCTGAAATGTCTCATAGCAACTTGCAATGCAACCTTTGGCCATTGGACTCCGTGTCCACCAGCCAACTCTATTGTGACAGTTAAAAAAAAAAAAATAAAGAGGGTAAAAATCAACACCATTGCCTTGTGTTCTCCCATGTATTCCTTGCATTAACCTTTTGTTTTGCACCTACACAGTAAGAAATGCAAGATGGGACACACTAATCAATATTTATGTCCTCGGTGTGCAGCATGAAGAGGCTGGAGCCTGCAGGATTTGTTAAAATGTAATAATGATAATCTGCTTTGGCTGAACTGAATGTAAGGGAACATAACATCTATACAGGCACATAATGAAGATGGAGCAGTTGAGTTCTCAGTACAGTGGGAAGAACTATGAAAATTATGTATACATTTCTGTATGTTAAAGAATATTTGGTAACCTGTATGTCAGAAAAGCAGAAAGGGATCTAAAATTAAATTTCTTACTGTGTGTAAGAGAATTAAATAAAAATGTTTGGGTTTTATACTGCAAGTATTTGGTTATTGAAGTTAAACACTTGGCTTTTAAATGGAAAATTAGTATGAACAAATATTTTAAATTGAACACTAAAGCAGGTGATCCTGACTTGTGATTCTGTCAAAACAGGAAGCAAAGTAAAATACCAGTCTATAGATACATTTGCACATAATATTATGCCCTACACATGGAAAGTTATATCCTGGGCCTTAACCAGTTGCCAGGTAATAGCAAAAGAACTGAATTCATTGCAGTGACTAACTAAAGCTGAATACAGCTGGCAGATTCCTCAAAACAGCAGCAAGCATTAGCCAGCAGCAGGGAGGAGGCACAAATTATCCCAGCTAAGTGTTTGTTGTAGGAATTACAGTTAGTCTTCTCTTCTTGGAAGCAAACTCCTACAGCCTTTGACAGAGCTAATGGGAAGACATTTCTCTTGAATGCTGTCAGACGGAGCTCTTCCCAGCAAGCCTGAACATTAATTTCCCTGAAGTAAACAAAATAAATTCAGTTTTGGGATCTGAAACATTTTAGATTGATGGTGGTGTTTGGAAATTAAGTTGGGGGGCTGAGGGGAATGTCCCCTGTGCCCTTTCACTTCCCACTGCAGTGACAGCTGCTTTGGCAATGAAAAATCTTGGTATCTGGTTTCCAGGCAAACAAGATGTTGATGACTAAAGTAATCTGGAAGCATACAGAGAGCTTATAATAAAGCATATAGTGAGGAACATATTCATAATGTTGAAGAAACTATTCTAAATTGCCTAATAATGGTAGAGAATTCATTTCAGTTGGAGGGAGTTTCTGGCACTTTGCTGGAGTTCTGTAATTAGTCTTGAGAACACTCTGAAAAGTATTTTTTGGAAATGCAATCATAAAACCACAAGCTAGTGGAGGATTTTGTGCAGAGGAGCCTCGTTCACTGAGGCAGGTTGCCTTAGTAGTTTCACGCTGATGGTCTGCATGAGAGCCGGTTCTGAGATTTTTGGTGCTGGAGATGACATCTGAATTTCTTGCTGCTAGGTCAAGTTAAATAAGAGTCAGTGACAGCAGCCATATGCGCTGTATGTACCATGCTAGAGCGCCATGTGTCTGCCCGCAGCGGCAGGGACGCGGGTGGGCTGCTGGAGCAGCATGAGCTGTCGGATGGGGAGGTGTCCACCTCCAAGAAGGACAATATGTGGTGGCTGCGGTTGTCCTAGACCTGGACCCTTCCTGCTCCCCTGGGGCTGTGAAGGGCACTGCATGTGTGGAAGGAGAGGAGGAGGTGGAAGAGGGAGAGGAGAAGTGGGTGGCCATGGAGGAGAAAGCAGCTTTTCCTAGTGAAAGAAACCCCTTTCCTGGTGCTGTCCCCAAGCCCCAACTTCTTGCTTCAAGAGTTGCTGCCAGGCCCTCCTATTCAGAGATCTCTGTGGCTTTCTCATCCCAGGAGTTGTGTCATTTAAGTCAGGATTCAGGCCCACTCATCTATTTCTCTACTTGCTGTACTGGTCTCTAGATAGATGAGGCTTCTAATCACCTGTTCTGTCAAGTTGTATATATTTATTATAAAAGTTCCACTTTCTTGGAAAAAGATGTAAAAATACAATAAATCTACAAAATGCAAACTCCAACCAACCAAAAAAAAAGAAACCCAGGTCCTTCAATGAACTATATAATAGCTCTTAGTCAAGGGAGTGGCAGCTCCAAGGTCTGGCGTGCTTTGCATGTGTGTAGTTATTCACTTCAGAAGCGACGGGTAATGTGAATATTGAACCTGAACAGCCAGGGGTGCTAGGCAAATGCCCCCTCTCCCTTCACTCAGCTCTCAGTAGATATTTGAGATGCTCATTTGTACTGGCTTGTGGGAGTTTTTTGTTGTCTTTAATCTCATAACCTCTCAGTCTGATGTTCCTGGCTCAGAGCACCCTGTTCTCATACTCCCCTTGCAGTCCAGCAAACCAGCAGCCAGGTCCACTATTTCTCATCTGTGAAATGGAATAAACAGTTTGATCTGCAGAAAAGTTTTTCCTTTCTAGTTTCAAAGCCACAGATTTTTCCCAAGACGACAAGAAGCTCAGTGGGTTCGGCACATTGCTAGGGGTTTGTCGGATGCTTTTTAGGGTTCAAGAACTGCTTGCGATGCTCCGTTGAGAAGTAAAGACAGGGTGTTCTATGTTCTCTTACTCCATTTCTGATGTACAAGGGACTTCATAGAATATGTGCTTTTATTTAAGCTCCTACCTATAAGACTGTAATGGTGATCACTGAGTTGATGGTTGAATTCAAGACTTAGCCTTCTGGCTGCAGCTCTCTGAAGGAGGGAGCAGCATTCCTCACAGTTCCCTGGAGCTGATCCTAAAGTAGAATTTCTTCCCAGTGAGGTCAATATATTTTAAAAAAATTATGGAATAAAAGATTTTAAATATTTTTAAGGCTGATTGTACCTGGGCTGTTTTTGTTGCTGCTGTTTGCTCTGGCTTTTTTTCACTCTTGCAAAACCTACTGTATTCTAGTAGATTTTTCTTGTCTCTGGCCCTTCAGGAGAAGCCCCAGTTGTCTGAGTGGTGTCAGCCAATCTAGGTTTCAGTAGATATCTCATTCCTTGCCCTCGGGGAGCTTCTGAGCACTTATCAAGTAAGAAACAGATGGTTTCATTAGTAATTATGACCTGACATTAGAGAGGACAGTCCTAAACAAAACCCAATAAATAAAAGTTTAAGTAATGACATAATTTATGTTGGTTTCTAAAGGCAGGCCCCAGCATACTGCTGTACCAGATCTAGTGAGACTGATGACAGTGACTAATCTCTGCTTGTGTCATGGCTATGTTAATACTATGTCACCCTAAACTACAGCCCTAATTCCTGGTAATTAGACTCAGCCTGAGAAAACATCAGATACCTCCAAATACACATTCGCAAGTAGGTCAGGAGGAGACTTTATGATCTTGATATGAGGAGGAAGTTCATCTAAAATTTTTGTCCAGGTGGTACGAAACCACTGAACTCCATGGATGACACTGTTCTTGTGGAAGCGCACACTTTGCAGAACTGAATCTTGAGTCAAAGCTGGGTCCCGCGCATCCACACACGTACAGCTTCCATGGAGTAGAAGTTAAAATTTTTCCAATGTACCTCTTTAAATTATGTGGCGACTTTCCATTTTCAGGTTGATCAGGCCACAAATTAATTTTGGTTTACTGCAAATGAGAGGTGTATTAGGTCCTGAACAGCTAAACCATTTGAATTGAAGTGTTGGTGGCACCACCTACCCTGTGGTCACAGAAACATGAGCGCATGTTTGATCTCTGCATCTGTGAAAGGCCCATAAACCCGCTTGAAAGTTTTGTTGGGCAGCTTCCAGTAAAGAACAGCAGATTTTTCTCTCGTGATATTCAAGTTTCTGTAGCATAACTGTATGTAAGTAACCTCTGAAATGCAGTGTACGTAACGTACAAGTTCACACACACCGTGTGGTTTTCTGGCAGCATTAAGAAATGCTTTGATCTACGTAGTTGGTTTTATTTCTAATTTCTTGAGTCGTCTTATTTTCTCCTGACCCATCCAAGAGGTTCTGTTAGGCTGCTCTTTCCTCAGCCCGTATGATGCGACATACATATCCTCTCACCAGCAGGGTTGCTTGGACACCAGTTCAGAGCAGCCAAGAAACAGCTGGAGGGGGGCAAGTGGAAGCATGTGATTTTCTCATGTTTGTCTTGGCATTATAGAGAAGACTGAGCTTTTCCAGACTTGAGTATTCATTAATACCAAAGGGAGGAAATAAGTCATTTGTGTTAAAATAAAATAGAGTATTAATGCAGAAATAAATATTTTTGGCTAACTGTAAGCTTAGCATAGCTGGGAGACTTGTATGGATTGAACAGAAGACCACAAATAGAAAGTAGATGTAGTTTTCAGTTTAGGGGCAACAGTGACTGAAGGGAAATGTCTACACATATGCCATACTATCTCCTGAGTCTTTGAAAGTGAAATGTAGCTAGAATAAAATGGGTACGTAGTTACTTCACTTCTAAATTCTTACCCTTTCAGATGTTACTGCCATCTTATTGGAAACAGCTACAAAAAAATAATTACCCAAAAAATATTTGAAAAAAAAAGTATATCTGCAAGTATTTCCCCCTCCCTCCACCATGGGCCAAGATGTTTTCTGTTTCTTGTCCATGATCAACATGAATGAGCTGTAGGAACGTGTTCAGAAGGCACATACAGCCTTGAGTGTCCTATGGAAAAAACTTGTCATTGTGTTGTGGCTTTGGGCTGCACTGACAGCCGTTCCCGCACGGCCCCTTCTCCCTCCATCCTTTCTCCTTACCACGGGGAAATTTGGGGAGAACAGGACAACTTGATTCTACCCCAAGGAAGTGTCAGAGGGATTTTCTGAACTCTGAATTTCTGAATAGAAAGGTCTCTATCAGATGGAACATGTGGCTGAGCTACCTCAACCAGTGTGACCAGTCTGCCTGCCCTGCTCAGATCTGGATCCCCCTGTAGAATAAAAAGGACAAGTGTCCCTCAGCTTTGTGTCTCAACCCTGCACCGTCGCCCTCTCGTTCACGACAATTACCAGGGCATGTTCTTGAGGCTGTTTATCCTTTAGCTAGGGGAAAGCTGCTGCATGGGATTGTAATGGCAGCAGAATGTGCCAGTGTTGGGGCGAGAGCTGCTTGCTGTGGACCAACACGTCTGCACCCGGGGAGAAGTACAGTGGTCAAATCTGGAAGCCTAACTGCTTCCAGTTACGTTATGGGGTTTTCAGGTGCGTTGGGCTGCTTGCAGGAGTAGCACTGTTGAGTTACAAACATATTTAACCCCCGAGCAGGCTGGCGTTCGGGGCTAATGTAGGACGTGGCACAGGTCCGATGAGATGACAAGACTTCATGACAATGCCTGGTGCAAACTGATTGCCCAGCTGACCCAAGCAAAGACAGTTTGGGACTCAGGAAATGATTAATGGTCTGAAAAGAGAGCTTTCAGCATCTCCTGCAGCACAGCAATTCAAATTGAGTGAGTTTGGGGGATTTTCTGACTGACAGGAAAGGATTTACCCTATTTGCTATTGCTGCCTATATCAAATTGTTTGCTCTAGCTGATTGCTCCATGCAAGTTGTAACTTCTTTTTTTCTTAGATTTCATTTTTTTTAAATAAAATTAGAGGTCTTTGTGCAACAAATGCACATTGATAGCTGTAAAATAAGTCTCTGAGAAAGGATGGTGTAAAGAAAGAGTAAGGAGCGGTTTCTAAATCCTCGTGTTTCTCTTTTGAATTGCTTGTTTTTGTAATAGCTGGACTCCTGCAGGTTTCTAGTTTACAAGCTAACTTGAAAATTATTAGTTCATTCTACTAAAACACTCAAACAGTATCTCCTGGTTTTATATGTCTGAAAGACTTGAAATTTTAACAGTCATAAAATATTTAATTTACTATTATATAAAAGCAGCTTCAAGTTACTAATAACTACATCCATATGTTTTTGCATGCTAGGATGGTGAATATATGGGCTAGCAATAATATCTTAGTTGCTGAATACACTAGTCTGAAAAAATCTTGAAGAAATCACTGTTTTTCATGAACAATGTTTCCTATTGTTTGTCATACCCTGATTTCAACTACGAGTATTTTAAACATATGAGTTGGGGCTCCTGAATCCTAAGATTTTATTTTTTTAAAATAAATATTTTAAAATTTTTTAAAAATATTTAAATGTTTTAAAAAAATAATTTCATCTTTAAGTTGAAGATGAACAATGAAGAGAGTAGGAAATACATAAACGGCTCCAGTTTCCCAGGTTTAAGAACACAGCATGAATATCACAGCACTTGTACTAAAAATGTGTTGGTGCCAACACTGGTTTGGTTTTGAGTTTAAAATGTCCAGTAGTATTAAAAGGAAGACCAAGGCATGTTTACCCCTAAGAACAGATTGAATTATATTTCATGTTCATAATACTCGTGTCTTCAAGGCTTATGTGTAATGTAGAGATGCCTTCTGCTCTGGACAGAGATACAATACCAGGGTAGTACCCCAGAAACTCTCCCAGATAAGATAAATTACAGTATTGAATGCTATTAGCATAGTAGGCTGAAATTAAATCACAAATACAACAATAAATAAAAACAGAGTACAGTAAACTTGATAAAAATCAAATCCTTCCATTATCTCCCAAGTTACCTTCAGTATATTGTATCTTCATTGTAGCAGGAGGATGCTCGGTTCACTTCTGATCTTTTTCATGAAATGTCAATAATTTCTTTGTTCAGCCTATAGCACTTAATTTTCTAATGCATGAATCAAAGCTCACCTAAAGATAATGCTTAAGGAGCTCAATATACTTCACATATTTTTTTGTGTGTGTCTTCAGGTGAATGTTTCCATCAGGCTGATTCATTTCAAACTGGTAGAAAACCATGATCTTCTGTTGAGCAACTTCAGTTGTTTTCTTATTGGCTTGTGCCAAGTTCCCAGAGTCTCCCTTAATGAAAGGAAATGCAAGATCTCTATGAAGCTTTCTGAAAAGAGTCTATTGATTTTTAGATACCCCGAACCATTGAGTTCACAATTTTAGAACCTTTCTAGTGGAACAACCTAGCCCAGACACTGTGCTGTTTCTGACATTCAAGTCCATTCCACCACATGACACTGTGGTCATAGGCTTGTTCAGCGAGCTTGGGTTTCTCCATGTGGTAATAATTTGTTGTACTGATTTTTCTAATTCTTCCAAAGAGTTCAAGAAAGAATCTGTTTTCTCCAGAAGAAAGTCCAAATTAGCAATTGATGTTCACTTCCTTGCCACTTTTTCCGGTAATTACTCGGAGCCCAAATGATTGCCCACTTGCTGTTCCATGCCAAGTGCTGTTGTATCCTGCTGGGAGTTTATATAAACCCTGAAGGACAAAGATGAAATTACACTTTTAAAAACACATTATAAACTTAAATGGAAATCATCAATCTTTTTTCCTTCAGAAGGAGGTAATATCCACTGAAAATGGAAATATAAATTTGCCAGAGTATCCAGTGTTGAAAAAATTACAGGTTTCTGTTAAAAACTCTTCAAATTTGTATAACACCTTTAATTTTCTACATATTCAGCTTCAAATAAACTTCAAATTACTGAGTCTTGAAAGGGCCCCCCTAAACAAGTGATTCCTACCCATAGTATTATCTGACAACAACATGAGTGGTTAAGTTGGCCAAGTCAATGTTTACCAGATGTTCATTGCATTGACACTTGCCAAAATATGTCCTGTAATTGAGACTTTTTCCTCAGCTTACGGCTTTCCCTGCTGTTCCCAGATTGCTTCCAACAGTCAAAAGGGGGATGCTACAGAAAGGCCAGCAGGACCATTGTTTACACAGGAGCCTGATAAGCTAGAAGTAGTTAGATTTCTTAACAGGAATAGAGATGTGACTGGCATAAACACATTGAAGTTGTTATCAGGGAATATCAGGGAATAAAGGCAAAATAAGTCTTTGGTTTACTTCTGTTTTACTCGTGATCAATTTTTATGCGATTGCTTTCCCACATTTGGGAGAGGGAAGAGTTTTGAAGAGTTTAGAAAGTGATATGAGCTCATCATGTGAAAAATATTGTTTGATTTCCACTGTTACCTGGATAGAGATCTGGTATGTTTTCTCTGTGGCTTATTCATCCTCTCTACAACGTTTTCCTCTCCCTTTTAAGAAGAAAGCGAAGACACAGGAGCACACAGTAATGCACATACAATAACAGGTGAAGGCAGGCTGGTGGATCAGAGAAACTTATTTTCTAGACAGAATCTGAATGAAATTGGCTTGATTGAACGAGGCAGCACCAAAGCAGCAGTAAGGCAGAGATGGCAGAGTAAGGCACCATGGCTGAAGTAAGAGGGAGATGAAGAAAAACTTTGGGGAATTTAGGGAATTAGACCAGGAAAGAGGAACCCACTCCAGAGCACCAGCCCATGGAGCTGGGTGTGGGAAGGGAACCAGCCGCTGGCCTGGATCCGAGTCCTGGTGGGATGTTCTCTGCAACAAAGGGAGGGCAGGAGGGAGGTAACTATGGTGTAGATGGGATTACTGGGGAAGAGGCAGCACAGGGCATGTTGTAATAGCTGTGGAAAAGACTATTCCCCCCCTGCCCAAAATAGCATGTAGATTGTTCCTTTAAAAAAAGAAGCAAAACAAAAAAAAACACAAAAGAACCACAAAACAAACAAAAAAACCCCAGCCTCTTTAGTTATATGATACTTGTGTGTCTCTAAATACAAAAATATTTGTGCTAAGAAATTTCCTTATACTTGTTTTGGAAGGTCATCTGTTGAACAATGCCTTCTTCAAGATGTGTTTGGTGTTCCATATTTTGCAAGGAGAGGAGGAAAAAAAATGATAGTTTTATAACTGCACGAAAACTAGAATTTATCCTTAACCTTCTTCACAACATGGGATCAGAAATCACTCAAGCACAGACTAGCTGAAAAGGAATAAATTAAACTTGAATTGCTCCGCATAGACTAATAAATAACATAAATGGCCACCATCCCAGATGAAATACTCAGATAAGTATTTTGAAAAGTGTATCTACTTGGCATTTGCTGCTGTGCTGCAGCTTCAGAGGAGATTCATTAGCTTGGAAACAATGCTTAGTACCTATTTAACTTTTTAGCCTTATGAGCATAGAAAAAAAGCAGAATTTCTCTTTCCTGCACTGTGTTGGTGTCATCCCTAGGCAGGAAGAAAAGTTGAACCATCATGGGTTTTTGGAAAATTTGGAAAATTTTGGTTTTCCAAAAGCCTGACTGTGCTTTGTAGTGTTTTCTCAGAACTGTAATTTAGCTGTGCTTTTCATGTCCACCTCTCTGCTGATGCTGAAGACTTTCAGAGCAAACTACATTCGCCATTGGTCTTGTAAGAGATGACACCTGTAGATGGCATTTCCTTCATGAAGAATACATTCTCACAAAAATTAGTTGGGAAGAGAAAATTCTTTCAGAATTTGCTGTTTGAGTAAAAGCAAGCAAACAAATGGGGAAATGACCATTTGTCTCGGCCATCTGTAGGGACAGCTGTAAATAACAATGCGCTACCCATAGCGGGCTGGGCGTTAAAACTCACAGGTGAGGGTTTGGGTTCAGTAAATAAGTGATTTTCTTGTTGTGCCTGCAGTTACTTGTATATGGATTTTTTTACCTGGAAACCCCGTAATAGTCTTAGTGACTGCCTGCGTGAATTGTTCCGAAATAAAAGCAAAAGCCCACGAGCTTTTTCCTCACCTTTGCTGCCTGATGTCAAGCAGCATCCGCGTCCAGAGGGTGTCAGCTCTCTGGGTGTGCTAGCAGAGGGTGGTGCAAAGCAGATGAGCTGAGATAAGCCATGCTCCACTGAAACTCAGTGAGAATTCTTCTGAAATAAGCCTACAAGCAGTAGAATTAAATTTAGTTCAGTATCTGCTTTCAGTAGTTACCGGTGCGCTGTGGACAGGGTTAATGGAGGGTATAGTCTTACAGAATTAGGATGAAACTACTCAAGTGAAGATTATTTTCTTTAATTATTATTAATTTGATAAAAACAGAAATAAGAATCAATATCTTATTTGCCAAATACATTTTTCCTAGGAGGCCAATTTGCAACAGCTAATCGCTTGAAGTGCCTACTCTTAGCTATCTGATGAGATAAACTATGAGAAATCTAAATGTATCAAAACAGGAGTGTATGCCCTCAGCTCTAGGTGGTAAAAATCATTTGTTTTTTAGATGGCTCACCTAAGTACCTACTGGATATTCCTCTTCCAGGCTATTCTTGTCTCCTATTTGTTTAGCTGAGTGTTAGGAAATGCACCCTTCACTGTACGTTCAGTTTAGTTGCCTGAATTCAATGGGATGTGTGAGCGGGACACATAAGTGCCTCTCATCCAGGACCAACCATGTATGTTCACTGTCAAATATTTTACAATATTTTACAAACAAAACCATCTTTAGAGTAAACAGACTTCAAAGTGCCAATAAGTCTATGTGTTATCTTAAATTCATGCTGAAGAAATAGAAAATAAATTCAATAGAGAAACTCAATATGAATAGACTAAGGAAAAACTCCAGATTAAACTAAATACTCTTTTTTTCTTTCTTCCCTAAATTCCTCCTTAGGGAGGTCAAGTGAACACCACCTACTTGGTGAACTTTCTGTGCACCATGTTCTCCATGCTATTCTGACAGTGATTTCATGTCACTGATATAAAACTGGTTTTCCCAGCAAATTCACATCCAGTTCAGCAATAGCTAAATTATATAGTGTGGTATGTTGCCCTGACGTGGCAATGACAGGTTGCAGTGAAGTTCCTGTGATTACAATATTCTGTTGCCTAACTTTTCTCCTGTTAAAATTGCACATTGAGCCAAATCACTTATCTTAAAATCTTTTATGCTAGGGAGACTTTTATGGGATCACAAGAATTCAAAGTTTTCTTTCTCAAATCTTTAACTTTCTCCCCCGTTCTCTTTTATAGTTTCAGTCTATAACTTCAGTTTATTCCTTTTCAAATTGGAGCAATGCTCTCTTTTGTGAAGTTAGGTCATGCCTAAAAGAAGAAATTCCTGACCTTATTAAAAAAAAAAAAAAACAACAGTATCCCCCTAAAATAAAATAAAAAAACCTCACAAACCAACCAAACAAACAAGCCACAAATGAACACTTTCCCCACCCGCTCCTGCTTTTTTGGAGCTGTATTGGATCCAAGGGCTGAAAATTTTTATTTCTGTTAAGTAACTGCTTGATTGCATCACATTGGATCCCCAGAAAAGGAAATAAGAATGTTGGTAAATGACACCCTTTGAAGCAGTTCCAAGTCTGTGATTCTGGCTATTTTAGTTATGTAAGCTTTTTCTACCATCCCCCAGGCGACGTGATGATCAAAGACAAGTATCCCAAGATTTAATTTTGACTATTTTAAATAGTAAAGAACAGGAAAATTAAAAGCATGACAGAATAAAATCAATAAATGATGGTTTCAGATCCATTGTCTGTGGGAATGCCTACAAGGGGTCAGATCTGCCTGCAATATGTTAATGTATCCATCCCCCAAAGTGATCTGCATGTCCCATTTCATGAATAGACCTGTTACAAAGTTGGACAAGGGATATTTCGTTTTCTTCTGGTTAGTGTTTTGTAATAAGAATAACCTCTGTAAGAATACAGATGAAAAAAATATATGAAATTTTCATTTTTTCCTATATGAGTAAAACCAACAGTTGTCAACAACTTAGAAAAGCTGTACTGGGGGATACAATGATCAAATTAATTACCTGCATGTCTCTCTGCTTATTAAATATTAACTCAAGCTTTATCTCCTGCAATAACCTCTCTGTGTTTCAGTATTTCACTGAGGGAATTGGTAATGTTTCTCTGTGCAGTAGAACTTCAGTTCTCTTAAAATTCAGTGCTGGGAGGAGCCGAGTCTGATTTCCCTGGCCAGGCTTTGCAATCTCATCTCACCAAGTCACATTGAAGGGAATTTTGGTGAAGCAACTGGCTGTTCAGGGATGAGGATGTTTGCCTGGGGTTGCACCTTCTGTCCTCTGTTGGTTTTCTTGGCTGGGGGCAGCCGTGAACAGGATGTTCCCAGCGAAACAGTAGGAAGGAGCAGGAGGATGCAGATTACTCGGGTTGGAGATTTCTACATCCACACAGAGGGGAAACATTTTTTCCTCTGTGACTGGACTCTAACTTTGTCCCTGGTTAACTGTTCAGTGCTGCAGTTTCATAATAGTCTGGTTGTGGAAATAGCTCAGGGCTTGGTATATCCAGCACCTTTTCACTCTGCTCTGTTGTTGGGAAAATAACAGTCTTTTATCTGTAAAGTTTTAATTCTAACATCTTTGACATTTTATTTTTTTAATAACTTCTCTTTTAATAACTTTTCTTTTTCTATTTCCTGAGCTTAACTTCCTAAATTAAAACTATGTTTAAATTAATCCATGCAGACAACGTTGTAAATGCCTATATTTCCAACTATAAAGTTAGAATACGTTTTTCATACATATTTAATGTTTTCAAAGAATCTTTTACACTTTTCAGTAGTTCAGGAAGTCATTACAATTTGCTTTTTTATCATACTTGGATGGAAACTCAGCTTTTATCTTTGATGATGGGAGTGCATATAAATTTCCAAAATTATTTTTAATTAATGGGGAAAAAAATTACACTTAACTCCATAAAGCAATATAAAGGTGAAGCATGAAGTATTTTCACCTATTAATTTCACAGTTCACATAATAAAAGCATCAGGTTATTGCATAGTTTGTATGCAGTACTTGCAAACATGCATTTCCAAGAGAAACCACTGAAGTTAGCGTGAAAATAAGAGTTAAAAAGAAGTTATATACTTGGTACAATGTTTTCCACTTGCTAGACTTTTTTCTTCGAGTTTGAGTGGTTTATGGTTCTTATAAAAGACTCTACTTCTGATAAAACAATTTTTGGATTTGAAGTAGCTGCTTTTGGTTGAAAAGTTGATATGAAAAATGTCTGAGGTTCGATGAGGTTTAGTGAGACACAGTTTATGATTCTGATCATGTATCTCTGCTTTTTTTGGCACTACTACTGTATAGGCAAATATATCAAGATAATAGAGATCATAGAATATTCTTGCACTTCGAAGAAGCTGGGACTCTCAACCAGCCTCAAGTTTCTTTTCAGAGACGTATATTCCCTCTCCGCCCAACCAGCACCTTTCGAGATACAGTTTCAGTGTTCACCAAAACGTGATTTTCCCATGTATGGAAGAACACGTGCTACTTATAAATAGGAGAGGGGGAATTAAAAAAAGAACTTTGTGTAAGTCAAGGTTCTAATAGTCAGTTGTAGTATATACACTTCCAAAAATCAAGTAAAAGAGAACAGCAAAGAAAATTAAAGAGACACAGAAGAAATAAAATCCTGCTTTTCAAAGACGTCACAAACACAGTAGGGGATTACTGACAACAGTCATTTATTTTTTCTTTCTTTCTTTTGGATGCTTTAGACTTTTCCTGTGGTGTAAACAAAAGGGAAAATATTCCTGGAATATTTTCTATTTGTCTGGACATCTAATTTAATAAAATAGCAGCACTAAACATAAACAAGTATAATTAAATTCTTCAAAGTTCACAAAAACAAGCAGTGATCTATTATAGCAGCAAGTTATATATGAATTTCATTATTCAACACATTGTTATTATAGCTACTGGGCTCAGGATTGGCTTTGGAACAGAAACCATCCAAGTGCATTGACGCTTTCTGGAAACAATATATCTTTCATTTGAATGAGACAAAACTATTTTTTGCTACATCATTATGTTAATCTCCTATTCAATAGTATTTTATTTCACTCAAAAATTATGATATACAATAAATTCTACCCTATTTAAATTTGATCACCACTCTTGAATAATGGCCAGAGAGCTTTTACTCTTGCTGCTCTTAGCTTGTTTGTGCTCAGACCTAAGGCTCAAACATTACTTATGCTAATCTATGGCATTTAGTAATTTGGGCTGAAAGGAAGTCAGAAGATTGCGACATTTATTTTAGGTCACTTTTCCATTCCTGTAAAGAGGTAAAGCAGGCAGCAATTTAATAACTTTTTTTTGAAAAATAGCTTCAATAAACAGCTGATACATGCAAAGACAAAGTCTTTTTGTGCATATATATGTAATCAACAGTATTATTTTCACGTCATTCAACAGTAGGACTCTTCCGAGTGGCTTTTTCAGACCCATCCTGTAATCTTACATGTCTGTGCATGTCTACATATGTGTGTGTGTATATATATTAAATATAGGATTCTTCACAACTTTGATACTTTTTTTTTTTGGTCCAATAATAATGGCTTTAAACTCACATCTGATTATAAACACAATCTTAAAAACACCAATGAATCTGGAAATAAGAAAAGTAGATTTTGCATAGCTTCAACCAATTTTTGGATAAGCTGGGGAAGGGCTTAGCTTTTGGAAAAGGAAGCCTGGAAATAGAAGTTTTCTTTTTTGTAAAATTGATGGTACTGAAATGAATATTTGCCCATATCTGCGTCATTCTTTTTGTAGCATATATGTTTTATGCACATTAAGGAACCAAAGCTTGTGAGGTGAACAAAGTGACAGCTGTTTTGGTTATTGTGAGACTCCCCGATAGAAGCAAAGAGTTTTGTTTCTGAATTTCATGCCACGGCATACGTTTATGCTGGAAGCAAAGGAAAGCATCTTTTTGCTTCAGGGAATTGAATTGGCAGTGTAAATGCTGACTCCGGCTTGGACAAAGGTCTTCTGGTTTTGTTCTCTTCATGTAGAAATAGAGTTTTCTGAAGCACACCGGGCGTGAGAACCTCTCATCTTTGCCGTGCAGCGTGCTTGTGGTTGCTATTGTCCCCTTCTCTGTAACAGCCTGCTCTATAAATATGAATGAGCTACATTAGAATGTTGCTTTTGAGTTCATGAGTAAAGATAATGCCATATAAAAGTTGTATAAAACAGAATTTACATGAAGACCTCTCCTTTAGACCTAGTGGGTGGAGAAAAATAGGCATTCCTATATAGGTAATTCCTCCCAGTGCAGTGTATAAAGAAGATCAGAAGTAGGAGATAGAGGAGGAGTACCCCAAGCACAAAATATTACTTTTGCTATGAAAACTTTTTTGCACATATCCAGGTAAAATAGGCTCAACTCATATATCTTAATAAAGTTCCTTTAGTAACTGTTTATGATCAGCTCAAGCAGACTACATAACAGATGGTTTGGGGTGTTTTTTTTTTAGCTTCTGCTCCTTTTTTTTTCCTAATTGTTGCACCTTATTTTTCTAACTGTTATATACTACTTGCTTCAGGCTTCTGAAATAGCTTTTCTATTAATGGGATCTGATAAAGCTCTAAAAGACTTTGCTCTGTTAAGACTATTTAAAAGAAGGAAAAGGCAGGTGCTTAGTGGAAGGGCTTCCTAAAGAGGAATCTGCCGATTATATCCACACAGCACTTCTTCATTGCATTTGGCTCGTGATTCGGAGATACAATGCGGAATTCAGAGTACTTGGGGACCTCCTTAAGTTCCACCGCAGCCGTCTGCTCCTTGGAGCCTGCCTAGCCTTCCTCTGGGTGTGAAGGGCTAATCACCTCTCCCGTAGGGATGCTACCACATGCATGTGTCTCTGCGGTGCTTCACACCGAGCTTTGAAAGCTGGAAAATTCATCTTCCACTTGACTGTCTGCTTTAGCAGCCTGGTGTGACAATGAAAATAAGATATTGTGTGTAGGGGCCCAGGGGGAGATGCGATGCCAGGTTTCAGAGCGTGGATCTGTCTTCAAGACTTTGCTGTCTGAGCAGTAACCAAGCTTGCTCTTATTTTTCTGTGAAGAGATTGATTTTTGGGTGTTGTCCCATCAAACATAAAAACAGCACGTGGTACAAGCCACTTAGCATTCTAAAAGAGGCTTTTCCAAGAAAAAAGAAGTTAATATAATTATACAAGGGGCTAGGAGTTTCATAGCAGTGGAAACAGATAAAATGCAGCCCTGTATGCCTGGGATATTCAGTATCATTGGTCTAACTACTATTACTATGATCTAAGCAAACCCTGCAGGGATGATGCTAAACATTCTGGTATATCATTTATGCGAAGACGTTTTCTTGGTAGACATGCAGCTCACACCAAAGGGTATTTGAGAGTTTTCCTAAGGCAGTGGGATAATAGGGAAGAAAACTCCCTGCCAGGAAAAATTAACTCTTCTTGAAATCCTACACGTTATAGCGCTGTATTCCGGTGTCTAAACCTGTATTTTCACTTAGGGCTCTGGAGCTAACTAAGCAGACAGCTGAATAGATGGTTTGTCTTTGGCTGATGTGCAGCTCAAGCATCCTGGCTGGCCTGATAGTCGATGCCAAGGAAAACAGTTTTTGCCTTGGGCTCTGCCAAGTACTGTTTGCACCCACCTAGGACAGTGGTGCACAATTTGCCGCTGTAGCAATGACCTCTGAGAGCTCAGGTTAAGTTGGATACTGTTGAAGAAAGCAATAACGAAACATGGTTTTGCTGAAGTGTTACTTGTTTGCTAGTT
Organism: Gallinago jamesoni; assembly: GCA_025769975.1. Taxonomy (NCBI): domain Eukaryota; kingdom Metazoa; phylum Chordata; class Aves; order Charadriiformes; family Scolopacidae; genus Gallinago; species Gallinago jamesoni. The sequence continues at coordinate 60,606,008 of JAOQGH010000040.1, read as the reverse complement.
TTTACCCTAAAAATTCTCCTAAAGCCAGTATCAAGAACATGTTTGCTCTAGCAGTTTTAGCTGCTCTTACAAACATCTTTTAGAAGGGTTTTAAGCAACATATAAGGAGTGTCACATAAATACACATGTATGTATGTCTGTGCATATATAAACTCTACAGAAGATTCTAATTTTGAGTAATGCAGGGAGGAAAATGCACGTGTCCTTTGTATCTCCCTGTAAGGACCCTGTACCGGGGAGCAGCGGCGAGGGGACCGCAGGCTGTTGACCTGCCCTGGCATTGAAAAACACAAATGCAACCATCGCAGTTCAGTGCACACCAATTAGGGGAGGACTGTCTTTTAAAGTAGATAGATGTGTAAATATTTTTTTTCGACTCAAATCTTGGTGGCAAAATTAAAGAAATAGTGAAACTGGGAGAATTATAGATGTAAACCCTTTCTCAGCATGTCCTGCTTTGCTTGGAAACACAAAGGCTAAGAATTCACATTTCTGGTCATTTTTTTGCTGCTCCAATTGGGATTCTTTCTCTGAGTGTCATTATAATATTTCTTCTGGAAGCTTTGTTGTAGTTTTATGAGCCTGCCTATGGGTTTCAGAGTTTCAAATTACTGTCAAAGTATGTACCAGCGTATGCCAACATAACTTTAAAGGAGTCCATAATACAAGTATAAGTCACCACTGTTGCTTATCAGAGCAAAATGACCTCTCACCTACCCCTTTTCACAAGGATGCTAAGCCATTTTGTAAGGCGTTTCCACTAACTGTCCAGAGTCAACAGTAGTTTTCTCTCTCAGTAGGTGTATTTGGTGGTGTTAGGTGGGAGGTGTGGGGAAGAAGTAATGTAGAAGTTTAGGAATTAGTTACTGGTTCCTAACATATTTGCTGGAGAGTCCCTCGGGTGTCTTTCAATATCTCATTCGGTGCAGTACACACCGTGCATTCATTTACTGGCTTCTCTGAGCATCCTGAACCCTTTTCCCATCCCTATTACAAATTTCCTTTCCTGTATAGCTTATAAAATGGTATCAGTGCTTTTTTCCACCATGTCCAAGTGGTAACTATGATGTCAAGAAGCTTTCTACTACCAGAAGCCTCTACCATAACCGTGCAGATATTTTGCAGCTCTTTGTCAATGTGCTCGTATTTTGAGTTCCTTTGCTTTCTCAGAATTATAATTCTTCTAGATTGTGGAATTTCTGTGCTATCTTTTATTGTAAGCACTCAGTTTACATGATGCTATAGTTTTATCTTATCTTTGGAAGAGCTCTTCAACATCTCTCAGTTGTTCCTTGGAACCAAATTAATTTCTTATTAATTTTCTGTTCTGAGACCTCTTTGTCTAAGGCAAAGCTAGACAATGTGGTGAAACTGCCTATTTGATTATTTGATTATCAGTTGAACCCACCTACTATTTGCACTTTTTCCCTTCAAAAATATACTCAAGCTTTTTACTAGCTGTGTTTTTGTAGCTCACATCAAGTGTATAACAGGAAATAATATAGAAAACATCTATAGCAGATCCACATCTATTCTTTTTTCCTACTGATGTAAGTCTAGCACTTGGACTCACTTTATTATAACATCATTTTTCAGAATATTTATCATGACTAGAGACTTTCTTTCACAGCTTCACTAGAAGTTTATCTTACAGTTGAATCTGTTACTTGTATACATGATATGAAAACTGCTCAGAGACTTACTTGTATGACAGTCAATTAGTTTTTAGACCATTAATAATTCATTCTGTTCATGTGCTTGTATAACAGTGTCTGAGTTTCATGAATACATTTCACGAATACCTCCAAAATTTTAATAGCTGGAAAAATAACAGGTCCTTAGGGAAGTTTTGTGAATGTTTTTTCCTAGCCTTCTATTTAGATATGTCAAATCAAATCGGGGACCCAAATTTCATCACTCACATTTGAAAACAGTGTGTGTTAAAAATATTCATATTTCTACTGAGGCAGGAGAGGAGCAAATCTGCAGGGTGCGGCCATGGGTGCTGAGGACGTGATGTTAAAATGGGTGTGCACTTGGCAGGGGGTTTACTCTTGCCTGGTTCTGAGTTCTGATATGGAGTTGGCCATGCTATTAGTTTTCTCCTCTAGATAATTCTCTTGCCAAGATCCCCAGGGACTAATCAGGTGCTAGTGCTGCTGAGGAGCAGTGTTAGGTGGTGGGGCTGGGGCAGAGGAGAGGAGGGGACATCCCACCGGGCAGAGGGGAGCGCCTGCAGGGCTGCCAGGCTCCCCAGTCCTCTTACTGGAGCGAGTCCGCGAGTCCAGTTGGAGCATTAAGAGGTGTCTGTGGATTGGAGGGCTTTGGTGATACTTCAACTTGTTGCAGAGTTTCGTGGCGTGCGTCATCTCCCGTGCAGCAGCCCGCAGCTGGGATTATTTTGGCCGCTCCCAAACCCACCGAAACAGGGATGAGGCTGCCTGGGCTGAGCACAAGACAGCTGCACACCATCCTAATAGTTTCTAGCCTTTTTTCTTTTTCTTTTTCTTTTTTCTTGGTCTTGTTACTATTTTCTAACCTGCAATAACTAAAAAGTTTTACCCTCTCAGTGCTCTCTTGATAATGAATAACCCACACCGTCCTTGCCGTGTACGATGCTGTTCTCCTCGCCTCCCGCTGCACTGCACACACGGGTATGCCTAAGCCCTACCACCAAATTTTTATTTGGGGGTTCCCGCCAGCCAGAAAGCCTTACAGCTGCTATTGCGAAGGAGCCATGACCTCGGGACAGTAGTCAATTTATCCTGATAGGTTGTACTAATTAAATTTTGTGTTTCGTTTTTCAGAAGGAAAAAATGAACACATTTGATATTAAAGATACAAATTAAATGACCTGCCAAACACGTCCTCCTGTCATAAAGTGTCAGTGTGTGCATTCAGCAGCTTTTCTGTGCCTGTCTAGGAATGTCTTCACCTAAGGCAAACTGTTTCCACATACATCTATGTCAATTTTATATTCACTCAAACAGAGAAGTTTAGGTAATGAATTTTACAATATGCAGATGAAAGGTAATATCTAAAATATCTGGAGCAATTTAATTTTTTTAAGACACACTGATGTAAATCTGGAGTTATCTTAATGTCATAAACATCCATCTGATATTAAATATTGTAATTAGTTGTATTTATAAGTAGCTGAAATTTACTTCAGTTTTTCCCATCCTTTTACTTCAAACAGCAGTCTTCATAAATATAGTTAAAATTCCAAAGATTAGATTTTTAATTCCTCCCCCCCTCAAAACATGGATTTCCCTTCTTCGTTTTATGAATAGTTTAGAAACAGATATTTTTCCTTTCAGCTTACCAAGGGATTAATATCGTAAAACTTGGCAAGGAAATTGCTGTCTGCGAACTGGAGTGAATATTACTTGATGTAATCCAGATATAACAGTTCCTTGTGCAAGCTGTACCTTTTGCAGCATAAGGAACATAGGAATGGTTTAGTGGCCTGTGCAAATAAAGAGGAAGCAGCTTTAATTTGTAGGCATGAAGGAGGTTTGGGTTTTTTTTTCCTTGCTTTAGGCAAATTATATTTAACACTGAGAAAATAGGATTTAAAAATAGTTCAAGTTTGGGAAAAAAAACTCCACTTGAAAGGATGCAAAATTTGGGGTTGGGTTATGTTTTTGGTGAGTTTCTTTTTTTTCTTTTTCTTTTTTTTTTGCTGATGCCTTCCAAATTTATGTTTGCTCTGGACTGAGATGATTCAGATCTCCGTGGCTGCCGTGCCTGTTTGAGTGAAAATCAAGTTAGTGGTTTTGGACTGTGCCTGCAGTGAAAGTGCAGCAGTAGCACCCAAAATCATAGAATCATAGAATGGTTTGGGTTGGAAGGAATCTTAAAGATCATCCAGTTCCAACCCCCCTGCCCTGGGCAGGGACACCTCCCACCAGACCAGGTTGCTCCAAGCCCCA
>JAOQGH010000040.1:60550116-60601973 GCA_025769975.1 Gallinago jamesoni | reverse complement strand
CAGTGCCTCACCACTCTCACAGCAAAGAATTTCTTTCTGGTATCTAATCTAAATCTCCCCTCTTCCAATTTAAAACCGTTTCCCCTTGTCCTGTCACTGCACTTCCTGACAAAGAGTCCCTCTCCAGCTCTCCTGTAGCTCCCCTCAGATATTGGAAGGCTGCTCTAAGGTCTCCCTGGAGTCTTCTCTTCTCCAGGCTGAACAACCCCAGCTCTCTCAGCCTGTCCTTATAGGGAAGGTGCTCCATCCCTCTGCTCATCTTGATCATCTTCGTGGCCCTATTGAGAGGTAGATGAGATCTAGAAAGATCTGCCACGTCCCTTGCTTATAAGTACTCTTGAGAGGGGAGTAGCAGGAGAAGCTGTCACCATGCTTTATATCAAAATGTTGTCAGTGTGAAGCATGAGTTCAGAGTGCAAGCTCGAGCTCTGTCATCTTCTGTTTCCCTGGAAAAGCAATCCTACCATGGAGGCATCACTCCCTTGCACACTCACTTGGGCTGCTCGCAAGAAATATATGTCCTTGTAGCCCCAAAGGGTTCCACAGCTGGTGTATGCAAGAGGGTTGTCTACTATAGGGTTGTTTATCTACCATCATTTTAATCTAAGCTTATCTTCCCTGTAGGCACTAACTAACCTTTCTGAGGCTTTATATATATACACACTGATCATGGAATCATGGAATTGTCAGAGTTGGAAGGGACCTCTAGAGATCATCCAGTCCAACTCCCCTGCTAAAGCTGGATTGCCCAGAGCACATCACTCAGGACTGCATCCAGGTGGGTCTTGAAGATCTCCAGAGAAGGGGACTCCACGACCTCCCTGGGCAGCCTCTTCCAGGGCTCTGGCACTGTCACCGTAAAGAAGTTTTTCCTCATATTTGAGTGGAACTTCCCATGTTCCATCTTGAGCCCGTTGCCCCTTGTCCTATCACTGGAAACCACTGAAAAGAGTCCGGCTCCATCATCCGTTACCCCACCCTTTAGATACTTATAAACATCTGTACTTCCCTGTCTATACAGTCATTGATGGTGTGCACGGTTGTTTGAATTTGGCCCAGGCAGCTCAATCTCTGTTTTATACATCGTTCATTTGTAGAAGCCAGCATCTCCCCAAAGGGGGAGAAGCGGGTCGGAGACTCACCTCTGGCTAAAGTCTTGGGTTTATATTTTTCTGGCGCTTAGCGGTCATTAATCCAGGTGAAGAGATTCACCTCATCACAGAGAACTGCTTCCCTCGGGGTGCTTGGGCAGCGTGTACCAACTGCCACGTGATGCAGTTGTGGATCTCGCCTCCAAAAGCTGACATTAAATCACTGCCTCTAAACCCAAGACGTGACCCTGTAAAAAATTGTTTGATGCCTTTCCACGAGCACGTTGCTCCAGCGCCTGTGACCAGAAGCTGCCAGATGTGTGTTTTACCAGTAGAAACCGATTCTCTGAAATGCATTAGCTTGCTTGTCCAGCAAGGACAATCTCCTTCATTCATGTGAATGATATATATAAATAAATAAATAAAAGAGCAGCAGAAGGTAGTAAAATCAGCCAGACAAAAATAAAAAATAAAAAGAGGCGGCATGTTCCAGTTCTATCACTTCATAAAGCACAGATTGCCAAAAATGAAGAAAAGGGGTGCGCAAGGTTTTTTGCAGGCTTTGGAGAATTTTGCTGTAACAGATTTTTTAGGTTTTATGTTCACAAACACTCATCTGTTCACCGAGGCATGTATGTACTTTGGCAACGGGTACCTCATGTGATATGCACCTTCCATTGAGGTTTTTGGGTGCTGTCTTTAATAAAAGTTAACAGCAGCCACAGATAATACTAACTGCTGCACTGCCTAAAATCGGACATGTTGTGTGTGTATATATATATATATATACAGAATCACAGAATATTCATTGTTGGCAGGGACCTTTGAGAAGAAAGAAAAAAAACCCAAAACCCAACAACCAACCACAAACATAAGTTCCTTTTTTTCTACAAATAAGTCAAGTAGATGTTAAATGCTGTAATAAAACAGAAACAAAAAATAGTCCTTGACTACACTCAGAGAAATAAATGGGGAGCGTATTTAAAATACTTTAAGATCAATTTAAGATTATTTAAAATTGAGCCCATAGGTAATAGAACTTTATAGGATGTCATTCTGTGCTAAATACTAAAAGTTATTTTGAAATGTCTTCAATTCTCATTATTTATTACATACTACACATTACTGGAACTCACAATATGTCATTTCTTGATATTTCTTCCATTAAATGCTACACAGAAAAACATACTTCTTAAATTATAATTTCTCTCCTTTCACTAATTTATTAAAATGTTCATGTGTTTAACAGGATGAAACAGATTTTTCTTTACACATATATACGTATCAATGGATATAGTAAATCCAGTATGAAAACTATTATAGTATATATATTGTCTTGTTTATAGTATGTCTAGTGTGTGAGTATATGTATATAGTTATTCCAAAAATTTTGAGTTTTGAGAGGCAATGAGATCTTTTTTGAAGGTGTTTTTAACCATATGGAGAGCAAAACTTTACCGTGTGGAAATCTCTTGAAGAGGATATCAGAAGGAGATATTTTCTATTAAATTCTCTAGTCTTTTTCTGGTGCTTATTTGAACTAATAGGTTTGGGGTTTTTTTTAAGGAAAGACTGTAGTGTTGATTTTGGGCTAAACTTCCTCCAAATGTTATTTATAGTGGCAAATTCACCAAAGTAGTTTAGCACATGCTCACGCCTACTTCCAATACCATTTCAAGCGCTGCTTCCCTTGGACCCCTCATATTCCTTATGCAATAAGGAATGCAGAGGATACTCTGGCACCAGAGTGGCACACGTGCTTGCATCCTTTTTGCTCTAACTACCCCTCTCCAAAAGGGAGTGCTCCACACTTTAGGAAACACTGAACTGAATACTAATTTTTATGTCCACAGTATGAAGGAGGAGGAAAAAAAAAAAAAAACCCAAACATTCCTAGCAGCATGGGGGCCTAACTTTCCATCTCGGTGCCAGAGGGAGTGCTCTCCTGTATAAAATTAAACATGCATCTGTCTTTGTAATGGGTTTAAAATGTGGTTGTATTGAAAGTTTTGGGGTTTTTTGCGGAGGGGTAATACCTGCAAAGTTAGGCAGAAAGACTTTGTTCATCAGAATGCGTTCTGCAGCCATTACACTTTGCCGTCCTTTCGAGCAGCTGCCTTTCCTCCTAAAGCATTTTCTTCTGCTGAGTATTGCTATTTTCTTTCTTTGGTACTAATGCTTGGTACTCGGTTCATTCATTGCTGTTATTATTTGCAAATATTTGCAAGAGTAGCCTCTTCCACCTAAGTTTTTTTATCATCATCACCATAACCAAAACAAATCATATGCATTTCCGTAACTTAAAACTGCTGTGCTTAGTGCCCATTTTTCACTCATCGTTTGTTTAGGCTTTTTTGTCAGCAGTTTGCACGCTCAGGCCTTTTTTTAGTGAGTGGGCTGATAAATGTCCTGCGTGCTGGGGACAGTGGCTGCCTGGAAGTAATTTGGCAGTAACCACATAGTTGTGACTCCGTCTTAATAACTCTACAAGAACTCTTTCCTCACCCGTCCCTTACATTTCTTTAAACAATGCAGCAGAAATACAAGGACTTGTGGTTGGATCTGGCGTGATGGGTGGTTGTCGCTGCGCTTTTAAGGCTGGCACTGTGAGAGGCAGGTTGGTGACCGTGGCTATAATGTGACCTTGGAAGACCTTCCATGGTGGAGAGAAACGGATGCGGGCTGAAACTCTTCTGTTGTTTTGAATCTGTATTTTCATTTAGTTATTTTTGGTCTAACAAATAGGGAAAATTTTCAGTGGTGGAGAATTTTACAGATCCAACAGCAATGAAATCAAAAGCAATGCCTTAAACTACTCATGCAAAGCTCAGGATCACATTTTGCCAAGACTGCGAGGCTGTTTGTGTCATTAGAAAAATTACAAATGTGTAACTGAAGGAGGATAATCACACGTATAAATTTGCTTATGTTTTTGAAAAGTGGTTGGTGTTGATAGTTATAACCATTCCTTAGGCATAAAACTCCACATGCTCTATTTAGAGCTGGAAGGGACCTTAAAGATCATCTGCCTCCAACTCCCCTGCCCACTGGCAGGGATGCCTTCCACTAGACCAGTTGCTCAAAGCCCCATCCAACCTGACATTAGATTTACAAGCTGAGGTTTTTGCCATACCGAGGCAGCAAAGTTTGTGAATAATAATTAAAAATATATTCAAATCCATTTTATTTTTATTTAATAAATTATCTTCTCTCTTGTTTTTATGAAATCATATTGCTGTATGTGACACAGGGTATTTTCAATGGAATGGCAAGTGTAAGATGTCACCACATGATAGCACAAGTAAGATAATTGTCTTCCTACTTGTATCAGGGGTGTTGAGGGTGAAAAGAATGGGCCTGTATGGAACCAAAAATTGCCTTTTTGTGCCTCCTTGTGTGATTTGAAAGAAACCTAGCTGGCCTCAGAGAGGGGGAGGTAATATTAATTGGTTCGTATATGCAAAAAATGTGATTTTGTCCTCCTGAGCTGAAAAACTTGCGTTGGTTAAATCTGTCTTGTCTTCCCTCCTACTCAAACATGTAAAGTAGTACGAGCTGAAAGGAAGGTCACTGCAACCCAGTTAATTCCTTTAGTGAGTTAAATGAGCTTTGAATTTAGGTCCTGCGGCAATCGTAACGTAAATAGCAGCAGATCTTTTGCCTTGCTCACCGTTTGGTAACAAAAATGCACTTCACTTTGCAGTCAAAACACCAGACTCCAAACCAGTCTGCAACCTCCATCGGGTAATAATTTTTCAGATATTTATTGGTTCAAACGCTATACTTAAGTCCATGTGCCTTGGGGGGGGGGGTTATATAAAATAGACTATGCCTATGTTAGCGAGTAATATAGTGCAATAAATGAGCGGGCTGAAGTGGTCAGTGCAAAGGCTCCTAGACCTACAATTTGTGTGTCAAGGCCTGGGCTGTTGCTCCTAACTTAAAAATGCGGGTGCAACCACGACAGAATTTTCATTAGATCCCCTTTGGAAACAAATGAAAAGGTTTTTATTTCAGAAGCACTTCTCTCCTTTTTTTAAACAAACAAAACAAACTGAGCAACTTGAGGCTAGAATCGAATTTCTTTCAGGGTGGAAATGCTTAATATGTCGTGGGTGTAACAGGAAACAAATAACAAAAAGTGTTGATTATAATGGGAGAAATGTCCCCAGAGCATGTATGCATCATTCTGCTCCTGGAGGTCAGTTAGCTGGAACAGAGGTAATGGAAAAAGCAAACCCAGATGTTTTCTAAAATGATTACAAACCTCTGCTACTCTCCACTTGTTCATGCGTGCTCTCACAATCATACTTCCTCTGAAAATCTCTAATACTAGTAATACGACAGGGACTGTATTAGCTTTCCTGATTATCACTTTTTCTTCCTTTGGCTTCAATCTGTTAAAAATTGCAGCCAATTTTATCTCCCTCCCTGCTAAATGCACCGTGCCTCATGCTTCTGCAAACTTATTAACATGAAAACTTAAACTCATCGTTTTCCGGTTGGCTTAGTACAACTGTTTTCTCACCCTCGGGACCTTCGGTCAGTTTCTCTACCATGCCACTACAGAAAGCGCGATACAGATGGCTCTAAACTACCTCTCATCTTCCCTGTCTTTAGGACCATAGTAATTCTCATTGAACGAAGGTGTTTGCTTGGCACCCAGAAGAGCTGCTGCTTTATGGCGGATCCAAAGGGACAGAGCAGGACCAGGCACCATCACCTCCTCATACCACGGTTTGTGCAGAGGTGGTGCTGCAGTCTCTGGACACAGCATATGCTCTAGTCTTATTATTTTTAATTTACAACCCTTAACATCTTGGATGGGAGACTAAGGATCCCCCTTTTTGCAGCTTGTGAAGCCTTCACTTTAAAGCGGTTTATGCCCCAGAGCAGCCCCAGACAGACCAGAGGAATGTGCTCTGTCAAGCCCAGCAGTAGCCCAACGCAGTTGCCACTGAACAGCAATAATGAGACCTCAAGTTCAGAAACTCCAAAGTGAATGTTTCCAGTTGCAAAATATCGTAGTCCTGGCACTTGGCCACCAGCCTGCACTCGGGCTGTTTCCATTTGTGCTGAACGTCAAAAGAATATGAGGGTGTTTATATTAGTGGGGAGTGGGTCTGGTAATAAAAGGGGGGAAAGAAGAAAGGGCCAAGCAGTGCAGTGCTCACACAGATTAGAGATTTACTTTGGCAGCATAGGCGAGCATGACGTGTACTTGCATCACAGGTGTTTTCCCAAAGCATCTCGGCTGCCTAGACAAGATGTCATGGCAGCAACTCATCCGTGTGCTCCCTTCTGCTGGAGTGGGGCCAACATTTTGCTTAACCACAAAATAACTCATTCAGAAAATAAGAAAAAGAAAAAAAAAAAAAAAAGAAAAACCCCCACAATTGTTTCCAATTACAAAAGTGGTTCTTGGGGACAGGATTATCCTGATTTAGGCTGTCACTGTTCATTCCTTCATCACAGAAAACATAATCCTGAAGCTCAAGTCCAAGGCAGAGGAAGAAGATCCAGGGTCTGCTCTGAGCTTTGAGCAAGTTCCTTTCAACTTTAGCTTTTCCCTCGCAGATCAACAGCTGAGCTCCTGCCTCTCTTTCTTCCTTTTTAGATCATATCTGGGAGCACAACCTTCAGGGCCAGGGGACATCTTTGACAGAGCCTGCTGTTGGCCAATGTTCATATTGTTTGGGTCTGAATGACCACTTCAATAGCAATCATAAATAGAAAGATTAACAAATTATGTGTAAAACTGAGGACACTAGTAGGAACTGATGTTGAGGCTCATCATGTGGCTGTAAATGTCTCTGAAATCCTTGAATGCAAATTTGTATGGAAACTCGCATTATGCTGGGAATACTGTCTCTGACCTGTAGAAGAAATATAAATGTACTGAGACAGCACAGTGTGACAAGGTTGCCATATTTTAGCTGAAACGAGCACTCTTTGGTTTGTTTGTTGCTCTGGAAGCAAAGTCAAATGCTCTCCTCTGCTGTTGAATGGGACCATTTGTAAATGCCTGACACATTAGTGATTGTTTTCTGAATCTATTCCAGGAATGACATCAATCAACAGTACATGCTTATGCATGAGACTGTAATTTGATTAGTGTTGGTGAACTGGTTTACAGATGATGGCAGTTTATCAATTATTTGCAACTCGTAATCTGATGTTGAAACAATTTTGCATCAGTACCAGGGTGGTTATTTTCTGTGAAACTTTCACAGCTCAATATCTTTAATTAATAGATGTTTACTGCCAAGTGGGAGATGGTTTGGGGCATAACCTTTTATGAAACAACAGAGGAAGTCACAACAGATGTTAATAACCGAGACTGACAGACAGAAGCCTTTTTTAGAAAGTCAATATAACTATTTTCAGTGGTTTGGATTTTTTAAAATGGTTATTATTTTGATGCTGTGATCCTCAAAGAGGATATTAGACAACTAAAATTAATTACTATCCTCATCTTTATTGTTTAGTATGTGTGCATCTACAATAAACTCATCCAAATTAATTAGAGAACAAAGGCATAATTTAGCACTTTACTTCATGGCAATTTATACAGGGGATGATGGGAAGTTGCTGACATTAGATAAAAGGTTTGATTTGCCCCAGAGAAGCTCTGAAGTTGTGGCAGGCTGGCTACCCAATGCATGCTCTGCCAGCAGCTGTGTGGCCCATCCTGTAAAAGATCTAGGAGACCTTCGTTGGGGATCGTTATGCCAAGCTGCTCTACCCAGGGCTCTCTCATTGCAGCAGAGCTGGGATGAATCCAGCCGAGTAACACCAGTAGACCTTGACCACACTCTGTGGTCTGTAAAAAGTCACTGGGAGTTGCTTGCTCTGGTTTTAATGAATTTAGAAATCTGTACAATTAATTAGGAGCTGAAATTGCAAATATATGTGAAATTTTACTCTGTGAAGTTGCCCTGCTGGCTTTAGGGGGATGGTTTCGTTAGGAAAGATGATATCATTGTGCATGCTTACGTTATTGGGACCTTTAGCCTTTAATGAATAATGTATGGCAGCCCTCTAGTGATATTAAATTTCATGTCATTACTTGTTCAACGCATTGCGGATAACATATAATTGCATTGTCAAGGGGAAACAGTGCTTTGGTATTAGTTTCAGACTTTTGAATTCTGCCTTGCAACCCTAAAAAAGTGAGGTTTATATGTAAGCAGGAGAATAAAAAACAGACTAAGAACTCACTCGCTTAATCTTGCAATAATGCTTTGTATGTTTCTGGGGAACAAGCAGTGAGGTCAATAACTTCCCTGCGCCGTGTCTTACAGAACCTAAATGATGCTGCTAGAAGTGCTCTGTGTGCAAGACGAGTTTGAAGAAGGGTACATTGAAAAGAAAGGGATCTGCAGGGCTGATCAGACAGCACAACTTTGGCTTGAAACTGAAAGATAAAAAGAGAGGAAGGCACATGAGCATGGGTTTCACTTTCAAGTGACAAAGAGCACCAGGAAACTGTAATAAATTCTCCTGCAATATTAGAGAGTGTCAGTCAAAAGCATCTAGCATCTAGGAGGACAAGGCAGCTGTGGGAGCTCTTCTCACTAGACATGAAACAACTGAAGAGCTGGCAACGTTAAGGTCTATGTGCAGCTTAGCTGCTGCTGGGGAAATATCCTCTATGCTTTGGCATCTGGCCCCCGAGGTTGCTGGCCAAGTGTAAGAGGATTTACCACTGGAGTGAGGCTGCTCGCCAGATGGATAAGCCCCTCCAAACTGAGCTCAGACTTTCTGACGTCTGCCACTTCTGCCTGTGCTTAGCTAAGAGCTGTGGCTAGGACCTGGTTGGAGGACCCAGTAATGGGAACTGGAATGATGGAGAGTGTAGCTGGTACCCAGGGAAAAGTATGCAATGCCCAAGTGTCCGCTTGACCTGGCTCCCGGGCAGGATTACGACGTGGTCTTGGAGCTGCATACATGGTATGCAGCACCTGTGACACGTTCTGTACTCCTGGGCCTTAACCCCAAACTAATCGCTACCCAATCTGCAAGGGTATGGAAGCCACAAATATATTCTCTGTAATGCTGGGAATGACACATTATTCTTGTAGAGTGTTCATACAGCATCATGTGTACACGTATATGTGTGTGTGTGTGTATATATATATATATATATAATTTGGGGGATCAGTATATGTTTCACAATTAATTATTAGCATCATTTTGCAGAACAAGGAGGAAAGGAAAAATGTAAGAAACCTCCCTCCTTTTTAAAGGAAGTGCTTTGGAATCAGAGGCATAACCACACCCTTTACTTTGATAGCTCTAGCTTGTTTGAAAGAGGCATGCAAAACCAATTGCATAACACTAATTTTCTCTTTCCAGAAGGGAGAGTTGACACTCCTGGGATTTCAGCCTGTGGTAAGGCTATTATAACGCTGAGGCTTAAATCACAAAGCCACTAATATGCTTCGATATGCTATGCAACTTTACCACCCCAATAGATGGCTAGAGGTTTGCAGCTGAGAATTAGCATGATATGGCTGCTTCTGTTATCCCTGTCATTTATGAATGGTTTCTTCTGTAAGTGCTTTCACTTGTTAAAGCAGCAGGTATTGCTCTCCGTATCATAAGCTTGGATGTGGGTTTGGGCAGGTACTTTCATTCTAAACACTGCTAGAAGCTTGCAACGTGCGCTTCTGTAGCCCTGCTCATTTTGCAGTGTACCTCAAGTGGCAGCTCTCCTATGTTATTTACAGAACCACAGAATGGTAGGGGTTGGAAGAGACCTTTGTGGAGATCATCTAGTCCAACCCCCCCTGTCAAAGCAGATTTATCTAGAACAGTTTGGGCAGGAACGCATCCTGGCGGGTTTTGAGTATCTCCAGAGAATATTGTATGTAACATTATCATACACTGCAGACTTGTAATGGAAACATGCCAATGGTTCTTGCTCCTGGTGCCCATCTATCCTGAGAGAAGGAAGGAAGGTCGTTCCATCACCATGAGGAATAAGGTATCCTTAAAGGCTAACAGTAAATTTGGGGTTCTGCTGGCATATTTCTTCTCATATTCAAAGCAGAGAGAAGTGCTAGAGCCAGTTTTTAAATGGTACTTGTCCTTGGCTGTAATGGAAAGCAAATACTCTTCACCTCAATACAGAAAGCTATGGAACGAAGGCGGGTTGTCAAGGCTTTATACACGAAGCACTCAGTCTGCATCAACTGCAGCAGAAAAAAAAGGCATATAATTACATTTCTGTTTTTAGGATAAAAATGCAATGTTTTGGAACCTTACCTTGACGCGCCTGCATGCTATTATTTTGATCATTTTATACGGAATTGAAGACCCAGGTCCAAGTAAAATTTGAGCAAAGTATTAAATTGGTCTGTATCCTTACCCAATTAGACACTTAAAACAGGCACAGACCTCATGCTAGGCATTTGATCTTCTCCAAATACTACGGAGTTGTGCAGCAGAAGGAAACAATCTCTTAAGATTGAAGCCTGATGGAGAGGAAAAAAACCAACAAAAAAAAATTAAAGCTTTTCCATCTGATTTATTTATAACAAACTGTGAAATATCATTGCTCTCACTGCCAGTCACGGTCTTCTTCTAAAACTCTTTTAGGTTGAGATAAGTTATTTGAAGTAAGAATTTCGATTTGGCAGATCATACTAAAATATAATTGCGCGGAGGCGAGGCCTACAGGTGTGTTGGCACTTCATGCCTGCTTCCACACCTGACTGCCACAACTGACACCGCTTAGAAATGTCAAAACAGAGAAGTTTACCTTCCTAACCCTTCTGCAGTAAAATTTAATGACTTTAAAATACAAATAGAGCCGTTCTTTGGGGTTCGGGTGGTTGTTTGTTTTTTTTACGTGAACATAAACCAAAAGCTATCCGACATATTACCGTAGCTAAAGAGCAACAGCAGAGAAGAATCATTGAGCCAAATTCTGCCTTCTAACTAATGGCAGGAGCACCATAAATGTGGCAAAGTAACTGGGATCTGTGAAAACAAATTCAATCTTCCTTGCAACCACCATAAAAAGCTCTTGAAGGGTGATGAGATAAAATTAAATATAAAGAGTATCCCTGGCGAATTTAACCAGACAGACAAAAGGTTGTAACTCCCCACTGTCGCTGCAAAGTTTTCACTCATACAGCTGCCATGGACTTAGATAAGACCTATCGTGTCAGCACCTATTGCACAGTTTAACACATGATATTTGACCACAAATGAAACCACCCACGGGTCAGACTGTGCTGGGACTCCATGGAGTGTTAGCAATGCTGTAGGTCTCGCTGCAAGACCAGAGTTTACAAACTTCTCCTCAGTCCTTGATGCAAACAGAGCTGTTGTCGCAAAGGAGTGGAGAGAACAAGAAATGTGAGAAATAAGACAAATTTAGGCCTTGGTTCCCATGCGTTATACGCAGTTTTGTATCACAGGCAATTGGAAGAGAAGATATGCTGCCAGTGTAGTGTAGTCTCAGAGGATGGGTGGTCCCTTGAGCACCACTGCCCTCCCCTCTGCAGAGACTTAGGGTTACTTCTCAACACATCCTTCCCATGGGCATCCTTTGGTATCCCAGTGCAGATGATCCTTACTCTTCAGCATACGCAGTTGGTTCTTTATGTCACGTGTGTTTTAAATGAGTGGTTCTAAATCTATCATCCATGATTGTTACAGAAGACAACAACATTTTAAAAATATTAACCTGCAGGAGAGTTTTTGCTTGTTTTACTTAGGTGGCCATTATCTTACAAGTTAGTAGAATACACAGAAACTTTCTTATTCCTGGAAGCAGTCTTGAAGTTTGAAGGCAGGCCAAGAAATGAAGGAACTCCAGTTTCTGTGACAGTCAAAGATGTCTGTAAGTCTGTGTTTATATGGAATCATAGAATCATTTTGCTTGGAAGAGACCTTTAAGATCATCGTGCCCAACTGTAATCTGTTAACTCTATTTACGTATGTAATTTTTATCTTTTCTACCAAAAAGCTAGTAACTCCAGAATTGTCCTAGATAAGACTCCAGAGAGGACTTGAAAATAAGAGAGGAACCTTGGAAAAGAGAAATTTGCTAGTAGCGTAGCCCTTGTGTTTAGCTGGATCTCCAGCGAGAGGGGAGAAATGTCCTTCTGTTACTGTGTGTGGACAGTGGGACGAGCGGTGCACTAGAGGGGTTGCAGGGAAACTGCCTTCACCTTCGTCAAAGGAATATATTATTGTTGAAATTAAGGAAAATGAAGGATTCTTGTTTCTAACTGCGTTCCCAGTCCCAGAGGAGGAAGGTTTTATGGCTAGCCTGGAGGGATAAGCTTTCACCCTAAGGGGGAAATTGCCACAAATCTCTCTAGAGAGGGAGAAGATGTTGGAGGCTGGGTGGCAGAGAAAGATCCGTGTGTTCCTGCGTGCCACACATCAGTAGCGCAGGGTTTATGATTTGAAACAATCTGTAGCATAAGCTTTTGTCTTGAGAATTTGAAAAACGTTCACACTGATGTAATCACAGTGAGCTAATCTCCGTTACATTGTCTTGGGCTGCGACTGAATCTGACCCTAGTGTGTGTTTTGCTTCCAAATAGGAAAGGCGTAGGCATGATTAAGTACCCAAAAGTTCTTGTGAATTATGTTTAAAATTAAAGATACTGCTTCTACATAACGACTTACGTGCCTTGTTTTGCAGACATATGGCTCATTCTCCCTGTGTTATATCGTGAAAAATGTGGCTTGTAGCTGTGCTGTGAAGCAAGATGTTTGTGATTATGAACATGAATAACTTAATTACATCAGGTTTTATTTTAAAAAATAAAGTAAATTGGAGCTATCAAAATATCTTCTGGTTAGCAATGGTAACAATATTCTGTTTTCCATTATATATATATAAATGTGTACTTGTGCATATGTATGTGCATATATGTATGTAGCATTCTCAGACAGCAGGATGCAGCTGGCTCTTTCTGAATCCCAAGAACTGGATGTATATCCTGCAGGCAAGCAAATTTGAGGAGGAGATGATTGGTACATAGACCTTTTAAGGCTGAAAAACTGCACCAGCAGTACAATCAGTTAGTGAAAAAATAATCATGAGAAACAGGTTATCTAAACCACAGCAACAACTCTTAGTGACAGGTATGGTTTCATGGATTTTCCACATGTCACTCTGACACCCAAACAAGCCTAGAAGGCTGCTAACAAAACTGATCCCATTTTCCTGGAAAATTCTGTTCCAGGAGCGCTCGGCACTGCCAACATTGGTGTCAGGAGGATCAAGAAGTAGGAAATATTTATTTCTAAACTTAACCAAACCTTGCATGCTGCAGGAGGGCTGCTTTGGGGACTGGAAGGGTGGTACAACACAGTCCTTTCTCAAGTTAGCAAAAAACAGGCTAGTGGGACCCAGACCTCTTGAGTTTGCGAAAAGACACTAGAAATCTGACAGGAAAGAAACCTGCTGTATCTCATCATCTCGAGTTGCTAGAGGAAACCCCAGAGGAACTTTCGCAATTTGGCAGAAAAGGTAGATAAGATGCAGCCAGGCACGTTAGGAGCAGAATGCAGTGCTTGGCCCTGGAGTTGGGGGAAAGAATCAGAAAGCATATATATCATTTCTTCAGATACATTTCACCTCTCTCTCTTTACATAATGCCTCACAGAGTATTCACTACGCTGGAAATTGTCAGTATCTTGAGGGTTAGTTGCCTTTCTCCTTTTCTTGCAAGTGAAACACGCAGTCACAAGTAAAAGTTTGGTTGTTCAGATTACTCTAATAACCAGAAGTTTTACAACTTCAGTGTGAACCATGGTTTTCCAAAAGACTCCTACTGCTACGAGAGCTACAGGAAGATCCTAAATAAATATAGGCACTAACAGGTCTTATAGCCTGCTTTGAAGATTTGCAACCCAGCCAATTAAATGCAGTATGTCCATCTGAACAAACTGCTGAGAAACTTGTTAAGAACAAGTCCTAGGGTTTAAGTCATTTGATGTCTTTTTCAGTCATATTTTTGATAAAATGCTTTTTGTATTTTAAACATGAGGTGTTGTCCCCACGGTTTTGAAGTGAGCCCCAGACACTGGAGTAACAAAGGTGGAATCAAAGCACACAAAGTTGCAGATAAAAGCAAATTCAGGGTAGTAGTTCCGGTCCCTTCCACAAAGCAAATCAGTTAATACTGAATAAAGCATTGTCATAAATTCATATTCTTTTTCTCCAAGTGAGGGCAAAATCTACTAGATAAATTACTTTAAGTATTAGATTTGCATTATCATCAACACTTTATTTAAAAATAGTTTTTGTAAATATCTTTTAAGCCTGATTATTTTTGGCAGTACATTTAAGACTGTCTACAGAGAAATACCTGAAGTAAAGATTCATCTTATGTTCCATATGTTTTGGTGTAATTTTGTTATCTTAACAGCCAGGAATCTCTTTGCAAGAAATCTAAAGGAAGTGAAAAACTACCAAGAAATGAAACAGATTTGTTGCTCTGACACCAAGAAATAGCTTAATGATTAAATTACTTTTAACTGCAAATTTAAAAAATAAACAAAAACATTTCCTTTACAGAAACATGAACAATAAATACAAATATCAGACCATTTTATTGTACTTTCAATGAACAAAACATTGTATAGCCAATTTGTACTTGGTTCCTGTTGTTTTGTAGTAATATGGGAATCAGTGTTAAAATCATAGCTTGACTGATCAAACACGAGGAACTGGAAAAGTTCTTTGGCAGAGCTCAGTCTATGCAGGAACTTGGCCTGTGTACAGTGAAAATACACTACAGATGTATAAATTACACAGGTTGGGACAGTGCTGGTCAAAACCTTCTGTACTGGAGTCATGGGGGAAAGAAAGTCTAGACATCATAGATTAACTTACTTCATCTAAAATCATGCAATCTAGAAATTGCCCAAAACCACATCTGCCCAAGTACACATACAGAATTTTGTAACCAGTTATGTTAACCAGATGTTCCAACAGGGAACAACCTAACCAATTGGCTCTATTGGTAAAGCTTACAAATATTTTTAGTTACAGTTATGGCTTTTTAAGCAACCAATGAATTAGGCCAAGCAGGCAGACAAAAACAGTCTACCTTTTATTACAGAAAGTAGCTTGCAATAAAGTGTTAATTGTTACAGTCCTACATTTTCATAGGTGCAAACAAGCTTAATCAAACAATAATCCGAATTCCTAATTATTGGCATGCGAGGCCACATCAAAATACTTTGTTTTATTTAATAATTTTAGCCAAGGACATAGGCTTTTCTTCTGGGGAGACAAAGCCAGGGTAGGAAAGGAGTAATGTAGTAATGAGTAATGTTCACTCACTCTTGGGAAAGATAGGGAACTGTGTATGGAGCTACAGTCACGTGTGGAAGGCAGAAGAATTGGAGAGCTGATGGTGAGATGGGGTTTATATATTATATATTACCTATATGTTTCTAAGACCTTTGGAGTTAAATTTTCTTAGATGTGCCCCTTTTGGTGGTTGAGAAGAGTCTGCGAGGTTATGCCATGCCCATGCCCGTTGCAGACAGGCAGATCATGATTGCCCTGTTGAACCTACATGCTCAGCCCCAAGTGGAGATTTCAAGAGGTCTAAAGACATTGTGGATGAAAAAAGCTCTTCAAGCAACATAGAATATAGAGAGAACAGAGTGAGAACTTGCAAATCTGCTCAGGACTCCCACAGGTCTGTTCGTGCTCTGTGGCTGCCGAGGAAAAGACTTACCTGGAGAGCCAGAAACTGGCTTGCATTTGGATATCCTCAGAGAACCACATATGGACAGCAAGGCTGAAGTGGCTTGGTCAGCAGCCAACATAAAAGTACGGTCAATGGGAGGAGCACCAGCATTAGCTGTATTACAAGGCAGCTATTTAGGAAGATTACAACAACTTTTCCAGGTACTATCTGTTTCCTTCCCTCTGGGTCAAGCCATCTCCCCCTGCCCTCAGCATGCACGTTCCTGCTCCAGCGCAGCAGGCACATTGAAGAATCCATGTCTTACTTCATAGTCTCAGCTCTTGTCACCAATGGTGGTGTTGCCCACTGCTGTATCCCCTCATCTCGAAGCTTCCCTGCTTGCTTCCAGGTAGCACAGTTTGGCTGTGCCTCGGATGGCCTTCCCAGGTGAGCCCCCGTGAGCCGCCCCTGCCAACCCTTCTGCTCAGGGACCTGGCAAGGGATGCACGGTCACCTCCTGAGCTACAACATCTAAACCTGGGGTCTGAGATTAATAATAATAGTAATAGGTAGTTACCTTAGTAGTATCCTAATAAGTAGTTACCTTCTGCTTGCCAGGCCAACATTATCTTTGTTTTACTCAATGCCCGACTGCTCCAGCTGCAGCATGTGGCTTTGGTTGAGGGAGGATGGGGACAGGTGTCTGTATTTACCCACTTCAGCAGCGCCCTCAAGATTTCTCAAGTCTTATGAGGAGAGGCTGAGGGAACTGCGGTTGTTCAGCCCAGAGAAAGGGAGGCTGAGGGGAGACCTTCTTGCTCTCTGCAACTACCTGAAAGAAGGTTGTAATGAGGTGGGGGTCAGTCTCTTCTCCAAAGTAACAGGCAATAGGACAAGAGGAAATGGCCTCAAGTTGCACCAGGGCAGGTTTAGGACAGATATTAGGAAAGATTTCTTCACCAAAAGGGTTGTCAAGCATCGGAACAGGCTGCCCAGGGAAGTGGATAAGTCACCATCCCTGGAGGTACTTATAAAACATGTAGACATGGTGCTGAGGGACATGGTTTAGTGGTGGACTTGACAGAGCTAAGTTAACGGTTGGTCTTTATGATCTTTAAGGTCTCTCCCAACCGAAACAATTCTATGAGTCTAAGGTTGATCTTCAGATCAGAACAGAGTATTGATACCAGTTCTTCTTAGTTGCTAAATGATTTTGTGCTCTAGGTATTCTGTGCTATAACACCTTTGTAATCACGCTCCCTGTGCCTTTCAATGATGTTCCCTGGCGTTGACGGCTCTCACAGCACACACCAAATCTGAGGCACTGGACATGGCTTGGATCAAATTGATGCAAACTATGCCCAGCTCAGTACTCCATTCCTGTTGCACTGTAAACACAGAACTTCTCTTAGATACACATGCAACCTTCAAAAAACAACATGCTACCTGAAAAATAATTTCTTTCACCTTGAAGTATGGTGGGGAAGATGTTTGCCAGGCTCTTTTTGACCAGTTTCCAGCTAATCTGGCCTCCACAAATACAAATATAAAACTGTTTACATGTCTAGACTGAAGCTACATTTTTAATTCAGAGGTTTTACTAGCAATCACGATAGATGTACCAAATTTTGACCAAACATCTGGAAGAGAACTACAGTAATGCCTGTCTTGCATGGCAAATGAACATAGAAGGCAGCAGAGAAACAGATTCCTCCTGTATTTTTCTATATTTAAAAAAAAACCCCAAACTAGGCCATTATTGCTATCAGTTAAATCAGACATCGTACATTTGTGGTATAGATACTTCAGTTGTGATAATGTATGCTGAGGCTCAGTACAGTTTCCTGCAAAGTCAGCCTAAGCAAAAGCACGTTTAAGGATACAGGGACTGATTTAATAATGCTTCTAGCTCTAGTGTTTGGGTTGTTAACACATCCTTAAATGAAATGTTTGTTCCACTGGAAATGAAGCACTGGTAAGAGGGTTTTTCACAGAAGATGCTGAGGGTTCACAGTTTGATTTTAATTCAGTTGAGGCATAAGAACCTAACTTACAGAATATTCTGAAGTGTATAGTGTGAGAAAACTTAGATGTGATTTTTCAAGTGCATGTATTTTCAAGATGAAGTCCAGATTTTGAAGTCAAGCAGTTGGAAAATAAGAAATGTAGAAGTGACAGGCATCATTTTCTAGCTGGTTTTCTGGCTAACTGTAACTCGCCTCCCCCTCCAGGCTCCTCCAGTCTTCTCTGCAGGTGCCAGTCTGTGTGATACTGTTTGCCCCCAGCATTATGAGGGTATTCAGCAGTATTAAAGTATGCAGTGGTATTAACCCTTGCCATTCATCCCCTGTACCGCTCTGGCTTCTCCACATGCCCTGGTGGCCACTGCTCCTCTGATGAGCGCCCACCATGAGCCTCTGGAGATGTTGTGTTGTGCTGGTCAGTTCCTGGTCTTTTCCTCCACTCATCAAAATGAGCTGGATGAGCTCAGCAACAACCTGGGCCATGCTATTCCTCAGCCTTCTGGTTCATGGAAACCAGCTCCATATTATGAGGGATAACCATGGCACAGAATTCTTTTCACGAGTTGCTCAACCTTTGTTTCTGAATTGTTCCAATCCTTGGCCTGTGGTGTTTTACTGGAGGGTGTTCAAGAACTTTTCTCCTTTGATGGCTCATTTCCATCCAGTTTATGTCTATTTGCTATATGTATGTGTGTATATATAGTCGTTTAGCTTAAATGGTTCTCATATGTTCCTAATATTTAGCTCATAGTATATTTATGGAAAGAGCTATATTGCTTCTCAGGCTTCATTTTCATAGGCTTAATGCAGCTAGTGTCTTCCAGTCTCTGTCATAAGACAGATTTTTCTGGTTTTATGCTTTTTTTTTAAATTTGAAATAATCTTGCTTTAACAGGAAATGTCTGTTAACTCACTTCAAAATGCAATCCAACTAATATTTCAACAATCACAGTAATACTTATTTATTTCTGTCCAAAATATCTTGGTTGAAATACACAAAGCTCCACTCAGAATATTCCACAGCTGCATCAGAGTGGTTTACTTATCCTGTGATCATCTAATATCCAAAGCTTTTTCTCCTCTTCTGCCATTTAATTTGCTGAGTTCCAAGCTCAGGGCAGAAATTCTTGCTCTCAGTTCCAGAGTACATGTTTTTGCCAAATTTCATCCTGTTTCTATTTCAATGTGTAAGTTATAAATTCTTCTTTATCCTCCTTGTATTGATAATGCCTCCCAGTTTTGGGGCACCATCGTATTTTATTAATATTCTCCAGGTCTTTGTTCCAAAATCACTAATGAAAATCTTAAATGAAGTTAGTTCCAAGAACTAACTGGAAGAACTCAATAAGTTACCTTGCTCGAGTTGGATATTCTTATTTTATTACAATACAAGCACTCGTGAACCTGCTACTTCCCCTAAGCAATGCTTAAGTATTTCTGAAAAGAGAGACTTGATTTATATAAAGTTTGTTGATGAATTTAGGGGTAAGATTTTAGCCCTAAAATAATAAATAAGCATTTGCTTAAAATAATAAATTATAAAATCCTAACTATACAACATGGGGGGTGGGGGTCAGACAGCTGAAACAGGGTGACTATGCTGGAGACATAAACAAACCAAGAACATCAGTTATCAACAAAAATGTTATTTGTAGTTGAAAACTGTCATACTCCTAAGTTTGTTTAGATCCTGCAATAATTAATCTTTTCATCGTGAATTCCAATTTTTTCCAGTTTTCAAACTCTTCTTAGGGCACACAAGAGGTTTTTCAGGGATCATGAAGAATTTCAATCTTTTGATAATTTCATTTGGGTTTGAATTTCAGTTTTCAGGTCAATTGAAACTTCTAACTTAGCTTAAAATTTAAGGAGAATGAATTCATGAGTGTTTCAACTGCTTGTTTGCCAATGAAAGTGAGGGAGTTCTTCTTACCCTTTTTACTGTGAACTGAAATGCACAGTAAAAGGAAAGAGTTTTGACATGTCTTTCTTCGTACATTTAATAAGTTCATACATTTAATAATGCTGAAATGAAGGAGCCGGAGCAATGAACTTTGCAAAAACTGATTCGCATAATCTTAGGAAAGAGAGGGAGGGGGCTGCCTTTTTTATGGATTAAGCATATCAGTGATATACCTTTTATCTGTATAGGTAATAAGTAATGAAAAATGAAGAACTTTAGTTTTTATCAGAAAATGATTAATGTATGTTAGAGTATTAAAGGCATATGTCACTCTAGCTAAATGGGTCAATACTACATAAAGACCTAACTCAAATCTGAAATGCTATGTCTAACTTTAAAGAGTGCTGTAGTATGTGAGCTACATATTCCATCTATTTCTAAAGGATGAGCTGCCCCTACTAAATCTTTTTGTTCGAATTCAGTATTTAAATTGTGGTTACGATTTTGTTTTCCGGCAAGTTAGCATTAGATAAAAGTACACATGAACTGTGTAATGTGAGTCCAAAGGTGGACCCAACATACAAACTAATGTTTTCTGATTTCTGTACATCACTTTCATGACAACTGGCAACCACTACTGTAACACATTTGGGAATGCGGAATAGTCATTACTGGCAGCAGAAGATGCATTTGTAAACCACAAGACCTTCATATTATAGTTTCTCTAACTCACTTTTTAATGTTCTAGATGGCTGTTGGAGCAGCTGTAATCAAAGAATGAAATACAGTGTAGCAGTCTTATCCTAGAGATGTAAAAATACTTGATAGCCGAGTAAATTGGTCTGGCTGCTGCATTCATCAGTTTAAGGTGACACTGAGTTTAATTCTCACTCATTTGTAAGATAATGGATTTTTTATAAACAATTCTTTTTATTTGCAATATATGAAGAAAACTAACAAACAAAATGTCCCAGTTGGAATTTCATAAGCAGAATTTTCCAGGTATTTTATCACAAAAGCCCTAAATGAGGTCTAGTTCTCCTCAGGTTAGAAATATTGGAAATGGGAAACCAATGCAACTGAGATGCACATGGATTTAGTTCAGCTCTAATCCTAACACTCTTAATTGATGACATCATTGTCTCTAATCTAAAGGGGTTTGCTTTTATGTGTGAGTGTAATCTGATATTTAAGAAACATTTTTTTTCATACATATTGGATTCTTAGCACGAAACTTGCCCTATGAAGACAAGCATAAGCATTTGGCAAGACTTAAGGGCCATTTTGGCCTTTGAAAAAGGAAGGTAATTGGTGCCCAGTCCTCAGGGACCAGGGAGAGGTCTGGGCAACAGGAGCAGGGTCAGCAAGTAGATGTGCTTTAATCAGCAACTCTGGGAACTGACCAGAAACCAAGTTGCCTTTGGAGGGTGGTCTTTTAGAAGACCTAGGTGGGTTTCTCACTATCAATGTTGATTTAATAAAACCTGATCTTCCACAAAGTTGTTCGTAAGTTATTGTGAGGTGTCAGTCTTTGATAGCTGTATCCTGCAGAATAAGGTGTGCAGTCAGGTTACAGAAAGGATGACAGGCTTTGGCCCCTCCAGCAGCCAAGGGCTGTCCACAGAGATCAAAATTCCTTTCTGGAGCTCCCTGAGAAGGCAGGTTTCAAGTGTGCAGGAATTATGTTTTCCTCAATGTCTAGCTTGAGTTAAAACAAATCTAATTCTTTTTTTAGCAGAACAACTCTTCCAGCTGCTCACTGGAATAGTCATTCTTATACTATTTTGTTGCTAATGAGTAATGTTTGTAATGTCTGCATCTCATCTGGGAATTAATTGCCATAGCAATGGGGAACCGCTCTTCTGGAGGGCCACGAACCCCTGTCTTGGTTTCAGCAAAATCATTCTGAAACTGAGACACTCTAACAAGGCGTTTCAGGCCCAGTATTGTACTAGATATTTTTGTCTGATTCTGTTCCTGTGTTCACATTTGTGTTTGAATTCCCATCTGAATTACCCTATTGCTAGTGTAGCATGATGTTGTTTTAACTATTACTCTTTATTTTCATTCCAGTTACATCCAGAAGAATCAACTATGTCCATGAGTTAAGACAGCACTAGAGGTGGTCCATGTCCCAGAAACTGAACTCCACAAGGTGAGACCCCTGTTGTATCTGATCAAGACGTGTTTCATCTCATATGGTCTCCTCATACCTTGATGATAATAATCTAAATTTTTACATTAGGTCATGAGTTCCAAAAGCATGAGACAAACTGTGTTCATAAAAAGACTTGTCCTATGAGGTGCTAAGGAGCCCTCGAAATATAAATAGTACACAAAATTACATGGATTGTACATGGGTATAGAGCAAATCAATTGTCCTGGGTTGAGCAACGCAGGACTAACTTCTCTTCTAATTCTTGGGAGAACCCCAGTTTTGGAAGACTCCAGTGTCTGAATTCATGAAAATATTTACTTTGTAGGCAGCTAGGCTCTGTGAGATTCAAGGTTTCAGTGTTTTCCAGCCTTGTCAGGTGCAGGGATGAGGAGGAGTGAGGCCTGGGCATTTGACCCAGCCTGGCCAACAGGATTATTTCATACCATGAATGTCACATTTGATATAAATTGGAAAGATTGCTGTGTAGTTCTCTCTCTCCCTTGATGGCGGCCTCCCAGAGAACTCCTTGCCCCGACGCTGGGCCCCTGAGGCCTTTCCCTTCCTCCTGGAGCCATTGCACTCAGTGTCCGACATTTCCTGTCCACTGCCAGGAGCGCACAGCTTCCCCCTGATGGAATTAGCTGAGTATAATTCTTGTGTATTTTATCAGTATCAGGATAAATACTGGTTCTTCATTATTGTTGTTGTTAATTATTTAGTCTTATTCTATTGTACCTACATATATTTCAACCCTTGTGTTTCCTTGTTTGCCCCGTTTCCTCTTCCCGGGTGGGGAGGGGTCACCTGGTGAAAGAATACTTAAGTAAAAAAAAAATTATTGTTGTGAGTTTTCTCAAGATGTACCATCAATCAATGCAAATTATATGTCAAGTTAGGGAAAAGTGAGGGATTCCTAACTTGTGCTGTCTCCACTGCTTGCCCTGAGCAGGCCAAACAGGGCCTCAAACTTTTCCACCTTCAAACCCCAGTTAAGTCGAGTGAGGGAGACAGCCATTCAGTAAATTATGAATTAGTATAAGAATCAAGTAATATATTTTGGCAGTCTGAGAAGAAGAATAGTCTTTCAGCACCAAAACCAATATGAATTGGTGTCGGCGCACACACATAGAGCTACGGGAATGCAAAATTTTTGTCCTTAAAATGAGGAAAACAGCCATCTCTTTATGAGTGGGGGGGAGGGAACGGAAGCACGTGGTTGTAGTCTGAGAAAATATTTCACTGTAATCTAAACTAGGACTAATCTAAAAGCAACAATAACAAAAAAGCTCAAGAAAAACTGCATCTGTTATATTAGCACCTTTTTTTTCTCTCTTTTTTTTTTTTTTAATGCAGTCTGGCAGCCGTGTGCGAGCTTGTTTCTGTGGCACATGACAGAGTGATAGAAATCTGTGACTGCTCAGGGTCATAACAGAGACACTGGCCCCTGGGGCCATCTTTGCCCCCTGGGTGTTGCAGAGCTGCTGCCCCCCTCATCCCAGTGCTGCTGACATGGGCTCCCAGCAGCAGCACCAGGCACAGCCTCATGCCACATCGTTCAGTGGCCAGCATCCCCTTGCCCCTGGGTTCTTGGCCAAGGCAGTCAGTCTAAAGACACTGGAGGTGATTAAGCATGTTCTTGTTTCAGAGGAGGAGGAGGAGGCGGCGGCTCAGTAGCACAGCCTCTATGCCTGTGATGCTCAGTGAAGCCAGCAGGGAAGGCGGTATCAGTAGAAGATGTGATGCCATGATTTTCCAGTTCTTTTTAAGTTGCCTTCTGGTAACTTGCAGGATCATTAAGTGTCTTCCTGAGCAATAGGTATTTAGGCAGATCTATGCTCAAGCTAAGTGCAAGCTTAAAAGCCAGGAACTAGGCTGTATACTGCTCAGCATTGAGATATCTGGATTTCATCACACCACCTCTGGTTTATTTCTCCTCTGCTATCAGTTCAATGTGGCAGTGAATGCGGAGATGAGAATGCCACTGCAACTTCAGTTATTAATAGTATATAGCAATCAGTATAATAATTTGATAAAATCCCATCAGCTGCTATTGGGCCTTTTGGTGATGTGGGAACCGTTCTGGATCAGATCTGTCTAAGGCTAGTGTGACACCAGTGGTGCTTTAAACATGAAGGACTGCCACAAAATCACTCATCTATATAAAAAGCCATTGCCATCTTCCAGATAATGTTTTCTTTCACGTGGTCTTCATGGCTAAGCAAAAAGCTTAGCTATGGCATGTTAGAAATACAATGAATGCAATTTAGTTTAGACCCTGTGATTAAACTTAATTCGCTTCAGAAGAAGCTGCTTACACTGGTTAATTGCTCCAATATGAAAAGGGAATCAATACCTTCTGGCTGAGGCAAACAAGAAGAAATATCATGCTCTTTCTGAGGAAGATCAGAAAAAAGGTTATGAACTCCACCATACCTGAGATGTGATTGCACAAGCATGTATGACTCTCACATGGTAATTTTTTATATACTTTTGAAGAAAATTCATTAATTAAAAGGGATTTTCTTCTTATTTTGCAAAAGAAATTGATACATGTTTGTACAGTGGAGGGGGGAACACACAAGAAGAAATAATACCAAGTTTGTGCTTAACTTAGAGCACTTTCTTGGAGTTAAATTCTCAGGTAACCAATTTACTGAAGGATGGGCCAGATCTGTAAAGAAAGAGATCATTTACAGGCTCCTAAAATTCTATTCCATTAGCAACAGATGGTAAACACAAATATAAAAAAAAAAATATTTCTGCCAGTACATTTGATACTGCCTCTTTAACGTTTTACAGAACTGCTTCACATGTCAGACTTTCCAGAGGAAAGAGCTAAGCTAGATCAGCAAGTTTGCTAGACAGGCATTCTGTAACTATATATGGATTTAAAAAGAAACTTAAGCCATGGGAGGCTTGAGTAGTAACATTTTGCAGCTATGAATTAGCAAGGACTAATTGAGCTTCTTTCTATGAATTAGTGTGACCAGAGATTTGAGGCAGAATTTGTTCATCCGGGAGGAAATTGAACTTGAGTTGGGTGCCTTGGCTGCCCCACAGCCGGGTGTGTGGGACCTGCCCCTTCCCTGCTCCCCGTGTTTCAGCATTCCCAGCCCCACAAAAAAGAGACCTGCTTAGGAACAGCCGTTGTTTTGCTGATCAGCTCTATGGAGCACTGAAAATACATTTTAAAACTAACAGCTCTGAAAGAGATCAGTTGCTTTCTGGAAAAGCTGCAGACTGTTTAGACATATAATTAATATAGTCTTGCACTTACGGAAACTTGGCCTTTCTGCTTGGGATGGTTTTGGCTAAGGGTGTGTTCTTGCTGCCTTTTTTTTAAGGAAGGAATGGCTTGTTATTTATTGCTGAGCGAAACAGCAAGCACTATTAATATTGTAGTGCTGACAGAGAAGGCGTTTTCCCAGTTTGCTGTTCTTTTTTCTCTTTCCCTTGAAATGCTTGTTCTTTTTCCATAAACAGATGCAAACAGACCAAACGTTTCCTGCAAAATAAGGGCAGGGAGTAAAAAGTAGCAATAGCAGGGTTATCTTTCTGATGAAAAGACATATTTTATTGTATGTCTGCACACATCAAAGTGTAAAAATTGAACCAAAACGACAAGTTTCTGTGTAAAGGTGTTTGCCTGCAGCCAGTTTTATGCTGTGCTGCATAAAAATGACAGGTATTCAGGCATGAACTGATGAAGCAGAAAGTTTTTTGACTCCCATCTCCCTGTGTAATGCTGGTTTTTTGCTCAGAGACTCACAGCTACAAAGCCCTTTTGTGAGTATCGTTTGCAGCCCTGCCCAGAGAGCGAGAGCTCTGCAGGAGATGGGGAAGCTCTTCGGGGGCCCAAACAAGATCACTGAATGTGCATGTACCAAAATTGATATAATTTGTCAAGCTTAAGGAAAAAATAAGAGTTTGGGGACGTATGTCTTTAAAGAGGCTTTTAACCAAATGTCTGATACTGGGCAGACTCACACTAACCCCAGCATGCTGAACAATGCATACCAAATTTCAGGGCAAACTGAGTTCAAGCCCCTGAAACAGCTGACCTTTAAAGCGAAAAATGCTTTGCAATCCCTGACTAGTCAAAGCTGCCACAACTGAGTCAGAGAGACGTGCTGGGAAAACTGAATATGAGGGTTTCTCATTACTATGAGAAGAATGATATGATCTCAACCTGATATTTTTCATCCTTTTTTTTTTTTGTGCTAGATGTTTACCGAAGCTCTGTCCATCTTAACTGACGCTTTAAATACAGGATTATGTTACCTAGAGGTTTGGGGTTTTTTTCCCTAATATGAAGAATATGGTAAACAGTCTAGTCTTTATTCCTTCAGTTTATCCCTATCCCAGGAGCACGAGAACTGTGAAACTTCCAGCAGCTACCTAGGGTTGGACAAATAGAGGTATGACCATAACTGCAAGAAGGAAAGGAGACTAGACTGTTACAGGAAAATGCTACTGTAAGCTTGAGAACCTATAGAGAATTATATTATGCAACCAGAGCTCTATAGCTTTATTTCCTAGTCACGTGAGCTTGAAGCCACAGTACGCTAATTTAAAACATTGGTCAGAGGCAAGAAATGGAAGAAGGAATAATTTGAGGAAACATAATATTTTAGACTACACTGTTAGACAAGATAAAGTAAGTAGTAGTTTCCTAAAAGAAAAAGAAAACACCTAGAAAAAAAAATACAAGAAGCAGAAATTTTCTCATTCATTGGTGAAATAAACAAAGACGATTTAATTTCTTAGGCTCAAGAAAAATTAATAAATATTTTGGAAGTCTGTCTAAAAAAAAGAGCACTTTCAGAGCTTAGCATTTAATGTATATGTCTGTCTGGTCAGAGATTGTAATTTTTTGTTGTATTATTCATAAGAAGAGCTTGTCGGTGAAAAGTAAATAAGAAACAGCATCAGGAGATAGTAAGAATTGTAACCAACAGCCCTATGGTATGTCAGTCTGTTTTCCCACATTTCATGTCCCCAGCACCTCAGTGTATGCAGGATTTAAACGGGTTTGGACTTCGTGCTCTCTTTTGGGCTGGGCAATGATAAAGCTGTGGTTATGCCACTGCAAAATCCATGACAAGAGGGGATTACACACCCAATTAGTAGACAGCTGCAATATCAAAAGCTCAGTGGAAAAGACAAGCAGCACAGGTAAAGCACAAATGGCAAGCTGCTAATAGAAATAAATCCTAGCGAGTCATATTGACAGGTTTCCTGGACACCATTCTTTCCAAATGCAGGAAATCGACTGTGAATGAGTCACTTTATTCCCATGCACACGACTACACTAACCCCAAAACCTCTTAAACTATTGCATTCGTAATGCTTAATGATTCTCTTCTCATTTTCCCTACACACAAGTGGAAAATACCAGAGAAATAATCCTGTTCAGCCCCCTCTGCAGTGTACTGGAAAAAGCACATGTGCCTGTTTGTAGATGTGGTCTCGGCTAGTTTGAAGCAGAGAGATGGTTTCCCAGTTGTACCTGCTAGAGCTATTCTTAACAATTGCCCTGTTCCTCTCAGATATTTTGTTTCAAAGAGCTTAAAAGCCAAAAGCACCAGGATTTTCACTGAAAAGGGTTTGGTTTTTTTTTTTTTGGGGGGGTGGTGGGGGAGGTGTCAGCTTTTCAGTAGCATGATTCTGGCTCAGTGAGTTATGTGGGGATTTAATTTTCCTCTGGGCTCCTTGGAAACCTTCTATAAATGGTTTAAATTTACTAGGCTGGTTTCTTTAGTCTGTCTGGTTCCTTGGTGTGTGCTCTCCATAAAGGCTGCCTTGGGTTTTTATCACTTCATCATTGCTCCTGGTTCACTGATAACAGCTGGTAATAAAGGAAATCTCTGTGTAGGCTGAAGTCCCCCTGCTCCCTCCTCAGTGCTGCTCTGATATAAACCCTTTTGATTTTTTTTTCTTCCATAGAGGCTGCTATTAAAAAAAAAAAAAGAATAGATGGAAGATGAAATGCTTACCCTTGCCCTTGTTATCATCCCCACAGGGTATTTCCAGGGAGGATGCTTTCACTGGTTCCAAGCTAGCTTCATACTTTTTTGCCCCATGTTGGGACAGAACTTTGCTTTAAGTTGGCAAAGGCACTTCTAGTCATATTAATATAGACATAGCTGCGGTAGCTGGCACAACCGCAGGAGGTAGCTGTGAACCAGCCAGCTCCTTAGCTGTTAGCAGTGCAGCCTTTACAGTCCAGAACTCTCCACAATCTGCAGTGTCATGAGTGAAGCTGGGTAAATATCTGGACATTTATCTTCAGCTGAGATCTGGCCACAAATAGCCGCTATCAGTACACCCAAAATAAGGCAAGTCTAGAAACTGGGCTTCTATAAGGCAGCCCAGTACATTTTGACCACTGGCAAAGTTGGTGGTCAAATCCCAAGGATTTGCCCAGCACGGAGCCTGAATCTCTGAGCTATCAGTTAATGGCTTTCAGTTTCCAAGGTTATCATTCTGATAACTCTCCTGAGGACTAGGATTTATATCTTCAGCAAGTAATTAGGTAGAAGGGCACATAGATCTGAACTCTTGATGTAATTTTTTTTTGCAGTATTTTTTTTTCTTTAAACCGATGTGTTTCTTCCCTGATGCCTTCCAGTTTTCAGAAAACACTGGATTCATGCTGCTGAGACCAGCATTTCAAAATTCAGTTATATGTTTCATTTCAGGCAGCACTCGGGATCTTAGAGAAATTTGCCATATTTACAGAATATATAAGCAATTACAAGCCAGCTTCCCACTGCTATTTAGGAAGAGCAAGTGTCCAAGAAAAATACAGCAAGAATAGTACAGCTTGATCTTTCTTAGCTCATATCTTAGAAGAGTCACATGGTTGATATGCAGCAGGAATTTGCACCTAAATAAGGATGAGATCCATCAAGCTGAGGTCCCGTCTACTTCTAGAGTCATATGCTAACTGTCCTGGAACAGATAGTGTTATTAAGGAGAATTACAAGATAATCATTTAAGGAAGATAAGCAAGTAGAGGGGCAACATCTGTGCATCACATGCTAAATGTAGTGCAGGGAGAAAAGGACCTAGCAATTCAGAGAAAATAGAAGGTGGTAAAAATAGTGAATCTCTTCCCGCTCTTGATTGGAAGCCACTGTGGTTTTTTCTTGGATAAATGCAACAGGGAAAGGGGAAAGGAGAACTGTCAGCTCGTTTCCCTATGGCCTTTAGCAGTAAACCTTATCTTTGTGAATGCTGACAGTGCTGAGAAGGACTGCGGCCCTGAACCCCACCTTGCCATGCAATAGGCACGAAGGAATGGGCTTTCTGGGCTGCATTTTGATGCCTAATGCTCAGTTCCTAAACCGCAAACTTTCAGCACCCCTGTTTTATGCCTGTTGCATAGATACTTGTAGAAAGACTATTTGTTGGGAACAACAACAACAAAAAACCAAACCCTAACTCATTGCAATCTCTTGCACAGGTGACACTGGTGTGGAGAAACAGACCTCTTGAACAGGATGGCCAGTAGCTCTCTGGGTGGTTTTGGGAGGCTCCATTGCAAGGGTCCTTGCAACAGCATCTTCAGCTGGATCAGGTGAGACTCTCCAGGCTGCTGTTTTGCTGCACACGTATCCAGCTGGGCTGTGGTCCTGTGGGACCGCTGTGGCAAAGGTACTAACTCTTTCTGTTGATTGTCTTAAACTGTGAACTAAGCATCTCCTGACTATATTAGCCATGTACAAAAGGCGGTCCTAGGTGAGCATCTGTCGGAGTAGTTTCTACTGAACATTTGTGATTCTCTGTGCATGGTTTGGTGAGTTCTGCAGGCAAAAGGGCTCGGGGCAGCTGCTAGGACTGCCACATTCTCCACCTGGGCTGTTACTCTGCATGTTGAACATGGAACTAGTGCCTGGCATCTGTAGGGGGATTTCTGGGCCTTCCTAGACTTGCCCCTGGAGAGATCCCACAGTGACGAGTGGAGTGTTGTGCTGTGGGGTGACTCCCTGTCCCAGGCCAAGCCAGATGATGGGGAGACATCTGGGGAGATCCTGGACCACCCTAGGAGCTGACAGCTGAAGCGCGGTAGGTGTAGACACAGGCGCTGCCCTGACACCCAGCTGAACCTCAGTTATAGCTATGGGGCAAACATTAATTTCATGTTATAATTTATTGTTATAACTTAAATTTCACAAATCTTGCCACAAGCCTTCCACGGAGTGTTGCTGTGACAGTATTCATACCATTCCTGAGATTTCGTTTTGTTTGTGTTTTTTCAAAAATGGACTTTTCTCTGAGTGGCTCTGAAACTGACTGGCTACAATTATTCATATGGGCCTCAATTTCTTCAGCAAAGCAGTGGACTAAGTGCTTTAATTTGCATCAATAGGAACAAAATTGCTCATCTCAGTGCTTACTCCCAAGCACTTAAGCATTTTGGTGTTTACCTTTAAAGGCCCCCTGTGCTCCCACTCTGATGAAATACATCTCCCACAGAGTAACTCAGAATGGTTTGTAACCATTCTCCAATTCTCCATGCTCCTAGTACAATTTAAGAGCAGGATGTGGCTGCTAAGGATTTGGCTGGTCTATGAAGGCATTTGAGGTTTAGGTCAGCGTGGTCCAACCAGATGCCTTGACCACAGGCAAATCTGGCCCCCTGCCCTCCTCCTGGAGGAGACAAGGAACAGCTGCTTAAACTGCAAAAGCAAATAGGGCTGCTGAAGGGTTCTTCCAGCACCAGGCCAGATGCTGGGCGGTGGGAGTGATGGTTTCAGACTGGCGTGGGAACACCAGAGCAATGCTGCCAGCCTCACAATATGTAGGTGCCAGCTGCCGAGCTGGCACAGAGACATGGGGAAAAAAGACTGTGGTTAAAATATGAAACTTTGGTGAAACAGAGGCCCAGGGCACCTATCTACTGAGCTTCAAGACACTCCAGTTGTCAGTTGAACTGGCACTGTAAGCCTGGCAATCTCTCTCTCTATGTATATATATGTATTTACACACAGAAGAGGTTCTGCTATAGAGTGTTTCTAGCTGTATGCATGGCTGAGAATTAGTGCAAGGAATGGATTAGTAGAAAGTGCTGTCTAAACATTTACTTGTCCTCAGATATTTTAGCAAAATGAAAGGGGCTGCATTCAAACAGCAGGGGAAAGTTGACTTTAAAAATGAGGAGATGTGTATGGTTTAAATATTCCACAGTGATGTCATGGCAGGAAGTTAAGTCCTTTTTCTTTTTTTTTTTTTTCCTGGTTTAAACTTAAGGGAAAGGGTAAGAAAATATTTCAACTGTACAGCTAGTGCTATGCCTGTAAGTGGTGTGCTGCACGGAGCAGCTGGGTCTCTGCATATGCTGTAATACACAGTGTACATACGTCCCCATGCACCCTCGGTACAGGAGTCACAGTTCCCCTGCGGTTAGGAGGAATTAGGCTGCCATGATCCCACTGCCAAATACAGTCCACAAAAGTCAAAGTGTACCCATAAAAAAACCCACTAACTAATCCTTGCAAAATCCAGTAAGGTAAAACACATGTACTGTTATCTGCGTTGTAGAAGAGGATGAACCAAAAAAGAGAGAATATGTTGGTGACTACTTATAAGATAGTCTTAAAGCCCCCAAGCCTATGAATTGCTACTTCTAGCACTTTCCTGGATGTCATGGTACTTTTAAAAGGAGGTAACCAGCCTCAGACGCGCTCAGGGCAAACCAAGTTTCTATGCTAAATATCTTAAACTGCATAATAGATCAGGTCAGGTATTGCTGGCAAAATGAAAGACAGTTCTGGAGTATAATATATTGCAGGAATCACACTCAGTCTGAAAACAGAAACTGTTTAAAAAGTGGATTTAAACTCAGAGAAAGTGCTGGAAGGCCCTGCAGTGAGCCAGGCTGCCGAGGCTGTCCCTCTCCCCCACCCCTCTCTGTGCCCAACAGAGGCTGTGGGTGGTATTTAGCTAAGGGCAAGCACTGCCTGGTATCTGACACTGCAGCAATGATGAGAAGTAGGGAGGAAGAGAAAAGGGGTATTACTATTCCTATTTACATCTACTTTTGACTCTGCATGTTTGTATCAGCTTTTAAGCTTTTTATAGTTGGTCCAAGTACAGCGAGAACAAATCAAGCAAGCAGCTGGACAAAGCCTTGGTATTTCTGCCAGCATGGGAGCATCCAAGCTTGCATCCAAGTGGGCCTTGGGATCCAGCAAAGCTTTCAGGAAAGATTTGACACTTTCTTTTTCATGTCTAGCAGTAAGTAGCAGCAACCCTGGATATTGGTTTGTTAGTAGATTACATTACTGAAAGACAATGTTTTGATTATATTAAATAGCTGTCAGCCTCAGAAGTTGTTCGACAATTTGAACTGTTGGTCTTTTACATGGATTTTTTTTCCTGAAAGAAAATATTTACTTAACACTCACCATTAAATCAATGAAAAAAATACACTTCCTGCAAGATATTCTCTTTGATCTTTGCTAATTTGCAAGCATCTCTGTCCTTACTTGTCTTTATCATCTTCATAGTTATTGTGAGAAAATGCTATTTTCACATTTTTTATGGCTTATACTTGTTTATATTTTTTTCAGATATGGTCAGCTTCTAGTATTACAAGCGGTTTAAATAGAAAAGACATGGTGGTAAAACAAAATTTCTGTGATTATTTTGTGGGTTACCCTTAAATTGAGTGGTACGGCTTCAGAAGTATAAAGCAATTTGTGGGAAAAGGGGAAAGGGCTGAGATGCCTGGAAGGATATGGTCAACCCATTTTCCAGATCTCCTCTCAGGAGATCACCCATGGTGTTTGAAACTTGCTGTCTCACCTGGATGACCCACTGGCAGGGATGGCTGTACAGAAAGCGTCTGCTTCCTCAGACCCTTCGCTTGTGAGGACTCTGCATACGCTTCACTTTCTGAATATAAATAGCCCTGCTGAGTTTGCTAATACTGTGTAGGTGAACACAGGGATGTGGCCTCCAGCCTTAATTTTTCCAAAAGTGCAGATGGAAAAGCAGGTCCAATTTTTTTCTCCTTCTGAATCTATAGGAATTATCACATCATAGTGTGTTCCGTCACCTCGCAGTATGTGGGGCTTAACACCGTTTTAACCAGGCACATAAAATACATAACCAACAAATGGGAGGTAGTACAACAGCTTTAGAAGAGCCCCTTGGGGCTGGGAATGTGTCCCAAGTCCTTTTCGTCTCAGTTCAGGAGCCACCGAGAGGTAACTGAAAGGGTCTCCGCACTTGGCAATCTGCATGGGTATAATACTGGCCTTTCCAATGTCAGTTCAACCTTCTGCTTCAATGTCAACATGGCCAAGATTTAACCTTAAATATTTCTAGTATTTTAGATAGGCACTGCTTATTCTTTTACACACACAAAAAAAAAACCAAAAAAAACAGTCCAAAACAAAAACCCACAAAACACCAGAATTCCCATAGATTCCTTCAGAAAGACCCTGCAGCTCCAGCCTTACATTGCCTGTTGGGCTTCTCCCTGCCACCCTCTTTTTTTAGAGATCCTGGTTTTCACTGCCATGGCTGATTTACAGGAGATGAGTACTGAGGAATTCTTGTTTTGGATTTGTTACAGTGTCACAGAAACATGTACTGGCTGCTCTCAAAAGATCTAGTGGCTAAGGCTGCCGGCTTTCAAATCTTCCACAGACTCTGGGATCGACTAGCTCTCTCCAAAGATTCACCTTCAAGATCCAGAGTCTTGGACTTGGCAGGGGAACCTCCAGTCAACATCTGGTCCAAGCGAGGAAGGGAGGTAAGACTGGAAGGATGTGCCTGTGCTATCTCTCCCACAGCTGCTGATTCTGATAGTAGTGTCCAGAAATGTGAACTTGGGGAAACCACTGAGGACTGCTAAAATTTTGATGCTTCTAGAGGCATTATTTTAAGGTCTGAAAGTCCTGTCTGCTTAGATCAGAACTGGTATCCACATTCAACACATTAATATATTCTGTTTAACTGTTATGTATTAGCTTCAACAAGTGGGATATGGTTTTCTTTATACAGTCTTCACCTACAAACCCTTCTGCTTCTAATAGACACAGGGAATATGATGAAAGAGAATATTCCGTGCCATTTCAGAGGAGATTAGACACGTTTTTATTTGCTAATGCATTCCACTTCCAACATATTTACTGCTGTAACATCTGGACCAAAAAAAGATGTTTGGTAACCAGTGAAGTAACTTGGTAAAGTTACAAAGTCTGGAGGGGCTTGCTCTTGCATTACTATGCGTTAGTTACACACAGCAAGACTATATATCCAGTTAGTTAGAGTCCCCGATTTATATATTTGAAGAAATGAGAATGGAATTTATAGTCAGAAAGCATCAGAATAAAAGGGCCTTGGTTAAGATAGTTTAGTCTCCATTTTAGACTTGATTTACTTTTTTATCATTACAGTTGTATGTGTGAGTCAATGAAGTGTTTTATTTACATTGGTTAAGAAAATGTTTTAATCGCTCATCTGTTCCTAATCAAATTATACAGCTAACTGTTTGAAAATGTTTGATAACCAAAACCATTTGTAAATGCCAACACTTTTGTACACCTCAGCAGAAATGAACCTCTGATGAAAATTTGGGCCAGAAGAATTCTTTGCCATGATGATTTTTCTCATTCAATAACTTTGTCTCAAGGCTAGTCATCACATATCAGTAATTAGTACCAAATAGCTGGTGGTTAAAGAGAACTGTTAGAATGCATTATGTCGGCCATAATATGATTAACAATAGTAAATTCTTTTTTGTAAATAGTCTGGAATTAAAACAATGAACAATCTAGGAATTACTACTCATATCTGGAAATGCCTAACATCTCTGGAAACTAATGTTTCCAGAAACAACTAACGGTTCCTGTATTATTCACTGTGTTCATTCCCAGATGACTTGCAGCCTCCCCCCCAAAAAA
This sequence comes from Gallinago jamesoni, assembly GCA_025769975.1. Taxonomy (NCBI): domain Eukaryota; kingdom Metazoa; phylum Chordata; class Aves; order Charadriiformes; family Scolopacidae; genus Gallinago; species Gallinago jamesoni. The sequence continues at coordinate 60,567,199 of JAOQGH010000040.1, read as the reverse complement.
GAAAAGAAAGGCTACTGTCTGCAAGTAATTTGCTAGTGAGCCAAGGGCAAGCAAGCCAGTTACAATATAGAGCAAAATGTTTCCAAGATTCATCTTTGACTCTGTCCTACCAAAGGCACAGGTAAAGGCCCCATAGCTTTCAGAGTCACATAAAACTTGTTTAGACAATGCAGTCCGCAATGTCTCTTTCTGAGTATCTTAGTTACTAAATTAGTTATTTTCTCCATTTATGCTGAAGGAGCTTTGGACTCCTGATGCCTTTTTGTCACTGTAGCAGAAACATCATCAGCAAATGTCCAGAAACCCTTCTCAGAGGTGTCCTCATGTTCTTGACAGTGCATTAAGATTAAACTGATACCTTTCTAAAAACAAAAAGAGGCAAAATAATACTGATAAATTGAATAAGACAAACAAAAGACTTTATAATGTGCAAATAATACTATTTAAATTATTGCCACTGAATTAGTGGTCCTAGCCATGATTTATAACCTGTAAGTCTTCCCAAAAAGCTGTAGTATAATGTTCATTGCTGACTTTAACACTTTTGAAAATCCTGTGCACACATTTTCAGGAAGATGAGAAACCACCACAAAACCAGCTTGAGTTTGCAGCCTGTTGTTATGTATGTTCCCAGCTGGACTCTTCAGGAGAAAGGTGGGTTAGTTTTAATGTGTGTCTGAGTATGTTTTGGTTAGTGCATCCATCTCAGCAGCTCTTTGTTAGACAAATAATTCAATTTTACAAGTCATCAAAAGATTAACAAACTACCACCCATGATTACTAAGAGAGTAACGTGAGAGAGCTTGGCCTGAAACTTTGTAGGTTAGATCAGTTCAAATGTATAATGTTTTTGTAGAAAATCAGCAACTGGCTAAAATGAGCAAAATTCAGTTCTTTGAAGAAAAATGCATAAGAACACATGAGTATGTAAGTGTAATGGCAATGCCTCTAACTTGCAGCATGGTTGATAAATTCTCGGAGTGGTGCCTGGACTGCAGCTTGACTCCGCAGCCCCTCTGAATGAAAGCAGTTTCCTTGCGTAGTGAAGGTCAAGCACATCTCCAAATAGTACTCTGCACAAGGTGCTTTGGGAGATAAGCATGCAGATAATTAGAAAATGGGAGAATCTGTATGGCTTCATTACCCAAAGAAATCTTGGCTGCTATTCCAAGTGGGTTTTTTTGTGCTAAACTTACTCCTTCATCAAATTTACGCGCAAACGACACCAGTGCAACAAGAGGTTAAGAAAACACAAGATATGTTACCCTTTGCCATCATCCTGTGTGCAGACTTTCTACAAAATGGGAGTGATTTTGAAGTCCAATGCCATAGCGCTCCAGGAGCGTAACCTGCTAAACACTTTGTAAGACGACAGAGTAAGGAGTGATTTAGCAGGTTTGAAAACAAGGGTGGAATCCCACCTCCCACCAAAGGTGTGGCACAGTGCCAGGGGCCAGGTTTCACCCGGAGGTTATTGCTAGTATATCACACCATGCAACAGGGGAGCCAGAAAAGGGAATATTTATTGCCTTTTTTTTATTAAAAAAAAAAAAAAAGCAGTATTTGTGCCTTGAGCTATTTGGAAAATAGGGTGAAAGAGGTCACCCACTCCTGCTATTCCACTGTTGCTGCTACCTGCAGATTTAATGCCAGAAACTTCGTTACGCAGGGTCTTTCTTGGGAGAAGTGCAGGATGGGGAGGCGAGACAGCCCCGTAGCTGTCGACAAGCTCCCTCTGCTCTGCAGGTTGCTGGCACCTGAATGAACAGCACACATTGCTTTAACCCGTGGAGGTGTTCTCTCCGTGGGTTGCTCTTGTAGAGAGGATGGGTTGTCCAACTCTGCCTTCCAGACACTTCTTGGTTTTGAATGTACCCTCTTAATTTTCATTTCAAGTGGCTGTCACAGCTTCACTTTGGTTTGGTTGAATCTTTTTAAGGCTAAGAATAGCAAAGTGTTTTGAATGCCTCTGAAGCTGCCTGCTGTGAAACAGAAGCATTTATTCTGTTACCAGAAGGAAGCCGCTCTTCTTTGTGCTTCTCTGGGATTGGGTGCTGAGATCCTTCAGCAAATTCATGCTCAGGCATCTCCTGTCCAGCCCTGGAGGAAATCCTCCCAAGTCTGCCACAGCACTACAGTGCTAAAGTCTTGGGGTTTCCAACACCCCAGCAAGATGGTCCTTATGGAAGAGCAGATTGATCAGCTAGTGCGGGCTCTGGGAGCATAAAACCCAGTGGGATCAAAGCACCAGAACGGACCAATTTGTGAGACCAAATGTGGTGTTCAGACACCCTGAATGCCAGCAGCAAGGCTGGGGCTTTCTCATCCAACATAACCAAGCTGGAAGACCTGTAGTATTTCCTAAGCCTAAATTAGCTTGCAAACTTTATTCAGTCCAGCTTCTATCCATTAAAGCTGACCATATATCTCTGCTTCTTGACCATAAAGGCAGAAAGAGGCAAGTAGTGTTCCTGCACTTTGGTTCACTCTGGTTCAAAGTCAGTGGTAGCAAACAGTCATGCTGGAGCTCCAGATCAAGCTGCAGAGGCAAGACTTAGCAGTGTCCAGAGCATCCTCTGCAGAAGGGCCCGCAGAGCCACAAGCAGCTCATCTCGAATGGTGGTTCCTAAGCCATGCCATTCTGAATGAAAGTCATAAATTGTAGTAGGAGGTATAAATTCCCTATCGATGTTCTGCACCAACCTCAGGCATGAGAGAATAACGCAGTGTTAGGGCTGCTGAATGAGTGCTCTGTGTGCACCAAGTCATTAAAAACCTGGGGAACAGTCAGCCATGACTGCACAAAAATAAATATAGAGCTGACTGTAAATAGTACCCCTTCACCTGCTTCTTCAAGTAGAATTTTATAAGAATGTTTGTTAAAGGGAATGATTTCTTTTTTTTTTTAACAGGGAGATTTTGGTATATTTCAATTGAAACCATATGCTTGGTCTTGTGCTGCTCAAATACAAAGTCAGTCTAGTTTTAAATTTAATACACTTTTAAAAACACCTAAATAAAAAATCTGAGTGAATGTGTTAGGATATAAAAAGGACATTTTTCAACTCCTAAAAAACTGACCTGGGAACACAAGTGAATTTTACTATAGAAGCATGTTTTGCTTCATTCTTTATTTGCTACATTAAGAAACATATGGGTGAAAGGAGATTAAACCAGTTAAATCCTAGGATTTTTTTTTTGTCATTTTTCCATCTTCTCTCACTTTTATCTGCACAAAGGATACTATTATAAATATTTCAGTTTATCTGAGGCCGAGAATAGAAAGACTAAACCGTTGCGAAGTTATGTTTAATAAAACTATGTGCAGTTAGTTAGTCTGAACATGTAGGCTCCCAATCTAAAGTCATAAGCAGGGACTTTAAAGGATTGGTGAGCAGAGGAAATTTGATGATTAATCAGTATAAAATGTGTCAGGATCTAGCTTTTATTCAGGAATTCATGCTTGATCTTAATACATAAGATTATGTGTGTAAATCAGAAAATGTCATCCTTCTAAAGGTGGTAAAACTGGAAATTTTATAGTGTAAAATCTGCTGAAATTGCTGAAGAACCAACCTAGAGAATAAGCCTGGTAAAAATCAGCTTTCAGAAAATGTAAATGTTTTCAAGACCCTGCCTCAAATGAATATATTGGATCACAGGACTGCAAATCCTGAGCAATTGTATCAATGGATTAATCCCATTGGAAATGACATCAGCATTTCCCCACCAGACTGTCTTATATTTCTTCCAAGGCTTTTACTCAAATTCTTTTCCAACTCTGCCTGAGCAAAACATGTCAGATTTTAAGCTTTTTCTCTTTTGTAAGAGAGGGAGAGAAGGAAAGAGAAGAAAAGTTATGGGTTTTTTTTAAAATCCTAATATAAATCTTATTTTACTTCTAACAGGTTAGAGGCAAGGAGAATGTATCATCATGAATAATTAGTGAACTATGTTTCTGTAACATCTGCAAAGTATATGTTTTCACATACAGCCTTTTCACGTTCATGTAGAGCATAAATATAACACAGAAAGGACTGAAAATCAAATCAACAGCACGATACACTGTCTCTGTAACAAACTACATTTACAGAAATGGGAAAACTTCTCCATGTGCTGGCCAATGATGATGCTCTTTGAAGTGTTTTCATTTCCACTGAGGAAGTGTTATTATTTCCACTTCAGGAACCTTGCTGAAAAAATACAAATGATATCCCTTTGGGGGTTCGAGGTTTTTCATCAACAGACAGAAACTGCACTAGTGTAGTACCAGTAAATATTCATCCCTCCTCATCTCTCTTTTAACCTCTTCCCTTCTGAGGAAGCACCCAGACGCATCACTTTTCTTTTCAAAAATAACCTGAGCACATCCTCAGTTTTCTGCTTTAAGCAAATTATATTTACGCAAAGTAAACCAGCACCCACTACAGACAGGGGTGTATTGCTTATCCAAGGAGGGCCAGTGCTAAAGACTCAGAGGACTATATTCCTAGACACAGCTGTGGTTTCAGCCTGGAATCTGTCAAGAAGAAAAGGTTTATCAGAATCCACCACCTCTAAACATTTTCTCTACAAATTTGTATTTGAGAAATATCTTGTGCTTGAATTAAACTCACCTTTCTGAGAAATTCAAAATTTCGGTGTAATCACATATATGCATGCTGCTCCTGAACATTCAATATGGTTCATGCTTCAGCATATTCATTCCTAATTTCTGTTGTATTCCAAAGTTATACTCAATGAGTATTAAGTGCTTTATAAAATTTTAATTTGACAAATCTTTTTTTTTTTTTATTGTGCAGAACTTCTGGTATATTTTTATGATATTTTTCCTACAAAAAACTGTGACACTATTCTTTCACAGGATATTTCATGCCCACATAACTTGATGTCATTCGAGCATTTACTGCTGCACCCTACAATTAGAAATTACACACACATACTTGTTAGTCTCATTTTTAAACAAGCTATCTTTATGTAAAGCTGTAGAACAGTTCACAGCAGGAAAACAGAAGCCAGAACAACATTTATACCCTAAAGCCTGTGGGGCCTTTAGGACCATATAGCATATATCTGTTCTCCAAATTAATGGCCATTTACATCTGAAACATTCTGATGCTGCAAAGTTTACCATCCTCTGTGACAGAAATAGCAAACACGTGTGAGCCAAGAACCAAAGATGAAGCACTGCTTGCAGAGGAAGACTATGCAAGCCTCGCCTGAAATCCAGTGCCGAGCCATGCATTTTCCATCAGTTTATAAGCCATTTCTGGACTGGAGGCTGATTTCGGTGCTAGTACATAAGAGATTACACAAAGTAAATTCTGCAGTTCTTTATAGTACTATAAACCTAATGCTCTTCAGTGGAAAAACAATGGCTTTACCACAGCAGAGTGTATCGTGCCAAGTATTTGTAAAAAGACAGTATCAGTATGCTGCTTTATTTTTGTTTCCAGTACTTTTTCCTCATTTTATGCAAAAGGAATTTTTAAATACTTGAACAGGCACGGAGGGTAAAATACTGTCATGCTGAAATCAATGGGCCTTTTGACAATGCCAGGATTTCAATGAGGGCCTTCATGGGAGCATGCCACAAGGAGCAGCTGTTTCTTGGATGCATCCCAAAAGCTCCCCAGATATCTGATCTCATACAACTACCCCTATGGGTTCCCAGCAGAAAATGCAATGTTCAGCAGAAAGCGGTTTGCTCTCCTCCCCAGTTCTCTCCACCCCGCGTTCCTGGTATTCCTGAGAAATTCCCTTCTGTCCTCCTTCGGTTTTATTGCCCCCTGTGCCTTCCAGATAAGGCCAGAAATTACTTTTGAAAACTCTGCTTTGACACTAGTTTTTATGTTGTTATTTCAGCCCTTGCTGCGGTGTTCCTGCTGCTGCCAGCTGTGATGAAAATGTCTGACCCTTCAACCGAGGTCTTGATGGATAAAGGTGATCCATTTTTCAGTATGTCTCTTTCAAAAAAATAGAAAAAAATCTGATTTTCATTTGTATGCACATGGTTTTATGGACAGTTTAAGGATATTCATATTAGATTATCTTACCGCAGTCTTAAGACTTTTGTCTTTCAGATGTGATTTTGGAATGGATAATAGCTACCCATGCACAGTATCATTCTGTCATCTTTTCCACTGTTTGATGCTTTTTGGGTTGGTACTTAGGATTCTGTTGTGTTGTAATCCTGAACCATATAGGTATTGCCTGGGATCAGGCTGTTGTGTATCTTTCAGCAAGTTCAGCTTTTACCAAAGCTTTGGCTGCTGAGTCACCCAGGCTGTAGATCGCATGTTGCAGACTTCCTTCAGAAGCAGACATTCCAAGTGGGTTACTTGGGGAGAGACTATTTTGATGTAAAATTTAAATAAGACTTGGATAATGCATGTTGGATTGAAAACAGCAGTGGCAGGGTCTCGGCAGCTGCGGCAGGGAGCAACAGATACCTCTTAGTCTCTTAATGTATGAAGAGACAGCGAAAAACTATTTACTAAAGGCTGAATTTTTACCCACTGTGGCACTGGTGAAAGCATAACCATGCTGACAAAGCTATAGCTGAGTGATTTACAGCGCGGTACTTCCATGAAAAGACCTCAAAAGTGGAGTCCACCACAACCCAAGTATCAGCCAAACCAGTCAACTGGCAGTAACACCAGTTGGGGTGGAAACTTATGTAGATAAAGTACTATGGCTGGCAAAGAATTGGGAACCAAATAAAATATTAGGTGAAAGAAGAGCGTCCTGGGAATAAAATTGCTTGAAAGAGCCCCTGTTGGCAAACACAGACCAAGGACAAATGCCAAGTAGGCTCAGTTGAATAAGCTTTAAACCTTTTATAGAAAGCTGAAGCACAAAAGCTTAGCCTAATCCAACCTATTTATATGAGTGTTTTCTGAACTTAATTACAAATTTAAAATATTTCCAAATGTGTGGAGTGTTTCTGTTTGGATAGCTTGTCTGGCCTGGGTCCTCAGCAGTGCAAAATAGTTGCCTGGACTCTTGCAAACGTTGCTCACCTTGAGGTGTATGTGCACATGGTCTTAACTGTCTCCAGGGCTTGGAAGGTCTGCTTAAAGTAATTGAATAGGTGAAGGGTTCAGCTATTAACCCTTGCTGTCTCTGGGCTAAGCTTTTGTTGGCTGGCTGACTGGTTGGTTTATTTTTTGCTCTTCTTCCTTGGTGTTTGTTAGTCTTATGCCCTCCTGAGCTCACGTGAAGCCCTTCAGCAGGCTCCACAGCCAGTACTCAGGGACACTGATAGCACAGGTTATCGTTAAGTATTAAAGGCCCTGCCAACAGCGAGAACTTGCATACAGTGCTGTTGTCTTGTACCTTAAAGGGCCTGGCTATGTAGTTAAGCCCATCACTGAGCTCCCAAGAACCCAATGACCTACCAACTGCTACCGGGGCCACCTGGGAACAGAAGCAGTAGCCAGCTATGCGGAGAGAGGAGCCTCGCTGGAGCCTCTCACGGAAAGTGGAGGCTCACGGAGAGGCAAGTGAGGAAAGGAGTAGCTTGTGGAGCTCAGCATGCTGGAGCTCGAGAAGAGCAGCTGGTCTCCACAGCTGCTATTTGCTTCACGTGTGCCCAGAGAAGGGGTAGCTTTTGATTACAGTAGGAAGCTGCTGTGAGGGAAGGGGCTGGAGACTCTGCATTTGACATGTAGGTGTCTAAAGTCATGGCGGCGTAAGGCATAGCAGAGCCAAAGTTCCCTGAGCCCCAGTAGGGCTCTAATCTATAGTGCCCAGCATAACAGTGTCTGGCCTGTTTCCCAATAAAGCTAACTGTAAATATCATCATTATTGACAACATGCAGAAAGTATCGGCATGACAGTTTAAATATTTACATTAAAGAGGAGATACAAGTATTTTTGCATGCAAAGCCCTCACGAATGGCAGTGGGAGTTTTAATTCTGTATGACTGCAGAAGTTGGTATCGTCTCTGCTAGCTGGTGATGTTTTCTGTGGAGGAGGACAGATGACGTGAAAGGAGCTGGTAACTTTACGGACCCTTTCTTTTTGCGATCTCACCTTGACTTAACAACTCAAAAATAGTAAAGACGGATTTATACTAGCTACGTGCAAGGTTCCACCCTGCTGTAATCCAGCTACTGCATTCACATGGAATATCGTTTTTATGGAAGTGAAACGCTTAAAATTTTACATAGTCAGCCCTGTAGGATGAACTGTATTTGGATTTTCCTCAAACGCATCTGACTTTTTATTTAAGAACAGAATTTGCATTTCATCTCCCCATCTTTACCCTATTAAGGCTTATTGCAGTACACCTTATCTTTTTCCCTGAACCTGCATCTTTTTCCTTTTCAAGCTTTTCATTGGTAACAAACCACGCGGCCTGAGCACTTAAGCCTGTTTGCAGCTCTGCCAAGCCCCTCTGCCCCACACCCTGGGCTTGCCGAGGGGGACGCGGAGCTGCCGTGAAACTCAGCTTAGGGGAAAATGAGCAAAACTGAGCAATTCCAGGTTTGGGGGGTGGGGGCTGTGAGTGTGTGTTGGTGTACGTTTCTCCCTCCCCTCCCTGCGCCGGACATCTCGAGGGGGGTGATGCCGGGGGTAGGGGGGGGGATACCCGGGGGCGGTGCCCGCCGGGTCCCGCCGGCCGATGCCCGGGGCGGGGAGCGGCCCGGGGGCCGCTTCCTCCTCCTTGCGGGCTGCCTGGCTTTTAAAGGCGGCGCGCCGGCACCCGGTCCCAGACCGCCGCCGGGGCTCCGCGTCTGCCGCCGCCGCCGCCACCCGACCCGACCCGACCCGACGCGGAGCCGGCTGCGCCTGCGGGGCGGGGGCCGGGGGACCCCCATGGGGGGTGGGCAGCGCGGAGCCCCCCCCCACTAAGCTGCCCGCCGGTCGCAGCATGCCGGCAGCCCTGCGCTTGCTGTGGTTGGGCTGCCTCTGCAGCCTCTGCCGGGCTTACTTCGAGGGCCCGCTCTACCCCGAGATGTCCAACGGGACCTTGCACCACTACTTCGTCCCCGACGGGGACTACGAGGAGAACGACGACCCCGAGCGCTGCCAGCTGCTCTTCAGGGTGAGCGAGCAGCGGCGGTGCGGCGGGGCGGCGGCGGGTGGCGGGCTGAGCCTGCGGGAGGAGCTGACGGTGCTGGGCCGGCAGGTGGAGGACGCGGGCCGGGTGCTGGAGGGCATCGGCAAGAGCATCTCCTACGACCTGGACGGGGAGGAGAGCTACAGCACCTACCTGCGCCGGGAGTCCGCCCAGATCAGCGACGCCTACTCCAGCTCGGACCGGTCGCTGAGCGAGCTGGAGGGCAAGTTCCGTCAGGGGCAGGAGCAAGGGGGCCGGGAGGAAGCCCGCCTGGGAGACAGCTTCTTGGGGTTGCTGCTCCACGCCCGAGCCCTGCTCCGGGAGACTCGCCACATCTCCAGCGGGCTGCGGGACAAGCACGACCTCCTCGCCCTCACCGTCCGCAGCCACGGCGCCCGCCTCAGCCGCCTCAAGAACGACTATCTTCGGGGCTGAAGCGGGACACACCCCCGGTCCCCCCAACACAGCCAGGTGCGAGGGGTTTCGGATGGGGTCTGCAGCCCTGCCTGAAGCGTGCCAGGTCTGGCTGGAAGAAGCACCTCCTCACGCAAACGCATCCTTCATCCCGGAAAAACTTATTTATTACGTTTGACTTCCTAAACAAATAGCGCTTCTATAAACCAGGAGGTTAGAGGTATGTTTAAGTCAATCTCCCATATTTAAAGAATTGCCCTGTGTTATACCATTCATCTTTGGTGGCAAAGTGAAGTAGGCTTTCTCGTCTCCCGGTTTCCCCGTCGTCGGTCTATATATCGGCTGTTCTACTACAGCTCACCTGCCGCAAGCGTGGATAAAGCGTGGTGCTCACTGGGCTCGCGTGTAGCAGATGCTTAAATTGCTTTAGTTGTTACTCTCCTTCAGGGTGAAACCTCTGGCCCTCTGTTAATTTTCCTAACCTTTTGTATGTATTCTACGCACGTTAAACATTGTTCTGCTACGTAACTTGAAGCTGTGATTTCTATTTGTGTTTTTGAAAGATGGGAACTATTCTGGCGGGATGTGTACTCTTCCAGGCTTGCTTATCTGTGACTCTAAGCTATCATAACCCCAAGAGCTGGCCAAAAGGGCTTATGTCAGATCCTAAGAATGCTGATGCGATTTTTATAGTAAGGAGAAGGAACCCTAGTGGTGATTTTAGTTTCAGATCCCCAATTTGAGAGCCAGGTTTCTTACAGCATGTTTCTAAAGCAGACAAAAAGGTTTTGTCTGTGCCAGCACAGTGACACGTCTTGTCGGTGCCTTTGTACTTTTGCTAGCTAAGCTATTAATAAAATTATTTGTACTCCTAGACAATAGCAAAAGTGCCTAGTGGGAAGGAGGGGAGGATTGTTTGGGTTTTTAGATTCATTGCTGTTTAATTGTCAACTAGGGGTAATATGGCTACTAAGTTACAGATACTGCAGGAAGAATCACTGTTTGGATGAAAAACGTTCATATGTTGTTTTAATAAATATTTAAAAACAATGTTAAAGCACTTTTTTTTTCTTTTGCTCTGCCTGTGACGGTCTTGATTTAAAACATGTTGTAATATGTCTTTTCAGCAAAAAATTGTGTGTGTAGGTTCTGCCAAATGAAATAACTTGCTTTTTTAGTAAAAACAAATAAAAATCTACAGACTCAAGAGGTAAGCAAGTTTTGTTAAAAGAAGTGATACAGAAGGGCGCATAGGGTGGATTTTTTGGCATTTGTAAGCCTTTTTAAGAAATTCGCAACCTCATGGCACTGGAAGAGAAGCTGCTTGGTGCACATCTGAAGTCTGATCTTGTTAACCCTACTTGTGTTCAGGTATGCTTTGTTCTGCAGCCTGTCCAGTTGGTAAGTTACTCGGCAGTGCAATGGGTAACCTAAGTCACCTGGGACCAGAGCACTGAAGACACCAGGACGTGTTGATGAAGGTGGGTTCCTACAGGACCTCTGGACCATCCAAACATCCTTAGCTTTCGCTAAGGCAGTGAGGTGTGGCTCTGAGCAGGAAAATTTACATGTCAATTTGCACCTTTAGATCCCCAGGATCTTTGAAGATCTGGCTCCAAAAGAGGAAACATTTTATTGACTGACTTCAGTGGAACTACTCAGTGTAACTTTCAAGTATGTTGTCAAGTTAGAAGGTATGATGGGTTCTAGCTTTTAAAAATTAATTTCCTTGTGGTACTTTCCTTGCCACTAGGGTTAGGTGTAACAACACAGGAGCAAACCATACAGCATCTCTGGGATGGACTAAGCTCTAAAAGTGCCTGAGGGTTTCATTCACATCCAGTCTCTCATTTCTCTCTGAATCTTACCCGCTTAGAAGTAGGTGCCAAAGATGTCCTGCGGTTCCATTTGTGCCCAGATGCTTCTTGAGAGTCATTTTAGGCTTTGCTCACCCACTTTCTGAGTCATTGGGTAAAATATGAACTGTAAACGTGAGTAAAGGAACTAAAGGGGCAGACCATGCTAGCTTTTCAAGCCGTACAACAACAGTGTTCAAATCCTAATAGAAAAAATAGTAGTAGTAATGGTGTAAAACACAGCTTCTTGAATATGCTTGGAGCACCTTGGCTATTCTATTTGCAGTAGCAAACTTTCAGTCAAGCTCAAACTATCCCAACATACGCAGCATACCAAGAGAGTAAATGTTTGCGGAGCGCTTACTTTTCAAAGTAGATTATGTGTCCTGTGGAGATTTACAGTATAACTCATTCTGCTCAACACCCCTGTCTGCAAGTTGTCATCTGATGAAACAAAACGTGGTTCTTTAAACTCCATGCTAATGTTTCATAAATATTAAATGTTGATAAATATCTCCATTGATTTATGTTTCAGGAAAAAATGAAAACGTTTTGACCTTGGAAACTGAAACAAATTCAGAATTCTGCTCTGTGACTTTGATTATAAAAGGTTATCTTTCAAAAAGAATACATGTACATCTGAGTCTGGTCCATGCATAAGTTCACATGGTGAGTAAAAAAGGTCAATCTTACATGGATTTGATCATGCCAGTTCAAAACTCTTTTAGGACATTTGAATCTATTAGAATTTGATTTACAGCATTTTGGCCAGTCTAAGCAAACGTGTATATTAAGTATCTATTAAATGTATCAATTTTGAGTCAGAGCTAATACGTAAAATAGCCTTTATAAATCTGCAGTTCCTGCAAGAACTGGGTATTTAGTGATATCCAAGCAGTTTAAAGTTTCAAATTCAAAATAGTTCTTTAAAACCTATGAAAACTGTATTGCAATCATATTTTTTCATGCTTTTGCTTTTTTTTTATCTGATAAAACTTATTTAATTAGAAGAGATGAAGATCCTCTGGTTTTATACAGCCTATTTCAAATAGGAAAGGTCTTTTTATCATTGAAAACTCAGTAAGGACTTGTAAGCAGAGCTTTAAAAGGACGATTGTAGCAGTTATTTTGACCCAATAGCTCCTCCTGTTGTGTTTAAATATTGCATCAGTACTAGGCTCTTTTTTTTTTCCTTCCTCCCCCCCTTTCCCCCCCCTTCCTCCCCCCCTTTTTCCCCCTCCTTTTTCCCCCCCTTCCCCCCCCCTCCCCTTTTCCCTCCCCTTTTCCCCCCCCTTTTCCCCCCTTTTAACTTAGAAGTTCAAACTAAGATTAAGCTGACTTGGTCTTTTTTGTAGTGTTCTGGAGATTTTCAGAATGTTTTCTGAATTTATTAAACAGTTGATGGTAGTGAAGAGAAGATTACTATGTTTTAAAAAAAAAAATCAAGTAATGCATCTGGAACAGTCATAGAGAGCTGACTTGAGTTTTCTTTGCCACTCAGCCTGTGATTTAACTCATCGAGAGTAAAAGCAGGGCATTAAGAGACACAGGTTACTTTTGAAGGCAGTGCTCTGCTGTGGACATTCTCACGTCTACTGACATACGCATGGAGAGGAAGAAGCTCAGTGTCTCACATCAGCACTAACAAAAGCTTGGGTAAGAAAAGGCTGTGCTTGCCTCCTGACAAGTCCACGACTGGGAATTTGAGGGGGGTGGGTGGTGGTGCAAATTGTGGCTTTCTAAATCATAGCTTCCAAAATTTCATAAGTTGACCTCCCCAGGACCATCCTGAGAAACAGAGAAGTTGAGCGAAGCTTTCAAACACATGGTAAGCCTGTCAAAAATCCTGCAGCTGGGTGTATGCATTGCCTGATGCTGAGTTGTTGCTCCTACAGGCTGTCATCTGCTCAGATGCAGGTTGTCAAGACACATACCTATGAGGCAAAAAATATACTTGCCTTAGTCAATAGAAACAACCTGGTGAGCTACAGAGAAACCATCGGCTCTGGTTATAATCTTACATTAAAAATGCATATTTTGAGAAGAAATTCTATTGGGAGCATCTGTTGTTGCTGGTGTAGCTGACTATTTAGATGGGCTTCATGTTATCTTACCAGCTTCTCGCTCATGCTTCTCAGTTACCGCTTTTGTGATTGGTAAAGAAGTTTTCAGCTAACACTGAAGTGTTGTTGAGTGAAATGTATTTGACAGCCATTGTTATTCCTGAAGTAACCCTATGTGTTCAAAATTTGGCATCTTTTCTATCTTTTAAAACGTATTTTTACTTAGACCCCATTGGGGAATTTATTTTCTATTACTTTGATTGTTGGTGAGCCATTAGCAAAAATTGAACAATTTGTGGGTCCATATTTCATTCCTGAAGTATATGAAGCTGGCAAAAATATTGAACCCACTACATGCTTTTTAAAAAAGCTTTTATTAGAATACATACGTATAAAAAGACTGTAACTCTGTGCTTATTTTATTTTCTTCATAAAGTTGTCATCCTGCCTACAAGATCAGTTACAACTGTAAAAGGCAGAACTTAATGACTAATTCTGTAACACGAAAAACATATGGTCTCCATAATCATTACATTTTTAATGATGTGGCTTGGACAGAGTCATTCATGGCTTGTAGAGTCATTCGTCCTTGAAAACTGCCTTACCTTGGGGAGGTATCGCTGACAGTCTCCAACATGCCATTAACATTCTTTCACGAGGAAAGACAATGCCAAGTGTATCATATTTTCTCAGGTGACAACCTTCCTTAGGATGTATCTGCACCTCCTTTAAGTGCTTAGAAACTGCCTATGTAGTAGTAATTGTTTGTATCTGAACTTTCTTGGAGGGGGAGGGGGGGAGTCCTTGGAGAAGGTTGGCTTGGGGAGAGATTCATTATCCAGCACTAGATATTGGCAAGTGCAGGACGACTGAAAAAACTCTGTACTTGCATCATATTTTCCATACTTCTTCCATGCTGCAAACGTTTCACTGCAACAGGAGTTACCATTATAAATTAATTTTAGCACAAGTAATCAAGGCTTTACTATAGACAGACTGTCCAAACTGCAAGATGTTTTTTTCTGTCTACATACCACCTCTTCTCAAAAATAACGTGACCAAGATTTTCAGTTTAGTGCTAGGTCCAAAACAATTCATTCAGTGGGCCTTTGGTCTTCGGTTCTCAGCTTTTCTACTTAAATTTGACTAAGAGCTTTTTATGCCTTTTCCTGGGTAATGATAAAGAATTCTTTACCATACACTTTCTGTGTTGACAACTCTTTGGTTAGTCAAGAGCAGTCAACTTTTCTTAATAGCAGGCTATGTACTTTTTAAGGAGTAATAATTTGTTTCTAATTTAATATGATTTAACTGAGATTTATATTTAAATTCAGAGTAATATGGGTACATATGTTAAATATCTTGCAAATTATTTTTATGGTTTTTGCTTTCTTACAAAGTAATATTAACTCTGGATTCTAACAGAGGCACAACAAAACACAAGCTAGTTCATAACCGGGTCCATACACAAGCCAGGATGCTGTTAGGCTTGTAATTTTAAATATTATCTTGCATATTCTCTCATTTCAGAAGAATAACCCTGGAAAAAAAGAGTGAATGAACAAGAGGTAAACTATGCTTAGTTGGTTTTTTTTCCTGATATGAGTGCAGAGGAATAAATCTGAATCTTGTGTATATGAAGAACGAACTGAAGTTCACCCTGTGCTCATTTACCCTAGAAGCAAATTTGCAATGAGTCCCAGTTTTTGTTTCTAACATTTATACCTCTGTGGCAATTAAGGTTTTCAAAAAGCCAGGCATCACCCCGTGCTACATCTATATTGATTTATAGCACCTATCCTAATCACCTCACCGTTGTGTCTGGTTCTGCAACCATATGCAGGTATTTATTTACTTACATAGTCTTACTGAATTTAATATTAATTCCTCTACTTCTCTAAGCTACACTTCAGTCTGCCCTGCTCCACAGACCTCTCAGGCCTGCTGTAAGTTGCTGCTTGTATCTCCTCAGCCTGCACGCAGAGTCAAAGCTCACAGGACCAGGAAAACATTATTACTGTCAGTATGTCTGATTCCACTGGGAATACTGGTCTAGTAGCATTTTACTGTCATGTCGGGGTTACAAATTTATTGGAAAATCATCAAGAGTTTGCTTCCTGAGGATGTTCTGCTTTTTATGCTCTTCTGCACATTAGCCTGTGGCTTTAAGTGTTGCAGTGCCTTTTACCTATTAATTGCTGCCAACCTCCAATTTATTTGGCGGTAACTTACCGCATAGACTAGTAGTCACATGGAAACCCACAGCATAACCCCCCCCCCGGTACCGTACTTCCCCATATGAATGATAGCGACAGAGTAAAGCCCAAAGGGAATCAGGGAACTGAGCTTGCACTACAGGATTCAGCAAAACAACACTGTGACAGTAAAAAGGCACGTAAACGTACTATAAAGTAAATAAGGTCCAGATTTTCATTATATAGCACTTCTGGCATACCTCCCTTAAAATTCTTTCTTTTATAGCCACTCAGCAAACACAGGCACAACACTAATGATTCATATTTTGCTGAGTTATGTCATCTTGAAGGCAGTTTGTTTTTATTTCCATTGGACAGGATACTTTTCCACTTGCGTATTATGTCACACTCCTTATAAAAATAGAGACCCGGTCTTGCAAACACCTTGGAGTGATCCTGGTATGGAATGAGACTCGTGACCATTACAATTCTCACACCTTCCTTATTATGCTTATAATACTTCAAGATGTTCCTCTCTTGGCTTGAAAAATATCTCCATTCTTGGTCTGTGTACAGCTTTTCTTCCTAAACAAAATTTCTTCTGGTTCTTTTTCTTTTTTTCCACCTGGTGGGGATTTATATGTATGCTTATGTACTTAGTTCATGTCAATTAGAGATTTCACTCATTAAAAACCTCTAAATATATTATTTAGACACACTTGATCTGTTTCATCATACTTGAAACAAATTGACTCGCTTGATTCTTCCTTTAATTAGTAAGAATAAGAAAGGACTTATAAACTTATGCAATATAAAATGGCTTCTTTCAGCCTGTGTGCTTCTAAGAGGATTTTCTAAAGGAAAATAAAGAAGCAAAAATACTTGAGAAACCTAGTATTAATGGAATAGGTTGCCAAACCAATACAATAAGAGTCAAGAAATTAAAAATTGTGGCTTCTCAAGCAACAATATACATTCAGCCAAGGCAGAGTGTTCACTCTGCCCTTTTTAAGGAGCTATTACTTGCAGATTAGAGATTGACACAGGGAATAAGGTATGTTCTCGTTATAAAATATCTGCGGGTGCAGAATTCTCTTCTTTTTTCCCCTGTTATTTTTCTGGGGTTTTTTCCCTTTTTTCTCTTTTTTTTTTTTTTTTTTTTTTTTCCAGGGGGTAATGAAGAGTAATTAAAACTCTGGAATAAATAAATAAAGCAATTTGTAAACAGTATATATTTTGTAATCATTATATATGAAATGAACTCAATTATCTGTCAGACATCCAATCTATCACACCTTGAAAATAATTTAGAATTTTCAGACTTCTGGTTTTAAATAACATATTTAAAGGAAGAATGGGGGAGATATACTTTAGCTACTTATTAAAAAATAATAAAAAAAAGGAAGGCAGCTGTACTGGGTCTGGTGAAGAAAGGGTTAATTTCTTCCCAGGACCTAGCAGGGACTCAGGTATTCCATCCCATGTGG
>JAOQGH010000040.1:60512709-60537387 GCA_025769975.1 Gallinago jamesoni | reverse complement strand
CAACTGCTCTTGGTGCCCAGTGCTAGGCTGAACCCATGGTTGCTATTTCCCTCTTCTTAATTTAGGAACCCATGGTTACTCTTTCTGTCTTCTCGGTTCAGGAACCCATGGTTGTTCTTTCCCTGGACCTGACAGAAGTTCAGCTGTTTGGGCTGCGTTTGCTTTCCTAAAAGCCTTTTCTTTCCAGAAAGGGTTAGTAGGGCTCAAAAATGAGCCTTGTAGACCAGCGGTGGTCTGAGCGGCAGTGCAAGTGTGGGCATGTACTCTTTAAATTATTTACGTTTTTATTTTTAGAAGATTATTTAGAATTGCAAGGGACTTATAACTGAAATAAAATCTCTTCCCTTTCTGTGGCCTTCTGTTAAAAAGTAACTGTGCAGCCTAGCAGCGGCTCGTGCTGAAGTTCAGGTTGTGTTTGCTCTGCATCCCACACTTAACTGCAGTTTAATTGACGGTCTTTTGGTCGTGAAGCATTTTGTGCAACCGGCAGCGTAACATTTACCCAGTGCAAATCACTCGTCCTTTTGAGTGAACAGTTAAACCCATGAGGTTTGTCACGGTGCACGTCGTCACTTCCCTGGCAGCCTTTCAGGGTTTGAGCGTGAAACCTGTGAAAACTTGCAGGATTTCTGCTGTTGCTCTTGACAGTGTTCCTGCGAGATCTGCTGTTGCAGAAAATTGTGGATCTGTGTGCTGAGTTTAGACTGTGTATCTGTTAAAACAGGGTATTACTTTAGAAAAAAGAAACTAGAGGCAGGCTGATGGTGTGAAACTCGGATTCAGGTATTGGTGTCCTCAGAGCTCAGCAAAAGGCAAATCCGTGACTGATTTATGCTCATTTTTTCAGGGTGTTTTTTGTTCTGAAAGAAAATGAAAGCTCATTCGGTTGTGGGTTTTTTTCCCAAGAAAGATGAGAAATGGGAAAATGGTGGCCCTAGGTGTCTCCTGCATCTGAGCTTTGTTTGGTACTTCAGGGACAACCGCAGGGGCCAATTTTCTTTCCCAATTTCTGCAGGTCCGATATTCCTTAGCTCCTAGCACCTGTTTTCCTAAACAAAAGTCAGTTCTTGAGATTCAGTCTTTTATATCTGGCTTAAAACTTAAGTGACGAGTAATATTTCCATTTGTGTCAGTGGATCAAATAGCAGACTCTTTCTTCATAGTTCAGAATGGAACTTTTTTTCCCCCAGTGATATAAAAGTTTATGTCTACTTTAGCTTTGTCAAAAACAAACTACACTGTTTACTATTTTGGAGCACTGGGCATGTTACCAGAATGACCTTGATGAAGATGCAAACCTCATTCAGGGAAACTAGACTTGGTTTCTCAGGTTGTAGGAATTCTTGTTTGGAAAAATGAAGGTAGCAAGATGTGTTGTAGCCTTTGGGGGGATCTAAATGAATGTAAATTGAATGTTGCTCTAATTAATGCCCAGACAAATTAGTCTAGGCCTCTGGTTATGTAGATTAGCAAAGGAATCAATAAATGAGGTTTCAGTATTTCACATGTAATGCTATTTTTTCCCCCCTTGTGAAGCCTCACTGGCTGCGATTTGCAGATTTACCTATTTACACAGTGCTTACTCTCAGAATCTAAATACAATGCCTGTTTCAGAGTTCTCCCCTCTGCTACTGCTGATATCCAGTGAAATCACCTAGGTAAAAGAGACACCAAAGATATCTTTTATTCTTTGGGCATGATTTTGAAAATTCTGTTTTCCATGGTAGATCTGAAGAAGTGTGCTTATAGAAGTGACACTAGATAAGGGCTTGTGCTAACTTTGGCTTTGCTTACTGTCGTTTTGCTCTTCCTCATATTCCCAGAGAAGGTCTGGCTTATTATGATGGATGGCTTTTCCCAGCTTTTCTCAGGTTTCAGTTGCAAAACCAGGCTGCAGTTACAAAGCACGTGAGTTTGCTTGCTGGCTCTTTAGGACCTGTTTCTCATTGTGTGTTTGGGTAAGTTTAGAATGTGCTTCCTTCTGGTCAGGGGAGTTACACACAGCAAATTACATGGCTATAAGTAGTTAATGATATCCCAACAGTGTAGTATTACAGACCGTGATATGGAATGCCAGCCCTGCATGCTGGTTCCACAAA
This sequence comes from Gallinago jamesoni, assembly GCA_025769975.1. Taxonomy (NCBI): domain Eukaryota; kingdom Metazoa; phylum Chordata; class Aves; order Charadriiformes; family Scolopacidae; genus Gallinago; species Gallinago jamesoni. The sequence goes on along the minus strand of JAOQGH010000040.1, from coordinate 60,535,288 downwards.
CATAAGAGCAAGCTCACCAGACTGCTGCAGTTAGAGGTTAACCTTCACTGCTGACATTATCACAGCTGTGGCCTTCCCCAAGCGCCCCTTTTTTTGGCAAGTGGTTATTTGCTTTTCATGTTGTTTTTATGCTGCTTTTTTGTCATAATTTCTGATTCAAAAAATTAGATGTCAGGCGTGTATCAAACCTGAAAAGAAGAGCAGGTCAAATTTTCACTGCATGATGGAAGTGACTTTAAATAGCTTTATGGCAATATGTCAACATTCCCCTTTTAAAAACACTGCCAGATCCTATCCATGTAGTATGAAAAGTCTGCTATTTGTGTGTGTCAAGGCTTTTTTCCAGCCCAGTTTACACGATGCTTTGAAAAGAGCAGCAAAAGTGCCATCTTCTACTTCCCCAGTTCTGATGTCTCAAAGATACTCTTTTTTTTCCACCCTCGTGTTTACTTGTGTTCTCCCCAACAAACATCACGTTTACCCCCTCAAGCAGTCTCTGTAGCTCAGATTTTGTGTGTGGCAGGGGAAGCTTGTGGCAGGCACCGAGTACGCCAGGCGCTTTCCAGTATCCAGCCTCTCACTGCATCGCATTGTGCTTGCTGAGGTTTGTTTTCCAAGACACTGGTATCCCAACAACAGGAGGGGGACCAGGAGGAAGGGGGAGAAATAAATTAAAAGTTGTTTTTTGCTAAAAGAGTTTGGTCAATTGGATTTATCCTGTAGTAATAATTAATAAGAGCTGCCCCCATGAGTTAAGCTGCCACATTGATAATTCACAATGCAGCAAAAAGACATTTTTGGCCTTCAACAACCAGTAAAATATACACTGTAGGCAAAATAATTTCAGACGAAGTAAGCTAATCTATGATGTCTTGACTTTCTTGCTCATGGGCCTCCTTATAGAAGGTTTTGACCAGCACTGTCCCAACCTGCACAGTAAATGCTGAATAATTCCAAGTATTTGTTGCTGCATGCACACCATCTGCAGGAACTGGGCAAAGGCCACCTCCTCAATTTGTGCGAGCTCTAATGTAGGTGGCTTTTTGTAAATAACCTGGTATGATTAAGAAATGGGACTCTTTTTTTCTCTCTCCCCCTCCTCGCCCCCAAAATTATTGTTCTGAAATTGAAAGAGTAACTCAAAAGTATTTCATTCTTCTCATTTCGAAAAACGCATAGATCTGGGGGGGGGTTTAGTCATAATGTAAATGGTCAATAAAGACACAAAATAATTCTACAAGACCTTTGTGTTTATCCCTTATGAGTTGTTCAGCTAAAGATTTTTTTTTTATTGGGCAACTGCAACTGTGCTGTGCAAATGAGACTTAACCTTGCCCAGACACTACTGGCTCATTCCTATCTTTCTTAACCCTTCAGCTTTCCAAGAGTAAGTTCTAAGATTTCTACTGTAGGACAATGGAAACTGTATTACCCGTGGTTGCACGGTGGGGAAAAGCGTGCTATGCTGACATGATAAAATAATGGAGAACCTGAGTGGGCTCAACAACCACCAGGAAATACTGTCCTTGTTAGTGTAGCTTTTTGATAGATTTTTCAGGGGTTTTGTGGCTCAAAAAGGGAATAAAAGAACAATGTGCCCTGGGGGGGCACACAGTTTTCTAAGACTTTTGTATAGACATTTTAAAAAAAAGATTGTTAAGTGGAACAACTTAAATATCTTCACATCACAGGATCTTTTTTGGTTTTATGCTGCATGCTTTCCTGTCCCTTTTCCAAAGAATTATGGATGTGTTAATTTGTCAAATTTTAAATATTGGACAACATACAACATTTGTGTCTGGGGCTGAGGAGAAGGAAAACTTTCTAAATACTGCTTATTTTAGTGTGGATCTATTACTTGTCTCTCTCCTACTACTGTTGTGCTTACCTGACTGTTGGTGGTCTCTGGGGACCAGTGAAGAGAGGAAGCCCTTCATTGCTTTTCATACACATATGAATTGTTTAAAAGTAGTTCATGTTTATATCGGACATAAGTGTTAGAAATTGGACCTTAGATCTATTGCAGCTACTAGAAGGATTAAAACTGGTGCCAGTATATTTGGATTAAGCTCTAAGATCTCGCTGAAAAAAGCCCCCACCATTACTAATATGTAATATCTAATAGAGATTTAAAAGGCTGTGTGAAAATGATGAGGAAATCACTGTATAATTTTCTTTCTGCAACTTACTATATACTCCTGATGTAATTATGGCATCCAGTAGTCAACTGCAGAAAGCCAGTATGCTTTTCAGCCAATTTCCTCTTTGCTAGTAAAACCATTTGTTATGCATACAGCCTTGAGCTGATATGTAAATGCTGCAAGTTTCTTCCCATTTTGTATGGCTTTATTGCTGCAAATGAATCACTTTATTTTAATCACAGCTCTAAAATGTTTTTCTGCTTCTTTCTCTTCATGGAGATTCTGCCTTTCTCATATTTTGAAAAGTTTATGCAGTGCTGTCCAGGCAGTGGTTTGGCTTGTGCTCTGAGTATGCAAGGCTTTCTTTGATTGTTTTTCATCATTTTCTTTGGCATATTTATTATTAAATGAAGTGGCCACATTCATATTCTTAGCATGAAGTATTTCACCCTGTTGCACGTGAAACTTTCATGCATGTGCTAAGGAAATGTGTCATCTTTAAAAAGTAGTCAAAGAGTAGTAGCTGTAATGGTTTACCATCAAGACAGAATGATGCATCAAGATGGGCTTTGTGAAGGTTTGTGCTTTATGCAATACTGTTCCTTATCTTTGTCCGTGACTATGATGGAAAGGAATAGCCACATTAAATTTGCAGATGACACCCATCAAGGGTTGACTGGAACCAGGCTGAAGGACCAGGGTTACAATTCTCAGTGACCTTGGCAAATAGGAGAAATGGTAAAGACATTAAAAAAAATGCTTTAATGGGTTGGCTGACTCATGCAGCCGGATCGGGTGGGATTGGTACTGGTCACAGGCTGAATGTGAGCCTGTGGTGGCAGACTGGGTTGGGGTCAAGACAAAGCGTTGCTTTCAGCTGAGTCCAAAGAGAAGTCTAACCTGTAGAAAAGATGAAGTAGTCCTTCTGCTCCATTTGGTGGAGTAAGGCTTCCATAGTGTATAGTCTGAGCACTATACGACAAGAAAAGGCTCCAAAGTGCTCTTTGGAAAGCACTGTATGTGATTAGTGGTCTAGAAGCATCTAAGAAAGCAAGTGCTGGGAGCAGAGTGGGGAGAAAGAGAAGGAACCTTTTGGTTTCCACGTTCATGGTAGGAACCTCTCTATACAAATGCACATGTACATATGTGAACAGATTTTTCTTAATGCTGTTCAGAATAGGTAAAAATCTGAGCTCAGAAAAACTAGAAAAGGTTTCAAATTATAAGGAAGATTATAAGTTGTGAAGTGAGGGCGTGTTTTTAATAGCAACAATTTTACAAGCTGCCCTGGATTTTTTTTCCTCCCAGATGCCAACCGCTGCTGCGTTCCATCCGTTTCCCAAGATCAATAGTAGTTGGAGCCGTGCACAATGCATTTCCAGCTTCTGGCATATTTACCACAGTGTCATTACAGAGTACATTGGCAAATGCCAGGGGGAAAAGGTTACTTCTGCCATAGCTCAAAGACTGAGCTCTTGGCTGCATCAAGGTGCCACTTAAGGGCTGGGAACTTGGAGCCTGTCTTCTCTGAAACATGAGGTAGGATTTATAAGCCTTTGTGCACCAACCCTGCACCTTATGAAAGAAAAACAAACCTAAACCACTAAGGATACTGGCTGCACTTGTCACTGGAAGCGAATTCATGTGAGCGAAATCGAGCTTCAAGGACAGAGTTTATAGCCTCGCCAGGCAGGTTTTAACTATATTTACCACCTTCTGTCTTTGTTTTTTGGTATTTATTTATTTTTTTAATACAAAGTAGCTAAACATTAAAAAAAAAATAGCCTAAGAAGCTGCTTTACTTGTACCATTTCTCAGTTTTAGTAGCTGCCTGGGGAGTATCGGTGAACAGTTCTGTTTCCTTGAAATTTTGCAATTTCCCCATCATAGAGGTACTGTAAAGGTTAAACATCTCTTCAGACGGTCTCCTGAATACACTGCAGAGTCTGGGAAAGGATAACTTCCCAGTACCCTAGTGGGATTCACAGTATTGAGAGTTTTTACACTGAGTAAAGGTTGCTCTTTCAGGTTCCTTACAGAAGCATTTTGAATTCAGCTATTGTCTCCCTTGGCTCCATAGAGTTGGAGATGTGGGGCCAGATGACTGCCTCCACTGCAGGGTGCCCAGTTGGGAGGAAGACCAAATGGGTTGGTGTTCTTTGAAGGTTCTCCACATTTGTTACATCAAAAGCAAGGACGGTCCCAGACAGGTATGCCGAGCGTGCACTGTTCTGCAGTGCTGTGGCACAGCAGGTGTTTGTTTGCAACAAAAGCCAGAACCACCCCAAAAAGCCAACAACACAGTCCATGTCCACTGGCTGCAGAAGGGGAATCCTGTATTAGGTGGAACTTAAGCACAGTAGGAATCGGGAATTCAAGTAAGAAGACCGTGTACTCAGGTAAGCCTGGGGCTCTTGGGGCTGCAGTTGAATTGCAGGTACATATATTTATTTCCCAAAGTGGGGAAAAATCTGTTGGTATATTCTTTGAAACCCTAATATTACTCTATGCCTTGTTTTGTGTAAGGAAAATTTGGAAAAAAATTATTAGCAGGAAAGACTAGGAAGAAAAAGATGAAACTTACTTAAATGTATCACTAATTTTCACATGGTTATTTACCTGCACCAACACTGAAGCTTATATTTGTCTTTCAGAGCATATTCTTGGCAGTTCATGCAGCATGCCTAAAGCTATTTCAATTTCATAACTTTTAATAGAGAAAAAGGAAAGCATTCATATATTATTTTTACCCCATCTTTCAAATGTGTGAAAGGCTGTATATTGAGTTAAACACAGTGGAGCAGTGAGTAGCAGGCCATGGAGTGGTCTCCAAAAGGAACTTACTGAGGTGAGATTATATCCCTCCTCAAGGATTTTGCTTTTTTGATTTTTATGAACATGTTGTGAAATTCAACAGCTTGTCAATCATTCTACAGCTTCTTTGGAACACAGGGCAGAGTATAAAAGATGGTCTATGTGGACAGCTTATATTCGGGTATGTATGTTCATTGTGTTTCTTGGACAGTCTTTAACCGGCCGTAGCCAAAGGCGAGGGGAATAGTAGTGGTTGGAAATTTGCAGACTTTGCAACCATTGAAAAATGTTATAACTGTGTAGTGTCTGGGTACGTGCTTTTATGAGCACATTGCATTTTGTACTGGGGAAAAAAAAACAACCAAAACCCCACAAATAAACCAACCCAATCCTGGCTCTTTACATCTCTTTCAAGGTGTCCCTCAGTCACCAGGTGAAATTCCCCAGAGCTGCTTAGAATATGTAATAGTTTTTATTGGTCCTGTCTGTTGAAGGCACGTTGGAGTAAGGAGAGTTGTAAGTGTTTCTACAATGGTGCCATCTGCATTTTTCCCATGTTTATGGTCTCATTTCTAGTATGTAATCTCTGTGATTGATTGGACAATCAATCACATTGGTAATTGACTATTAGCTAAAATACCCAGTAAGCTAGATCTGATCTAAACAAAACAGTTCTACTACGGAATAGCTAAAATCTTTTCATGCTTTATTGTGCATTCTCTAAAGCATGAACAGCTTCAGATTAAATACATCAAAGCAAGAGAGGCCAATTATGTCTTTACTGTAAGAATAGGAGCTCTGATTCAGTGCTGATTAGACTTAAAACTAATGTTTAGAGTTTTGCAGAAGACTAGAAGCAATGCAAAATCTACGCAAAACAAAATGTAAGAAATAGCCTTTTTGTCCTGTTTACCTATTATTTTGCCATGTCTTAGATTTGAACATATGTGTTTGTTTATTTGTGCATACTAACTGGTAAACTGGCAAACTTATGAGATACTTTATGTAGAAATTAGTGAGATGAGAGCAAGGAAGCAGACAGTGTAATATTTGGGGAGTATAAGTCTGAAATAGGCCTCCTGTATAGGAGTGAGAGAAGGTACCCCACACCTACTTCTGTGCGTGACTTTGAAGGGCAGATGTATATGTCTAGATGGCCTTTTGCTTTTCAGGGAGAGTAAGCAGATCACACCTCATTTCCTTGTTTTGCAAGTTGTGTACCATGGTGACCAGGAGCCAAGAGGAGCTGTGTTTTTTCTCCTGGGGAAGCCTACTCAGGTGAGGGATGAAGGATGGCACTTGAAGTAGGGCTTCCCGCTGCGAGCAGTCACTGCGCCTTCCCATGGTGTGCCTAGGGGCTTTGTGTCCATCTGCCTGGCAGCATGTAACAGGCCTTTTCCTTTTCCAGGTGCAGCCTCCAGCACTGTAATCCACATTAAAAATTTAAGTGTGTACAGTTTTGTTGAAAGCAGAAAACTTTAGATAAAATTTTCAGAACTTCCTCATGTTGGAAGATGAGATTTGGATCATGTAGCCCTTCATAAAGTGAAAAATCTGCCTAGATTTCATGATTATATCTAATTATTACTTTGTCAGCATATGTTTATGTTTGTCTTTTCTGTAGAGCATCTTTACAAATGGATATAAGGCCGTGTTGTCTGACACCAGTGTACATTCTTCCTCAGAAAATAATATAGTGAAGAGAAAACAATTGGTTTTCTTTCTAGTTCTGACCCAGTATTTTAGTACGCCTCTCTCTAGTAGGTGACTTACCTATTTGAGAGCTCTCCAACTCAACCAGAATGTGATTGCTTTAGGGTAAGTTATGAGATTTTTAAAAAGCATTATTAAATCAAATCAAATGACCAATATAGATACTAGAAAATAGTAGTAGGAATTGGCCATGCATTAAAAATCCCCATCTGTAGATACAGGTATAGCTCTGCTGTTAGTGAAAGGTACAGATATAGCAGTATTTGGGCAGCTGTAAATACATAAAAGGATGAGGCTAAGCAGCATTCAGTTTTAAAGCTGCAAAGGTTTTCCCTACTTCTAAAACTCTGGATGACGCCGCTGGCTTGAGGGGACAAAAAGAAAGAAGAGGGGAGCAGCAAACCATCTGAAGGAAAGCCAGGCTCAAAAGCCCTTTCCATTCTGCCCACAGATGCCACACCTGCCTCTAGCAAATGGCTGCGGGTTCCCACCTCCCATATCACAAGGTCTATTCAGCAAGCAAACATCTGATTCTGGTGTAGCCGTTCTAACACTCTTCTACTGTGATACACTCTTGTAATCAATTTTGCTTGAGAATGGGCATGACATAGCTACGGAACTTCTTACTCGCCACTCAGTCTTTCCATCATTTACTTCACCCTGAATTTGTTCAGATCTTGGGCTCTCCTTTGCGTGTTCCTGAATAAAAAAATAAGATAAATGCTCCCAAAAAAGTCTGCAGAGGAAAATACAAGGAATTACACCATCCTGCAGAGTGTAATGCAACTAGATATAGTTTCATGAAGGTAAATCTACAAAAGAAAATTGATTGGTCATTTATGCAATTGAGGTGGTAGTTACTCTGTTTCTGAGCAGTTATATTGATGTGTGTTTTCTCCTATTCCTTCCTTAGGAATGTAATCTTTTTATTATGATATATCCATACGATAATGCCTCCGAGGGAGATCTCAGGGTGCTTCATGGTATTTTACCTAGACATGCAGGTTTCAAAGCAGTCTTAGCTTCAAATTTCCACTCTTGTGGGTCACCAGTACAGACAGAAAAATTAATGTGCATAGTTCTGATCTATTGTTAACAAAAAAAATACCCCTTTTAAAAGGTCTTTCATTCAGCTTCTGTGTTTAAAAATTCTTTACTGCAATGTTTTGTTGAATTTCATCATAAATAATTGCTTGTTATCCGTGCAAATTCAGGGGCCCAGTTTCAGGGGGCTGACTGCAGGACTGAGGGCACACTTACAAATGCACAGAAATCCCATTAACTTCGTACTTGGACTATGTCCTGAGCTTTGATGCTAAAACAGCTAAGTGCTTGTCTCTGTGTTTCTTCCCTTTCAGAACGCCAGTACTGGGGCTCAGACCTGCAACTTCCCGAAATAGCTTTTGAAGAAGTCATGTACAATGATGAGAGTGCTTATAAGTGGCTGTGCACCCTAAAGAAAGTAGGAATCGTGCTGCTAACAGGAGCTGCTGCGAGGCAGGGAGAATTGGTTAAACTTGGCCACCGGATCGGGTTCCTGCGCCTGACTTTTTATGGGTGAGTTTGGTTTTTAATATCCTTGCTTTGCTGGCTAAGTAATTACCTCTCATGTATTTCACTTTAGCTTGCTGGACCTCTTGTGTGGATTAACTTATTAAAACAAGGTGATGTTTTTTTCTTCTCTGCATGTTAGAAAATGTGGTGCCAATTAATATTCTGTCTGAGAGGATTGCTTTGCTATCACAGGCAGGGTGTGTAAAGACTAGCAGCTATAACATCAACTGCTGAGAGAAGGAAAAATGCCTGAAAACAGATGATTTCAAATAAAAGATAGCCACAAGATAGCTGTACTTAACTATACCGTGGACAAAATCACTAATCCAGTTTCCTTCTGAATAGAGAAAGTTATCTGTACTGAATCTTTTTCTTAGCCTGATTTTGAGTCATGGAAATAGGTAAGACTTAGATGATATTAGTGTGTCTCACATCACGGAGATGGGCAGAGTACCTATTTCCCCTGCTTTCAACTGAGTCTGCTCTGGAAAGCCACAGCCCATCCCAGCAAGCTTTTTTTTAAGACTGCTTTTTTTGCAAAAGTAAGAGCTTTGCCTGCAGGAATGCAAGCAGGAACCTGTAAATCATCTTTTTGATGCCAAGGGGTGGTAAGATGAACCTCTGCCTCCTCAAGCGCCTGCTAGGTGAGTAAACAAGTGATGGTGGTTGCTGAGCTGTCAGTGAACTCCATCTAGCTAAGTAAAGAGCAATGTTATTAGCTAACTAACTTATGGCCCTGTCCTTCACCCCGAGCTGTTGGTATAACTTTTTAGAGCGCGTATAAAAAACCCTATTCCTTGTATGTGTGCTTATTCTTTAAAAAAAAAAGGCATAGTAACATTTAAATATAGTTGTGATTTCTTGGTGCCTGAGTAACCACCAAAACCAGAAACATTCAGGATTTCCCATCTGAAAATGTCCCTTCTCCCCCATAAAAGTATAAAAGATTGGCTAGAGTTCTCCTTCACTTGGATTTACCTCTAGTTCAGAGAATAATCAAACAAACCATGTGGGCCACGTCTCCATGTATGTCCTCCTTTGTCCAAAAAAATATAAAATAAATAGAAGTGGGGAAAAAAAAAAATCCAGCCTTGGCCAGGAAGACCACATTCCCTCAAGACTGCAAATCAGAGGGAAAGGCTTTTCTGCTCCTTAACACTCCTGCAGCCCTGCTGCAATATGCAATGCAGGTGAGGTTGGTAAGAGCAGCACTGTGATACCAGGAGAAATACATTAACTCAGAATGTTAATTAGGGGGTGGGGAGGGGAGCCAGGGAAGGTGAGTAAAAGTTCCCTTCTTCAAGCTATAATGCCTATTAAGACTTTTTTTAACATCTTCATTTTGCAAATGTGGTTCCATCATTAGCTATGGAAAAAGATGTCATTGATGGTGCTGGTTTTTAGATTTAGTGAGTAATTTCTAAGAGACAGAGAAATAGCTATTATGATTACTAGCGACTTCTAGCAGTGTATAAGTTGCTTCTTACCCAATCTCCATCCTTCATTTTTGTTTCATTTATGTTGAAAGGCAACCTGTTTGTGTAGAATTTTTTCTTGTACTTCAAATCAGGAAAGCTGGCTCAGCAAATCTTCTAGAAACTGAAGTGAACTCATAGCATGTAGAACAGCTTGTGAGAATGGCATTTTAATGTTTTTTTCTATTGTCTTCCCAAAAGAGGGGATGGAGAAAATAATTGCTTTAAAATACTATAATGTTATGAAGCTTTTTGTTTGTCAATTTTAGCAGCCACGATAAATATTTGTAAAGATTTAAAGAGAATAATGTATAAATATACTAGGGTAGCTAAGATAATGTACTTTCATTAAGGTGTGGTTTCCCCTTTCTGCCTATTGTGCCAGAAGGAAAAGTGGCTTTCAAAGTTAACTGGGATTCAGTCAGGTTAATTCTACTGAAATAAATAGGAGCAGAACCCCCTGCTTGACTTGGAAACCTCATCCAGTGTTACGAAACATTTTCTACTGTTAAAAACATTCCTAATCATAGAATCATTGAATGGTTAGAGTTGGAAGGGACCTTAAAGATCATCTAGTTCCAGGGGCAGGGACACCTCCCACTAAATGAGGTTGCTTTAAGCCCCATCCAGCCTGGCCTTGAACCCCTCCAGGGATCCCCATCCCCATCCACAGCTTCCCTGGACAACCTGTTCCAGCGTCTCACCACCCTCAATGTTAGTGTTAAGCACTTCTATGTTTGGCAGTCTATTACGGTCTCAATTTAAAGCTTGCATCATTATGAAAATACTACTGCTTTGTACTTCTGTTTTGACATGATTCTAATAACACATATAAGGAGATTCTTAAGGTTTCACGCCCTCACCAAGCTTTCCTTGATGGCTGGAGGCTGAAACATTCATTCCGTTTGTAACCAGAGGGCTGCACGACCATCTTGAGTTAGGAATGAACATAGCAAGCCCCACGTAACAACAAAAAAATGTTGATTCTTTGTTAAAGCATTCCACTAAAAGAAAATATATATTCTCTCCAAAATACTTCTGGGGTGAGGGGGAGGCTCCAAAAAAATAAACAACAAAAAACCCCAACCCATACAACCCCTTCAATAGATAGCATGGATCTGTCCATGGGTTACAACAGAACCTTTATTTGCTTTCTTAAATTTCAGGGATGAGGAGCTGCATCTAGAAGTTCCTAGTGCCTAAAACTGGATATGATCTTTACATCTTCTTGATTAATGTTCTTGATGGGGCAGCCCACAGTTTTTCACCTCTTGTCCATCTGCTGAGCCTTGTAACATGTTTTTCACTTGAAGCATTCAAAAGTTTTTGATATTTAACTCAGCAGCATTGTAAGATAAAATAGTCTACTATTCTGCCTGGTGCTCTGCCTCAGCTCTTAATCATCCTTGTGGTTTAAAATCACTGCCAACTGTCTGCAACATCCAGCATGTGAAAACTGCTATGTGTAAGAGAGACTGAAAAGTCCCTTAGTGTATAAATGTGCATTACCTGTTAGCATATACCTTCCTTGTCTAAGTTCAGCTAGCAAGAGATTAATCAGAATGGGTTTTTTCCCAATTAAAAAAAAGTTATCTTGCCCCTCACTGACTCTTCCCTAATACGATTATAAGCAGTAATGATTATTGAATGCTTCGGGTTGTTTAAAGTCAGCTTAAATTTGATGATTGGACTAGATGATCTTAAAGGTCCCTTCCAACCAAGACAATTCTCTGATTCTATGATTCCAAATTAATGTTTACTTTCTTTAAAGATGGTTTCAATAAAAGTAATTTGTTGGGATGAGTTCCAAGTCTTTTAGATATCAATAGATAAATATATATACACATAGAAATATATTTAAAAGCATTTTAATGCATCCTACAAAGAACCTGCCACACATTAATGTTCCATATGAGATCAAGGTTGAAGTGTGACCTTGGTCCACACTGTTTGAGCAAGTAAGGGTTTTAGCTCCTTTCACTGTTTAAATCAGATTTACTATTGGTGTTGATTAAACCTAATTTTTACGTTTTCTTAAGTATTGGGTTCTTAAGTATTAGGGTTCACAATAAAGGAACAATAAAAGGCGGTAAGTCTCTTTGCTTTTCCAGAACCTATTTGCTAATTCTTATATTTATTAGGCTGCAGAAAGTGGGTTTCAAATTTTCCAATAGAGTACAAATTCTGCATATAAAAGAAAACATGCAGGGCTAGAATATTTAGTTTAGGTGAGTTTGGTTTTTTTACGCAACTCTAGCATTTGGGAGCCTTGAAGTCTGGTTTACATCATCCCAAGTGAGCCACCATAGTTAGATTTACTCTAGGTCATTTGACAGTTGCTAATTATGTTTCTGTGTATGATTAGGTTGATTAAAATCTGAAGAGGATAAGGTCAAAGAGAGCTTGACATCCAAAGACCAGTTTCGCAGGCTAGTCTGGATTTCAAGTAAAGGCTGTAAATAGAAAGTGGGGTTGCAAAATAGTAAACCTGCTTGAAGGGGTTGCTCTCCTTTCTCCTGCACTGCTGTCCACCAACTCTCCTCCCTCCCTCCCTGGGCAAGAGCACACACATAGAGCACACATCTTCAGCGACGTTCAGCTGCGCTCATTGCCATACTGATGATGTTTGTGGTGGATGCTTTGAAAAAAAATAATTAAATGACTCTTCAGATCATGTATTTTCCTTAAGAGCTCTATGTAAAAAAATAAAGAAAGAAAGAAAAATAGGGAGGGAGGAATTCCTCAAGTGCTGGATAATACAACCAGTATCATGCATAAACTTTCTATCGTTATGCGTAGTGGCTTAAGAAATTATCCATAAAGTATTTTTTTAAAAATTAATTCATAAAACTAGTTTCATATGTTTTAATATAGATGTGTATGAAGTGGTAACATGCAAAACTTATCAGAAAAAGTTACAGAACTGTATTCAAAGAGTTTAATAACCCAGGGTTTGTTAAATGTGTAATTCATCACATCAAGTCTTGAAAAAGACTTTAATGGTTCTGATTTATTTTTGGATATTTGGTGGGAGGTGGGGTGGGTAAGTGTTTTATAAGGAACAAATTTTGTATTTTTTTACCATGTATAGCTGGAACCCAGCCTAAAAACATTATGGAGCAGAAAAAACTTTGTTCCCTGTAGTATCTTTTCTCCTAATTTAACCTGTTGCATTTTCAGCTATAGTTACTGTAGTGTAGTTGTTGGATTCTTACTGGTTTTACATGTTTCTCGTGGTAGCAGAAACTCAGTCTTAACAAAGAGAGCAGCATTTTACAGTCTATCTCTTCACCTCTAAAACAGAATTTCATTTCTTACTGGCATCCAATTCTGAAGTGGCTTTTACAACTGTAATAAAATAATAACTTTGGGTAGTTCCCTTGCTGTTTCACTAGCAGCCAAATAAAAGGCCCACCAAATATTATGAATAAAAAGCTAAATTTGGAATTGGCAAGCTTGCCAAATAAAACATTACCTCAACAGGGCCATGAATTTTAAACTGAAATGTAACAGCAATGAATATAACTCTGACACATAGGAAAACAAAAGCCTTTTCTCTTGTCTAGATGTCTCTTTAGTACATGCTACCTAAAACATCATTACTGTAAAAACTGGAAACATTCTCCGTATGTAACAACATCAGGGGATTCCACACATTTAAATTAACAATTTTCTTTATGTTGTAGAGGCACAACTCCATTAACTAGGTCTCCAGTCTTACCACAATTCATTTCTCCAGCCTTAAACCTTGTGCTCCTACCTTGTTCTGAAGCCTTCTCCAGGGCTTTGGGTGGCACAAAGGGCTTCTTTCAGGTCCCTTGTGGTCCTGCTGAAATAACCAAACCATCTGCACCTCCCAGAGGGCTTCAGCTGCAAGAGAAGGACATGGGTCCCAGATGACTTATGAGTGAGACTTTAGATTTTTAATAAAGCTCAAGACCAGATGATTCCAAGTGTGGCTTCAGATCCTAGTGCAGCAGTTTTGCAAGACTAAGGATGTAACAGACAGGCTAATTTTCTGCTCAGGGAGACTGAGCTCACGTTGCCACTTAATGCGAAAAATTGCTACACCTGCCTGGTGCCACATTTCCTCCTCTGTCAAACAGCCCGAGCAATTGATGTTGGAAATCTGACCCTAATTACTAAACCACAAACCATTCCAACTCACTTTGCTCTCCCTAAGGGCCAAGAGTCCTCTGACATTGCCCACATTTTCTTCCTTTCGTTCTCGCGTGGTCTCCCCATGACTGACTTGATATTTCAGCTCAGGCAAGACTTTGACAAAGTAAGGTTGATTTTTTTTCACATTCAGTGCTGAGCTCCTGATTAGCATCACTTTGTCTTTTTAATCATCGCTGACTTCAAGTCAGTAACTTGAGCTTTGACCAAAGCTCCTTGCATGGAAGGAATCTCCCAGGGACCAGCTTCCATCGCCAAGTGTAACAGCATGGAAGCACTGATTGCTTTTGCAAAACTTTACAGTGATTTTAGAAGGTACTACCATTCCAGCAATTGTATATATTGCATATCAGACAATTAAAATGTGTTAAATTGTTTTAGATCCATCAAGTGACACTGGAGCCTTTAAAATTAAAGATGTAGTGAACGTAGCTACCTTCAACACTAATGACAAGGATGATATAATGCGCTATTTTTTGGCTGTAAAATTGGGAACTAGGGAAATGTGGTTGAAGCTATCATACTTAAGTGCTGAAGTCATGTACTGATGAGTGTGTGCTGTACCAAATAATAAAAGGGGTTTTTTTCTCAGCCACTTAAACACATTTGCAAATATTCAAGGGGATTTTCCTCTAGCAATTTCAGAAATATAGCTTTAGCATTTTGCAGAGTTCCTATAATAAATATTACTTCTAGAACAAACATGTTTGTATATCATATATATAAATCACTTTGGTCTGTACATTCTTTAGCCTATTTTCTTTTTAAACTCTTTTTAATAAAGTAATGCTAGACACCATCGGAAACATAATGTATTTGGTCTATAGTATTTCACAAGGGAAAATGAGTTTCATATTTTCTTTTAAATCACTTATGCTCCTGTGATTACATGGACTGCATATGGTGACTTATACTTTTCCAGACAAACGTCTGGATCCACGACATGCATCCGCTGAGGACTGTCTTCAATCATGTGAACTCTCTACAGTCAAAATCAGCGGGTCTTGGTCTTAAGTTCTCCTGCATGGTGTCTCACTCAAAACGGATTTTGATTGTGCTGAGAGTCTTTGTAATCATTTCTTTGTAATCATTGCTGTTATCACTAAACTTTCCTGCCGAATTTGGTCAAATTTGAAGACAGAAACTATGTAACAAAATAAGTGGGGTTAGTGCTGAAAAGGAGAGTCAGAGAAAGGGAAGAAGTTACAAAGTCTTTCACCAACACATTTTCGTAAGCCTTCGAGTTACAGGAAAGATCCCCTTTCAAAGGATTCTCTGTATGTTCTAAGATGATTATAAAGCTTTAAAAATAATTTTTGGGGAAAATTACATAGCCTTTAACAGTTTCATGTTTCATTGATAATGTGCTCCACCTAACAGGGAAAAATAGAAGGTTGATAAAAATAAGAAGGCCAACTTTAGCTTTCTTATCTCTGAAGCCTCAGAATTAAGAGGATGATTTATCCTAACAGCT
The DNA here is from genome assembly GCA_025769975.1 of Gallinago jamesoni. Taxonomy (NCBI): domain Eukaryota; kingdom Metazoa; phylum Chordata; class Aves; order Charadriiformes; family Scolopacidae; genus Gallinago; species Gallinago jamesoni. The sequence goes on along the minus strand of JAOQGH010000040.1, from coordinate 60,519,938 downwards.
GCCTCTCCGTTAGTGGCTTCAGCTGATCTTTGTATCCAGCAAAGTGCCACCACTGGAAAGCCATCATTCTGCTAGATACTACGCTGGGGCCAGACATCCCTCTACACAGTAAAGTTTCTAGCTTGAGATAAGGCGACACTGCTCAATCATTATTTCCTTATAATTTTTACAATATTTTCATGTTCAAAGATGGAATGACTCTTTTGTACTGTGATTTCACAGTTTCAGTGTGTACTGTCTGGTGCGCTGGCTGGCTGTTTTAACATGTTTTCCCTTTTCCCTTTCATTATAGACCAACTTGGCAAGTGCAAGACAAAGCAGATGCTAACAATGTGGCTTACACAACCGGGAAACTATGTTTTCACACCGATTACCCTGTTCTGCAGCATCCACCTGGGGTAAGGTGAGCCTTTTTCACAACACAGAAGGGGAAAGGGAAATATTCCTACAATGTGAATATGGTTAATATTGTGACTCTGAATTTTGTCTTAAAAGGGCAATGTAAAAACAACCATAGTAAACTGCATAACAACCTATACACACATAGGTATGTGATATATACATTATAATGTAAATTCTGCATAACAATCCCATTATCCATGCTGTAATTTTTAAAGGGAAATTCACATAATATTGAGAATATTACCATATGAGAAAGTATGTGCTTTTGATACTGCTTTCATCACACTGAAGAAGCTGCGTGTCTATGTGCTGTAGTGAAGTTTTGACGTTTTAGGAGATGTCTGTTCACCTCAGGAGGAGAATGTATTAGAAGAAATATTATTAGCATGCTGTTTTCTATTAATTAAGTTAGTCAGTTATTTGCCTTGTCATAATAGACAAAAAAGGGGCACTCTAAAGATGAACCACCATAGGAAATACATTTTCATCTCACCCCTGTCGTATCAAAGCCTAATCCACATAATTCACCAGAGAACTGGAAAGTAGTAGGAACAGGTACAAAGGAACAAAAATAATCCTGGAAAAGTATGCATCTATAAGCTTCATACCTATAGTTTCCCCTTCTAATATTTTAGGATACTTTATTTCAGTTGTTTCTATAATTAAACAAAAAGTCAATGTGATAGGAAATACTAAATACTTCACAGTAACATCACCTATTAAAATAATTTAGATTCTGTTCATTAATGTGGAGTAAGAATGGAACCAGGCTTCATTAATAGAGAGCAGATGTGAATTAGCTCACTGTCTTGTCTTTGCCAAAGCTCACACTCTGCTATGAAACGTTAGAAAAAGAGCATAACCTTTTTCATTCAAACGTGCTTGCAAGAAATAAAAGTATTAAAGCACATTGAATTATGTTTGAACATTGTCCTGAATGTGTGCTATTCTTTATTTATCTAGTTATTACACAATATTTGAGCTCTTAAGACATATTCATTGCAAATATTTGAAGAAGTGTTTTTAAATGGATGATGATTAGTTTCAGAGCCATCCTGTGAAAATATTTTTAGGATTTCCTAGGTTTTGATCTGGCAAATATTTTTCCAGGAGATATCCCGATTAAACAAAAACAAAACAAAACAAAAACCCAACACCCCCCTCACGAAAAGCCAAACAGCCGAAAAAGCCAAAACATACCAAGGACCCACCATAAAACTGATTATATAAGTCTAGCAGAAACATTAGCTGTCTGGAATATTAACCTAAACTCTCATTTGAACTAAATTCTCCCTTTGAACTTTTCCAGAGTCATTTACCGCACAGCACACTACTGCAGCCCTCCTTGCTTACACTGCGTATGCAAAGCCGGCCGTGACCACAAAAGAAAAGAGCTGGTTGCCTTGTGCTCCCTTCAGTGGGACCCCTGAGTCCTCCCTCCCCACAGCTGGGTGGCTGAAAGGAGCATGGCAGGAGGGCAGAAAGCTGCTTCATCTAATAAATGAACTAGCTCATATCCTTTCCACACAAGTCCCTCTCCTGCAGTCTCACTTATTTTAGTTTCCCCCTTCGTCACCATCAGCAAGGTCTGCGGGTCCAGTGGCCGAGAATGTTCTGGGGCAAGCCCTGGTCTCTGCTCCCCTTTCTCCTCCTGGCTTTTTTTGTTTGTTTGTTTAGTTTTTCCTTCTCATGGTCTCAGAAATAATTCACCGTCATGGAAGGGAAAGGTGGACACTGTTACCATCGGTGTGACTGATGTATTTTCTGTCGTTTGGCTGAGATGAATGGTTACACTCTGCGTGATGCTGGGCTCTCTAAGGCCACAGGGCGTTTCACTGCCTGTGTCGGCAGCTCAGATTGACCCTGGTGCAACCAAGAGCCCAGGTTAGGCTTCCTGCTCCATCTTACACCTCAGCAATTTCACTGTGAAATGAAACAAACCTCTTAATCCCACTTTATGATAGAGATGCTGGGCCTGTTGCTTTCTAAAAGAGCCACCTTTTCCCCCCTCTGAGCAGATAAGTGACAGTAAGTAAGTTTTGTTTCTGCAAGAGAAAACCAATCCTCTTTGTTGAGATAAGACTGCAGTGTATTTAAAATTATATGACTGTTGCAAAGAGGGACGCGAAAGAACAAGAGCAGAGCTTTGCAGATCACTCACATGTTGCGAGCATCAGAAGATATCCCAAATGGGACAGAATTATGAACATGCTACTTTAATTTTCTGCCTGTGTGACAGTGGTAGCAGAGCACTGTGAAGCTGCAGTAGTGGGAACTCAGTCTTTTGCTGAAAAAAACCAAACCAAGACAAAAAACCAGAACTACAGATATGAAGGGACTGGTACTAATGAGCTGTTAAATAGGCAAGCTAATTCTTCTTGTAATGAGATGTTAATTCATTCCAGGTTCAGCTTCTCCATTGTATAAAGCAAACAGCTGCAGGAGGAGAAAGTGAAGTTGTAGATGGATTTAATGTATCCAACAAGCTGAAGAAACAGAATCCTCAGGCGTATCAGATCCTGTCCTCTACTGCTGTGGACTATACAGATGTTGGGGTGGACTACTGTGATTTTGCTGTGCAGTGTAAACAAAAGATTATAGAGTGAGTGGTTTCAACAACATCGAAAACTAAAATCCCTGTTGTATGGTGGATTCCATGTTGGTAGGAGAAGGTCTGCTCCTGCCACCTTGTGGGGAAAGACTGGTTTAACTTGGTTTGTAATTGTCTGGGGGTGTGGGGGGGAGGGGTGTTTGCCAGCGTATGGCTTGTTCTGTGCTTTGTACCACCACACCATAGCTTCCCTTATTTTGTTTTGCCACACACCAGGAAGAAGTGGTGGGAATTGGAGCAACTCCCAGGTACAGACCCAGCTTAACAGCAGCTGGTCTGTTACTAAATTCCAGCTGATGGACCTCTGTTTCATGGCAAAGACAGATCACAATTTGAAGCATTTAGATTAAAAACTGTATATTCTTAAAAGATCAAATGCAAATGATCATAATCTCTTCTGAATTTAAAGTTTACCTTTCTACAATTAAAGTGTATATAATATTGATGTTTCAGGAAATCAAGTGTCTACACTTTCTCCTCATCATCCCTTTTCCTAGTTAGGCTTAATTATCAAAATCCAACCTAATAACAATCTGAATTATTTAGACCATCTAATTACATCCAACAATCACTGTAGAAACATACTGAAAATCCATCACTTCATCTTAACATGTTTCAGCAACAACATTTTGCATTCCTTTCCTTCTCTGTTTCACAGCGTGGATTCCAGAGGGCAGGCAGTTCGCATCAATTATAATAATGCAACAAGAGACACAGTGTTTGACATACCAGCTGAAAGTGTGAGGCCGTTTTATGCAGCTCTAAAGGAATTTAATGATTTATTAAACAGCGCTGAACACAAGTTTACTTACAAGCTGAAACCAGGTCAGTGAGTTGCTTCTCCTCACAATGATTTTTCACATGTTTTTCCTAACAGTCAAAACACTTAAATGTTGTTAGCACTGGTAGGGAGCGGAAACCTCAGACCTTCTATCACCTATTTGATTTCATGCTGCATCCTTACATTCATCTCATAGATTTATTTTGCCATAGTTACACTATAAAGAAAAAAAATTGATTTGCAGAAGCGCTAAATGCTCTAAACTTCATCTAGAGTTGTACAAGGCTGTGTTTTGAAGATAAAACACACTGAAAAAATGCCCTTTACTCTTTAAAACTCAGCCCATGCATATATTTAACTGCTTTGGCCTTAATCTCTGTTCTTTCATTCCCCAGCTATAAAATGAAGATATGAACAGTACCTCATCTCTCAAGAGATGTTACAAAAGTAAATTCATTACTCTATCTGCCTCATGTACCATGATGCTGGTGTTCTTAAAATGTCTATGAGGAAATGAATGTCTCTCTATTGGGAATGTGCAATAAAATAATTTACAAGATGACATAATAAATGGTAAAACAAAGTAGCTCACTTTACATTAGTACCATCCATCCCATCAATTAACACACCAAAATGGTGGTAGAGGGGATGGGGACAAGTAAAGAAAGACTAGAGATTTATCATAATGGTGGCACACAAAGGAGAAGAATTAAAATGGCATGCTAGCCTTAATTATGTGATTTCCTAACTTTCAATAGCTTGACTTTGTTTTCATTGAATTCTTTTAACAGGGGTAGTAATGCAGAATGTGTATTCTACAGATAGTACCAGTCTGATCAAATAAAAATCATCCTAGTGGCTTTCACCCTCTTTATCCTTCCAGTGAATTTGCTGTAGTTGCCTTTCCCTTCAAGGCCTGCTTTTCTCAGCATGGACTCCCCTTCCACTCTGCTTTTTAACTCCTGGTTATACAAGAAAAGCAGCAGAGGTCTGAAGGGACCTGCCCTCTCTGGTTGAGAATGACCAGCTAAATTAAAATTACTGTGTGTCTCCAGCCGAGCTACATGAAATTATTGCTCCCTAAGTGTTGATATACATCTACCTCCATGTTATCTGTTTGAAGGAATCAACTATAATGTACCAAATATTAAACTCTGTGAAATCTCTTGATAGGAGACATCGTGACGTTTGATAACTGGCGCGTGCTTCATGGTCGCCAAAGCTACCCCTCGGGATCAGAAGTGAGTCGTCACCTGGAAGGTGCCTACGCAGACTGGGATGTGGTCATGTCAAGGCTCCGGCTCCTCAGGAAGAGGGTCCTGAACAGGGACTGAGCTTTCTGCTAACTAAAATGAGCCAAACCTAGATCATCTAACCTCAAAAAAACCCGAAACAAAACACCAAACCCCTTAAAAATAGTATTTTCTTTTCAGAAACGAACATCACAAATATATTTTTGAGTTCCATAAACTGAGAAAACTCTTGTTCATAACAATTTATCTGTGCCCTGATCTTTGAATCTATAAAATGCCTTGTACCTCTGTCAGTGTATTTGCTTGTTAAAATCAGTGCACAAAATGGCTTGAAAGATTATCACTCTACTGGACTGACTGGGAATCACAATTCCTTAATTTTCCTCTACAAATATACCTGCCCTCCTTAGAAAGCTGGGAAGGGAGCATCAAAAAAGGGCTTATAAGTATTATTTACTTAAGATTTGTTATGAACAGCACCTCCCTCTATTTTAAGGGAGGCATTCTTCATTGCATAAATCGTAACTAAAATTCATTATCAAAATAAGCAACCACTGCTGCAGAGTTGTTGTTATATACACACCTTTCTAGGCAGAACTCCCCTTTAATACAAGACCTCACTCAACAGACGCTGTGTTCTGTATGTCCTGCTGTACTTGTGGTGGCTATCACAGCCACAAATAATTTCTCCTACATTTCTAAGTCCATAAGGTCAGAAACCATAAAACTACCAGAGAAGGCGTCCTATTAATGTTCCTCTGCATTAGAAATAGAAATAAATCCCAGTGTAGGTTGCAGATAGGGTCAGAAATCCCATCGGACGCTGTGCACAGGTGAAATTAAGATTTGCAGGGCAGACAGCCATTTGAGTGAGGTCAGGAAGAGGAACGTTGTTGCTGCTCTGCAACTAGATATCTCAAAGCACAAGAACCGTTCGTTGAGTCTGCACCTGACAGAGAAGCGGTGACTGAGCTCAGATCCCATTTTGTTACACCAAACACAAGTGCACACCTCCAATGGACTTGGTCTGCAGGGTGTTTTCCTCTAGATGAGTGTGATGTCTACTCAGAACACATCTATATGAAAATTACTGCAGCTCAAGCAGGGTTTTTTTCCCCCTATATTCAGATGCCAAATTGAAAAAGAAAAAAAGAAAAACTTTGAATGCTTGTTTTTATACCCAACAATATGTCCACTGAGTTTATTTTTCACTGTCCTTCTAGCTGCAGAGATAACAGGGTGCTCTCTCATCTGTGCTGAGTCTGGCAAAATAACCACACCTCCGCCCCCAGATCTGCTCTGTTCAGCTCTTTATTTTCAAACTATTCCTTGAAAGTCAAGTAACTCCTAGTCTCTTCCTAGTAGGCTTAAATAGTAGAACTACAATTACAGAATTAAATAACTGTAAAATTAAATTTGTTAACACAAAATAACCCAACATCAGTGATACCCGAATATTGGCTTGGAAACACTTCCATAGTTTCTACTCCTCATTTACAGTCAACAGGTATCGCAGCTGAATAAACCAGATTAGGCTTCAATCATGACCTGCCATAGTGTGCTTCGAATCCATTCCTCTTTAGCAAGTAGTGAAATGTTTTTATCAAATTTTTGACATTAAGATGTAGCATAACAAAACTGGCTTTTAGCAGCAATTTGATTTCTCAGGGCCTCCTTTAACTTTGGAAACATGAGAGTAATTTTTGCCTTTTTGCTACAAAAGGAGGAAAAGATGAGGAAAGGTTAATACCTATATTCTGTAAGACACCAGCAGTATTGTGCTTTAACTGTGATATTTGCCACATACAAATTGCAGTCATCACTGAATTGTTAACATTTAAACAAGGCATCTTGGGATTTATACCACTGGTTAATAGGGAAGAGATATTGTCTGCTTTTATTCTGTACTTTTCTAAAAACTGTTTATTCAAAATTCTGTTTATTAAAAGCCATTATGGATCTGATTACTGGTTTGGACTCATATCTAATCTCACACAAAATGTCTTGTAAGCAGATATGAAGTCATTATTGTTTTAAAATATTTGAAAATACGATTAGAGCTGGATTCTTTCAGGTTTGTCCTGTATACTTAACATATGAAGTGAAGATAAATCCGTAGATTTGAACAGATGCAGGGAAAAGAAAACAAAACACAAACAAAAAAATAAAAATTAATCAAGCT
>JAOQGH010000040.1:60467036-60504420 GCA_025769975.1 Gallinago jamesoni | reverse complement strand
CCTCCTTTCTACCCTTTTTAAAAATGGGTATGATGTTTCCTTTCTTCCAGTCTGCAGGGACTTCACCTGACTGCCACAAATAATGTTATGTGTGCGTTGTAAGTGTTCATAATACTGGCTTCAAAGAAAAAAAATATTTTAAGAAAACTTCTTTTTTTTTCTCCAATTAGGTCTGTACAACACTTAATATCTTTATTAACTTTGCTAAGTCATATAAATCAAAAGAAGGATAACCAGCACTTTTAACTAATATCTCTGGCATTTCTTTTATTTGATCCAATAGATTATTGCATTTCCTAGAATAAAATAAAAAAGTCTTTTTATATTTGCTTGTTGAATTGAGCAAAATTTATGAAGAAGTGTAAAATCAATGATCTGCCAACATCAGGAAGGAAAGCAGACCTCTTAGTGCATTTGAGAACTAGGATAAATAATATGAATACTATTAGTCTCTTTCCTATAGTTATTTTTAGTGTAATCCTCATGGTTAAATAGTAAAGCCCTATGTAGCTGGTTATACAGAGGCGCCCAGGGAGATGTGGGAAATGCTAAATAGCTTGTACGAAGCTTATACAGCAAACGAGCCACAGTTTACAGGAGACTCATCCATCTCACTACGAATGCTTGCATCAATTTCTGATCTCACTCTTTCCTGGGCCATCACCAAATGACAATGAACCCAGAAAAATTCTTTTTGGAAAAGCAATATTTCCAGAGACAACATCCAGGGTCATTTAAAGTACAAATGACTATTTTTACCTATTCATACAGCATGTGCAGCACAGCCTGATCTCTTTTCCACAAAGGGCAGCCTCTCTACCACCCCAGAATATTACTTTAGAGCTCAGGGTATCCTCTTTTTGTTTGCTCCTGATGCACATGCCCTGCAGTTCCTCAGTGCTGGGAAGGTGTCTGCAGGCTGGGAAGCCACTTCAACAGACAGGTACAACGTGGTCAGCACTGTGGTGGCACTCAAGCCCTTCTTGGGGTTTTGGCTTATGGTTATAAAAGCTTCTTGTTTGTTTGTAAACATGTTCTGAGTTTGAAAAATAGAGTAATCAAGCACATTTCCACGCCACAACACCTCTTTACTACGAGAAGATTATTCCATAACAAATATGGAAATAAGCTGCAGCGTATTTGATACCCTCTAAAGGATGTTTTCACATTATAAACCAGCAAGAAATACTTTAATCACTCTGACCCACAAATATGCCTGGACACATTATGCCAGTATTGTTTAAAGAACAAGAACACAAACAAAAGAGAAAAAACCCCACCACTTGCATAAACCCTCACTGTGCAAGAGATTCATGCATTCCAACCCCACAACTCCCGTTCTCCCCATCTCTGCCTGGCCATTGCAGCACGCTGGATGTCACCTCCCCTTCTGCTACAACACTCCAGGCAAACCCAGCTGCACCAACAGGCAGCTCGTGAAGCTGGACACAATACAGGATCTTCACCGACGCAAGTTTTTTTTAGTAAAAGCATCCTGAGGTCCATTGCCTTATATAAAAGTAGCTATTGCCAAAGATTTTGACCAAGATTTAGCACTTTGCTGTGTGCTGTAGTGAACCGCAAGACCAGAGAAAAGGATGCCCACTGATATTGTACCACTGTGTTGTCAGTGGGCACATCTATAAATTGAAACGGAACTACATACACCAATTCCTTAACACTTACGAAAACCAAACTGAACTGATTGATTTCCCTATTTTCTGCCACTGGAGGGCATTCATCGCCCTTACAAAACTTTCCTCTTGCAGGTTGCAAGCAGCAAGTTGCTGCAGAAAGGCCCACGTCGGGTCTGTGTGGTTCTGTCTCACCCCACGCAATGCTAACGCCCACCCACACGTCCTCTCCAGCACCTCCCCTTTGGAGCTCCCAAGGAAATGGGGACTCTTCTGCACCGAGGTGTTTGAGCATGCGTTTCATCTGCGCACTCAGAACAACCTCGCTGAAATCGGAAGATTTCTTCAACAGCTTAAAACTAGCCATAGGTTCAAGAGGAACAGCACTGAGAATGGTGGGGGAGCGGCGTTTGGCCCCTGTCCCAGGAAGAGATGGGGTCTGTCCTTTGGCACCTGAAGCTCTGGCCCAGCAGCTGCACTATCCTACCACCCGGATGGATGTGTCATTATTCCCTCAGCTGCAACCCAAGTCGACAGAGCTGTTGAACACCTCACATAATCCATGTTATTAAGCAGGAGCAAAGAAGTGCATTTTTTCCACTGGGGACAGTTCAGATAAGCCTCTACGCGGCTCCCATCACTGCGGTGGCCGAGCGGCAGCGCTCCCACGTCTCAGGGAGCAGCAGAAACTGGATTTCTCTCTGAGTTACTCAGGCCAGTGTCACCTCTCTGGGGAGTTATTTATTATAAGAAAATTTCTTCAGGCTCAAGACAGAGCAGCTGGTCCTTTAATTTACCAGGATTATATTTAGCGCGACAGAAGCACTAACGGCGTCACCAAGATTGAGAGTCTACTTGCTCCAAAGATCTTGCCAGGTCTGAAGTAAGCTTACCAGTAACGCCATGAGTCTCAGGGCAAAGCTTTTGCATTTTTAAACCTTTTTTTATTTTATTTTATTTGCACCCAAGATTCATGAAAGGCTTCTTGTTTCCATGGTGAAAGTTTCATAAGGATAAAAAAATTAGGGGGGAGGAAGGAAACCAACTATAAATAAACCTAGCTGGTTTCACCCAGTGTATATATAGAAGGAAGACACTTGCATATCAGTTAAAGATATAAGGCTGGTGTGTTGGCACCTCAGGCGGGCCTGGAGTTTCTGCAGCCAGGCGTGAGAGCGAGGACATGTGAAATGATGGTACAGCTTCGCATCACATCTTAAATTTACTGATTTATTATCGCACAGCCGTGCTGCTCCTTCCATTGACCAACAGGTACAATTGCTGTACATCGCTCTGCCATCCCTCTGCCCACCCTAAGTGGCTGGGAAAATTAAACCAACTCACCTCCAGCCGTGCTGCAGCCTGCCCTCAACTACAGAAACATGTGCTGATGGGGATCACTGCAGGGAGCTAAATATCAAGTAATTGCCCAAAGGGTGTGTGAATAGTATGAGCTTTTGACTGGGCAGGGGAGGAAAAAAAAACATATTTCATGAGCACTTGTTTAGACAGTCTACTGCTCAATGTTCCCTCACTGGAAAATCATGTTGGCATCAAGTGACAGCCCTCTATAACAGTTTCCAGCCCCCTGGGAGGATAATTTATTATCATGTTTTCTTTAAATGGACTTTTCTGCTTGACATATTGCATAATGTGGGTTTTTCTTAAAATAAAATAAAGAAAAAAAAACAAACCAACAACTAGTTAAGGCTTAAATGGGTTCACAAACTATAATCATTCATTCTTTCAACTAATAATAAATGAAAAAAAAAAGCTGTACTTGGACTCAAGTGCAAAGTGTTTTTCCCTTCATTTCAGAGTAACACAAAAACGTGTATAAGAAAGCTTTTAATCAATGGCCAGGCTAAGAGAAAACAAATGATTTGTGTTGATGAGGGGGCTCAGAAATGTAGAACTCCAAATTTTACATCGGTTCAGTTCTAGTCTCCAAAAAAACCTAAGGGCTGCAGCTTGCCAAACACCGGCCTAACCCTGAAGACGAGAAGGACAACAGCCAGCAGAAAGAGGGTATGGCTTAGGCTCTCTCTTACTTTTATGTCCCATTTCCCATCTGAGCACTCTGCAAACTGACCGTGAATAGTACACGAGTTAATCGTGTTAATTTATTTACTAGAAAGATTTTCTTCAGCTCTTATCATCTTGTTCGCAGGTGGAAAATAAGAGGAGGAAGACACAGTTATACTGTTTGGTTGGTTCCTACTGCAGACTTGGGGTTAAATTGTCCATCCAGAAACACGACTGAAGCCTAAATCTGAGGTGCTATTTGGGTCTCTGCAACCACCTCTGCCTTCAAGTAACTTTATCATCAGAACAGGAGGTAGCAGTCAGCAGCATGGGCAAAGATACGTATTTTATATATATATATATATATGACACTTAGTTGTCATTAGAATACAAAACTGTGTACCTGGGAGGTAACCACAGTGGCGAATAACTCATCCAGTACCTTTCAGTAACATTTATTATGCTTTTTCTTGGGTGGTAATAATTATATATTGCAACTTCCATGTGTTAATTACTTATTAGAACTCTTCCGTAAATTTAAATCATGTGTGTAAATATATGTATATATACAGCATACATACTTTTTTTTTATATTTATCTATATATCCTATCTGTTGGAAAATTGAATACACCAAGGAGCAACAAACATAATTGAGTTTAATTAAACATTATTAAAATTTATGATTGTTCTCAGTTGGGTAAACATGGTTTCAAACAACTGTTTGTAATAAAGCAGAATGCCAATGGAGTTATTAAAATAACTTGTTCTTCACAACCACCAGTTTTCTTGGGACTTCGTATGCTAAATATAGGTGACAGAACCATATATTTTCAGCAAGAAGATAATTAAAACAGCCTCCGAGTTTTCACTTAAAGTTCCCTGAAACAATAACAATTAACTGGCTCTCCCATGAAATATTTTGGGGGTATCTGGGGGAAAGAAGTGCTTTAGCTTAAAAAAAAAAAAGAATAAAAAAAAAAAAATCAGTCTGTAGATTCAAGGATGTGGGGATTTTTATTCCAGGTTTTCCAGAAGATAAAATACTTCAAGAGTCTCTTTCTAAAGATTTGGTTTAAGTTGATTTATTTTCGGAGACTTTTTTTTTTTTTTTTTTTTTTTACCTAAATGGCTAATGCTAATGGATGAGAACAGATACTGAAGTTCTTTGCTGTCAGAGATTTTACTTTTCACTTTTGGCACAATGGTAGTGTGAACCACTGTGTCTTAGTATTAGGAGAGATGAGAAACAGTGTCAGAGGAGGTCCTCAGAAGTTTTCAACTGTAGTTAGCACGTAGGTTTCTGCCTGAAACCTCTCACTTGATGTTAGGATGTTATCTTTTTTTAAAAAGTGAAATGCATTTGCAGGCACTTGAACTTAGCAATCAGTTTCCTTGCCACGCTTAAGGACGCAGTACAAAGAGAAGTTCAGACATACCATGCTTTTTCACATCTATTTTCAAACAAGAAAAGCATCAGAAAAACTTTGGCACATTTGATACGCCATGCCCAGGAGGAAGGTATCACCTACAGACATCACTGAGAAATTGTTTTTTAAAAATCATCCTTTGAAATCAAATATAACTTGCTGGTTTCACATCTGGCCTGTATCATTCCAAACATGACTATTTTCCATCTGAGCATGCAATAGCGTTAGTGTTCCTTCATTCCAAATGAGTTTAATATGACAATGGAGAGACCTGGGGATGGGTGAATATAATAAATACTTTCTGATCTTGATTAAAAGGGATCCTGCCTTCTAAATACACATTAATTACTGGACATAGTACAACATAAAAACATCTTAAATACTTTATAGCCCTGGAATGACAACTGTCAATGTGCCAATACCCTGAACAGACCTGAATGTTGTATGCCTTAGAAATATAGTCAAAGTATTTATTTTCAAACACTGTCCTAGAAACTGGCATGCTGAATGGAACACAATTCACTTAAATACAGAAACTTGACGAAATAGAAGAATTTGGCTAAGCAATCTGGAATAAAATATTGTAAATCTTCATGTAAGACGTACTGGTTAGTGAATGAAGAACCAGCAGTTGCTAAACAATTCATTCCTTCTGACTTGGAGGAGAATGTGCTACCTCAGAGGTGCAGATTTGGTTACGCTTGAAAGGCGCACACTCAACTCTAAATCAAAGGGATTATTAATCCCCACCCAGACAAATAAAAATCCAGAAATTAGTTCAGTGCTAAAGAAAGATCAAAAGAACAGAAGTTCATCAACTTATCCTCATGAAATTTTTATTACAGGTCTCTCAAGCAGGTTTGTCCAAGAGTTAAAGCTTGGATATATATTTATTAATTTTCATATAGTATAAAAAGAACTTGTGATTAAGGAAAAAAAAAAAAAGAAAAAACCAAAAAAGCATTTGGTCCCTATGTTTTTCTTCTGTTTCACATTTCAAATTAGTGAAACTCTACCAAAAGCATCATTTGCAGATATGTCAACTGAACAGTCAAAGGTCAAGAGGCCATCTAAAACATAAGCCAGACTAGCAGGGCTGACAATTGACACAGTGACAAGTAAGGGACAAACATATAAGATAAGGGACAAGGTACTTGGGCTCTCAATTCCTGCCTGTGGAGGAGGCCAAATGCAACGTAAAGACGTGTGCTATTCATTTCTGACATAGGGCATCCACCATATTGCAAATTCCAAACTTCTATATACACTGGGGGGGGGATGCAGAGAGTGATGGGTCACCAGAAACCTTACCCTTCAGAGCTCTAACTGCAGTTTCTGGGGTTTAATCTGGATTCCCAAATCTCACTGCTTTTGTGACTGCTATAAACTATTTACGGAGCTTGACATAACAGCAAGAATATTTTCACCCCAAAATCAGTTGCTCTGTCAAACACAACATATTTTAAGAGAATGTTAGCAGCACTATACATTAATTTCAGGATGAAATGCAACAGCATTTAATGAAGACAGATGAGAAATTAGGTCGATGATATGTTAATCTGAACGCTAGGATAATGAGAAGCTTTGATGAAAGAGTGGCAACATGAAAGAAGTTCTCAAGATTTCTGCTTGACACATCCTCTCCAAAACAGTCACTACAGAACACTCTTGCTTTCTGGAGAGTATAACTTCAGTTCTGACTACTTAAGAAAAATCCTGGAAAGCAGATTACCTAGGTCCATGTTCTTACCTCACTCAAGTTGTAATGATGTGAATTATGAAACAAAGCTAATAAAAACCAGCAATCATCATCTCCCCAAAACACAAATATTGGATTTCAATTTTAATTCACAGTCTTCATTGCTTTCAGGCACTGACCAGCAGCTGGCATGAAAAAGGGTAGTCCACGGACCAACTTACTCTGCACCAGGTGTCATAGGGCCCAAGGGGACACAACAACTATCCAAAATAAGTGTGGTACCGGATATGTCCCCATTATCCAAAATAAGCAACCAAGAGTCATACAGCACAGAGCTGCCATGTTTGCTCCATTCTGCCCGGGGATTCCCTGACCCACGGCAGTTGTCCCAGTAGGCAGCACACTAAATCAAATCACCCCATCCAGCTGCCCCACTGCAGTACGTCAAAGCTGGCAATGTAGAAGTGGGGGGTAACCACATCCCCAAACATGAAGGTGGGGGAAGGCAGAGGGGAAAAAGAGAAAGCTATGCAGATGCCACTACTAAGGAACTGAGATCTGTGACGGGGATACTACCACTTTGCTGGCCTACCCTAACAGCAATCTTGTGTGTATTTGAACATTGCATTCACTAATGACTGGAAAAAAAAAAAAAAAGAAAAAAAAAAAGTCTGAATTTTCCCACAAAATGCATCTTACCAAAAGCATAGGTGAGAAAAATAGTAAACCCTGAATCTCCTCAGACATCTAGACAGTCAAAGGGTCTCATTTCCAACTTCCATCCTCTCTAATGCACTGTTAATGCAAGCAAAGAAAAATTGATCTTCAGATATACCCCCCTTCTTCTGACACTTAGCTTTTCCTTGGAAAAAATCTGTACAGTGTTTTCAACGCCTGCCCCTTGACCATCATCGCACACCTTTAGCAAACAAGGTGGTGACAACTGAGAGTGCAGGTTTAACTTCCCTTGTGCTTTCTTCTGTTATCAAACAAAGCTGCCACATCTCAGCACGACTTGCAACCCAGGTATTTGAAGGTCAAAGGTTAATAAAGGAAAACAAAATCTGATAACTATATTACAGACAACCTCAGGGCTGGCAACTCAGTCAGTCCCTGCTGTGGTGGTATCCTCATGAGGCTGCTGTAGGAAACTTAGAGGGGCTGCTCTTTTGGTTTTAGGCTATTCTGAAACCATACTGAGGAAAAGAGTGGTAAAGTTCTTGTTGAGTGTACTCACTTTGCTACCTTTCATACCTGAGATTCAAAAGCCTGCTTTTTGCATTAATAAGCATTCAAAATCAAACGCATCTCTGAGTGTATGAATTCTTACAAAAAAACTTGATGCAAAATACTTGGAGACTTGTTTTTACTATAAAATTCTGTCCTACCACATGGAGATCGTATTCTAGGGTGCTATACCTCCCAGCTGGAAAAAAAAAAAAAAAAAAAAAAAAGACGTAGAAAGGCAAGACAAGCAATCTGGTGCATTACAGATCCTTTAGCCAAGTTTCTGGGACTGTGTTACACTGCAAGTTCACTCAAAAGAGGGAAGAAAAGAGGGACTTTGTATCACAAACACACAGTTCTTTGGTTCAGTTTAAGATTATCCACTTCTCTACTCAGCTGAAGACTATCCACTTTCTCTCACCTGTCCCACAGTTTCCTTTCCACCAGCCTTGCTTCTCAGCAATTACAAAATGACACTGCCTATGGGTCACATTCAGATCTGTGCACAACTATCCAGCCTTGCCATTTCAATTTGCTTTGAAAACTCAGCATTCTACTAGTCCTTCAAGCAAAAGGAATACCAAACCTAGAAAAAGACCACACAGGTGTAATCTTTATGCAGTTAAGCTGCAGACCCTCAGGTTCTTACCATAGTCTCTCATGACTTCCATTAACTTGCATTCAAAAAAGAAAAAAAAAAAAAAGGCAAATGCTAGTTTGAGCAGAGGTTGTCTGTAGCTGTTGGATTAGTCAATACCACCTTAATAAAAAGAGACGACAAATACCTCCTGAATTTGGTGACAGTACCCTACGAAAACTCAGAAAAAGAAAAAAGGTATGTAAGAATTTGGTTTTGTAATAGAGGTCACTTAAGAGTTCAATGCTGTTTCATACATCACTAGATGCAGCATCACACTGGAAGATAGAGAACTGTTTTCCAGTCCTACTGCAGATACCCTCTATAATCCCAGGTCAGCCAGATAACCCCTTCACACTTCACATCCAAACCACAAATTGCTATTTTGAGCCCTTGCTGGGAGAACAAATAAGCCACATTTCACACAGTGCTCAATCTCCTCCTACATCTCACAACAGCCAATGCTAAAAACCAATTCTGTTACAAACTAAAAACACTTCTGGAGGCTCTGAAGAACCTGGAAAATCCTATAATACACGAACTTTCTTGATTTATTGAAGCCAACAAACATTTAATGCTTACTTTAAAGAGGCAGGATCTTCCTCTGCTAACTATAACAGGAATAGCCGAACTCTCTAAGTGTCTTGGAGACAAAACCAAAACCAGTCAGCAGACCAAAAACCAAAACCAGACAGCAAACCTTCATTCAGATTAACAGCAAGCACAAACCTGATCAATTAAGAAACATAAGGAGCAACTACTTCAGATTCTTAAATTTAAAGTTGCAGATAAAGGAAGCATACTTACTGCCTGATGAAAGGAAGGCTGCAATTTCCCTGGCACAGAGCTGAGAGCTCCCAAACAGCCACATACTCCTGCAGGTTCTGCCAGGGCGAGGCCAGCACACAGGTGCCCTGAAGAACTGTGATTGGAAATTGCAGCTGTGTGAAGAAAAATAGGCTTAATTAGAAACAAGTGGGCCTAGGTACATTGAAGAGATAAGAAACTAGACTTTTGTGCTTAACTTTGTTTTATTCCCAGTTAGAACACCTTCTATCAACTCCTATTTCATCAAGTGACATGACTCAGAGTTGTGGCTCCAGCTACCCACAACAATATTGTTCCTGTGCTCTCCAGAAGAGTGTATAGTCCAAAGCTACAATTTAGTAAACACTCATTCATCTAATTTAACCTCACACGTAATTCTATTGACATCAGCGTGTTAGTAAAGTTAAACAACCCTGAGAGTCCAAGACCGAAGTTAGACTTGCCTGAATTCTTCAGCCCAAGCTGAGGCAGCAAAAGACTACACCTCCCGCAGTCAACCTGCTGCCTTCACTCTGCCTTTTATTTCTAATTCCTATTAGTCTGGCCTGCACTTTAACCCAGACACTTTCCCTTAAATCCAATAAGTCAATCTTGCCAAGTTTAATCATGGCAAAAATCATAAAGGTTGCCTCAGTCTATGCAGCAATGGATGTTCTTTAACCTGCCTTGAAGGCCTGGAACAGAATATGGGGGCAGCTTCTGGGAGCAAACACACCCTAGGAACATGAAGGATGACCACCAATTTCTTCATTGAAAGAGGATCTGGATGGCAGAAAGAGGAAAGTTCATAAAGGTGATGCTCCAGAACTGCTCAGAACATACTGCTCCCTAGCTGACATAGTTGCCCAGTATCCTCACTTTTGCATATGTAAGGCAAGTTCTGTACAGAATTCAAAATAACTCTCTTGTTGTAGAAACAGACTAGAAACACATAGATCAACTTCTCTTGTTAAGCATTCCAAGTAAAACCACATGCAGATTTTAGTTTGTATGCGTTTCCTTGAGCCAGTCCAAGGGGAAAAAAATTATGGGGTAAAGGGAAACTTAAAAACATGAGTCCAGCTGCACAACTCACAGAAATTATCAACTCAAATGAACTGACCATGTCATAGACTAACCCTCAAGAGGTGCTTAGTCACGCTGCTGAAGGAGATGGAATGGAAAATACAGCAGGGCTGGAAGACACCCAAAGAAAAATAAGAGAGGAGCTATATTCTGAAAGACGGTGGGTCAAGAAGCAGATGAAGACACGCTGTGCTTCACAGAGACAGATGCTTTTCTTGACTTGCTTACAGCTTGATTTAGGCAAACATCCACAAAAGTCAAGACACCAGACTCCATCCAGACATAAATCTTGACCTTTTCAAGTTTGTCTGCCCAGAGGTATAGAGGGAGAACTGTTGAGAAAGAAGGACATTTAACAGCAAGTTTTAAGTGAGGAATATCCTTCGTGAATACATCATTTTTTGAGAAATAATTTCACCACGGTAGTCAGAACATTTTGTCCTGAAAAGTCAGGACATTTCATTATGAAATTGCTATTTTGAATTAATTTAAATCTAAAAATTGAGAAAAAATTATATAAAGAGGTAAGATAATACTGACAAAATAATGAAATACCTAGCAGCAGGTTAAACAGACATTTCATTCATGAGAACTGAGGCTAAGGGATGAGACTGGTGTCTCCAGACCTGTCTTTAAGTGTAGCACTCTAGAACTGCCCCAGGACCAGACAGTGACCATAGCTTCAAGGCTTGGAGATGTCTTCTTGTGGAGACATCATGGTCACCTTTTAAGAGTGTCCTCATCTTGCCACCAGGAGACCATCCCAGGGAGTGCTGATGACCTTGCAAGGAGCCCGGTGGTCCCTCAGTTGGGCTCTGGAGGCCATGCAGTTGGGGGTGCTGGCAGTGTGGTGGCTGCTCTTGGGGTGCTGGAAGACTGGGAAGCAGCCTGACTGGCTGTGCCAATGCCATACACTGCTGCTATAAAGGAAACCAAGCCAAAGCCACTTAATTTGAAAAGACAGAGAAATATTTTTCACACCAACTTCAGCACAGGTCATGCCACTGATGTCCATACCAAGCACTGCAAGGATAAAGACAGCCACAGCTCCTGCAGGGCTCTGTCTCTGAGTTGCTGGCAGAGGAGGGACACACACCAGTATTTTACAGCATGTCACAGCGCCAGGGAAATTCACTCTTTAAACTGGTGTCTCCCTGCTGAAGATCAGGAGAGCTTAACCAAGCTGTAGGTAGTTGGGTGCCACCCACGTACAGAACCTGACGATGTTAAAATCAGACCAGGCTAAGACTGGAGGAAGGACAGGAGGCTGCTGAAGGACAGGAGTGCTGTCTGAAGCAAGGGATCCCTCTCTATAGGTGTAGGACAAGCTGGAGCAAGAACCACCAGGGAGGAGTCCTCCACGGTCAGGGTTCAAAGCACCACCCAATAACCCCAAGCAGCCAGTGGGGTTCTGGTCAGCCACTGGCGGGCAACTGGCCAAACTCACAGGCCAGCCCTTGTCTTCAGGCAGAGCGTTTGTGGTCAGGCAGCTAGTTATATCTGCTTGTCTCACGGCGATCAAACGGCGCCTGACACCTCGTCACAGATACCAACATGCCGACACGCCGTCCCGAGAGAGCAGAGGCTTAAGGGGAAAAACCAAGCAGGCAAAGAGCAAGCGTGCACACGCGAGGATGGCTGCTCCGAAGGAAGAGGTGGGCAAGGGATGGAAGAGTGCCTCATCCCAAGCCCTGAAAGACCAAGACAGGCTCTTGCCTCTTGCTCCCCACTCCCTGGATGCAAAGGTTGAAGGAGACACGGGGTGCCTGAACACTACCTGGGTGCCAATACGTGCATCACTGAGCTCCAGAGTGTGCGTTGCCAGAATGCCCCCCAGGGGAACATGCAGGCAACCATGAACAGGAAAAGGGGGATTTAACAAGCTGGAATAATAACTGATAAGGAAATGGGAAGCTTTTGTAAGCAAGGAGTATAGCATGACAAAGGAGGAAAGGGAAGCATTTCTAGCACAGGGAGGCCAGCAAAGCACTGGATAAAAGCAAGCAAACCAGCCTTATACTATTGCAGAGCCCTGAAAGCAACAGTGTGGGCACAAATTCGCAGAGGGACTTCTGCAGGGTGGATCCAGAGAGATGCCTGCAATTAAATTCCCTCGAAATAGGGCAAAGGGGAGCAGAGGGAAGGCACTAAGCTAGCAAGTAGGAAATGCAGAAGAGAGAAATAATCTTTCCCAGACTGAGAGCCATAAGAGCCATAAGTGATGTAGGTGTGAGACCCAGATTATCATGAGCTCTGAATGGCTTCCTGCACTGAAGTGCCTATGATCTGTAGTTGGTCAATTAATTTTTTATTTTTTTTTTTAAAACATGGTTCATATGACGGGCTGATGGTTCTTACATTCCTTGAGGTTGTGGAAAACCAAAGTTACAGGCCTCCTGTGGTTCTACCCTGCTCCCTAGCAAGTACTTCAAAGGCCAAATTGCAAGCAGGCGCTCCACTCCCTGGACATCCTTTCCTCACAGGGCATCAGACTCATGCTTGTACCTGTTTCTTCTCCTGCTCTAGGCATGCCCTCTCTAAATTGGTGACCCAATTTGAGAAGTAGGCTTGAGGAACAACTCTACTCCCTCTTTCGTTTCTTATGGAGAAAGTATGTTTTGGGGCAATAATCTAAGCCCCTTAGGCTCCAGGGTTAATGCCCTACGCCCTGGGCTGTCATGCAGAGGACAGGCACAATTCAGCTGTGGAGTGTTTTGGCTCACACTCAAGTGCAGTTGGTTGATTTCCTAACCCCAGTATAACTTGCTCCTTGTTCTTGATGTAAAACAAGAAGAAAGAGAGAAAAGACTTTCCAGAGAAATCACTGGAACATCAGGGCAGAAGACAAGTACTGATGGGACAGAAAAGGGCACAAGAAGAACAGTTGCAGTTGCCAATGGGGAGGTCCAAAGGTGTAGATGATAGACAGCATTGATGAAAAAAAAAAAAAAAAAGAAGAAGACAGATGTTATGTACAACTTGTAAGAAAGAATCAACAGAATTTCACAGTATTGTTCACTTCATTCATTTAGAATAGATTATGTTCCATTTTCATGCTAGATCAGTCACTCTGCCAAACACTCTGCTTTCCATGGGGCTATCTGCTGGTTGGGTCATGTTAATTGTTTACTCGGATATTTGGGTTACCCAGAACCAGTGGAGAGATCTGGAAATCACCCTTTTTACATTTAAAGAAGCAATACAAAAGCTGCTGTTGATTAGTTCACAATCTGACTGAGCATTTTCATACCCAGCTTGATATACTGAATGCTCTCAGCATGATTCATCCAGAAAAATAGCAATTTAATGTACAAGAGCATGTTGGAGCAGGCAGAAACATTTCAGGGAAACACAGATTCAGTAAGAGGATTTAAATATCAACATAGAGAAAATTATCTGGCTTTGTCTGAAGAGTACTCCTACAGGCTAGGACACTCAAAAGGAGTCAAGGGGAGGGGGGAGGTAGGCACCAAAATCTCACTGAATTTTTTTGAAAGCTCTTTTAAAATCCCATCATGAGTATGACTTCCAGACTAATGGATCTGATACAAATGCGCATAAGTGAGCGTAGCCTCAATGTGGAATCATGCAGTTATTATTCTTAATTTGCAAACCTGGTTATCAGCTGAAAACACAGAAACTGATTTTTAGCTGAAAAAACATTGCAATGGAATTCTGCTGCTAAATAGTCTGCAAAGAGCTATGTTTTCAGCATATGCTATGTTTAAGACTGCCATTCATATTACCGGTACTTGTGCTTGCAGTACAGCATATGCAGATCCTGCATTTACAGCGCCCTGTGAAAGGCACAGTGCAGAGAGAGCAGCCCTTAAGGCTGTGAACCTGGGACATGCTGGCTGCGTGTCAGAATCAATACCCTGGCCAAATTAAAACTGGCCAACTTATTAAGACTGCAACGGCTGCTACTACAGATTCAACAGTTTCACTTACCTTGAACATAACATCCAAGTTTCTCCATATATTTCCTGGTGTATACAGCTATATAGAGATGTATACATGTACAGACATGTATTTTCTACTTTTTAAATGCAGTGCATTCCCAAAGCCTACTCTAAAGGAATATAAATATTATAAAATCAGAAACTATAAACTGTGAGAAGTTTGTCTGGGAAGACTGGAGAAGGCATCTTTGCTCTCATACATCATAAACGAGCATGTTTTTCTACAGAACCTCTGTCCCTTTCACGGTGGGCTTTTCTGGACCTGTTGAATGCAAAGTATTTTTCCTTCATTTTTTACACTGCCCAAAATACAAATCATGAGTGAAAAACATTAATTTCCTCATGGATATTTCCAGTGCGCACCCGCCACAAGGTCAGAGACTGACTTTCTGAAGGCACTTGGACACCTAGGTCACCAGGAAACCAAGAGAAGCTGGACATAAGCATCCTTGAGACCTAGGGCACACAGTTTCCAGGAGAAAACAGAAGAGTTCAGATACACCAGATCCCAGGAGTACCATCTGCCTGCTGGCACTAGTGCTACCACTGGGCAGTGGTCACACTGAGTACACAAAGCACCAAGCAAAGGACCAACGAAACTCCATCACTGTAGGTCTTCCTGGTTTGCATATGGAGCTTTCCAATACCAAAGCCATGACCAGTGCTACCTGGGGTAGAGTTGGACTATCATAGCCTTCATGCATTGCACTGGAGAAAGCTGAGCTCTGACAGCTTGGCATGCATAAGACCCCAGAGATGGTGGCATGGCAGGGCAGCAGGACTGGAGCCAGTGGGACCAGGCACAAAGGCTTTGAGCACAGCTTGCTAGAGATGCCTCCCTTCTTTCCAGGTGCCAGGGCCCATGCTAACAGTTGTACACCCCTGATGAGGATGGTGCCACTCCGTACCCTGGGAAAGGCTCAGAAACTACACAGACAAGTAGGAATTTAAACTGCTAAACACTGCTTTGCTGGAAAGTCACTCTAGCAAGTGATCTCGCCATCCTAACTGTTGTGATAGACGTCAGCAACGGAGCAGACGCACATGAACCTTTTTGTTTCTAAAGTGTGCCTGTTCCCTCCCTATGAGCATATCCTCGGAGTATCTGAGTTTCCAGCTGCAGGAGCTGTCCTTAACTTCCACAGACAAAGGCTTCTTATCCAGCTTAAAACAAACCAAATGCTCCAGTCAGTCCCACGCCACCAGGCACACTTATTCAACTACTACTTTTCAGTAAAATCTATTCGACTTGCACTAGACTGGAATCTCAGCTCAGTTGTCCCTCCAACACTCTGAAGTCAAGCAGGCTTTCACCAAGCACTTATGGATGGCCCCAGGCCCCTGCCCAGCCTTACCTCTGTGGCACTGCTGGAGTCCTCAGCAACGCTCTCTGGGCAGGATTAGATAATACACAAGATTTTGCCTGCGAGTCAACCACCTCACCCCGTTTCTTTGTTCATGACTTCAAGACCTTGTCTCTACTTGAGATCTATAAAACAAAAATGTACATGAGATGGAGCTTAGACCAGTGCCCAAAATAGAGTTATAACAGGAAAACCTTTTTTCTTACCAATTCAACCTTGTTTACAAGCATAGCTACAACACCCCAAGAACTGTACCCCATGATCAGCATAATTAAGCAAACATTTCAGTGTTGATCAGGTCAAGTGTGTGCCCAAGCTGTGAAGTCCAAAGTCCAAAGACACATCTGTACAATAATTTGTGCCATTAACAAAGGCTTGCATCCTATAAGAGAGTATCTTACTGAGCTTACAAGGTCACTACTGAGTTGACTGATGAGTTACGATCCAATTGAAAAACTAATCTCTATTCCTTTTCACTCTGCCCTAGCATGACACAGTTAGGATTGAACATCAAATGTTTTCCAAGTCACACTTCCAAGTTACAGTTACTAGCCTCTTCTGACTTCTTGGAGACCCATAAAAGTTTTAAGAAGATTAAAATGTTTGGGGGATGGGGAGTAGAGGGGTGCCATTTTCCTTTTTTTTTTTTTTAATGTATTTCTAAATATTTTTAAGTAAAGCTGTATTGTGGTTTCAGGACAAACTGTCACCAGGGTGTTTCAGAAGTCCAGCTATTGTGATGATTGCAATGCCTCAAGACACTGAAAGTCTTGTACTCTATTTTTATCTGATTATATATTTTAAAATTTGCGAAGTCTTTTTGTGTGAGCATTCAGGCCACCCATAGAGAAAGGAAGATGAAGAGATGCTCCTAAGAGTTCCTAGAGAGATTCGTACCTTATTTGATACTTATTACAATGGCATCTTGAAGCTTCAAAAAGGACCTCATAAAAATGACGAACTGAGTCACAGAAGCCAGAGACACATAGGAAGCCTGCAGCTAATCAGAGCGCTAAACACCATCCCTGGAGTCTGGATGTCAGGGCTGCTAGCCAATATTGTTTTCTAGTGCAACCAGCATTTTCCTGTTGTCTTATATTTGCAAGTATATTGCCTCAGTGTGGCTCAAACAGCAGACAAGATACACTGCCCATTGTGTTGCACATTTAGACAAGCATTTTCCTGGTTTTGCTCTGCATCACTGTGCTCCCTTGCAACAGATGCATTGAAAATACGAGTATTCAGATGGTTTAATGGGAAATCTCTAATATCCCACTTCTTGTGGCTCTATCTTTGATTCACAAGTGATATGCAGAGCTCTAGGTCTTGAATATGTTGCTTGTTGTATCTATTTTTCTTTCCTCTAAGACATGGATTTTGGGAATTTGCTTATTACAGATTATTCTGACCAGACTCATTATATCATAGTAAATGTTTGAACATCTGATCTGGACTTTTTTTTTTTTTTTCCATTTGCCACCAGGAGGTGCAAATGATCTTCTCACCAGCACCACTTTGGCCTTCATTACAATCACCAGCTATATTCAGAGGCAGAAACGGCTTGCTTTATTCTTTCACTAGCATTTTTTTTTCCCTATTGCTACCCCTTCATCCTTCTAGTTGCTGGTCACAAGGGCTTTCAAAGCCCTTCCCAAATGCGATGCTTTCTCTGGGAGTCAGCTCTGTGTTGCTGTTGCTGCTGGCAGAAATATTTGGTAGTGCTTACACCTTGGAAAACTGCACGTAAAACACCACGGTGTTACTACAGCTGAATTCCACGGGTGCTTTGTTATCAGCCTGCTTGGCCAAGTCTGGATGAGAGCTGATTGCAAGCCACGCAGTGAAAGCCAAGGACCCACCAAATGCCTATGATCCACTTCTTCAAGGACTGAGCAGCCAGGGCGAGTCACAGCCCCAGAATGAGAAGCAGGCAGAAGGGGAAAAGAGAGCTCTGTCCTTCCCACCCCATGCAGAGGTGAAAAAGTTATGGATGGGTGGGGTTTCTGTCCCATGCATGTTCAAACCCAAATGTAAATTCAGCCCTCGTGAGAACTGGCATCTGAACTGAACCCAAATCTAAGAGGAGTCATTTCTTCCATGCGGGAGCAGCCAAGCCTGTAAGATATAATCACAGGGTGATGGCAGGCTCTCAAGATTAAGTGGTCTCACTGGACTTTTAGTGAAGATAGGAGAAGTTTTATTAGACTTCGCTAGTTTCCACACTTCTGACTACAGAATCTGATAGCAGCAGCTCAGACTTGAATCTGGGAAGCTCCCTAACACTAACAGGTTCCCAAACAATTTTCTCTCTACCATTCACACACAAAAACAAGCTATCGGTGGGCAGCATGATGATGTTACAGTATGACTGTAATACCAAGTGTGCAAGACACTCAGCACTACTGAAACAGCCATTTCCAGTACCACCGGGAAATACAGTATCCAACGGTACCCACCTGTGTCCCATCCCATCTGAGCAGCCTCACTGCTAACCTCCTCTGCCCCTTCTCTCCAAGACAGTGGGCAGGGTTACTCAATAGCCCCCCTGCTTTAGGAGTAAAGTAGCAGTCAAAACCAGACCAAACTTCTCTCCATGACCCAGGGAGCACCATGCCTTGCAGAACTGCTGTGCATATGCTCCCTATAAAAGAGGGGGCACCAGAAGGAGGTCCAAGGTCTCAGGGTCTTGCAAACCACATGCTGCAGCCTCTAAGGTCAGATCCTGGCCTTCTCAAGAGACCAGATCAGACACAGAGTGCTCTACTGGACAACCCCCTTCCAATTTACAGACCTCACAACTCTGTTAAACCATTTTCATAGAATCATATGGGGTTGGAAGGGACCTCTGGAGATCATCTAGTCCAACTCCCCTGCCAGAGCGGGTTACCTAGAGCACGTTGCTCAGGAACTTGTCCAAGCGGGTTTTGGATGTCTCCAGAGAAGGAGACTCCACCACATCCCTGGGCAGCCTCTTCCAGGGCTCTGCCACTCTCACAGTAAAGAAGTTCCTCCTCATGTTTAGGTGGAACTTCTTATACTCAAGTTTGTGCCCAAGTTTGTTTTCAAGGGCTTATTAGCACAATGATATCTTGCTAAATTGCAATACCTTCTTTTGTTATCACCATGATGAAAGATACACCCATCAATAAGATACACGTTAATGCCTTCGATATATAACTGCAAACACATGTAGGGGTTTTACTGATTTCCACTGGATCAACTATTAACATTTATTTTAAGCTTGGACTCTGCTAGAGCCAAATGTGAGTATTCTTGCAATAAAACCGCTGTGAAGCTTTTACAAGTTTCAATCATATTTGGAAATTTGACAAAAAGCGAGCGTGTGGTGAAGGAAAAAAAATTAGAGAGGTCAGAAGTTTATATGCATTTCTATAGAGAACATAGTCTCTAAAGGATCATAGATAGATACAGATCCTCATAGAGGATTAGCTTGCATGGAAAAAACTGCAGGTTTTTGGTTCATTGTTGTGGTTTTTTTTACTTTTTAAACTTTTTTTACCTTTTTTTAATTATCATTCTGAAAGTCAGGTGCATGTTTTCTCTACAATTTAGAAACTGGTCAAGCAAGGCAACATTTAAAATTTCTCTCTTTGTCTCTCTCCAAAATGCCAAACTGAAACATCCAGTGAAGGTTCTAGGTCTAGTTCTAGGTCTAAACGCGCAGAAGATTTGACTTGGGTTAGAATTACACTATTAAAGCTAGATTTCCACAGCAATTCAGCAGTATGCTAATGGCTATTAGCATACATTATTAGCATACATATGCCAACCCACTCTCTACAAACAGCACAAGGTACGCAACCTTATAGTCAGCAACCTGGTCTTGACTTCTGAACATGGCATACTATCCACGTCAAAACATCAGAGCGCGCTCACAATCAGCGAGAAGGCACGGATTTAGAGGAAACTGAGAAAATACTAAGGAGAAAATTAGCTTACTGTATCTAAACAAGTATACCTCCAATATTTTCAACTATCTCTATACTAACCATCCAAAGGATCTACAAACTGTCAGCCACTGATGATTTCCACCTTAGTTGCATCTACCACGTGTTCTCGTCCTCTCCTAACTCAAGAGTAACCTGCTGATACACTGAGTGACTTGTTTTGCAGAGAGCAAAAAATACCAAGGTGACCAAGGAAGGGAGGAGGAGGAGGCTCACACAGCTGCCTTTTGGAGAAGGCTACAGCAGGCCCTAATGTGGGGAAAGGAAGAAGAGCCAGAGGTATTGATGGAGGAGAAAAGTGAGGCGAAGTCCACGTGAGATGGAAAACGAAGGTTCATATTTTGGTAACCGGGAGGAGAAAAAAGAAGGGAGAATGAAGAGGGAGAGAACAGGGGAAAAGAAAATACAACAAACAACCCCCAGCTCCTCTGGACTGCGGCAGACGTGAAAACTGTGGAGGGAGTGAACAAGGAGAAAAGAAGGATCGAGGAGCTCCAAGGGTTTGTGGTGCGCACAGCCTGGAGGCACGGCAGCGCAGGGAATGCTGAGGGTTCATCTGCTTCACAGATGCCAAGGCCAAGGACAAACTAGAAAATTGCGAACCGACAAAAAGCTTAATTCCCTCCTCATTAACAGGCAAAAGCACTGGCACCAAAGCATGCTTCCCATTATCTCCACAGTTATTTTAGCAGTAAATCTTGAGTTATCAGAAGGAGAGTATGACTGCGTCATCAAGTATAAAGAAATCTAAATTCACTTATTTGCACCCTCCAGCAGACTGCAAGTAAAAAATTGAAGGTTTAGTTCTAAATGTGACCTCTAATAGAAAAAGGAAAAAAAAAAAGATTATTTTGTAGTAACAAAATTATTTTCTAGTGCTGAGATTATTGCCTAGGGCTCAGCTGGGAAGGAATTAAATAGGATCTGAAAAACAGCTAATTAGAAGGGCATGCTACAGTTACTGGTTCTGGTTCCTTTTTATCTGAGTTTTACAGCCATACTGTGAAACAGAAACATCAAGAACTGTTTTTTGCACCCAGTGAGCTATATTCTGAGACTGCTAAAGTCAAGGGGATTTTTCTCACTGACTCCAAAGGCAGATCACATAAACACATGGGGGTATTCAATTAATATACCCAAGTTGCAGAACACTGGAACACCGCAAGCATCATTAAGAGGCACAGAAATAATTTTAATGGATGTCACTTTTCTCTTTCCTTTTCTTGTTTAAAGTGTGCTGTCGGACCCCCCTAGTCAAAGGGCACAGAAGCAATACAGCAATACAGCAAGGTGACCAGGACACATGCCACCGGCTGACCCATTGCTAAAGCAACCATAGTAATAGAAGTGCTACAGCTAAAACATCAGTGACAAATTCACACCTGGCCAGACTTCTGTCTGAGAAAGTACAGAGAGAACAATGTCTAGTAAGAATTTTCATGGTCAGTGAGGACAAATACAGCACAAACGTATATTACTTTATACTGGAAGAATGAAACAATATCCAGATTCATCCTTCTAATTCTGGGATAGATCTGCTCATTTAGCCAACTGCATGTAACATAGCAGGGACTGTTTTTAGCAATCCAAAAAGAAACATGAACTTGTAACAAAAGCCAAGGCTAAATCTCATCTCAACGTAGAAGAAATGACACTGCAAAGTGCCTGTGTGGCCACTTTCACTTGCACTCTAATCCTAAACCAGACTTTTGCCTGTAGCTGAGCAGAGGAAGCACGCCTACCCCAAAGGATATATGCAACCCTGGCAGCATTTTAAATAATGGTATACTTGCAAGGGAACCTTTTCTCCAGACCAGGAACAAAATAAAACCTTGTAAATTCAGTATCCATATATTTTGGGAGAAGACAGCAGTGACTTGACAGAAGGTTTAACTTGAACCACTTGTAACTGTACAGATAAAGCTAGAAAATGCTTAGAAAAATATTGTGCTGGAAAAAAATATCTAAACATTTAAAGAAGCTGGTGACCACAATGATGGGTGCAGTTTAAAAGCCAGAACAGAATACAATGGAGTGCATTTGGCTCTTTTCATAACAAACAGCATGTTTCTAATCACCAGCATCAGAGTCAAGCTAAACATTTCAAACCACACCAGCAAAGACAATAAAACTGTATATGCTGACGTGTCCTATCCGGCAGACTGTATTATTGTTTTATGCTCACCTCATCTGTTGTCACAACTCTTTTACTTGTTAACAGCTCCTTTTGCTTGTTTGGAACTTTTATTTTAAGCACTGTGGTTTTAAAAATCACTCAGCAACTCACATTCAGATAACTGCTCAGATTTCCTAAAGGATTTTGTTCCCATTAGAGAACTCAGTGAAGCAGGCAGTTATTCTTGAGAGCTTAACACCACACAACTCCCTCTGAAATATCCTTTGGGGAAATTCAGTTTGAAAACGCTGTACCTAACCAACTTTCTTAAAGAAGAAGCAGTTTAGCAATTCCACAGTATTCCCATCTTTCTTCTCTTTTCTTCAATATCTAGCTAGACAGGAGGGTGCTGAACACCAATGGCTGGCTCTACTGACCTGTCTGATTTTTTCATCAAGAAAAACAGAGGAACATATGTTAATCTCAGGAGAATATAAAATACAAAGTCACTGCTGTCTGATAGGCTGGTGGTCTGTCTGCTTCCAAAAGTTACTCATTCATACAACATTTACATGTGGTAATAATAATTTTTGCTTTAATATGCAGTTATAGATAATAGTTATAAATTTATATGTGGAGCGAACACGCAGGAAATTCTGATAGATGGCTGGCAAAGATTTATCTAGTTGGGTCTCATTAATGAGGGCCATAAAAACAGCAACAAGTGAAAATGAGTCAGATTGTAGATGTATTAGGGCCTGCCATGTTTTCAGTGTTCAATTCAATTATTTTCTACTAAGGCCAGGGAGGAGACTCCTCAGATGAGGCCTTTGGAGGTCATTCAGAAATGATTCCTGGCTCTTCCCCAAACTCCCTGTGTGATCTTGTCTCAGCAAGTTTATTCTTCCCTACCTCAACCCTCTGTCTAGCTGCGAAACGCACTCGAAGTCTCTCTTGGCAAAACAAAATACTGCACTTAGGTAGGATTAATTGGCTACACAAATTCAAAATAGGGAGCTATTAGCCAGGGTTAGACCTGTTATTTTTCATAACAGGTCTTGGAGGTTGTAATGGATCACCAGCTGAGCACGAATCAGCCAAGTAATCCATTAGGAAAAAAGCAAACACCTCACCGGGACACAAAGAGGAGCAGAGCCCCCGGGTCACGCAGGAGTCCTCCACCACCTGGTAGTGCCCCAGCTGAAGAGCAGCATCCTGCTTTGAGCGCACATCAAGGAAGACAAACTACTAGGAAGAATTCCGAGAGGGAGATCAGAGGCCCAGAGCTGCCAAGACACAAGAAGAGCCTCAATTAATTGCTGTCATCTAGCCAAAAAGGAGAAGGAGATTGAGGAAGGGAGGACTAAGAAAACAGTGTTCAGGGCTGCTGCAAATTAGAGCAAATAATCGCTTTTCCAATATCTGCCATGGCTAGGAAAAGAAATAAAGAGCTTAAACTGCAATAAGAGAAATTTATGTTAAATACGATGGGAAAAGTTCTCTAACAGGAAGGGTAGTAAAGCACTAGAATAAATTGACCTGGGAAGCTGTGGAGTGTCCATCCTTGGAGGCCTTAAAGAGTGATGTAGACAACATCTTTCAGGATTTGGACAGGGATAGTTAATCTTCCCTTGAGGGCATGTGATAAACTCTGATCTCTCGAAATCCATTCAGCCTGTGGTTTTGTGATAACATCCATACAGATGCCATGTGTTTGTACAGCACCTTGCCCATCAGAGCCCTTTTCTTTCTTCCTGAAGGACAAACAGTAATTAGTAACTATAACTAGTTTTATAATCGTTGTATTTCAAAACACATGGGTTTATGCCACATACATATTATACAAACTATAACTTCAATTTCAAAAAAAGACATGTTCACTGATTTCTTCACTGAACTAGACTATCTGTTACAAGGAACTGTTTGTTTTTCAATGCCACATTTACAAATCAATTCACACAGTTTTTGCTGATAGTGGGAAGAAAGATCACTACTACTTTGCAGATAAGGACTTCTTTATTTTCACATGCTCTCCTGCGCTGTAAAGAGGAAACACAAAATATAAAGCATCTATCTATTCTCCTTCTTAAAAACTCAAAACTCAAACCCCCCAAATTTCATCTTTTAATATTTTTTTGCCTTAACCTCAATTTATTAAAAAATAATAGAACTGTAACTCTGAACTAATTTGACTGTTGTCTCATGTGAGATTTATCATAAAAAAAAATTAAAAGAAAAACAGTTAATCCTTATATTTTTATATATATATTTAAACTACTATTTAGACTCATATATGCCGATGACACTGTCCTCAGAATTGGCCCCTTCACAAGTTACTGACAAAAGTTATCTTCTCTGTTCAGGTCTGTTAATGCCATATTTCCTTTCTTTCCAGGAGAACTTCATGTGCATGCAGTGGCATGTAGAGGCAAACCCCCTAACTGAAGCAAAAATGATTCAATAATACTGAAGAGTAGTCACGTTGCTAATGGGAAAACGTAATGGTCACATTACTTTCCCCTCACACACATTACTGGTACTTACTATTTAGTTCAGCACTTCATTATTAAATTGACACCAAAGCCCCACTAGGCAACAACAAAATTTAACCAGCTTTTCGTTTGTTGTAGTCTCAGATACACCCTTATGTGTGTGGCATCCTGGCAGCAAAGGATGTGATTCACTTCAACTCTCTTCTTTTAGAATGCTGTACTGCATGTCGATGTACACCCAGTGAATTAAAAATACCAGAGCTCACCTCTGCTTCAGTGTAAACCTGACTCGGGGGAACTGAATCCCATCGGGTTTCAAAATTGACACACCACACACAAATGCAATTTGACACAGTGATCCACCATCACCGCATGAAGAACAATAAACAAATAGTGTGTCAGCTACACAATTGTTTTCCAGATATTAAGTTAGTTTACTTGTATTTAACTACCTTCCTACATCATGTAGCAAATGTTACGAATTGTCTCTTTTTTTCCCATTAATATTGATAAATTTGATATTTTAAGGCTTGGCTCTTATATACATTCTTAGTTCAGCTTGCATTAAGAAAATAATTATATTTTTCCTTATCTAAACGATGCAAAGGAGTCTCTATATAGCAGTATCTCATGTCATATTAAGTACAGTAGCAGCCTGAGAAATTATAGGGGAAAGATTTGTCCACTAAGCCAATAAAGATCTATTGATGGATAGTTTTGAGAAGACCAAAGTATTTCAGGCTTTTTTTATACACTACGATTCAGATAAATCACAATCAAATAGCAGTTTTAGACAATACTAAGAAGCACAAACATGGAAAGAACAGGTTGGAGAGTACTTAGGTAAGTTAAATACTTTCAACTCAGGCTAAGATATACAAAACCCCGAGGGAGACTGGCAAAATCCCAGAGGCCCCTGGCAATTGCTTATCTATGGAAATCTATGGAGGATTAATAACATACCAGAAAACTGCAGAAGAGTGAAAATGGTGATTATTCTTACAAAGGAGCAAAAAACACAGCAGCTGGGAATTTGCAGGCCTGACAGCATACTTCATTTATCAAAACAAACTGACACACATAATTAAACAACTATTTGTAAGCATTGAAAAGAGCTCCATGAGCAGCAGTCAGTGTGAACCTATGCTGAGAGCAAATGATGTCAAACTATTCCAGTTTCCATCTATATGGTATCAGGTCTTGTGGCTATGCAGAAGAAAAAATATCACATAGTTTTACTTTAGTAAAGCTTTTCGTATTTTCTTATAATCACACCAACCAACCATGTCCTAATCAAAATTTAATAAGTCAAGTACGAAACTGTTAGAAAAAGAGATTATTTATCAACAATTAATGTAAATGGAAGGTAGGATTCTGCCAGGGATTGCCACAGGCTTCTTGCTATGACCATATGGAATTGTCAGAATTGGAAGGGACCTCTAGAGATCATCCAGTCCAACTCCCCTGCTAAAGCTGGATTGCCCAGAGCACATCACTCAGGACTGCATCCAGGTGGGTCTTGAAGATCTCCAGAGAAGGGGACTCCACGACTTCCCCAGGCAGCTTCTTCCAGGGCTCTGCCACCCTCACCATAAAGAAGTTTTTCCTCATATTTGAATGGAGCTTCCCATGTTCCAGATTGAGCCCATTGCCCCTTGTCCTATCACTGGAAACCACTGAAAAGAGTCCGGCTCCAACATCCTTTACCCCACCCTTTAGATAATTATAAATATAAATAACGTCTCCCCTCAGCCTTCGCTTGTCCAGGCTAAAGAGTCCCAGATCCTTGAGCCTTTCCTCATAAGAGAGGTGCTCCAACCCCTTAATCATCTCTGTTGCCCTTCGCTGGACTCTCTCCAGTAGTTCCCTGTCCCTCTTGATCTGGGGGGCCCAGAACTGGATGCAGTTGTGGCCTCACCAGTGTAGAGTAGAGATGAGGAGCATATGATGAGGAGCAGGTAGGCA
Organism: Gallinago jamesoni; assembly: GCA_025769975.1. Classification (NCBI taxonomy): domain Eukaryota; kingdom Metazoa; phylum Chordata; class Aves; order Charadriiformes; family Scolopacidae; genus Gallinago; species Gallinago jamesoni. Next base: position 60,478,010 of record JAOQGH010000040.1, on the reverse strand, counting down.
ACAGTCAGGAGACGGGAACAATGAGGTTATTAATTGATGAATGATGTGAAGATAAGAAGGGACAACCAAAAAGTTGTAGGGCAGACTGTAAAGAGGATGCTATTCCATAAGGACAATTGCAAGGTGCTATGAGTACACAGCCTTACAAATACCAACCAGGGAACTATGGGCTTGACAAAAGGATGCAATAATGTGATCAGCCTGAATTTTTCAGGTCATCTCCTGGAAGAGGTGAATGTCAAAATGGCACGTATAACCAGTGTACTATCTGCTGGGCTCAGGGGGTAAATGTCACTTCCAGCCTGCTCAGACAGAACTTAATGCCTAATTTTGGGGTGCTGCATCTCAGGAAAGAAGAGGACCTATTGGAACTGGATGAAAGTTGGATGAAAGCCAGGACATGACTTCTTAGCCTGCAGATGAGAGAGCAGAGGTAGGTAGAATACTAAATAAGAGGATGTTGCAGGAAGGAGATGAAATCTATTCTAAAGATGTGTGATGAACAGAAGTAATGGGGATTACATTTCATCATGAAGACACAAGAATTAAGAAAATTAATGAAAAAAATCTCACATTTGGGATAGTAGAAGTCAAGAATGCATTGCCTGAAGAGACTACAGTGAGTTCATCATTGCAGATGTCTAAGAATAAGCAGGAAAACGTCTGTGAGGACCCTCATAAATATGGGCTGCCTGTCCTTGCACTGGAGAAGAAATTACAGGATCTGTTGCCGTCCTGTTTAGCCCTATGTTTCTATGTCATTCAACATTGAAACAAAAAACATAAAGACATGACAAGAACTCAAAATTCCAGTTCCATAAATCTCAACTAAGTGGTGATATAATTCAGTTTTTTTACACTCAGAGTTAGTAATCTTGTATAGCGCATGTCTAGGTACTACAAGGAAACAAAGACAGAAAACCCGATAGGACATTTCTCTGCAGGACAGCGATATTTTTCTCTTATAGTGGTAAGGGACCACAAAAAGCCTACAGAAGAAAAAAACCCTGCACATCAGTCTCCCAGATTCCTGGTGACTATCCTATTGGCTTGACTACCCTTTGAATATGCCCTACCACAGTTCGCCTCCAGAACTATCTTCTACCGAGATACGTCTGGCTTGCCTCAAATCCATTGGCATGTTTCAGTGGCTGGATGTAAGCTGGAGTGGGGTAAAGTGGTTTAGGGGCAACCTAAACCATTTCTGTGGCCAGTGAGCTAAACCACTGGAAAGCAAGCAGAACGTATTGGCAATCTCCTTCAGCCATCTTTTAGGAGAAACATAGCTGGAAAAGGTATTTGAAGGCGTCTTTCTGTCCAGATATGAATTATTCAGCAACAGTGGCATTACTTGATTCATGAGGTCTTCACACCGAGAACAGTGTCCTGGCCAGGAAGCAAGCCTCCACTCAGACCACAAGCAGAAGCAGCAATGATTTATAATGTCTTCAGGGAACTAACCTGGGGAAAAGAAGAAAAAAAAAAAAAAAGAAACCAACCCAGCAACAAAAACTAAGCAGGAAAGCAGTCCTGAAAGACAGGAGACACAAGGAGAGAGCAAGACAGACAGGAACGGTGACCCAAGGGAGGTAAGACAGCAAGGTAAGGCAAAGTGGAAAGTCAATAGGAAGACAAACAATGTGTTTTCACTAAAGCTGTTAATTCACTCTTCACGTCTCCCACTCTAGTCATCCATCACAACATAAACTATAGAGAGCTCAGAGCACAGCTGCCTGCCTGCCACTGTAAATGAACCTTCTGTATACGAAGCACTGCTCTGGCGAGCTGGCGTCCTAAGAGGAAAAAACCTCAGCTGCAAAAATAAACAAATCAGGTACCACAACCCTCCTCCCTGCATTTTTTTTTTCCCAAAGAATGTGTGCTACTAAGTGTTAACCCCTTCTCACTTTTTAACTGAGCTCAGTATTTTTTCTTTGCACACATGCAACCAGTATCAAACTGAAGCACTTAAGTGGTTCTTGTGTTTTATTCAGTGGCACAAGGTTTAGTAAAGCACCAAATCTGGGCTCATGTAAAATTCTTCCTCCAAATCAGAGAGGGTATGAGGCAAGCTCCAGCTCCCACCATCAGATCTGCTGAACAAATATCCATGGACATGGGATGCTCTCGGTCCCAGAAAAAACATGTTTTCCAGTCTCTCCCACACTTCTCTTGGGACACTTTGCAGTTGTGGCTCCCTATCTTTTGCTGCAACCCTTGCTTTAGCGATAAAGCGATCAGTGAATTTTCTGTGGTGAGTGCAGCACTGGGAGACACGGAAAAAAAGTTTGATGTAGCCTCTGCAACTGAATATCCATTTTTTCACTGCCCATAATCATGGTATTTTGGAAATGGTATTCAGATGATCCCGTCCAGCCTTGTATTTCTAATATTTAACAGGTGTGAAGTCACCATTTCACTGTCCCAAGGCAGAGAATATATTTTTATTTTCATCTGACAGTACTTTTACACACACACAAATTAAAAAAGGAAAGGAAAAAAAGTCATCTCACACTGCTGTGTCAGGCTAGATTACACAGGCGTTATGCGCTGTTTGGCAGTTCACAGATTGAGGTGATCAGGATCTGGAGGTCTCAATTTTATGCCCGTGGCTAGAAGAGGTGCGAAGGGATGTTGCATTGCAGCATGTCTGGGCAGTCTGAAGAGGAAGAAGCATGATAGCTTCCCACAAGCTTAACAGAACAACAAAACAGCAGACAAACTCTAAGAAAGATGTGGCAACACTGCTAGTCAGGCCATGAAGCTTGAGGAGGTGCTCCCTATAATCTTCATGAGCAACCAGCAACCTGCGTTCCAGGTCAGAGACTACTGACTAAAAGCAAGCACAGACGTTGTTTGAGCAGGCAACTACCATTCAGGAGGTGATGAATAAACTTTGTTTTATGACTTAAATTCATGTTCAACCTAGATGCTTTTAAATAAGAAAGGGTGGATCACATCTAGCTCCTATTTTGTGCCAACTGGGCATGTTGTGTAAAATCCTTTTTTGATTTAAAATTATTTAAACCGTAGGGTAGCTTTTAGGAATGTTTAGACAACAGTGAATAAAACTTAATAAATGCTGAATCAAAATTAATTGCAGACCTTTTGTGAGAACAGGCTAAATCAGTGTATAAATGCCTATTCTAACTTTTGTCAATGTCACAGTAAAAAGATATGGAATTTGCAACATATGATTTTAAGATGGAATAAAACCACAGAGGAAGAGTCTAACAAGGCTTTTGTTAGCTGTGAGTATGGCTCAGACTGCCCCAGCAATACTATTTTATGACACGAGTTAATCGCATAGTCCCAAATGTGAATGCCATCATTAGCAGCATGGTGACTACCATTGTAGATCTAGGTAGTGAGATGCAAATGTAAATTCTGAAGAAACATGTAGATTAGCAAAACCAATACAGACTACCTTCCCAAACAGAATATTTGTGGTGTTTTTCCTTCTTTAGCCCAGGAAATGTTACAGAACAGGTAAATTGCAAATTTTCTTGATTTGTATGAGGCCATAAAGTTACCTACTTCAGATGGTGCTGTACAGGCCAATACTTTAGAGGTTTACATAAAGTTTTGAACTTGCAGTTCTATGGAAAATACAAAGGAAGATAAGAGAAGACCTGCTGAGATTGAAATGGCTACACTTCCTGGAGGTGGACATTGTTAAAAGGATGAAATACTGACTCCCATCAAGTCAAGGTTAAAAGAGATAGCATGGCATCTAATCCCACCTGTAATTAGGTTAGTTTCTTACCTCCAAGAATCCTGGAACAGGTTGTTAACAAAGAGCATATTGGATCCAAATTAACTTGCAAACTCCAGTAGCTTTCCTGAGGCTGACCTTAGCATCAGGCCTTTCCATTCCTGTTATGTCACACAGTTTGCTTTGTCTAGTCTCAGTTCCATGGACTTAACCAGAAATAGACTTTTCCTGCTGTGCTTTTGTTTGTTTTGCTTTTCCTGCAGGTGCTTAGAGTATCTGTAACCGCTTGCGTTATGGATTAAAAAATCACCTGCAGGTGGGCTGAAGTAATCACATTCTGCTGAATGTTTGTTAAAGCAGTAATTGCTTTCATTTCCCAAAATACACAGTGCACACATCATCTACTGTATAAAATTCTGTTAAAATAAGAAAGAAGTACATTCATAAATCTTCACAGGCATGGAAAGCTTAGTCTTTAGTTCAACTCCATGTGGTATTTGTAGATACAAACAACTTGTTATTCCAGGGACTTCTGTCACTGAATAGTTGTAAGAACTTTAAATATCCTTTGCCAGTACTATACAAATAGATGTAGCATTTGGGATGCTCAAGAAGCTGCATTTATACAAATGCTCCATTCATCTGATTAAATATTGAACTTAGACAGGAACCAGTATCGAGCCATGAACTTGCCTCATTAAGGAAAAACTCTTAGCATTTTTCTCAGCAAGATCTTACCGTCATACATGGACTGACGAACTTCAGGAGTGAACATCTCCTTCTGTGTGTTGGTGCAAATTTTTCTGACTGATGAAACCTGCCCAGAGCTCTGTAGTGCCTACACTCCGTCTCTCTCCCTGCATCTCAAATAGCCTCTTTTTTTTTCCTGCAGCCTGATGCCCTCCCTGTCAGAGATGTTATCTGGCTTATAGAAGAATGCCAAATAGTTTGAGTGCATGTAGACCTATACTCCCACAAAATCTTACGCTGATTAGAGCAAGTATGTCATGTTGTACAGTCTGTGCAATCAGGAGCTAGGCACATTACAATAGCCAGGTACTAAACAGAGTCTGCTACGTTCCCCTTGTCTGACTCTGCCCCTCATAAACCTAAATGATGTGTTTTTGTGTGTCTAGCTCCTTTGTTCAATCAGTGGCAATGTAATTGTCAATGACTATGTTTGGTTTTAACAATATAACAGGGTCATTGTGATACCATATTATACCACGGCTGACTGAGCTTGCTCACACGGGGGATATCACATAGTAAGTGAAGAAAAGCTCTTAAGAACAGCATGAATGAGCAGGAATTAGCTGAAAAGCCATGTGCATGTGGACATATGTCTTCTAATTAGGAAATTATCCTCTTCGTGGGAATCGCTTCTCATGCTTTGCAAATACAGCAAGCCTTGAGCTCATAGTAGCATATCACCGTCACCATCAACTGAGAAACTAAGAGTGGAAAAATGACACACACCTACATCATATGTTCCTACGTCTTGGAAAGCTGAGGTGGTGTGTCTTCCTCCTCCCATCTCCATAACAAGAGGGAAACAAGTATTCACAGTACAGTCCGGATCTGGTATGTGTGTCCATAAAGGACACCACCAGTTCTGCAAGCTCCAGGTTTGCAACTCCTGCTCTTCAACTGCCAGCTCTGGTTTAGGAACTTCTTCCTCCAGAAAAAGGAATAAAAAACAAAAACATCATTACTACTTTTGCTCTCTATGACTATGTTTCTTTCACTAGCTTGCCTATTACTAAAACTCCAATATTAAATAAAATATAATAGCTTTATCTGGAAATAGATTTTCCAGATCATACAAATCACTGAAGCACTTAAGGGCCAACACGACCAATAGTGTAGAAATATCCCTCTTAGAAAATGGAGGGAGAGAGAAAAAGACATAGTTGCTGAGAGCCAAGAATTTCTACATATCTTTTAACTAAAATGTGCTTTAGACTCATAAGAGGTTTGCACAGACAGAAACACGCAAGCTCTTGGCTTACATAGCAATACCCCTCCAGAGAACTGCTCGCATGGTGTCTATGTGTGTGTGTAGACGCAGCAGGTACTAAGGTAGTTACAATTTAAGGAAGTGATGAGAATTGATTAATACAGTGATATATAAGCTAAATGGCATATTTGGAAACCAATCAAATGAGATCTATTTAGTAAAGGCAACTCCACTGTCCATTAGAAATACTGCAGTCTCAATCAAGTGATTTTAAGTGGTTTAGAAACTGATAGTTGTAGATGTCTGAAACAACTGGGTTCACTGTACAGTCCTCAAAACATGGTGTGGTTATGGTCTGTAAATATCTGCAATTTGCATTACAGAACACCCAGCCTCAACTCAGGGTGAGCTGTAAAGGGAAAGGAGAACATTTGTGTCAACAGAAGAACAATCAAGCTTTCGCCTTCCATTGTTGCAGGCGTCACTCTGCTATTTGGAGAGTCCTTGTATCCAGATATCACAAAGAAGTTGCCATACACTTTTTGCCACTGAGGGGTCTTTCTCTGGAGAAGGATTTATCCACCAGCTGCTGGAGAGGGCTGGGGATTATGCTCTGGACCCTGCTTGCTGTTCCACACATGCTGGCAAGGAACCATCCCCAAAACTTGCTTGTGGTGCAGCCAGCTCCCCGGCTCATCTGGAGCTGCCATTCACAACATCCTTGATTGCAGCTGGCTTCCCAAGTGTCTTGAAAATTACTCAAAATTAAATTAAACTGTAAAGCTTGGATAAAACATTATGATTTGATTTGCCAAATTAGTCTTTCTAATAAGCCAATTAAGTTCCTTGTTAGCATGAATTCTTGAAGAGCCAAGAATTGCTGTTTCCCAAAATAGGCTTAGGAAAAATTGGAACCGATCTTGGCTTTTGGAAGTGAACACGGCAGACGAGGCATTACCATCATTACTCTAAAAATGCAGTCTGTACATAGGCAGCTAAACAAGGCATTTTCCCCCAGATGAAATACCAATGTTCGGTTTGGAATCAGTTTCACAATATGCTTGTGAATGCAGACCATACATCGATGCCAACACATATCATGAATTAATCTCTGTGTGCTATTAGAAGAGCAGAGTATAATTTTACATAAAAGGTGTCTACAGCTGGTACTGTTCATATGCTCTTTCCCCTTTTCCCATTCAAAATAAAAATAGCAACTAGGAAAAAGTTGGGAAGCTTTCAAGAATTGCTGTGAATTACATGAGAAGGAAAGTTTCAGTAAGTCTGGAGATTTGCCATGGACATTTGCACACCGATTCCAGCAAATTTGTACTGGTGGCATAGCAATTTGCCAACAAGTTGCTCACAGCAGTTGAAAGCCTGCTTTGTTTTTAGGAACAGAACCTTGGCCACTATTATACCCAACGAGGACAAAACCTCCCAGGGACAACTTGGAGATGCTCTCTGAGGGATGTCAAGAGCCCTCTGCTTCCCAAAATTCCTTGTAAGGGAGGAACTGCTTTAGGACACACAGAGCAGAGACCTGGAGGGAATTTGCTAAAGTCATCTATCCCTCTCCCAGTGGAGGGCAACACTTGCCTAAGAACTGCCTCCGTACAACTGCAAGGAGCACAAGACTGGCCACAGCTAATTCCCTGAAGAGAAAGACCATTGTAGGAAGGAGACTGTTAACATCAGTTTCTTGATAGTTTGCAAAAATTATCCTCTGTCTAAGAGAGTGTAAAGAGAAATAATTACGAACAAGACAAAAATAGTCAGTCAGTCTCCCTGATATATATTCACGTGCAGAGATACCTGGAAAGTCTTCACTGTGTTTTAGCCAAACTATTAATCCAGACTTTCTATTACATTTACAAAAGGAGGATTCCTCCCTGCCTCTAAATAAAATCTATTGCTTATGCCTGTATTTCTTTCAAATTAAAACCATTTTTCTGAAGCCTGCTGATGCGACAACAGCATTCCAGATCTGGACTCAGCAGTGACCAAAAAAAAAGGGAACCTCTTAATCTAATATTAAAACAAACCAAATACATATCAGTATTTTCCCCAGAACACTATATTCCTCTATTTATTTCTCATAACCTCATTCCTTCAACTACTTTTAGTTCATGAGGCCATGCAGCTTAAATAATTTGACTAAATTTTCAACTAATGTTTCCTGATATCATAAATGTTTGCCTTGAATGCAAATGCTCCTTACCCCTTCCCTGGCACACAGGTGTAGCTATCCAGTGGGGCTTGTTACAATTCCCTGAGCGCTTTTTCTCACTTTGAGAAATTTTATGGACTGTCCCACAGTAATGTACTCAAAACCAAAATATAAAACCTGGAAAATTCATGTTCCAATACTTCTTAATGGAAATAAGGCTACTATAAAATTTATTTTTAAGTTCGTATTTTAAACTAGCAAATAAGATACTGCAAAAACTAAATGTGAGGTGTGTCCTATTATAGCACTATTTTCTTCAGCTGAGCATGGCCAATATCAAAATTTGCCCCAACAAGCCTTAAGTTCCTTCGAACTTTCTGTTTTCAAAATCAGCTAGAAAAAGATACTTCCTTAAAAACATCTTGAAACACTACAGTACTTAGTTCCAGCTTGTCCCAGAGCCAAACAGCAACGTTTTCTCCTATTTCTGTTGTATGCCTAAGAATGATGTTTCTTTTCGTAACTAACAATTCTGCAGGCACTCATCCCTCTAGAAGCAGCGCTCGCACTCTGCCAGCGTGGAGTTCTGGATGGTCCATTCCAGCTGCTGAGTTTTGCAGGAGCATGAGCTTAGCAGAATCCATCCATTCATGTAGTCTGCTGATAGCAGGGAAAAAAAAAAAAGAAAAAAGAGAGAGGGTTGGGGGGAAGGAAAAGTAAAAGTCAAGCAATATTACTTCAATATAATAGTAGGAAAAAATATTCTTAGTGTAATAATATATGCAACCCGTATTCCTTTATTCATTCTGCTGAATGGCAGTATGTAATTCCAGTGATAACACAGCTTTTCATAAACCTGAATTTGACCTATGCAGACATAAAAAATGGCTTATCATCACCATTTTCATTTGTATGCAGGGATAGACCTTAGCTAAAATATACTGGCATACCCTCATTGACTTCAAGGACCTGTGCTTACAGGCGTGTACTAAGAATGTGACTCAAAGTTTATTTGTTTTTCAGACCACAAAAGTAGTACTGCACAATCTACCACTGTATTTCAGTAAAGCTGACCAATGGAGACTCCCTTTGCTTTAACGCACATATTTTCATGTTTCCCACAGATCTGCTACTTTTTCAGGCTCTCACTAAACCAAAACCACATCTGACTTCCAAACATCTCCTGACTTAGGAGAGTTTGTTCCCATTACTTCATTTTTTCTCTTGCACATACATCAAATAATGTTAAACAATGAAGACAACCAAAGGAGAGAGTTTTGCTCACAGGTTATTAAATGACCATTAATCTTTTCCTTTCGTTTTGAAGTTCTCCCAATAGCTATGGAGTTGGCTTAAGTCTGGACATTACACAGTTAGAAATACAGATGTGAAAACTGGAACGGAGAACATGGCTGAAGCAGTAACCAAGATGGTGTAGCAAATGAACAGACATGTTTGCATAATATCATGGCAGCCTCCTGAAAGGCAAAACTATCTAACTTGCCAGAGCAAACAGATGGTTACACAGCATGTGAGAATATATTTCTATTGCATAAACTCAGCTGAAGGAATATAAAATAATGAGCTCATAGTTAAAGAGCAGATGATGAATGAAAGGTAAACAACGAACGGGAAAACGTGATTAGTCATCTTTCATTTATTTCACCCAGCCTGATATTTTTGTTATCTAAATCAATGGCAAAACTACCCTTAACGGTAGGTGAAAGTCTTGAATCCATTGCGTGTGTCTGCTTATGATGTGGGCAGCTTCCAGCTGCACCTGCCAACATGTGCTTTCAAGCACTTGAGCAATTCTTATAGAATTAGCTGAGTTTGTCAGGAATAAAACTATGATTTTGAAGAAAGAGCATATGCAAAGACAAGGTGGTGTAATTTTAAATGTCAAAATATGGTTTAACAAGATTTTAAATGTTAAAAACAAAATTTTAAGGCCACCTACGATACTTGATACCCCAGTCCTATGTTTCTCTTCATTTGTTTATGTTATACTGCTGCAAGCTGCTGAACAGGAATAGCTGCATTTTAATGATGGATGTAGTAAGCCCATAAACATAGATTGGGGAATTTAGGCTGAGAGAGAAAGGACACGGCATAAGTTAAAGAGAGAAAGAGCAAGAGGGCTTAAAGACCTCAAGTGAGGATGAATTCTTGGCTCCAGTAAAGATTATGGGAGTTTAATCAATTATTTCAGCTGGATCAGTATGGTAATGGTGGCTAAAGTGCACTTGGATCTTGAGCAACAAATTTCAGATAAATGTCAGGTATCATTAGTCCGCATACAATTAATGAACAGTATTTTCTTCAAATTGCCTTTGTACTTGAAATTCATTATCAAATTGCTTAGATTACCAAATTATAAACTGTTCCCATAAAAAAGTAGGTAAATCATCTTCTTAATAACCTCTTGAATGATTCACTAGCTACAGCACACCATGTAGAAAGCTGACTGGAAATAATGAACTTTGTGATAAAACCAAATAAACTAATTTGCCCCTTCCTTTGTTAAAAGTTTAGATGACCATTCCAGAAACAAATTGCTATGACTCAGTAGTTATCTCTTCAAATGGTCACCACAAGATCAATGAAATAAAAAGAAAGTTATTAATTCTTTTATATATGTCTGTGTGGTTCAAGAATGGAAGAGAAAGAAATACAAAGGATATAAAGATATGGAGAAAGAATGAGGTTAGATAGATATAAAGATTATGAAGCCCCTTTTAACTACAAATACAAAAATTCTCTACCTTCCTTACAGGAAATTATTCTATATGGGGAAAGGTCACAGAGGTTCTGGATATGATGCTAAGTTCAATGAAGGATAGCTGCTGGTCATATAGATAATGTCTTAACACCTTTCCCTTCAACTGCATAACACTTAAGGGCAACATACTTTCTCTTTACACGTTCCTCTCCTTACAATGTTCCATTCAAAAACCTATCCTCAAAGACAGCTTTCAGAAGCTATCAATCTGATCTCATGGGTAAAGAAGGTATATTCTTTTAACTTTTCAAATAAAGGAGAAATAATTAAAATACTGAGATATGGGGGGGGGGGGGGGGGGGGGGGGGGGGGGGGGGGGGGGGGGGGGGGGGGGGGGGGGGGGGGGGGGG
>JAOQGH010000040.1:60419121-60467026 GCA_025769975.1 Gallinago jamesoni | reverse complement strand
CCCCCCCCCCCCCCCCCCCCCCCCCGCCCTCCCCCGGGGAATGACATTTACCATGCAAAATACTGGGAAATGTTAAAATCTTTTCTTTGGACTATTTTCTATTGAGCTTTCTCAGCATTTCATGAACTCCACCTGCATCCCATTTCTGTGCTTTGTGCCAAACTTCTCCATGGACTATGCTTTCTACCGTGATGGGATTTCTGTGATTCAGACTGTGTGTTGTGTAGCCATAATCTGGCATGAAAGACGTGGCTCTTCCAGTGAACCCAGGCCCTGCAGCAGGAGTGAAATAAGGCACTGTGAAGGTATCATAACAACCGAGATCAACACAGTTTAATAAGAAGCAGATCTAAAATGAAAAAAATTGGCTCAGGTTTACAAAGTGATGTTTTCAGAGCTAACCTGACAAAAAGTGAGTGCTTTCTTCTTGGCTACAATTTCTTTTCCAGTAGCAAATCCAGAGCTTCAGCAAAATAGTTTTAAAAACACTTTGTTTCCCTTCTTACAAAATGAGAGAGCAACACCTCCCAGCTCACACAAAAGGGCAATGTTTTTCTCACTTGAAAATTCAGCTTGAGGGCTCCTCCAAGCGCAGAACGGGTCTGTCATGAAGCTGTCAGCTTCTGTTGGATTGGATGAGCCGAGCTATCACAGTGTTTAGAGAGCAAAGGAAGAGGGCAGGATGTGGTGTGGTTATTCAGTAGGTGGCACTTTATGAGGTTCCAGTCTGGCAAGAAGCCCTGATCAGTCAGACCCCAGACAACAGATATATTGTCCAAAGGTTCAGAAATGGAAATATATTTTGGGTTGGTTTTTGTTGGTTCCCCCCCCTCCCCCCGATGCTTTTCACTTGCAGAACATAAACATATGGTAGATTTCAGCTGGACTAAAATAGAGAGGCGAGGAGTCCATCTGCACGGAGCTGCCTGCAGGACTGACCCTGCCACTAGTGATTTACGGCAGTGGAAGAACTCAGCCTTGTGCCTTGCCGCGGCAGGAGGCGCAGGCTGCCACAGGAGGCTGCTAAATATCATGGTGAAGCCTCGCGTTTGCTGTTTTGGCCAATTCAAACGTTACCCCGCCATCCTAAAGTATCTTCAAGGTTTAATTCGGTTGATGTTGTCTTCTCTGTGTGCTCCGTGCACACTTCTTCTGTCAGCTGCTATTTCTGGGAGAGTGGCTGCTTTCCAGGAATGGAGAAATTGATTTCTGTATGCAATTAAAAGAGAGAGAAAGAGGGAGAGAGAAAAAAAATCCAACTGAGTTCACAGTTCACTGTGAACTGACACTGTTGTTAGAAACTCAGAGGGGACACGGTACAAAACCGTGGCCTCCTGAAAACGGTTCATCAGCAATTAGACAACACAATTGTTACCTTGCTTTAAAAGAAACTTCTCCAAAGGGTTAATGATGGACCCAGAAAAAGACAAACAAAACAAAACAAAACAAAAAAACATGTGGAAGGCATCAAGCCTAAATTTTCAACATGAGCAATACTAATAGACCTTTTCTATAGCCAGGCACAACCCCTGTAATTCTACAAATTAGACTGAGCCCCTGGGAAGTATGTGCCTGCAGCTGCTACGCAGATGTGCAGATAGAAAACAAAGCAGATTCTTCCAAATAACAGTGGATGGTTCTGAGGCCAATAAAATTACCATTGATCCAGTGTTAACTGATAACTTTATAAAAAAGTCACATACTTCATCTTATAGCAAAACACAAACAGAGCTGAAAAGTACCCTCCCATGGATGGCAACAAATTCAGTTTTTTTCACTTCAGAGTGATTCCCATCTTGTAAACATTAAGTTATTGTTAAATGTCTGTCTTTGGGAATAAGGAAAGTTGTCTTTGGTGCTTTTTTGGGAGTCAGAGCTCTTCCTCAGGAAGCTGGTTAGTACTTTTCAGGACAGCCAAATGCACATACTCTCCTGCAAGTATTTATCCAACATTTATACACAAATTTAGTTTCTGCTTGTGAAAGCTGAAGGAATAGCCCCAGACAACCTGTATGGCTGGCTTATTGTCAAGATCAGCTGAGAACCAAGTTGCATATACCACCTTCCTGCTTTGCTCTCATGGGACTACACTCTTATCTGCTTTTCCTACAGTTGCTGGCCTGCACATTAATGCACAGTGAAGCTTGGATTCTGCAGCAAACACATTAAACAGAGGTTCTCAACAGAGCTTGGAAAAACTAGGCAATCCAACTCGACTGAGGTGCAACAAGCAGCAAGGGCAAACTCCCCCTTCACAGACAGATAGAGAGCTAAACAGACCTTGAGAAATCTGGCCTTGAGCACTTGCTCTTTGGCACTTTTGACAACCACAGTTCTAAGCGCAAAAGGATCTGATGGCTGCAGGTATACATTTGCCATGGAGTCCACACAGATCCTACAAAGACCTTTGACACAATGTTGAGAGTCCCTCACCAATTGAGAACCTTTTCTACATAAGTCACAAATGTTCAGGCACTGAACTGACTTTCAACAAGTTTTACAGAAACCCTAATTAACAGAAACAGTAACAGCACACCAAACACTTCAGAATGCTACTCCTTTATGAGAATATACTCATTCACAGGCAGATTCAAAATGACCAAAGTGGAGAGAATTCCTCTACATTTGGGTAGGGAGAACCAAAAATAAACAATGTGATGCTGGATACAGACAGTGAAGCAGGAAGGGACAAGAAACAGAGCAACCAGAAAGAAAGAGGAGGACAAGGACTTAAAATGAAGGAAAATGGGTGAACGTTGAGAGGGAATGTTACTGATGTGATGAGTTGGCAGGCAGGCGGCAGGGGCAAGTGATCTTTTACCCATTAGAAAACACAAGGAAGTGGACAGGTTGGACAGGAAGCAGAAGTACCTGATAGGAATTACTTTAGCAAGCATTTTTCTCTCCCTCTCTCACCTTACTGCAGAACTGAAATTCATTCTAATGAAAAAGGATGTTTTATATTCACTTCTTGGAACTTGATCAAAGTGTTGCCTCTTTAGTCAATATATATAGTCTTAAAGTCCCCAAATGTGCCTAAAATATTCCCCTTTGCTATAACTCTAATGGCCTACAATCACTTCAAGCTGTGGTCTCCTCAGTTAGGATAAACAATGTGCCAATATTTGGCTGATGAAAACCTCTAGAAACATACCAGGAGCTTAAAAGGGAGACATTGTAATTTTGTAGAGAGCACTCCTCCCTGTGAATTACTGTTCTGTTAGCATCCCACCATGCCATTAGGAGACACCACTCCAATACTAGTGGTAGCTGTCCTAGAGCTTGTTTACAAGGAAGTGTGTTCACTCGGCCATCATCACACCAACATAACTACTCCCTTTCTACTCCCCAACTGCTATAAATCTCTCAAAGCTTCGCATTACACACCACAGAAGTCCCAGAGACCCCTGTAATCTTCCATAGAAGCAACCAGTTTAACAAGAGCACCCTTGCCCAGTAGGGGCATTGCTAACATGTTTCTTAAGCTAAGTTCTTCCTCCATAGATTGTTGGGGCACAGGGTGTTTTCATCCTCTTCTAGGTCAGAGCTACTCATGTGGACTAATAGGTCAGTTGCCATTTTCCACCCCCAGAGGCTGGTGTCCGGAAAATCTTGCCCATAACACCCTGTTTTTAAAGCTCTTTTCTGGATAAATATGTGATCATATTTTTAAGGCTGTTTTTCTGAAGCAGTTTAAAACATTACAGTCTCTGACACCTACCTCATGGGAAATGCAGGCAAGGCTGACGCCAAAGCAGCATTCAGGGCAGCACCACAAGAGATGAGCCCGTTCCTAGCCCCCCGCCTCGCAGATGACCCCCAGCACATGGTGGATTCTGTGCATCCTCCACCAGAGGTACGGCTCCGGATGGACCTCCTGTCACGTCTCAAGGAAGAGTTGCTGGTCTGGCTGTCAGTCCACTTCCCCCATTTCCACCCCATGGTGGCTGCTCTCACTAGGGGGACGTGGCATCAACATGATGTCAGAACTTGAGGAGCAGCTGCTACTTCTCCATGTGTCTTTCAAGAAGGGAAGGGAGGAAGCTACAGCTTCACTCGTTCGTTTTCGGCACTGGCTGTTTTTTTACACAAGAATAACTGGAAGGCTGGATGAACCAGGGAATTGGTAATAAGAGATAAAATACTTTTTAGACAGTGCATATGCTTCTGATCAGGCTTGCCTGGACAGCAGTCCAGGGCTGTCATTGTTGCAGAACAAGGCTGCTTTGTTTTTATTTATTATTGGTAACGTAGAGGCAGCTATTGGTCCCAGCCAAAAGTCAGGACCATACTGTATCAAGTACCGTTCTGTAAAATCATACATAAAAATGTTTGTCCTCAAAAGCCTGCATGTGAGGCAGGCAGTGGAAGGAAAGAAACAATATCTCTATTTTGCTATGGCAACTGGGATGTTTGTGCAGGGTCACATAGGAAATCTGTAGCAAAGCCAGAATTTGAACCTTCTGCATGCAATTACAGCACGAGCGCAACAGGTCCTTCCTCCTCTCAAACATTTGTTGTCTGACTTCTAGCTGAGGGCCTGAACCAAAGAACATCAGCATGGAAAACAAGCCTCAAACAGTTGCATCAAGAAAGTTACTCCATTAGGAATTGGCAATCGAAACGCCAACTATGCCTGCAGATCAGGACAGAGCAGTTGTTCCACCAGTAACCGCAGTCAGGCACAACCTAGCTCTATTTATAACGCTCCACCACACATGTTCTAGGAAGCATCTTTCCAAGCTGAATTTGAAAGCCATCTATGAGGCAAAACAGCAAAGCTTGTTTTCCTGCTGTACCATCGTGCTCTGGAGGTGTGAACACAGTGCCAGGGGAAAAAGCTGCAGATACCTCAGGATACCGTTCAACATCTCTACCAATTCCCTGTTCAGTACTTCTATCTTTTTTTTCATCGAGGAGCCCTAAATAGGATCTTCAGATATTACTTGTTCTTTCCCAGAATGCCATGACAGTCGCATTTCTTTGGGGGAAGGTTTGCAGATATAGCATTATTAGAGCTCATGTCTTTTGGCTGATATTGAACCTGTACAGAGCAGGTTGCCAGTTCACAGAACAAGCACAGTAACAGGAAAAACAAAGAGCAGAAAGGGAAAAGCAAGGAAACTGATAGCAACAATTATTGTGAAACTGATAGCCTTAATTTGCTGTGCATCCTTCTCAGAAGTTATGGTAATAGAACATTTAGTTTCATTTATTCACATATTTAAATGAGAAAAAGTATGTTGGCTCACTAATAGAACAAATCCTACTATTAATCATAAACTAGAATAGCAAGTTCTAAGTTACAGTTCATCTTGCACTATTTTTCCCCACTTAGTTAATGCCGCACGTCTCTGAAATTCAAGATTTTTCATTTACACCACTTTTTAAAAATAATTCCAGAAATCTGATGAAGTACAAACATATGGGGAAATAGTATTTATTTTCTGAAACAGAATTGTTATTGTACATGCAGCTTTCTTGCCCGCTGGCCTAGGAACCCAGATGCTTTAACGAAATAGCATTTTAGAGCATCTCAGTGGCTGTTAGAGGTTTCTGAACTCCCAGTTCCCTTACTGTACCAGCTGGGACCCTTGGCCCAGATCAGGCCATGGGCTTCTAAACTCTTGTCTCCTGGACATCCCTGGAGATACAGCTCCTGCAGCTTGGGGAAGGTCGTCATTCAGAGTGACCTAGTCACAGAGAAGCCAGATAAAGAGAATGAGGCCATAGACCACCAGAAACCTGCCTGACAGTTGGTATTTCTCTGCTGGTTAAAAATCCCTTCATTTCTTCCAAAAATCCATCTTATTCCAGAAAGTTTCCAAAACAGGCAGCAGTCCACACTCTTGTTTTCTCAACAGTGATTGGGAATGAGCCAAGTGACAAAAGGTGTTGATCTGATTTTTTGGCCTGCCCAGTACTACTAATTTCAAAAGCTGTTTGTCATGTAAAGCAAAATCCTCAGAAAGATGGATAAGAAGAATGTGGATTCACTGGTTTTCCTGGACATGCTCTTGGAATTTTGTAAGGTGACTCAAGAAATCAAAATGTTGATGGTTGCAGGTGGCAGAAAGGTTTAGGAGCAGATGAGCTGCACTGTATGGTGCACCATATAGAGCTTCCAGATAGAAATTCAGATGGAGCAGAGGAAAATACAGTTAACAAAAATCAAAATTAATAAATGTTAAAATTAATAAATTAATAAATTAATAAATGTTAAAATAGTGCATTTTTTTCTGTGGACCTGCAAGACGTTATCTGGAACAGAAAGGAAAGGGTGTTTGAGGACAGATGGATATATTTCTATACTGCTCCCAAAAGCCTTTCCTAACATACCAGGTCATTCAGAAGTTTTACATACCCCTTTAAAATGCCTTTTTCTTTAGCTGTTTTTGACGTGCTTTTGCCACTACCATAATTGGTAAATGCAGGCAAACTAAAATAATCCCCTCAAGTTACTGTAGGGAATGTTCCTGCTGTTTCCACCTAACTCCACCCTACTGGCCTAGCTCCATGCATCACAACACCTCTAGTGGGAGAACTGGAGTAAAGAAAGCACCCTGTGCACGCGACAAGCCCCTAAATCAGAGTGTGCAGGGGTCTGCTGCTCAAGACTAGAGAACAGAGGGGTGAAATGTTCTTATTCAGAGCCTGATTCACCACTATGACTTCAGCACAGTTACCTGGAGGTTAGCAAGCCTAGGAAATACAAAAGATTTTATGGAGTAAAGCAACTGGCAGCAGGAAAGGTACACAGGCAACCATCACTACATCCCCTTAGCTTGCGAGATTTAGACCAATATCTGACCGTACAATAGGTGCTCATGCAGTTCTGTGCTACTCCAAACTTTGAAATCAAAAGTGAGAGTCTTTTGTCTTCCCAGTCCCATTTTTCACCAATATCTTACCAGTTTGCACATAGATACTGTTGGAACAGTTATTATTATGAGCCACATGTTGATACGCTCACCAGTGCAAACAGTCCCACTGTTGGTGCTGTAATGCACCAACATTCAACGTGAGAATGCAAAGAAAAACCTGTTCCTAAATTTCAAGGGTTAAAATAGGAGATAAACTAAACATGATTTTTCAGTTACTATGAGACACTTTTCTTTTAAAATTGCTTTTTGCAATTGTATTCTGTTAAGTGATTGGTTTGAAATCATTATTAAACCAAGTGTTCAAGAATTTGCTATAGTAATAGAGTTTTATAGAGGGAGCTGTATTACTACTCAGTAGTTGTCCTCTTTATTGTGAGTATAGAAAAAATTACACTTTACCTTCTCACAGTAGCAGAATTACTATTAGAACTGAGAAAAGGCTTGTTAAAGCATGGGCTTTTGGAACTATTTGTTTCAAAGTTAGAAAAAACAGCTGGACAGCTATAGGACATAATCTAACTAGGAGTAATCCTTAGTTCCAGTAAAATTAAGCCCTAAAACCAGGGATTTCACCTGAATAATAAAGGAGATTAGGATTTGATCCCATATCCCTGATGTTAATTTGTCATCCCCATATTGCCTGGCAGTAAACAATTAAGGGCCAATCCTGCAAGGCTGATAGGAGTCCAGGGAACTTCATGCCTAGCAAAGATAAGGAAAGTATATTGTTTCCTGTTTACACTGGACATGAGCTTTATATAATTATCCTACCAGTTAGGATTAACTGGGCAATTATCCTGGCAAACAATGGGACATTGATGACAGCAAAACAAAGGCATCTCAGAGCAGCCGGAGCCCCACCGAACCGCCTGGGTCTTGGCTGGGCTCCCAGCGCTATCAAACCCTCCAACAAGGGCTGCACAGTTACAGGCAGAGCAGCAAGGGAAACAGTTTTCCTAACCTGTCAGCATTTAAGAACTCAAACATTTTTCCTTACCACAAAAGGAGTTGAAAATTTGGAGAGGAAAATGTCCACAGACTAAGCACATGCAGAAGAGCAGATTGGCTTTGCTTTCCATGCTTTTGAAATGTTTCCTTCAGATTTTGACCTCCTTTATCTGAGAGAAAGCAGCATTTCAACACTGGAAGAGAAAAAAAAAAAAAGAAAATGTCAGAATAAGAATGTCAAAGGGCCTTTTTTTTTTTTAACCCAAAAAAACCTCTAAGCAGGAGACGCAGCTAGCTGAATCTTTCTTGGCAACAATTCCAGTTGACTGAATTGACTCATTTTGTCAGAAAATTCTGACCAGCAGCAGTCGGTGGTTCATACAAGACAAAAGAATAAAACAACAGTGCCATTCCCATGACTGTTTCTAGCGCAGGGGACTCTGCTGGGACCGTGCTCTATGGTAGCACTTCTATGTCCCTTGCCATACCAGACCTAAAAAAGCCTGAGCTGCAGAAGGCACTCGCTCTGAGCACTGATTCCTGTCAGACAAACCCTTAAAGTTACGCTGCAATGCAATTTCCATGCAATGCAATTTCTAGAAATTAAACAAATGATTTCAAATTTTAACACGGAATGTGTACTTTTCCCAGCATATTTCAGAGACATCTGGAGACAGCTCTGAAATGCACTGGTGCCTGCTGGTTCCTCGTTAACCCAAGAATCCAAAGACACCAGAAGTTTAGACCTACTTCATAATCTGGCCAATTATGGCTCTAAAGTTTTCTCTCCTGTACAGAGAAAAGTGAAAATTCGCTTCTCCTTTTCTAAATACAAATCAAAAGATGATTTTATCTACAGAGCACCTCACACAAAATCTTTAAATAGCTACAATCTTAAATTTAAAATCTCATTCTTTAGACAGAGAGTCAATGCCTACGGCAAAACTGACCTTTAAAATCCCCAATATTCAAGCATTTCAAACATCCTGTCTCTGTAGCAATATCTACAACCACCGTTTTGAAGGAGACCAGAGCTGAGAATATCTATTAGTTTCTCTAATTCCAGATTTTCCAAGACCAGCTGACACACACCGTGAGAGCTGGTGCTGTGTGCTTGTGCTTATTCCAGTCTGGATAAGCTCACCACCTTACCGAGGCCCTTGCACCTCAACTATGCTATAAAACAGACAAATTCTCAGTACAAGTGGATCTTGATCAAGAACAAAGTCTAGAACTCAATGACTTCTATGAATTCAAGTTGCTTTTATTCCTCATATTTTGTTCTGGAGACCCTCAGGCACAGACTCCTCATCCACTAAACAAATCAAAGTTCCCTTCTGTTTAAGGAAACTATTTAAATAGGTACATATTCTCCCAGAAATTGAAGAAGGCTGGGAAAAGATAGGATGGTATTTCTTTTCTCCTTTTGTCTTTTTCTGTGATTTTTGGTGGAGTTTTCTTATGGTGAACAAGAATCATGAGGAGAGGATCAAAAAAAAATCATTTGGAAGCTGTGCGGGTTAGCAAAATAGACTGGAGAAAACACAAGAAAGGGTCTTAATATTCACACTGTTAAGCAGGAAAGAAGCAGAGAACAGATACCTTTTCATGAACACGATGCTACTTTTACATCCCTGTTCTCTCTGGAGACTTGCACATACTTTTTAGTTTTGACTGATAATAAAGAATAGGTTTCCTGCCACTAAGGACAAGGTTCCCCTCTCCCCTCCCAGGTTAACCGGGTCTGTCCAAGAGATCTGGCCCTTCTCACACAATAGCTCGCTTGCTGCAGAGCCCCTGCAGAGGCACGTTGAAAGCACACTGAAAAATATTTCTTCTGCTCTCTTCCTGAACTTCTTAAACTCTAGGTGACCCAGAGTAAAATCCATTTTAATGGGGCCTCAGTTAAATCAGTCAACTGAGTTCTTGTTGAACTAGGCAACACTATGCAGAAATAATAATAAAAAAAATAATTAGAAAAAGACATTCTTGTTTCTTTTTGGAGTCTTGGATCTTACTTTCCTTTCCTGAGAGAGCAAGGGAATACTTAGGTTCTCAGTTTTAATCCTGACTTCACTGTAGCATTATTCACGTAGTGCAGCTACTGTTCAATAAATAGTGGTGCATTTGGGTTTATGGCAGTACTCCTCCAGTGCCATGGCAGATGAGCTCCTGTTATTGCACTAAACTATTCAACACATGCTTCTGATTTTCACTCAATAATTCTCTCTGATGGTGACATGAGTCCAGTAAGCAACAGTTAGAACTCTGAGGATTGGTAAGAAACACATCAAAATTGGTTTTAATGTAAAAAGCAAGTAAGAATATGTCTCTCTGTTCCACCAGAACGTCAACTTTTTTATGTCTCCTTTCAGCCTGATGCTGCAATGAGAGAAGCCAGAGATATTACAGTAGATGCATTACTTTATCTCTCTTGTGCTCTTCTCTGGAGCAGAAGTTACAATATGTTTAACTGGATGGCTACTGTAGCAATTTTAAGATAAGTGTGTAGAAAAAATATAGAGGACATCAGGTATCTTCAAAAACTTATGTTATTATTATTGTGAACCTCATTCTCCACACATCCAAACTCATGCAAGTATTATAAATCTACATTACCAAAATAGTGCATTCTTGAATCAAGTCTTCATTTAAATTATAGTAACAATGACAAAAGAGGCGAATTTTGCAACAAACCCAAATCTCAGCTCTTGGTATTGTCATATGTATCTAAACAAAACTAGTTACACCAAAACAGTCAAAGTTAAACGCACACCTTTCCTATAGCATAAGCAACAAGTACTCTAGGAGGTGTAGGAGATAGCAAAGAGAGAGACCATTCCTATCACCTTATTCTGTAACTTCTCATGAAGTGTTTCAGTCTTTCATCAACCTTCAGGCACGTTCCTGGGAGATAGAAACCAACCACAAGCGTTAGGACTGCAGCACCAAACTTCTGTTGAGTGGTTTGTTTGCAGAGTCTGAAAAGCTTAAATAAACCCTGCCACATTCACCAGTCTTTCAAGACTCCACATCCATGTTCTCTAAATTTATGTGTATATAACACTGTTCTTTATGACTGAAAGACCTAAGTACACATTCGTTCAGGTCTCCCTTGACTTCTAATATTTCTGCATGAGCAGCTAGATTCTCCACCAATGCACAGCTACAAAAAATACTCTTCTTTCATGCTGGCACTAACACATTTTGTTCCATTTTCAAAAGCATTTTTAGGAACAAGTCTGAGGCAAACAAATTTTCTGAAGTATTGAGCAGTTGCTGGTTTTGAAAATCTTACCACATCATTTAGATGGCCAGTCTGTAAGCCCCGAGGCAAATTTTTAGGACTGAGACAACAGAGGAGACACATGCTCCTTTTAATACTACTAGTACTTGATAGTATTTGATCATTTAAACAGCCACATACATTCTGAAATTCAGTCCTTGGAATTTTTACTCTATCCCCCAGGCACTCTTTAAACAAAGGGTGCCTACATTTGCTGTACAGGTCTTTACACAGAGGTTAGGCAAAACTTACAGTAAAAACCACAGAAACAAGAAAAACACCAGCTTAAATGATGAGCCACAGCTGGGAAACAAAGGGTCAGCATTTTCACCAGAAGGGAATCCCTCTTCTACTCCTTGCATTATTTATCAAACTAATGACTGGACTTTACTTCAATAAAGAGCACTGTTTCTCCACTTTTGGCTCTGTTTGCCTCTAAATTTCAAGCAATTTAGCAACAGTTGGTCAAAGTAAGAAAGCTGTTAAGAGCTACTACTACGACAATAACTGCCTCTATTTTCTTTTTGCCTCTCCCCTACCCCATAACCCACACCAAGTTTTGCTCTCTCCATTACCCGTAACTCAGATACACTATATTTAGATTAAACAGTCACAGTCCTTAGAACAAGATGCTTATCTCCTTTCAACTGCTCCAGTCTAAAAGCTATCACGGTCCCTAGCCTTTGTGAACTTTACAACTTCTTGGATTTTTCTTGAAATGTCTCTATACTTAAAAGCCAAACCCATGGAAAAATAACTGAAACCAAATGCCATGTGATCAGGGCCAACCATAACACATGAGAACCCTAAAATAACAGGAGAGATACTGTGGTAATGCCTGACCTTCTGAACTGTGCATATGGGTTAAAGCAAAACAGCCCATATTCACGTCTTAAATGGTGCATACTAATAGTTTATTTGTAACGCAGAAGAACCCAGTTTACAGAGCCATGATTTTAAAGCTTCAAGGACTTGCTTTAGATGCCAGAAATGACTTCACTTTTGGAATAAGCTTAAACAAGGTCACAGTTGAACTTTATTAGCTTATATGGTCAAAATCAGCTCAGTAGGCAGTTTCAATGGCTGCAGACATTCCCTCTTTCTCCTATGTGTTCCCACCTCAAAAAGGAAGGTGCTCTAGCAGATTTTCTTTTCTGAACATTTTTGAAGTATGGAGTTATTCCAGTTGACCTGAAACTAGCAGTTCAAAAACTTTTACTCAAAGTATACCAGCAACACAACTTCAGCAAGAAGTTTCTTATAGGGATGTCATCAGCCTGTTCAGATCTGCACCCAGCCCTTAACTCAAGTGATAACGTCTATCAATTAGGTGCAGGGTCCTGCACCTGGGACGTGGCAATCCCAGGCACAAATACAGGTTGGGCAGAGAATGGCTTGAGAGCAGTCCTGAGGAGAAGGACTCGGGGGTGTTGGTGGATGAGAAGCTCAACATGAGCCAGCAATGTGCACTGGCAGCCCAGAAAGCCAACCACATCCTGGGCTGCATCAAGAGAAGTGTGGCCAGCAGGTCACAGGAGGTGATTCTGCCCCTCTGCTCTGTGCTCGTGAGACCCCCACCTGGAGTACTGTGTCCAGCTCTGGAGTCCTCAACACAGGAAGGACATGGATCTGTTGGAACGGGTCCAGCGGAGGGCGACGAGGATGATCAGAGGGATGGAGCACCTCCCCTGTGAGGACAGGCTGAGAGAGCTGGGGTTGTTCAGCCTGGAGAAGAGAAGGCTCTGGGGAGACTTTATAACAGCCTTTCAATATCTGAAGGGAGCTACAGGGGAGCTGGGGAGGGACTCTTTGTCAGGAAGTGTAGTGGAAGGACAAGGGGCAATGGTTTTAAATTGGAAGAGGGGAGATTTAGATTAGATACCAGAAAAAAATTCTTTCCCATGAGGGTGATGAGACACTGGAACAGGTTGCCCAGGGAAGTCGTGGATGCCCCATTCCTGGAAGTGTTGCCCCTGGATGGGGCTTTGAGCAACCTGCTCTAGCGGGAGGTGTCCCTGCCCATGGGACTAGATGATGTCTAAGGTCCCTTCCAACCCAAACCATTCTGTGATTCAATTACACTCAGATCATCCCTGTAGAAACTGAGCATGTATAATCCCAGAAACCTAAAATGCAGATTATGTTGCTGCTGACAAAGATGACGAGAGCCCTTGTATACATCCATA
This sequence comes from Gallinago jamesoni, assembly GCA_025769975.1. NCBI lineage: Eukaryota > Metazoa > Chordata > Aves > Charadriiformes > Scolopacidae > Gallinago > Gallinago jamesoni. The sequence goes on along the minus strand of JAOQGH010000040.1, from coordinate 60,453,722 downwards.
GGCAGACCACAATGCCACCAGGATACTTACTGACAAGAAATGGTAATCTTTGTGAAGATAAACAAAGAAGCCATGATATACACAGCCATTAAAACACAGTGAAAAAAAAACTATGGCAGTTCAGGGATAATGGCCACTGCTATCCCAGTCAGTCAGGATGTTCTGTAGCAGTTATTGTTATAAGCGGAATTAAGTTTTTATGCAAACTAGGAGTGTAAATGCTACCCTCTATCCAGCTAAAATGTTTGGGATGGCCAGAGACAAAATCAACTGCAAGCACATCACCTATGTGCCAAAGAAAGCTTATTCAGGTTTGCCCAGGAATTAATAGAGGTGTTTCCTGGGCAATACTTTCAACAGGATGTGCAACGGTGACACCAGGAAAGGAAAAAGCATGGGGGAAAAAGATGCATCAAAGAAGACAACATCCAGAGAGTTGTTGAAGTCGTGCCAGCGTGAGTAAAAGGGAAAAGCTTTGAGAAAGCTGCTGGGTCTGGTGCTAGCTGAATGAGGGTGACAGCTCAAAGTGAGGAAACCTTTTCCTATTATTCCGATCCTGGAATAGTTTCAGGGAAACTGGTTGTCCTACTTTCTTTGCAAATGAACGGGATCATTTGAGAGACTCCTCAGTCCACAGCCACACTTTCTTCCTTGCACAAAAAACTTACTACGCCCTTGCCCTTCCAGATTAGCACATAGTCGGAAGAGTAAACTTTGTTGCTGATTAACACCACTCATGCTATCGACAGCTTTTGTGCTACACATGCACAATGAAATCCCGATTCCGTTCTTGCTGAAAGTCCTTCTGCTTCTTGAAGTAACACAGACAAGATTCTCTTTTTTAGCATATATTTAAAAGTTTCATTTGAATAAAAATAAACGCATTAAAAGAACTACGTAAGATAGTTTTGTCATTCCGTCTTTCTAGGTCTTAAGCACATACACATCTCCATACCCGTGCTTACCGGTCTCTTGCAGCAAAAGCTTCCAAAGATCCTGGCAGAGATGGGCAAGTCAATAGGTAAACTGTGCACAATTTTCCATGCTCTGATTGGCAGGTAGTTATCTGAAATAAACAGTTTTGACAGCAAAGACAAGATGTGGCAGCCAGGCCACAGAGGAAAGAAGAACAGTAAAATGCCTCTCAATGCATGATGAATTTCCAAATAAAAATGGAAGCACTTGTACACAGGTACGGCACAGTGGCCAGAGGATGAACTGTTACAACAGTTGATTTTGGCAAAGGATCCCACTTTGCTGTACTACTTCCTTCAGGTGAACTCCTGCCAGAAATATTGCTGGGCAGAATCCAAACTTTCATCTGACCGGAATCACTGAGCACAAGCAGAGACTGTTCAAACTGAACTGTAGAGAAGGGTTAAAAATATAAACCACCACTTCCTACAGGCCTCAGAAACCAAGATAACAATAAAGACATACCTTCCTTATAGGACCTTATTTAAAATCCACAGATGTGAGTAAACTGGATGCTTCTAACTGCTAACAGGGATTCTGCTGTGTTTTGGTTTTGAGTTTTGATATCATCCATTCAGAATATTAATTTCTTTCTTCTCTGTTGGTTACAGCCTCAAGAGAGAAGATGAATATGCAGAGCTAAGAGCGGTTGACACAAGAAGCTTACACCAGGCTGATCCAGATGGTGACAGTGAGTACCAATACACTCTTCCACCATCTTGTACTGCATCTTCTGCTGGCAGCGTTCGTAATACTTTCAGTATAATGTTGCAAAATTTTATTTTGCCTAACTGTGACTCTGCAGGGAAAATATCTTTCTTCTAAAGTCATCAATCATAATGGAAAGTCTAATTATTTAATATGACAAGGACAAAAATCTTTCAGCTCTGACTTCTGTACAGCCCTATGATATGAAGGGTGATCTGGATTTTTCCAAAAACATCTCTTCATCTGCCTCCTCTTCATTCCCATCAAACCACCAAGCTATTCTCAAACACTTGCACAAACAGGAAGAGGAAACTGAATTGATATTAACATCCTCATCTTCAAAAATGAGGTAGCTCCCTTGTGCTGCATCATTTGCTCCCTTTTGAGCCCTGATGAAGTACAAAACATAACAACACATAAAAGCTCTGCTTAACCATAATTCTTAACGTTCTGGTTTAATTCATAGTTTACTTCAGAGTAGCTCGAACAAAGAGGTCTTACTCTAGAACTTTGAATTGTTGTCTACACAAGATTTTAAAACCTGTAATTTCTGATTTCAGCAAAATATTCTAGTTCCTCTGTTTACTATGCCCTCTTTTCTAAAAATAATCTTTATTTTATGTCTTAAAAATCTGTCTGTCTTTATTCACAAAGAGAGCATGATTTTGAATTATTTCTCCTCTATTAATCAAATACTTTCACAAGTTTTAGAGGGTAACAAACAATAGCGTCCTTCATAATAATTTTGATTATACCAGTATCCTATGAACTAAAACTTAACAGTAAAGCAGTTTGGAGTAATACACTGTGCCCTATTAACAAACAAAACATGCTACCTTTACACATGTCCAGGATGGGATGTCACTAAACAAGACAGGTCAGGGAAGGAAAGACAACTCAGGTTTAGCCTGGTCAAGAAACACTTATTAACCTTGGGCACAGTCAGGCTTTATCCTAAAGGATATAGCACTCCTTAGAGCAGAAATGCATAAAATTATGTCAACATTTGGCCTTGTTAGCTACGTTTGAAGACAGTTTTGTCATTACAGAAGTTATCTTGGAGTAATATTGGCTCATGCGTACAACAGTATCTCAGCCCTCTCACAGCGAGCTTTCTCTTGCCCTACTAGCACACTTGGTTTTATGTGGATTGGTAGAATTGTCTGGCTCTTCCAACCTAAATCACCTGGAATGAGGCTTTTTTTTTTCCCCTGTACTGTCTTAATTAGCTTGTCAAGAACAGGCCCAAGTGGGAACCTGCAACACAGAAGTTCAATGAAAGAGGCCGTTTCAGAGCATTGAGTTCCCCAAAACCATAGAATGTCGGAGCTGAATCCTGCAGTCTCTTACATGAATCTCTCTTTTGCTGAGGTACTTGGATCTCAGAAATCATGAATGTGAATTCTTCCTACAGATATCAAATATAAAGATGTGCTGACAGCATAGATGTCAAAGACAAAAATCCTTCTTTTCATCAGGCAATTAATCAGCATGTTCTTTTATGGATTTTTGTACCTGGATGGTGGCAACAGCTGGAGAAAAGAGTTAGAAATGCACATAGCAAGCCACAAGATATACTGAGGGCTGACAGAGTGCCAAGAATTTGGGGAGCACAATAAAAGGCCGCATGTTTGTAGCTCCCTCTTGTCTGTTCTATCAGCTAGGCAAGTTAGTTTCACAATCATTGAGTTCTTCCAGGAAGCTACAACATACAGCTATATGGCAGAGGATGCTGCAGAGCGTCGGCTAACCCGAATTTTGGGTGGCAGAACAGTCTCCTGTCCTCTGTTACCTGAATGTGTGTGCCAGAGGTAGATACTTAACTCCGTAGCACTGTCTTCATTCCTAGAGACACTGGGCATCCTTCCGAGCTAGGCCAATACAAGATGAGGATTTACATCTTTAAAAACAGGACAGACAATTAATGCCTATGTCAACATGTTAAAGTTTTCACAAAGCTGGAGCCTGAATATTTGTAATCGAATGATAACTATAAAATTTTAGATATGGAATTTGACATTTTATCTTCATCTCATAGATTTAATGCATAGAATGTAAGTTCTTGTTTTTCACATGTATTTCATGCATGAGAGATATACTTTAGAAAATACAGCCAGATCTTTTGCCAGATATTGAACTGCTCTCCTCAGCTGCTTTTAATCTTTGAAACCTCTATAAAATGTGTAGATTAGCTCTTTTGTAAATGCTTTAGCCAGTCATAAATATTTAGCATTATAATGAACAGTAAAGTCAAATTCTCTCTTCCCATAGAAGTTTACTCTTTCCACAACATTTTATGAAATGTACTGTGAAAATCAAGCATCTGACAATCTAGTTAAATATCAACTCTGTCTGCTTTTTTTAGATTAAAACTAACAGATTGAGATTTATGCAAGTGATGAAAGGAAACTTGTGCTATGTTGAAGAGTTGCCTCCCGAGTTTGAAGAAGTCCAGAAAAGTTTTCTTGAAAGCACATAAATCAACACAGAACTTGATATGTAATGTCTCCAAGAAGCACATTAATTCCTGAATAAATCAAAAGGAAACCATAACAGTACTAGTCATATAAGTAGTTAAGACCATGTCAAACTAGTTCATATCTCCTGACTGACTTTACATTAATTGTTGCACCCCTCCCTTATACTGATCTGGTGATGCAAGGAGAAAAGGTAAGTCCTTATATCCCCTTACCTTCCTTTAACCTGCCTGTGCTATCAAGACTTACTTGGAGGAAGAGAAATAAGAGATAAAGAAAATATGATTAAGAGGTTAAAAAGTCAACTCCATGAGAGAAGGCCTGGAAGGCATGCAATGTGCTGGGTCCTAAAGATGACACATTTGCTTTTCAAAGCAGCTGAGGAGAATGAACTTCCAACAATGACAAGAGAACCTAGAGATCCATTAAGACCTAGAGTTCAGCTAGATGAAAGAAAAATCCCACTCATTTCTATCATCACTTCCATCTAAACAGAATAGATTGAAAAGGTCTTTAGAATCAAACTGCTTGCCATTTACCTAATGTGCTGATTAACTGATATTTTCTTTGAATTATTTGCTTTGCAATCTTTTTATTATTTAAATCAAGATGAACAATTACACGTCATAAACAGCTAATGGGAGCAGTAATATTAATTTTCCAGTGGGTTAAGAAATGGGCAAATGCTGCAAACCTTTCATTGATATGAGGATTGTTTGGTTTGACAGAATGATTTTCAGATTCAAAAAAAACCCATTCCTTCTTAAAAAGCAAAATTAGTGCTATATGGTGTAATTGTGTAATCATATCCTCATCACATAGCAGGCAACAAGGAACATACATTCTAGGTGCTAGAAACCAGAAAAGACTCTCAAAGGGATGGAACACTTGGCAACAAGTATTGTTCAAAAAAATTCAAGAATCCAGTTAAGTCTCAGTTTTTTTCCAAGACTCAGTTTACCAAGAGTCATACCATGTCCAGAACATTGAAGAGCACCAAGACATCTAGTGAGTGAAAAATATATTGCAAGTAAAGTTACTTTTCATTATGTAAACTAAACAGTGTTGGGTTTAATTATTAGACATAAGAAGTCTATGGGAACACTGCTAGAGAAGGATCATTACTATATGATTTCTTTCCTGATCCTTCCTTTCATGAATTTACAATTCTTGAAGTTCCCAGAAAAAGAAATGAGTGGAAAGATGCTCCATCAAAACCCACTTGTGTGGGATCTCTGACACCCGACTGTATTCATAGACTGCATTCCACTCTCCACAATAAAAGGAAAAACTCAAGTTCCACTAGGAAAGGCATATCTCAGCTGGTGCTTCTGCAACTGCCGTTTCCCTTAAAATGGCTGAGGCAAATCCTTTAACCTGTGCCTCTGAATGTTGTTTACAGTTTTATTCAGTAATTTTTCTTATCTTGGGGGCTTTTAGCATTGCAACACTCTGGTCTTTTATCAGGTTCTTGCTTTCGTAAAGACCTGTTACTATAAGAGCTCAGAGAAGTAATGTTTATTGGTTTTGTCAATAGTGTAAGTTTGGCATTAAGTTCTAAACTAAACAGATACCTGGAATATTTATCACTATAGACCAGATTTATTTAAGTTAAACTTCAGAAATTGTGATGAAGCACATGGCATATAAGGCCCGAACCCTCCTTTCTTTTTAAAGGAAACATGAGTTTTCCACAAAAGATTGACACAATGAAGTATGACAAAAACCTGGAATGACTTAATTCCTAAATCAATAAAAAGATCATGCTAATTATTTTCCCTATGGGCCTGGCAAACACAGTTCAAGCAGTCTACGGTCATCAGCTTCAAACAGATCAGAACTACTTCTTGGGGCTCATAAAATGAAGAGCAAGTCAGTCAGTCCAGAGAGCAAAACCTCTGACATTCTGCCAGGAAACCATGTGTGGAAGGACATGTAGGAAAGAGGTAATGCTGACCCACGAATGACACTTGAGAAACAGAAACATAGTCTTTCAAACTGAAGTTGAAATTATCAAATAATCATAACCAAAAACTGAGGGTTAAAAAAAAATAAATCTATGTATTGTAACAGATTCACCATAAAGTGCAAGGGTTGGTAATCATGAGACATGTTCAGGTTTCTTGAAATTGGAAATCAGGTCATATTCTCTTATTTACATCATTTTCTTTATAATTTTTTTTAATATAAGCAAATTCATATACACCTTTATACTCAATAAATAGCACATATTGGATATATACCACATCAGTTTCCCCTGTGTATCTTCCATGAAAAAAAAAACTTCTTTCAAAAAGGAGCAACAGGACAGGATTTTTTTTATTTTTTCCCCTTAAGTACTTGAAGGGAAAAAAAAAAAAGTATTTTCCAACCACACCATCACAATCCATGTGAAGTCTGAGACTATGTTAGTAGGGCAGGAAAGGCTTAGTGGGAATTTATTTGTCAGGACCCCTTGAAAACACACCCCTCAGTCTTTACTCTTACATTTTATGCAGCGGTCTGCGGAGATGGAGACAAACCTTGTATTATCCATTGGCTGGCCTTTTTGCTGGGTCAGACATCCTCGACCTACTAAACTGCTTAGGTTTTAATTGCTTGGGTTTAATTGCTTACGTTTGACCTGGTATTTTCAGATTTCTTTGGCATGTGAATTTTGCATTTTATGATGTTGTGAGAAAATTTTGGATGGAAAGAAAAGGGAATCCCAGAAATCTTGAGTTCAGACTGATTTCAGTTATCTATGAAAGTTTCTCCTTCACATTGATTAGGATTCCATCATTAGTTATGGTTACATAGCAATTACTTTTGACAAATCTCTTGTATCACAATCCATCCAGAGGTTCCTAATCCATCCAGGGTTTCTCAGGAATTTCCAAACATTTCACTAGTTGCAGCATGTCTGGATTTTTAAAAGTGTTCACTGAGCTGTTGGAAAGCACTAAAAAATGGTTAGGCAACCCAGAAGGACTGGTGAGTAACAGTCCTAGTGACAGTGAACACAAAATACTGGATATTTTACTGTTGCTGTAAAAGGATTTATTTTTTTAAAGTAGGTTAACTAGGTCTCATAAAGACTCTGATGTTTTTCACATATCACAATATTCAATACTGCAATATTCTTCAAAATTCTTCAAAAATTCTTCAAAATACTTCATTACTAAACTGTATGCTGAGAATTTATCCATATCAGGACCTAACTACCTCATCACTGTAACAGCTGCACAAGCTTCAGAAGTCTCATATAGGTTTCTTCACAAAAATTATCTGCCGAGTGATTTTCAGCATGTTCAATTTTACAAAGAAAATAGGAGTACTATTTTTTTTCTTTCTTTTGTTGCTTTTCTTGCAACATAGAACGCTGCTAGGCACCAGATGCACAACCCATCCTATGCATTTATTTGTGATCCATTTAGGCCCTGCCCAAAGTGATTCTGAAAACTCTGTAAGGACTGAGGATATAGAAGCTGGGAGCAACTCTTCTGTCCTACCAGAAATCTATACACCGTATAGGCAAATTATGTCTTTATACTTCTAAGACCTGCTTGTTGGTTTTCTCCACCTGACAGTGCAAATGAAGTTAGCTATGAGACACAGGAACAGCTCACATCTGATAAACAGGTGCAACACAACTGGGAGGAATTGGAACCCAAACAAATAGAAATTTTGTTTGGATTGACCAGTACTGCTGCTCACCAAAAAGTGCAAAAAGCATGACTTCATTCTCAGTAAATTATAGGCATTAGCTTACAAATCACAACACTAAGCCTTTTCTGTTTCCACAGTATTTTGAGGTGATTTTTTTTTTAAATGAAAGTGAGATTATCCTTCAATCCAGTATTTTAATGAAAAAATACCAACTACAAGACTCAGAATAAAGTTGTGACAGTGACAATGTTGTCACTGTTTATCTCAAGACACAGCTAATGCTACAAAAGCTGTGAACAGAATTGGCACAGATAGGACAAATCTGACCAAGCGGCAGTGACTGAGGGCACGGTAGATGCCCTCCAAGATAGCAGTTATATACAATGGAAACAAACACACACACTTCTAGAGTGTTATTTCCCTTTCTCAAAGACCATTCAAACACCATCTCTGAGCATGCCAGTATCTACTCATTGATATAAAAGAACAGAGTGGGAGTAGTTTAAAATGTAGGGGTCTAAAGTTAGGTGAGATGAAACTGAACCCAAGTGACCTTTGCTTTTCCATTGTCTCCAATTAGGAAATATCTCTGATTTAAACTGATGAGCAGTTTCTCAAAATCCACCCAGTTTGAGGCAAGCAACAGTTGATCACCTAAGGAAAAAAAAACAGCACTTAAAATCACTCTTGAAAGTATGCAGCTCTGGGACCAATTCTTGATGTTGCAAATCAAATTGCATTTGAAATCCATGACACAAACTTTCATCCCTCCCCTCCCTTCTCCAGCAACAGGAAGAACTCGTCTTTCCAAAAAGCTGGATTCTAAGCTATGCCTCAGGCTACAGTGAGTCAAGGTTTCATATGGGATTGGTTGAGCAGTTGTTTCTTTTTTGCCTTGTGGTTTTTGTTTTTTCTTCCCCTAAAATGCTACCAAAGGGATCCAGGGTGGATTTAAAGTATAGAAAAGTGACCGTGTTTTATAACTGTTAAGAGAGAGGAAAACTTTTACTAAGTAATATTTGCTCTGTACATTGTTCTTATTTATGCAGTATTGGACATTACAATTGGCTATAATTTCCTTTTTTGCCAAAACTCTTTTTTTAGCCTTTTTTCTCTTTTTCTTTTTTTTGTGAAAGGGCAAGCACTTCTGGCTTACAATGTTAGTTCCAGACATTCTTTGAGCTTGTTTTATGCTCTACCAGTAAGCTTTTATTATATCTTTTAGCTTTTTAAAAAGTTCATATTGCCAAAGTGCATTTAGCTGCCTTTTAACTCATAATCAAGAACAACAACATGGCAACAAAGATAGAAACAAAATTAAAACAAAGTCGCGGAAAACATGTAGTGATCTGGTTTCTAGATAATATTTAATTGCATCTCTTTGAGACGGTGCCTCTTACAGCAGTGGAACATCAGTACAGTAAAAGTAATACTGTACATGCTAGCCATTACAGAAAAGCCAGACAACTGAAAGTCTCCCTTATCATCCAGCTATTCAGTGTAAGCCAGTCTCCTACACCCTGTTTCATACCTGTGATTTTACCTGGCAATCAAAAGTGCTAATTTATGAAAGCTAGTAGCTTTCAAACATGCTCTAACTTTGGCAGAGATAAGTTACTTAGCTTGTCCTAGATCTAACAAAGAGTCAGAGGCAGAGTTAGATATAGAACTCAGGAGTTTTAAATCAAGTTCTTTGATTTCATCACACGACAGCCTTCTTTACCCACTATATATTGTCTCAATGTTAATTAAAGAGTATAATGTGTAACTCTACAAACTATACACAGCTAGACAAGAACTACTTCTGAGATCACAATTCAAAAGCTTATGATTATTCATTTTACTTCCCTTTTGTGTTAAGAAACTGAAGCAACACTAAAACTTAGCCAAATGTTTTTCATATATATAAAAATACACATATTATACATATTAGGACTCCAAGAGAAGTGCATTTGAAATCTTTATGCAAATAAAAGTATAATTTCACACGTTTCTACTCTTGAAAAAGTCCCAAGATAAAACAGAATGAAAATACTTCATAGCATTAGAAGGAAGAAGAAAACAAACAAACCCCTGGATACACTTTGTAGATTGTATCATTAACTTGTGAGGTGTGTCTTATGTTTACCAGTGATTTGGTCTAGAAAGTCTAGATTGCAAACCCTCTTTGTATAGGACTTATGATTGAATATGTGCAAAATTAAAGAGAAATAATAGCACAGTATTGCAATACTTCTATTACAAATAAAGTCAAAATGCTAATTAATCCTACTTCTCTTCCTAGCTAGGCTCTCTGCTGATCACACCAGGAACCACAAGTTGCAGTGCACAAATATGAGTCACCACCAGCTATGCACACATATTCTGCCAACCAGCTGTGTGCAACAAAACCTTAACTGTAACTTAGATCCTAAGGGACTCGGTTGTAAAAATAATTAGGGTTTTAGCATCAGTAGAGAAACTACATTTTCCCACCTCAATCCTTTCTCCAAAGTACCGTTCAAATTGCATCCAAGACCAAGCTAAAACTTATCCTTATCAAGAGCAAAAGCCTAAAAGATTGTTCACTCAATATTAAACTTTTGACAGACACCTATTTTTTATTTGTTACTATAAATAAAAGATGATTAAAAGAGACTTTTTTACAAAACTTCTGAAAAAAAAATCAAAACCCATTATTTCCCAATAGTCAATACTTACCAGTGATTTCCCTTCATTCCTCCCATAGGTATTCAGGTGAGTGACCTAGTGGCCAAATAAGAATATATTACCTTTAGATGTTCAATCCCTTCTGCTGAAAGTAGCTATTTTTGCATATACAAGTAAAAGTTCATGGATCAGAAACTGAAATGCACACATCTTATTTTCTAGGTCATGGCTCTGGAATCATTATTACTTGTAAGTTTTTCTATAAAATGCACATTCTATAAGTTTATTGGCAAGGACAGTAAATTAAAGATAAATCACAGCGAACTAGGTATGAAGTAGATATATTTAAGTAACTGTACCAAGCATTTTAACAGCTTTACAAGAAAATTGTGCTTTAAAAGTATCAAAGGCTTAATGGTAAGTTGAAAGGTGCAACGCCACTTTTCAATAGTTTGAAAAGGTGTAATGTTGAAGCTTAGTTGCCTTACTCCTGTTTCAGTGTTTTAATCCTGAAATATTATACCTCTAAAGCAGTCTTAGAAGAACCCTAACAATTTCATGTATAAGCAACACACCCAGACCACCTGAAATAACAAAAATGTAGGGAGTTCTTTTTAAAGATTTGTTTGTGTTGGAATCTCATGAAACATGACCAGCACATCCACGACATTCAGGGGATTACATAAAATCTTACCAATTTTCAAAGCTGTTCAGCTTAACCAATATGGAAGTGAAAATGGTTCTATGGTCAGCATTTAAGCATGGACTTTACAAATAATTCAATAACAACTCTGTCCTAAAAAAAAAAAAGAAGAAAAAAAAAAGATTAAACCCCATCAGCAGCACCTGGATCCTTGAGTTCCTTCAAATTATAGTTCCTGTAACATTTTGTATTACTAGCAGATTAACTAGTATAAGAATACTTTCCTTTCTAAATTCATTTGGGTCATATTGCCCACTTCCCCTACACCAAGAATCTTGGAACAGTTAAACAGACTTAACCTCCCATTTTCCTTCCTGAGGAGTACAAGAATTTGGCTATGAAACAGTACTATGTTCTGGAAAGCTATTTGAGGTTGAAGTACACACAAAGAAACAAGGAAGTTTCATACACTTTATGTCAGCTGCAATAGCATGGAACATTATAAACAAGGGCTAGCCAAAGGCTTTAATGTTCCACCCTGTATCAATGCAGCAGCTTTGGCACTTAGCTTAACAAATATCACACTGTCTAGATTCTAATGATGAGGGTACTTCAAGCGTTTGTTATTCACAGTTGGCTTGGGAGAATTTTGATACACCTCTGACAAACTGTGCACAGGGTGGCATAGAAAAAAGTCCTGAATGAGCTCAATAACTGGCTTGTTCCTGTTCAACACTGTACATTTCTACATCACGTGAAATAAATAATGCAACATCAGTACCATATTCTGCCCATTTGCAGCTGTAGCCTCAGTTGCCATCTGCCTTTCATCTTCGTTTCCTCAATCCTTGGTCATTATATTTGCCATGGAAATTGTTTTTGCAAATTTCACATGTCCTTTTTATACATTTGTCATTGCCTAACTCAACACACTGTGAGCTATGCTCAGCTGGAACAGACATCCTAACAGAGAGAGAAATCACTGTGGAAATAAAGTCATTGGTGTTAGCCCTTTAAACTAGTGCACTCACCCAGCAAGAACAACACAGCAAATCCTGGGACCCATCCTCTATAACTTGATCACAATTTTGTTAGCGAAGGCTGAAGTGTGGACTTATATCGGTATCTTTGAAGGGCTCTTTGAATTCAGGCATACCACAGTCATCTCGCTTTCCTCCTGCATACTGATAAATATTCTACATGGCTTTTGGTAACTGTTATTTAAAGATGGAGGCACACCTGTCAACGTCAAGGGAAAACTGAAGAGCTTTCTTCTTAACCTGATCAACATCATAACAAAAAGTACTTACACATTATGCATTTCATACCAGTACAACCATATATGGTGTCATTGTATAATAACACTTGTAAGGTTTTTTTGGTTTTAGTCAGACTGAAGTTATGGAGAAAACATTCTAGCATCTATTAACATTTTGGTATTGCTGGATTATTTATTAACTTGTTACCTTAATCCCCAAACACACGACCTTGCATTGTTTAAACAAATTACCTGTAGAAGTCAGAACCTATACACAAAAGCATCTGTTATGATATTTAACTGGGTTAACCACTTATCATTGTTTAGCAATAACAATACTGAAATCGTTTCAGTTGTGACTTGAGTAAAAGAAACCAAAGTCCGAGTCCTTTGTAGCAATATAATTATAATTAACATAATTTAATCCACCCTTGCATCTGGCCGCAGAATAGTTCCATAGACTTTGTTATTAAGAGCTTCATGTATCTCACTTTTCAAATCCCCCACCCTGCTGTCAATTCAAATGTGTGAATTAAGTCTGTGGATTAAATATTTGCAAGCCCTGCTTGGGTCACTAAGTCAGACCAAGCAAACATTTAAGTCCATATATTAAGAAAAAGCCTTCACGTTTTGCAAAAATTTACTCACTTAACTTCAGTTTTAGAGAATTGTCTAATAGGTCCTTATAAAATGACTCATAAAATGAGTTACACATGTGAAAACACGGACATAACATTATCTATGAACTGGAGGCAATGCGAACTGAATAGGCTTTTGGTCCTCAAATCCAGGAGAGTGCGACCGGCTTTATCCCTGCTTTATCAATGATCTCCCTAACACATTTCAAACTAATCAAGTGTTTATACACTTTACTAGATCAAAGTTCTCAGATTTCCCTTCTGTCGCTGAATTTAAACACAGCTCATGACATTGCCCAGGGGACAGCAGTCTGGAACGCTCACCTTTTGACCACAACAATAAAGTGTGAAATCTTCCATATTTACTCACAGAAATCTCCCAGTGAAAATTATATCAGGACTAATGGCTCCTCTTCAATCTAGTTTTCCAAATGATAAATTAAGAAATTAATTTTACAATTAAACATTACAGTGGCAAGGACATTATTACAATCTGATGCATTATTGGGTTCAGGTGAAGTCTTGGCTCCACACCAGAACCAGTTACAAAACTTCCACCAGGGAAGTTGCATTATGTCACATCAACGGGATGACTTCCTAAGAATGCAAGGCTGCCTATAATAATAGTGACCTCTTACTCATCATATGCTCTTCTGTGACTTATTTTGATGTACTTTACTGCTTCTAGACTTTCAATCCTGAAACATCTGTGTGAAGATCCACTGTCAATTACTGTCATGCTATTTTACGGAGCACATACACAGTAATTTTCAAAACCAGTAAAAGCTCATAGGAAATGTAATCCTTCATGGGGAGGTTGAACATGGCACTCTATGACTGACAGATGGAGAGGAGGAAAGAAGGATGCAGCAGTCAGGTTTTTGAAGTGGTCTGTGAATTCTTACAACTAGAAGCTCTGCAAGAAAACACAGGGATGAAAATAAACTGAGGTTGAGTCTCGTTATTTTAGTAGCATAGACATCAAGATGCAAGATCTTGGATTGTTTCTAGGGAGTAATTCGAGATTCTGCAATTTGATCTACTGTGAAATTTCTCAAGCAGAGAAATCCAAGAGAGAACTTAATAAGAGACTAGGGAATGCTGTTTAAGCTACAACAAACTGTTAAGATTTTATCTTTCTAAAAGCTAAGAAATAATAATGTAAATTAATTATTTGCTGCAACAGCATGAAATTATAGCTTTCCATAGTATAGAATCTTGAATTATGCTACAAGGCCAGACTATTTCATTGCACGATTGATATCCTGTTGGAAAAAATCCAAACAGCATTTCTCTCAGCAAAACCATTATGTTGATTGAATCGGAGCCAATATGTATACTCCCGAGCTATCTTGCTTTAACCTTATTTGTAACTTAGGACAGAACTGCATTTACAATGCTATAGATAAGCTACAGCAAGGGCCTCAGCTTAAAGCTGCTGTTTTAGGGTTTGTAAGTCCACTTAAAACTGGCTGTCTCCAAATGAAACGTTGCTCTGATTCTGAAGACAGGATAAACCTTTCCACAGAAAATCTGGTGGAGGAAAAATAATCTTGGGTTGGGAGAAAAAGAAGAATAATGGCTTTAGATATTTATTAGTATTTTCTAAAATCGCTAAACTAGAATTTCAGTAAGTACTCAGTTTGATTACTCTGGCTGAGGCATCCGAAAGAAAACAACTATAGTTCAGCATTTACTACTATATTCCCATTTCTGTACCAAATACAAATTTAAAATTTCTTTAGCCCTTCACCATGGGTGCAAACATGCAATCCTGAAGGACAGCTCTATTTGAGTTAGCATTGGAATCCCTGTTAATTTGCTATTTGTCACTGTTCAAACCAACAGAAATCTTGTCAATGATCTGTTACAGCAGAACCAAGCCATAGATTCTTCCATACTCTATTAATGTAAATGCTATCAATGCCTATCTTTATGTCACAACAAGCAAATAAATGCTAAAACAAATACAAATTTATAAATGTTATAAATGAACACTCAGGTATTTACGTCAACACACCTTACTGGTGGCGACATGCTATTTCAGAAAAACTATTAGAGAAAATACTAACATGACAGCATGTGACTCTTCAACTGCATCAGAGTCCCAAGCTAATCCAAAATTAATCATTTATGTTACAGTAAAATGCGGTCCCTTCATCTAAACACTAATGAGCTTCTAGTGGCTTACACAACTGTCAAACTTCTGACTCTCATAAGACATCTCCACATGGCAAGGTCAGCTGGAGAGATTAACATCTAATCCATCAATCCACTAGTTTCATATCAATCTGTGGCGGAGGTCCTTACAGAAAAAAGCCGGGCACAGAGTTCTACATCCTGAAGATAACGTGCAGATTTCTTCTTCTTCTTCATGCTCTCCTACTTAATAGAAACAGTTTAATGTTCTGCATATTTTATGGAGTCCAGACTTCTCTTAAGTGTGTGTAGTAAAATTAATATCAAATAAACACACAGAAAAGAACAGTGCGTGAACCACTAAAATTATTTTCTGCCTTTAAAAAAAAAACCACAACCCACAGAACCAAAAGCTTTACATACTTTAGAATATGGAAATAACCTATAAATAGCATTAAGAAAACATTCTAGGAAGTCATGGCAGTGCCCTTACTAGGAGTTTTTATTGTCTTTCATGACAGCTGTCTTAGGTGTCTTTGTTTTATTTACATATTAGAATAAATAGGAAAATAAACTGTTAAATAAATCCAGCATTAAAAATTAACAGCTTTTACTGTACGGCCTGTGACAAATGCTAGACTGCAGAAAGTCAAGTACTCTTAACAGACCTTCATTAATTAATATAATGATAACCCATTTTGTATACTACACATTCATAAATGTTTGGCACTTGAATTACACACTGACTTGCTCTGAAGAAATTTAAATTTCTTGTTAGATCAGAAGCAGAACAGATATATTAGAATACTTACATGCCAGAATGTGCCTTAGTGAGCTTTTTACCAATTAAATTTTATAGTACGTAACGAACTTCTTAATATTCTGTAATTTTTCAAGGATAACAATTTATTTCTTAAAGTGATACAATTATTTTAACAGGAAGAAAGGTCTTATCTCTTTCTGCTTTCTCCTTTTCACCATTAATCACAGAATTGTTGAAGCTGGAAGGAACCTCTGAAAATTTTCTAGCCCAACACCCTTGTTCAAAACAGGGCCAACTAGAACAAGTTGCTCAGGGCTGCGGCCAGTCAGGTTTTGCGTATCTCCAAGGATGGAGACTCTACATCTTGGGGCAACCTGTTTTACCACTGTCACTTTAAAAATTTCTGTCACATGTTTAAATGGAATTCCCTATATTTTAATTGGTGCCCATTGCCTCTACTCCTGACACTGGGCACTACTGAGAAGGGTCTGCTCTGTCTTTCTCTCTGTACCTATCAAGTATTCACAGACATTGGTAAGATCTCTCCTGAGCTTTCTTTCCTCCACACTGAACTATCTTCACTGAACTCAGCTTCTCTTCACCTGTCAGATGCTCAATCCCTTAATCATCTTTGTGGCCCTTCACTGAGCTTGCTCCAGTATGTCCATGTCACTCTTTTACTGAGATGCCCAGGGACTGGGCATAGCACTCCAGATGTGGTCTCAACCAGTGCTGAGTACTGAGGAAGGATGGCTTCCTTCAACATGCTGGCCAAAGCTCTTTCTCATGCAGCCCAGGAGGCTGCTGGCCAGCTTTATGGCACCCATCAGCTTTCTAGGTGATGGCGGTGAGATCCTCCTTTACCACAGTTGGTTTACTTGCTCTTTTCCCACTAGACTCTGGGAATCGTGACTGCTGAGGTCAATCAGCAGATTGACAGGAAAACAAAACAAAAAAAAAAAGTGAAGAAAGCATTGAGTAACTTCACCTTTTCCGTCTCCATTGTCATCAAGCTTTTGCCCCATTTGGCAGTGGACCCATATTTGTACAGAAGCCTTTCTTGTTGCCCTTCACATCCCATGCTAGTTTCAACTCCAGATAGGATTTCACTTTATTCATCCCATCCCAACACACTTAGACAGTGTTTCTATATTCCACCAGTCACTTGTTCTTGCTGCCCCATCTTGTACGCTTCGTTTTTAATTTTAGTCAAGGGTTCCTTGTTCATCCATGCAGGCTTTCTGCCACTCCTGCTTGACTTTCTGCTCATTGGGATGGACCATCCTTGAGATTGGAGAAAGCAATCCTTGAAAACCACCAGTTGTCCTCGAACCCTCTTCTCTCCATGACCATATTCCATGGGATTTTTCCAAGCAAATTCCTGAATAGGACAAAATCTGCTCTCCTGAAGTTCAGGGTTGTGATCCTGCTATTTGTTCCCTCCTCTCAGGATCCTGAACTTCACCATCCATGGTCACTGCAGGCAAAGCTGCCCATAACCTTCAAGTTCCTGATCAACCCTCCTTTGTTTGTAAGATACCCCTCTAAATCTCTGCAATCCCAATGACATCATAGCCCTGCAACTGCATGCAGGCCTTGAATTCCTTCCACACTAAGCCAATAATTGTTTGTTATAATTAGCATCTTTAAAATAACCCAGTAATACTGTTGCCCAAAAGAATAATCACATACACAAAATAATTTCTTCAACAATAGGAGGAGGAAAGAAAGAAACAATCCTGTGTGTTTTATTGGTATCAAGGAACAGTCCCATTACAATTGGTTAGATATGATGTTTTTTCTTTTTCCTTTTTTAAACCAAAACACAACATATAAAAAAAATCATATAAAAAAAAGCCAATTGGTCAGTTGGCTGTAAAAACCAAACCTGTTCACAACAATTAAAAACAAGGCAGCTCGCTTTGGACATATAACTACATGTAACTTCATAATTATGGTCCAGTTCACTCAAGATCATAAGAATAGTTTTGCTTTCTGTACTATAACTGCTTTCTGCACAAGGACCTGATACAAGGGTTGTTCTTGGTCTTATGAATTACCATAGGCAAAGATGCATGTGACTGACAAGATACAGGTCTCTTATTCTTCTTCATGGTAAGAACACCATCTTCCTTTGGAGGAGGCACATGTATAGGTTTCCAAGGAATGGGGTTACAATATGCTGGAGCTGGATACAGATTTCCATCAGCACACCCTAAAACATTTAGAAAATACACATAACTAAAAAGGAATATTCAGACTACAAGCTTTACAGTTATAATAATAATCTGAATTAACAAAGACACAACAGCGTTTTCATAGCCATGTCACATAATTTAAATGATTCAGAGTAATAAATCTTTCGCATCACATAAATTATTCAATGATAAATCTTCCTTCTTGTTTGTTTTTTTTTTTTACAATGGGCATATTCTTAATCTCTATTTAAAATAATAATCAGGTCAAATGCTACGTAACACAGAATGCTCAGTCCTTTGTGTACTTAAAAGCTGTAAATGTCAATGAATTGGCTACTTTGCATTATTTCAAAGCATTTATAAATAAATCCTCCTGTCACTACATATGCAAAGCCCACATATTTTTCCATCTTTGCTTAACTGTTATTCTTTATTTTATTGAGGAGAAAAATACCCTGATTATCCACATAATCTGCAATTAATAACCTACGGCCCATAACGCAACAGAAAGAACACGTTTCCCTATCAGTCATTTGTCTGTAGTGAAATTTCAGCACAAACATCATGTGGGAAAACAGCGTGTAATATAGTCTGTTGCATGAACACAACTGAATAGAGAAATATTTTTCAAAAATCACTTAAACAAGTGACTGTAGCTGTGGGGAAGTAATGAAGGTCCAAAACAAAACATAAAGGCAAAATGTATCACCATCTATAAACAGATGTAAGCAAAAGAGCAAAGGTTGTTTTATACATTTCCTTAAACATTCAGAGCTTGGAATTTAGGTCCTGAAATATTTTCTGTTGCACATTCAAATAATAACAATGATTTTAATTCTATGAAAAAATAAAAGCACAAGTGTGTGTATATATATATATATGTATTTTAAAGAAAACTTAATTAAGCACTCAAACGTAAAATCCAATACTTTTTCTTACTGCTCTTCTGCTTTTGTCATGTGGGATGACAAAAAATACAGAAATGAAGTGAGACTCACAAAACACCACACTACCAACAGCATTCTCTTTAACACTTCCCTTTGAAACAAAAATGGAATAGGATTACAGAAGCCAAGAAGGTGTGACACAGGTGTAAAGCTAAATGAAAAGGAAATCTTAGCTCAGAACACATGTTGATTCCCATGTCTCCTGACTTCTGGCAGCCTCTTATTAATTTTCATATCTCAAAAAATTGCCTCTTTTCTAAAGGGGATTCAGGTGCAATAAGGTGGCACACACCTTCTGTAACAAAATACTAATGTTATAAGGATGCTAACATAACTGATTTGCTTCACAGGAACCAGTAATTTGCCCTAGTGATTCCTATGCCCAATAAGGAAAATGAGATCAAAATCAGTTATAATTTGGTATGCCATATTATTCTCTCAAATAGTACCATTTTCCTCCCAAATAATATCATTGTCCTCCCAAATAATAAACGGCTGTAAAAAATGCACAGAGTCTCAGAGTAAAAGTGTCTCTGATTTATACCATATGAGATATTCACTCCCATATGCCAAATTTAGATACTGGCTGAAAATCTTAAACAGGATTCATTTTACATTAAAAGATTAGAGGGAAGGAACCATGAACCTAAGTCACCACATATGTGTAGAAGTACAAACCTGCAGACTTCCCACGTAGGAAGCCATAACCGTTTAAAACAGGGTGTGGTTTACTTCTAGCATTCTGTAGCCATTCCTTAAATATCTTCTCTGATCTTGCTTTCTTTTCCTGTAGTTCAGCTTCCCTTTCTTTTTCTTTTTCCTAAAAAAAAATATTAAAAACTCTAAGATACTTATAGACAAAGGCCTGTACAATACACACAAAATGGTAAGATTCCCAGACTGATGAATACATTTCAAATATGTTTTCAAATACAAATACATTAGAGTAGAAAAGTTGCATTTTTTTTCTTTAAGTCTGAAAAAAAAACCCAAAACCCCACAACCAAATTGCATTAATCCAGTGTTTCTTTGAGACAAAGCTCTCAGAAACCTTTTGGAAGACTGTGTAGAAGATATTCTGAACATAACGGGCAGATGACCAGGGTGTACTGTGCTGCATTTAGCCTAAAGATGCTATTGCATCTGGGACAGCCATCCACTCTTCTCATTTACCCTTATTCATACAGCCCTATATCAGTCATGACTGGGTTGCCTCCGAGCCTGGAGCAGAGCCTTGGAGAACCATTAATCAGAAGTAAGAGTAAAACCACTATGTTTAGGCATAGCATCTGGATTTAAACTAAGTTTAATTGATATTGAGAACATGGCTTATAAGAGCCTACGGAATGGAGATGTGACTGAAAGAATGCACGTGGATTAAATCTGTCTGATGACTTTCATTTTCTTGGGTTTCAAGGTCCTTGTGATGTGCATTTTAAGAGGTTCAGCAGAGACAGAATCCATTTGTTAAGCTGGAAATAAACATCACCAGTACAGACTATTTAAGCATGCTTTAATTATACGGGAAATTTTGAAAGACTGCAAAATTAAGGTCATTAAGGCCTCTAAAAATTGGTCTGATACGCCTTACAGTATTTTAAAGTTAATCCAAAGAAATTGTTATATGTACTTGTGAAATACTTACAAATATGTTCTGTACTTTAAGAACAACTGCTGTAATTACAGGGGGAATATAGATAAATTATTCTCAACACAATCCTCCCCCCCACTTAGCTACAAGAGTAGTGTAGCACTCCTATAATACTACATATTCTACTGAAAAATGATACTGTAATGTTAATTAAATTAAAATGCAACCAATCAGCTTCACAGATAAGATATCTGGTCACACATGTCTTAGTTTTCAGGCATAATCACTGCCAATATGTGATGTTAGAGCATTTGTTCTAGTGAACTAGAGAATCTCAAAGCCCATACTTCAGGAAGCTTAAAATACGTAAGAGGTCTTCTGAAGCTCACTATAAAAATATATAGGTCACTAATTAAGATGAAATAACGTTAAAATTAGAAATCTAGCATTAGATTGGTACAGACAGTATGACAAAAAACATTTTTAATTATAAATACATACAATAATATTAATATGGTAGTGATGTCGGGAGAAAAAAGTGCTTAATACGACCTGTTTTCTGTCTGGGTCACCCCGCAACCGCCTGAGAAATAAAGGTAACACTATGTGGTTTGTATTTATCTTTCTCTTATTGTAGCATAATTGTAGCAAGCTTGCAAAGGCTATAAACAAAAATGTATTAATATGCATCTTGCTCTGCTGATCATAACTCAATGTCTTCAATGCACTGACATTACAACTTTTGAAAGTTTTTTTCATGTACAACACTGCCATTCAATAAATTCTAATTAATTTAATCAACCAATGTATTCAATGTAAGTTACAGATTAGGTAACCTCATCCAAGTAAACAATTAGCTGATTAATACCTTCTCTTTCTTCTTCTTTTCTGCCTCTTCAGCTCTCTTCTTCTTTAACCATTCTTTATACTTTACTTCGGCCTTTTCTTGTAACTGCATTTTTTCTAGTTCCCTTGTGGCTTTTTCTGCCATTTCTTTGCTCAGCTTTCGTTCCCTTTCCCTTCTTTCCTACATGAAACAGATTATAAAAGCAGAATAGAAACTATTCAGCATATCTCAATGAGCAATTCTTTTTTTATTAAATAATTTCAAAACAAATTATCATAATCCTGAAAAAAATATCATATCACAAGCTCTTTGAAGACATAACCTATTCATCACTTTTTTAACCAGATAAAATAGTTTTAAATGTATAAACATTTCAGAAAACATGATAAAACATTTACTTTCAGCACTCCTTATGCTATTATTTTTACTACTCTGTTTTATTTATTCAGTCATTTTTTAAAACACTTCAGATACTTCTGGGGAAGAAATCTATGTTGCAATTCTTGACAACGGCGTGTTAGTTTTACTGCTCACTGAATCCAGAGCAAACTACACTTCCACATGGAAGTCAGGCAAACTGTCCCCTTCTAAGAGGCATTGAGATATATGTAGATTACTCAGCACACTTAAGCATAAATTGATATGAAAATAAGAAGTTCACATGAGAATCCAGTTCATCTTTTGTGGTGTTCTCTACATTTTTTATATTCTTTAGCTTATTTGCATATGGACTTCTATGAATCAATGTACACATTTCTCCTCTTCAAACGATGGAAGGGAAAACAAGCAAACACATCCCAGGGTAGACAAAAAGTGGTAACTGTGTTTGAAGTGAAATTGCTAACCTGTATAACCTGGAAGATACACTACACAGAGGTGTCATTCACTTCCACGTATTTTTGGTGTATCTAATGGTACACAACAATGTTTTGAGGACCATTCTCTAAGCCAGCAAGCACATTTTATGACGTTTTTTGATCTGTGTTTTCATTTGAAGACTAATAATAGCTCTCACTTCACTTCCTTGTAACCTTTATGAAATGTCTGGGATTCTGCTCATTAAGCACTACTTCTGCTTAGCTGTGAAGAACCTGAATACACACATAGAGGCAAAAATCTTTACCAGACAAGCCGTGCACGTGACTTGGAGGAGAGGCAGAAGACTTGAGATCAAACAGTTTTCACTTCATAGAAAAGAATAAAAATGTTGTTTTTCTTTTAAGAAATATTTTTCTTGTATGCTCCACTGCATATTCCTCTTGAACAAATGAGATGTGTAGTATAGCAGGAACTTACACTGTCTCAGAATTATTAGAGTTGGCAGCACGGATGGTGAAGGCCTAGAACTACAACTGCAAAGTATAATAAATTTGGTCTCTCTTCTTCACAGAAAAGAGGAAAAACACATTTACAAAAAAAGCAAGAACATACTTCCCTTCCCATTTTACCTCTTACAAGCACAAAAAAAAAGGGCAGAGTTAGAGCTCTGCCCTACTCCCCCCATGAGTCCATTTCCTGTTCTTTTTCCAAATTTATTGCACTTTTCAAAAATCCAGTTATGCATAAAGAAGAAGACAACTTAATACTGGCGCTGGGGACCAGCACAACTCTCTGAGTCTGGTCTAAATGGTGTATCTGCTCGTTTAATCCTTGTCCCCCATACCAAAATTTACCAGTAATCCAATATAGTAGCATCATACAGAATAAAAACTTTAGCTTATATTGCCTTGCAAAACACTAATTCATTTCTGCCATTTATTGGATGAGATCACAAGGTTTTGCACCAGGGCCAATAAAGAGAAAATGCATTGTTTTCAGGTTAAAACATTTGCCATGTTTTTGGTAAGACATAGCACCATCCCTGGAGGTATTCAAGAGACGAGTTGACATGGTGCTTGGGGATATGCATTACCGTTGAGTTGGTGGTGTTTGGGTGTGGTGTGTGTGGGTTGTTTGGTATTTTTGTTTTGTTTTGGTTGTTTTTTTTCTCCCTTGGTTGGACTAGATGATCTTAAAAGGTCCCTTCCAACCTAAGTGATTCTGTGATTCATGTTTGAATCCTTACCCATGATACACGAAATTGTCACAATAAAGAAAACATTCTAAGCATAAGCTTAGCTCACTCTTGGCATTCATTTTTTCTGAGCATGTTATAATGCTAAACTCCAGATTCCTTACCAAAAGAAGCCATTTTACAAAATTGCTTGAGCTACTATGCCCCGTTCTGTGTTTGCCGACACTAGAAGCATTACTACAATTTCAACAACAGCTAAATTATGCATTAGCTGTAGGGTTTTCCTGCCCCCCGGTTACAAGCTATGCCTTATTAACTGTATTTACCACAATCTCTTGGGATGGATGTTTCTTCACCTAAACCATGATGATACTTTGAGTACCACTGTTTTGTTATACTCTTGTCAAATACTCTTAATTTGATGACAAAGAGTTGTGTACTCAAATTTTACAAAACAATTACCTATTATCTATATTTTCTCCTTGGTTTAGTTTTTATTTTATTTTATTTCACTTCTAATATCTTCTAGTGAACATCAGCTGAATCTGTCAGATTCTGAATCTGAAAATGGTCAGACATGAATACACTCCAATTTCAATGGATGTGGAACGTAAAACTCCACAGCACTACAAAATAATGGAAGTCTTATTAATAGGATTTCACAAGGTCTGTACATGTCATAAAATTATTATTTAATACAAAAATAAAGAATTTCATTCTGGAAAAAAGAAGTTGAATTGTGAAACATTTTTGTACTAGTGAAGGATGGAAACAAGATCTTTCTTAACATGAAACAAACCTTTCCATGCTTAAATATGTTAAAAAGGAGAAGTAATCTATTTTTGGCAAATTATGCAGATCCTTTTATCACCGGCCTGAAAAACAAATAACCAACTGTCTACGCTTTTCCTCCTTGTTCGTCTAAAGTGAATCTTAAACTCTTTTATTCAGACCTGTTCCTCTGCCCCTTCATTAACAAATATTCACCACATGTATCTCTTCACAACTCCTGTTTCGAGACAATGGCAGTCCAGGACATATAAAAAGCATTAATGTAGATGACAGATATATGCTAAAACACTGAGTTAAAACTATTGGTGAGGAAGGCTTACAAAGATTTAAAATCTTTTGTTGTTTGCCGGCTTATCTCTATTGTACATGAAAGTAAGTTACAAAACTAAGGATCTTTCAAAGCTCCAGTCTTCAGCTAATGGTCTTATCACATAAATGTTATGAAAATAACTACCGGAGAAAACAGCAAAAAGGAGCCCCTTCCATACCTAGGGGAATTGTTCAACAATGGACAACAATTAGAAGCAGAAAATAGACTAAAAATCTTTCTTAAGACCGTAATTAAATGGCAGGGAAGCTTCTTAAATTATGTATCTTTAATCATAATACTTCAGATGAGTTTAGCTAATATCTAGGTTGGTTTAGCCGACCCTAAATTTAAATTAGGTCCTATGCACACTACCATGAAAGCCACAACTATTTCTAAGTTTTGCTTCCAGTGAGACATCCTTAAGACGGGGAGAGTCCCTGCAGAATTCCAGACTTTGCAGCTGCCCAGAAATTATTCTGCAGACAAATCGGAAACGCTTCATCTTTCTCTCACGCACAGAACAGCTTTTCATTTATAAAGTTGGTGTACGCCACATTCCCAGCTGCTTTAATAACCTGTTTCATATCAAGCTCCTGTCACCCTCGCCTTCCCAGCTTCCCCCCATCCTCATTACTCTCCCTTATATAAGTCTATCAAAAATGCTAGGAATGTGCATATTAATGTATATGTTCTTCAATTCTCCTTTCACTCTCCTTCCATATATTTACAGGGGAGGGAAATTATATAATTTGTTTATGCTTGGTGTTGGTAGATTGGGTTTTAAAAATTCTCTTTGATCTTCTGTTCAAAACAGACATGATCTATTCACTAATCCACTAGTAAATTTACATACATTTTAAAATATGATTACAGGTATTACATAAATTAAGGTATTGATTGTAAAACATCCAATTACTCATTGCAAGAAAGGCTTGTTCTCCTGCCACCCCACCCAAGCACATTATTAAGGAGAAAGGATACAAATCTGCCCTGCGGGATCACTGCTCTGGGCTGTGATGCTATCAAGCCTCGGAACCCAATGAAGCCTGGGCTAGGACAGTATTTGGAAATCCCCCAAATCTAGAGTCCCACAGAGCAGTGATGGTGGCTCAGTAGGCAGCGTGTGTCTCACCGAGGCAGTGTCCAACCAATGTCTTATCAGCAGAACTACTAACTTTTCAAGAAAAATCAGACCTATATCTATGTGGAGAACCATCAAAGGAATATCAAATTTGAAGAAGCATCCCACTTTCTTCCTTCTGACAGAAGGCAGAAATATTAAATAATCTTTCCAGGCATAACAAAACCCAATTGCCATCAAAACAGAGACATTATATGCAACTGGAAGAAAATCAATAAAACATATATTTGCAATATTTCATATCAATTATTAAATGAGAGGCTGGAAAGGGTAAAATGCAGAGCTGCTTTCTGTTCTGCATTTTCTATGTGGAATGTCACCGAATAGAAATATTTCCAGAAATTAATGTTGTGGTTTATATTTTTAAGACACTTCTCACAGCAATCTTCATCTTCTTGTCTGCAAAACGTGACATCATTTTTTCTTTTCATAGATAACTGATGGTTCTATTTCATACCTGTCTGTTCTGACATCTTAGCTACCATATTCTAAGATCATTTTATGTGGACTGATTGTGAAATATAGGAAAAGTCCACACTGCCAACATCAGAACATACATCCAAATTTCCTCATTCATCCTCATAATAATCCTGAACATCAATCACATTTAACAGCCTCAGAAATCTGGGTTGTTCAGCCAACTGTTGCTATCTTTTCAATGCAGCCCTATTACACAGCTCCGTCACTGAGCCTAGCCCACAGAAACACTTCTTTAACCTCTCCCGAATCGGCATGTAAAAAGAATGAAAGGCTAGAAAGGAGGTCAGTGAAACAACACTGAAATGCAGTTGTTTACTGACAGGAAGATTTACAATGATTTACTGCTCGACTTCACACAAAGTCAATGCAGACCCCAATGCAGTCTAGTAATTGAAGAATTGTAAGATGGTTGCATACATGGATCTTTCTCCCATGCTGTGCTCCTTTCATGTGAGTACTCAATATATGTGATTAAGCAGAAAGTCTTAGTGTACTTGGTCCCTGAACACTCTTGGGGTCTTCAGAATAATGCAGACTTACAAATGCTGCTGAAATGCACAAGAATTCATTTTAATCATCTGCCACCCTGAATTTCTCCTCCACAAATCTATCTAAAACTCATTCTAACACTAACCATGAGAAATTAGTTCATTCTACCTACAGAAATCTAAAGGTAAGCCTGGACACAATTAAGATTCAGGTACAACCAAAAATTATATCCATGGCACTGTCCACGCACGATCTCACAGAAAAGTTCTGTGTAAAGATACGGCAACATTGTGTTGTAGATATGTAAAGACAGACTTGGGCACCTAAATAGAAAATTTAAATTCTTAAATGGCAATGGTTCCCAAGTTTGGAAGGCATCTGTGCTATGTATTTAAGCTTCCCTCATAAATACATTTCTTGAAAGTGTTTGGTCTTGAAAAAGGTGAACATTTCAGCATCTCTTTCAAGTTTAAAGTGTCAGCAAAAACCATAGCACATCAGGCCCTAATACTGAACATAGCAGCAACCACAGCTTTGACTCAGAACAATAGTTCTGAGTTAGTTAGAACATTAACCTAGGACAGGGAAGATCTGGATTTCATTACCTCTCTGCCTGAGGGGATTCAAACTAACGTGTCCCACTGTGGGGAGAAGACCAGGCTGCAGGCTGGGATGACAGGATTCTCCACCCCTTCTATTGAAGCAGTACCACTCCTCACAAAATAATTAACAATTCATTGGATGAAAGAAAGAGAGTGTGACTTTTTATCTTGAAAGTTGTGCTCAAGCTGCCAAACAATCTGTGTTCTATATTAGCAATGGTGAGGTAAAGTACGCATTAAACATCAAGTCTTTGGAGTAAGAGCTGGAATCTAAGTCTTTCTTCTGGGAGGAATCCCACAGCACACCAAGAAAGGGAAGTCTGTTCCAAGGACATTATCATTCATTATCTTACAGTGTGTTCATTCTAGGCTTTTATATTTCTTACTGCTTTTTCCTTCTTATAAAGGCTATTAGCCAATAGCAAAGTAAGAACAAAATTTTCAATGAAAAAGCATCAAAATAGAATTTTCCCATCCTGTACCTGTTTTACATTAAAATTATATTTTGCAGTAAGAAATGGGGACTTACTGAAAGAATAAATAAATAATAAAAAAAAAGTTGAACAAAGTTCTCTATTAACACCTGCTTTGCTCATATTTACTTTTAAGAAAAAATAGTGATGCCTTATTCTCTATTCAACAATGAAGCAAGTATTTGAAATGCTACAGTCAAATTAACATTGGTATTAGAATAAATATTTTTTCCAAAGTAAAATGTGCTCTTACAACTTTGCTAGATAACACATTAATATAGCAAAAAGTATTATATGCAAGTTAAAGACAAGGATGTTAACAACATGAGTTTCACAATTAGTTATTTTGGGATGCAAGCATTCTGCTTTTGAGATTTCAGTTATTGTTGCAAATATATGCATTATGTATATGTACTGCTTTTTGGCTGGGATGGAGCTAATATTTTTCATAGCAGCTCTTGTGGTCTACATTTTCCATTTGTGAGCAAAACAGTGTTGATAACACAACAGTGGTTTAGTTATTGCTGAGTGGTGCTTACACAGCTTCAAGGCCTTTTCTGCTTCCTACTCTGCCCTGACAGCAAGTGGGTCAGGGTGGCACAAGAAGCTGAGAGGGGACACAGCTGGGACAGTTGACCCCAGCTGACCAAAGGGATATCCCGTGCCATATGATGCAGTGCTCAGCAATAAAAGCTGGACATAAAGAGTTATGGAGTTTGTCTTCCCAAGTAACTGTTACGGGTAATGAAGTCCTGCTTTCCCAGAAAAGGCTAAACACCTGCATGCTGACAGGAAGTAGTTAATGAACCCCTTATCTTGTTTTGCTTTTGCTTTACCTATTAAACTGCCTTCCTCTCAGCTCACAAGTTTTTTCACTTTTACCCTTCCAATTCTCTTCCTCATCCCACTGTGGGGGAGTAAGTGGTTGCACAGGGTTTAGCTCACTACCAGGGCTAACCCACAATATATAATATAAATATTTATGTGGAAAAAAGGAAAAAATCACATTGGGTTCAATTAATTTTCTTCTGGAATCAAAAGCATGTTTGGAGATATTTTAGAGTTAAAATATTTTGATTGATATTTCTGTGACTTGTTAAAAATAGAGCTCTATTATATCTAAACCAAAACAAGTAAAATACACAAGTTACTGTTTGCCCGCAAATGACTCAATCTTAGGAGAGAGAAAAGGTAAGACGAATTTTGTCCAGCAGAGATCTTGTATCTTACTGATAACTGTAAAGGCATTTGTAGAACCAGGATAGCAACTGACAGTTGATTTTATTAAGCTTTTAATTCCTAGGGAACTGTAAAATTTTTGCCAATCTGCGTAAACATATTTCACAGCTTAGAATGTTCTTTGATAACTCATATTTCAATATATTACTTCTAGTAAATTTACAACCTTTTAGATCACCAAAGCTCTTTACACAGAAGAATATTAAATGGTTATGATTCCTTTATTTTCAAAAATAGTTTATGCAAAATGATTGGAAGCATAAAAAAACCAGCATATAGTTTTAAATATATATTGAACAATAAAAAAAGAAACTGTCAGTGAACAAAAATAGTGCTTAAACTTTGCTTCCTAACCTGACCATTAAGGACTTTATTTAACAGTCAGAGCATCACAACTGACATTGCTACACAACAAAATGCAAGAAAACTGGCTTGGCATATAAAACAGCAGCAGAATTCTTTTATGCATATACATTCCACTTCTGACATAAACATATTTCACATCCACAGTATGAAGACTTTTCCAGCAGTGTCTCCTGGTGCAGGATGCTCAAGATGAAAGAAAAAGTTTCATGTATGCTCAGCCATCCCTCGTTTCCTTTGTCAGTGCAGTATTGAGCAATTGGAAAAGATACAGACTTGTGGAAATCCTAGAGTAACATTCCCAAAAGTACTGCCTTCTGTCAAGTAAAGCATTTTCTACAGTCTACACTCAGAATCAGTAACTAGATGTGAAAAAGGTGAGTGCTTAATGCATATGTCAGTGAAGAGCACTGTGAGTTTTGCCTCAAGAAGGACCTTTTGATGCTTCTAGAAGGAAATGAAGTGAGATTTCCCAAATATGAGATGTCTACATGCTCCCTAAGAAACTCATAGCAACTGTCAGTGCTCACAAATCCAACCCTAAACTTCATCTGGAATCTTCATGCAATTTTCAACACCTTACTTAGTTGCTGAATTGACATATTTATACTTCAGTCTGTGTCCAGATCCACAGATAATCTCATAGAAAGTTGAAGTAGCAATGGCTATGCAGCACAAATGCTAATATCCTGAAGACAGCTAAGCTTTTAAGATCAGTTTGTTCTTGATTTGAGTGTGGTTTACAGAAAAGACTAGCCAATGAATCATCTGTTTTAAAGGAAAATCAGACTGTTTTTGGTAAAAGCTTGGGACATGGCCTAAGGATGACCTTACCCTTCCAAAATATAATACGATGAAGTCCAGACGCAAGTATGTTTTTTTTTCCCCTGTCCTCTGTGACATATCATAAAAACCCCTTGTGATTGTCATAAAAAAAAACTTCTATTGTCAATAGGAACAGGAGAAGTAGTTAATCAGTAAATTCAGAAAAATCTTTGGAAGACCCAAATAGGTAGAAGTTTACAGAAGCCGGGGGCCAGGACGGGGAGAGAGAAAGGGGAAGAAGAAAGAATGAGAACTTTCACTGTTTTGAACTGTGAACAATTTTAACAGGCAGCCCAAACTCCTTCAAGCCAATGAATAGTTACAGACACCTATAATTTAATTTGCATTTTAGAAGAGGAAAATGTCATTGTTTTTGCTGAACAATGACTCTTCTACTTTTTGCTGTGTACTTTAACGAGGGAGGACCATTTCTACATAATAACAAATGTTTAGAGCAGGATTGGTTTTGAGATGGGTTTATGCCAATCATCCAATCAGCATTCAGACTAATAGTAATTAGGTTAGATTCAAACACAGGTTATTCTAGGGGTTCTAGACTGAATCTGAAGAAGAGTTCTGAAATGTCTGAAAGACAAATACATGAGGCCTGGGTATCTAGCATAGCCAGTGCCATTGAGACGTTTTTAATCAGTTTTCATCTGATTTTCATCAGAACCAGAACTACAGAACAGTAAGCAACTACACACTGTAAGACAATGAACACATATCCCCACAAACTACCAGGGCCAGAACAAGCCCAAGCATCCCAAACAGTTCCATTTTTGCCAGACAGCACACACGCTTGCTTTGTGTGACACAGAGCTGTACCCATTGAGATCAGGATTCTGTCTGCTTCTGACCATCGACTTCGGCATCCCTCTCAAAAACTTTAAACATTTTTTGATCCCACTCAGAAATTACTTTTTGGATGAAGAAATTCCCAATTGCTAACTGTGGTCTTCTGAGAATTTCCTGCATCTGGCCTCACACCTCAATTATCCCTCTAAATTCTACCATACTATTTGCCTGTCCACAATGGTACTTAACTAAATCCTTCTTCTGGCTCTAATTCATGCATAAGACATTGCAGACAGTTAAGATGTACACTTTACCCAAAAAGCTTGGGCATTGAACCTAGGAAGTCAAAAAGAGTAGGGTATACTGAAGACCAGAACCCCAGCTATAATTAGCAGAAGGCTACTGCAAAAGATGTAGGCCAATTGTCAGTTGTCTGACTACTCAGAAAGCAAATCTCTTTATAACTTATGGGGAAAAAAAAGAAATCAGTCCTGGAAAAATGTTTAACTGTGTTAATGTGGTTTTATAATTTTGAATTAAAACAGCCATTCATTCAGCAAACTAAAAACATGGTTGTCCAAACAGTCTAAGTAAATTTTACATAGCTTTACTTAAGCATGGTATGTGTTAAATATTTGCAGCCAAAGCAATATTTACCTCTTCTCTTTTTTTTTGGACCCATTCCTTGTGCTTCTCTTTGGCTATCCTTTTCCTTCTTTCACATTCTTGCTTCTGCTTCATCTTCTCAAGCTGTATATTCATTTCCTAATTATAGAAAAAGTATACATCTAAAATCTGTGGTGACCATCTACGCCAGTGCACTCAATACTGAAAACAGACCTGCAGTTAAAACAACGTAAGCATCAGATTTTGAAATTTTTCTTTCATTAAGATTTTCAAAAAAATGGATGACAGACAACACAGAAATATTATGAAATATAATCAATGCAAATGTATAATTTTTAGCATATTAATTGGAAATATGTATTTTAATTAGGCTTTGGAAACAATTCAACTTAACAAATCACTCCTCGGCTTATTTAAATGCCCTTTCAGTCAGCAAAATCTTAACTTGCAGCAGTACTTTTCTACAATACTTAAAATTTACATGGGGTACTGCTTTGCATTCAGGAAGGCATTACCCTGTGATGTTTAGTACCAGAACTGTAAGAACCTTAGGACTTAACCCAAAGCTTATTAAAGCCAAAATTATTGCAGGTTTCAGCAAACTTTGAAATAGGAGCTTTATTTTGAAGATGAGAGAAGAAATTCTGTAGTATTTTATCTTTATAGGACATAGAGTATATATCCAATCAGTTATATCTCTCAAAGGAAATAAATCAATAAAGAAAAAACATGACTAAGATGACAATTTGAGGTACTTAGCTTCTCTAACAGTAGTATTAGCACAAAGTGGTATTTTTCAATGAAAATTCATACCTTCAAACATAAATGGAATTATTTATATAACACTGATTTAATGGTCCCTACACTGCAGTCACTATCAGAGAGAACCCCCTCTTCTTACGACATTGAATTTGAATTTAGTAAGACATCACAAAAAAATAGGAGCCTACAGAGAGCTCAAAGAAAACACAAGACAGACATAGTTTGAAAATATAGTTGTTGCTGTATTGAGGCAAAGTTACAGCAACTAACACCTCCTTTGAGTTCTGAGACATCTGTATTGCAAGGATCCTGGTTTCTCTAAAAGGTGATGGCACTGTAAGTACAATAGGAGACTCCATCCACTATTCACTCCAAATATTGATCCATATTTTCCACATTCCAGCAGACTCAGTGCTGCTGTCAGCAAAAGATCTGGGACTTTACAGCTGTTTCTTAGGATATCAGTTTAGAATACTTTTTATATGCAAATGTAGTAATACATTTCTATATCACAATCACATACTTTGTTCTTTTCTGGCATCTTAAAAAAAGGTTGTGGTTTTTTTCCCTGATACAAGCTACTTGAGTTGCCGACATTGCAGTTTAACATATAATGTTTTCAAAGCCTTACAAATTAAAAATAAAACATTTACCTATTCCACTGATTTCCAAAGGGCTTTAAGTAATGCTTGTCCTACAACTGCTCCTAATATATATTTAAGAAAGACATCTTTTAGATTACATTTAGTACTGTATAAATGCTATTGTGTGATGCACAATAAATTGCTTTGGTTCCTCATCAAAACCACATGAGAAGTCCAGACAAAAAACACAGTTTCTACATGCCACCAGAAATTACTTTGGCTCATTTTTTTGTACTTAAAAATCAAAAAAGGGAGAGATGATTACCAAACTGTAATCTAAAGAGGAAGTAATGAAATGCGTGGTGAATATTAATGGATCAGAACATATTCCTCAAGTTCAACAAACTATTTGGGTGTTATGCTGACCTCTAAAAGACTGTTCTAGAACCTTCCAGTGGTGGGTGTTTTATAAACAGCATGAGGTAGCCCACATAAAACAGCTGTATGATATATTCACTTTACAGATATAGTGAATCTCAGACTGGTTAGGACACTGCTCAAGGTCAAACAGTAAATCCATAACTAAAGTGAGAAATGATCTAACTTTGTTGTGATTGTTTTAGCAACTACCCAATACTTTCAATTTGATTTTAAACACCAGGATCATTTAATCAACTGCAACTACAAAGATATTAATCAAGGAAAGCTAGAGCGCTCTCAATTAATTTTGCTTCAGCATTCAAGAACTGTTTATTTGCAAGGGGGCAAAAGACAGAAGGAGGGAAAAAAAATGCTGGGACAGGGAAACCTATCCTGGGAAAGGACAGCAAACATGTATAATTACACACTAAGTGGGTAACAACACTGTCCCTCATATCTAACCAAGTCGCTTGGCATACTTACACCCAGCACACGCCCTGTCGTTGTTTTACTACCTACACGCAGGCATATGTACCCATGATGAAAATCAAGGTATCAATTATATAAATATGTTTTAATCCTTTAAACTTGAACCATTACCTGACAGTTGGATAAGCAAAATATTGTACAGCACCACTTCAATTAAATGTAATATTTAGCGAAAGAGAATGCATGTAGCATGTATCACATCAGCACTGTCAAACACAAACACTATGGAGGCCCAAGACACTAAAAAATAATGGACAAAACTGCTTGTGTTTCCGCAAACAAGAACAATAAAAAATTACTGCATTTTCTTGCTTGCTATCTTCTATTAGGCTTAACTTCAAGCTAATGGGATGTATTCACCTCTGCAGCTCTAGCTTGTAAGCGAGCACGTAGTTCCTTCTCTTTGCCAATGAACCATTCTTCCCATGGTGAAAGATCTTTCAAAGGTGACTCTTTTTTTCCTCCTGTTATTTCAGAGTCTTCAACCTTCCTGAATTAAAAACAAGAAATGCAAAAGATATTACCTGTAATATATTTTATTGAAAAATTAAGCAGTGCTACTGCCTTGAAAAATTACATTTACAGTATATTGTGACAACAATGACATTATGACCCAGTAATCTCTGGAATGGATAAATGGCAATTATAGGGCAACTCTGAACATCCCCTTAAGTTCTGTTTATTAAACTATAGATTGTCAGTGTTCCACTCC
>JAOQGH010000040.1:60389187-60419021 GCA_025769975.1 Gallinago jamesoni | reverse complement strand
CCAATCATTGCCCCCCCCCCCCCCCCAACCCTGTGGAACATATTCAAGCACTACTTTTCATGAAATAAACAAAAAAAACCCCACCAGAAATATCAAAGTATCACCTTCCTTCTCACGTATGGAAACCAAAGGAATTAAAAGATTTAAAATTAACATCCTGAACTTGGTCACAGAGAGGCTCCATATATCAAGTGGCCTTTAGCATGAGCAAAGGATAATCAATTTTATTTTTTTCTTCTTTCGAGTTCCATAGAACTGGATTCTCATGATATCAAGTAACCTCAGCATTAAGAATTCATTCACTCTAATAGGTAAAGTTTTCCACTCCAAAAAGCTTTCTGAGGAAAAATACTTAAGAAATATAGCTTACATATAATGCTTGATGATATTATAAAAGGTGGTATTAGACTTTTAATAGGTTACTTTGCATAACTAACTCTAACTTCTTTGCTCATGAATAATGCAGCAACCCTAGCCCCAGGCCAGAAATCTCTCTTCTAATACTCCATACATGTACTACCTCATAAGTAAGACAGTATATTAGGCTCTAAGTCAACAGAAACGGAAAACATGCCAACAGATTTCTGTAGAAAATTTCTTCTACCCTACCTATACAGACTTTTTTTCTCAACAATGAAACAGTGAAAACAGACTTTAGTAGTTTATATGGATGTATGGGCTCTGGAAATACA
This sequence comes from Gallinago jamesoni, assembly GCA_025769975.1. NCBI lineage: Eukaryota > Metazoa > Chordata > Aves > Charadriiformes > Scolopacidae > Gallinago > Gallinago jamesoni. Next base: position 60,418,329 of record JAOQGH010000040.1, on the reverse strand, counting down.
TACTTCACTACAGTAATTCCGTTTGCTGAATCCAAGCTACAGAAGAGGCATCCAAACAAGCATATTATGTTAATTTCACTGAATTATTAGAGTTGGAAGGGACCGTAGAGATCATCTAGTCCAACTCCCTGTTAATACTCCTGAAATAAATCTTTTAAGCTTAAGATATTTGTTTTTTATCAATGTAAAAGTATTACATGTTCGCAGGGAACAGCAATACACTGTTACAAAACATTTTATGTCCCAGTAATCTTTAGGATGTATTTCTGCGATACAATGCGTTTGAAGACAGCATCAGCACTAAGGAGTTTGTTGTTACCCACAAGTGTGTGCACTAACATGACTGTTTGCTGGTCAAGCCATAACACGTCCAGGGGAAGTGATTCATGCTGAAACTAACCTGGAAAAAGGTTGTTTTCCCCACACAGAATCAGCCTCCAGCCCTCTCTATACCACACTGCCACAGAGACGTAGCACAATGGCACTGACAGAACACCCTGACACACGGTGTGTGCGTGGACAGGCGCAGCACAGGCCAAGCACTCCCAAGGCCAGTGTTGTCCAACGCATCCTGCTGCACCCTGGGGTGCTACAGCATCAACACAGAGCAAACATTTAAGAGAGACGGTTCTTAAACAGGAACGCATAATAAGGGATGCAACTTAAGAATGCATAACAACACACTTTATTAGAAACCAACTCTCTGAAAGTTTACTAAAGATAAGGATAAAAGTATTATGCATTCAAATTGAGGAAACCAACGCAACTTTGTCCAGACTTGACATTTTGGGCTGGGATACTTCCTCAATACATTCTTTTGCTATGCATGATTTGCATTATGGCACTTCATACTAGAACAATGCTGCTATGTTAAGAGCAACCTGAGAAGAAGTACTTGTAGAAGGAATGAATTAAGAAAAATAACATTTACTGGTTTTTTTCTTGGATCAGTAATTATAAAGTCCAAGCTGTAGTTTCTCCAAAAAAAAAAATTCATAGTAAGAAATTAAAAACTTGTTGTATACAAGTTAAGAATAACAGAAAATGAAGTTTAAACAGAGGAAAACACAAGCTGAATAGGAAGAACCGTTAGGAGAAACATTTTTCCTCTCCTGCAGTACTGTATCTAAAGCTCTCAGACAGCACCGGAGCATGGACAGGAACCCAGTCCTCCTGACTGTGCATCCCAGCCACCGGTCACACTCCCACCAGCACCCTAATTACGTATTTTGAGCCACACAGACCTTGAATTTCATGAGACGATTTTCTGAAATGCTAGCATGTTCACAGCTATGGCCTTCCTCAGAATAATTAAAATAACAGACTTCTTAAAGGACTACATTCTCAAGAGCACATTTGTTTTTAAGTAGTATCTTAAATCGAATTAGATACACTTGGCATTGTAACTGAAGTCTGATTAATAGAAAACACCGTGATTATCATTTATCATATATTCACTTAAGTCACACCATCAAACATAACACTGATCCAAAATGGAAGTATGAAAATGCCTAACACCGTTTCACAAGGCCTTGTTTTCTCTTTTCTACAAAACTTTTTCTCTTTTGTAAATATTGTATTTCCCACATTAAGTGTCTGCCTCCGGCTAATTTTTGTGTAGTTTTAAGAGGACAACAACAAAAAGACTCTTTGAGAGAGCGTGTGCATAAGTGGCGCGGATAGTGGCTATGTAAGAAGTGTTTTTTATTATTATACCTTTGAGATCTTGGCAGTTACACACGGAAGCTGCTATATGAGCATTTAGTAGACACTTATTACAACACAGCAGCAGTATTATTCAGATGCAGCGTCTGCAAGAGTGAAGTGTATATTATGCCTGTAGAGTTTAATGAGATTGTTCTAACTCAGGCCCTAAAAGAGGTTGTCTTCAATTGCCTCTTACCACTGCCAAGGAATATTGCAGCAAGCAGCCCAAGAACTGGGAGCTGTTTCACATAGCATCTCCAGCTGAAGAGACGTAGTAATTTGAACTGAATGCTACAGAACTTCAAGGCAGGTGAAAAGGAAGGAATAAAAGGAGAAGTAACAGAAAGCCTGAAACAGGAGGGACAATAAACAGATTTAATATGCATTTCACTCTGAAGCTTCTGTTTCTGACTAGAATTTGAACGCTTTCCCTGGACTTTTAGTGCCTTTCCCAAGAAACGCTTGTAAGAAAAGTTCAGTGTGGTCCATATTCCTTTCCTGCTCTCCATGGCAGTTTGAGCCCCACAGTGCTACCCTGCACCCCCGTGAAGCTCAGCTGTCCTTCCCTTACCCCCCTGCCACTTTTAGCTCCGCTGTCTTGCTAGCTATATCCACCATCAGCTACTGGCACAGATCTGCAAAGCTTCCATTGCAACGGGTGTATTCCAGGAGACAGGCACTCCCTGCTCTTCCCTCTTTTATTTTAAAGGGAGTAAAAAAGATTATTTATTCTCCTATCAAGCAGAGCAGATCCTGAGGGAAAGAAGACCTATTAAGTTTGCATATAATTAAAAGGGAATGAAATTAAGCCACGGGAACAAGAACTGCTCAATGCATACACACAAAACTGACTCTGGGTACAGCTATACACACTAGGCAAAACAGCCCTTTAGTCTCCAAGAACAGCTAAAAGGATGACAGGAATGGCTGTACATTTTCAACTTGCAAACACCCCAAGGGTCTAGTCAGCACCTTATAGATATTTTACAAACCCATGAAAATACTCAACTGCCCATCGACAAGACTGCCGTAACCGGCGACTTCCCAAGAGATTATACAAAGGGAACGAGGTGCCTAAAGCGCTTATTTATGCAAGCCGACCCATATTTACGTGAATCTTCCGTCCCAAACAGAGGCTTCAGGCGGAGGGAGGGCAGTACGGGCGCCCGACTCCTCACGCAAGAGGCGGCCCCGAGCGACCTGCTCTGACCCGGGCCCAGACCCAGGGGTTACCTATGGCCTCGCCGGCTCTGGGACCGCACCGCCCGCTCCCGCTCCTCCTCCTCGCTCGTGGAAAGCGGGGAGCAGCCGGAGGAGCTGAGGGGCTCCTCGCCCTCCGAGCTGGCGGAGGACAGCGGGAACAGGCGGGCGACCCTCCTCCTCCTCCTCCTGTCGCGCGGGCAGGCGCCACCGCTCATGGCACCTGAGGGAGAGGGCAGCGGTGGCAGTTAGCGGCGGTTAACGGCCGCCCGCCCGCCCCGCGCTCCCGGCGGCCCCCGCGGCTTCCCCCCGCCGCTGCCGTTGCCATGGCAACCGGGGCACCGCGCCTGCGCCACCCGCCCCTCAGCGGCCCCCTGAGGGAGGAGCCGGGCCGCTCCCCCAGCTATGGCTGCGGGCGGCTTTGCGGGGCGGACAGCGGGAACGCACGGGGTCGGACCCCGACGGGCTTTGTGGTGATGGGCGTAGCCTTCCCGTGAGGGAGGAGGAGGGACACCGGCAGCAGGCCCTGTAGCCGCCTGCCTGCCTGGCACTGGTCATCTTCGCCGCCGTCACCAACGCTCTGGTGTCGTAATTTATATGAACTCCTTACCGCTGTTCTTCCTGCTGAATAACTTTTTTGCACGTTTACCAGAATGGCCAGAAACTATGAAAAACTTTGAGTCTCTCTCTTCTCTCCCTAGGTTATTTTTCAGAATAAAATAATTCCATGGGAATTTGAGAACCAAAATAACGTTTACCTCTACAAAGGGAAAGCGACTGCTTGTGTCCCACTCCTAGTTTCAGCCTTGCTTCTGGAAAACTAGACCAGGCAAGTAGCTCGTATTAACAAACCCTAGCACTGTGACGAGGAACAGAGTTTATGCATTGGGACTGCCTATACAGAGGGTAGCAAAAACCAGTTCACCTTTCGGGGAAATTAAAGCATCGTTAGTGGAAGAGCAGAAGCATCCAACTTTGATTAAAAGTGAAAGTATAAAATAATATCACTGTCATCCCTCTTCGTTCTGCCCAACTCATTGAGCCAGCTCCACAGCCCCTGCGCCCGCGTTAATACAGGCAAGAGCACAGACCAAGTCATTCTGTAAGATGCTAACGATTGAAACAACAGTCCTGCAGGTTCAGGTCCGCAGCTACGGCTGTGGAAGGGCTGATGAGCAGACAAATGGCACATTAAGAGGACATGCTTCCTGGCTAAAACCTTAATTCTGTGAACTTAGGGCAATATATATATTTGCAGGCCTACGCTTTGTTCAGTCGTGCCAATAAAGCGTGTCTGAACAGCCAAGTGCTCCTGACAAATTGCTCAACAGTAATCCCCAATTACCATCCACAGTATTTGAAAGACCATTCTACATATAAAATGATGTCAAGAAAGCAATTTTACAGGTAAAAAACCACAGAAATTAACTGGATTTTAGGCATAAATCAACTGCCCTGAGTCACTAACTACCCTGATTTGACAATGCTCTGAAATATTTGAACTTGCCAACTCTTCTTTATGAAATGGTTGAATTTTAGAAATTCAACTGTAATCGGATCAACTTGGTCTCCGAAAACATAAGAGCCATAAGAAGGAAACCTCTCAGTCCAACTTGACTAACACTAGCCAGATTTAATGAAAAGAATCAGAGAAGATTGCTTTCAGATGTAACGTCCAATTCCACACTTGCACTCTGGAACATAGAAAAAGCATAAAAATAATCCTACTGAAAAAAAAAAACAAAACCAAACCCTTACTAAATTTAGGCACAAATTAAAGCTTAGACAACATGCCCTAAGCTTGTTGTCTTAGCATAGATTTAAGAAGGAAAGAATGCACGCCTTAACTTTACTTGCAACCGGGGCGGGGGGGGGGAGAAAATTTGGAGCAAACGTAGTCAAATTTAAGAAGTCTTCCCAAATCTTCAGATTTTCCTGCATAGGGGGAAACGGTGCAGCAGGCACGGCAGTGTGAAAGAAAGGGACTTGGCTCCGCACTGGGTGTCAGAGCCGGAGGAGCGCTGCCTGCACTTGTCCAGTGGCTATTTTTGTGCCTGCGTGTGTAGCTCTGCTTGACTAGAGGCTGTGAAATCCGAGAGCTCTTGGGATTGCTTCAGTTCTCCTTCAGCGTCCATCTGTCCGGCGTGTTCCCACCTTCGCCATGCGCTGTACCCACCACCGGTCCCAGCCCAGAGTCTGCAGATGTGGAGCCACCTGCTTTCAAGGAGCAGAATTTCTCTCTTGTCTAGGGGAATGTGCCAGAACTCCATGAAACGCATTTATATTCAAATCCCACCTTTTTGAATCGATAGCGGGATCTCCTCAACTTGGTTGTTCTGTGCTTTTGAGCAGCCTTGGCTTGTTCAGCGAGCCTATACCTCTGCACAAAGACTTCACCTCTTTTAAAGCTTCAGTTCTTAACAGATTTAGTTGTTCACCTGGGGGCTGAAATTTTCAAAAGATCTTCATAGGTTATACTTTTGTTACCTGAAACCAGTAAGACACTTGATATTTTGTTACCCTGAAATCTAAATATTTTCCCGATCATACATGACGCAGTGACCATAAACTAGTAATTCTCAAGAAAAAAAACTAAATGATGGTATTTTATAGTAGTGTAGTGACATGAATGTAACATCTGAAACGTGTCCATTCACCCTGCAAGTTCTTACAGTACACAACAATAAAGAAAACACTAATTTGTGAAGTATTATCCCATTTCAGATTTAATTCATTTCCTTTATTTACTGAATTATCTTCAACTGAACTCTACTGCTAAGAGTAAATCAGTCAGATCCTACCATACAGTATGTGAAAGGTAATATTAAAAAAAAATCCCTTGCTAAAAATAAACTTATTATGTTAGCAGTAAAAGATCAAAAGCATCTCTGTAATTAAAAATTATTAAATTGAGAGTACCTATGAAACAAACTCCGCATTGTGCTTTTAATTAAAAATATTATCCTGTAAATTAAAACTCAGGGCTTAAAAATAGTAATCAAGGTCAAGAGAATTATTGGACAAAAGTATCTTTGTACAACTTTGAAATGTCTGAATAATTTTATGATTAAAACCAGGAAGTTCTATAGGAAAGAAATGAAAAAAAGCCAAAAGGGAAAGAGCAAAAAGTTGCTAAGTAGATGAGTTATTTTTAAAAGAGAATAAAAAGGCTCCATTTCAAATTAAGTGCTCTCACAGGCGTACTGCCACGGGGCAGGCCAGTAGCTGTCCCTGAGAAATCACTCTCAACCGGGGGCAAAGGTAGAGAAGGCCTTAGCAACAACTTTGGCAATTTTATTTGTGACTCTGTCCCCCTGCAGAAAGCTGCTTCCTCACAACAGCAGAACAGGAGGAAGGAAAAATAAACACACAAGAATATTTTCTCCTTGCCCTAATTTTTCCTTTTTTTTTTTTTTTTTGATTTAAAGTCAACAGCAAGTTCATTTTGTCTGCTAAATCCGGTGTTGGAGTTCAGTACAAGTTATTTAGAGGGGTTTAGAAGCAAGGTATGTGACATTGTCACCGCAAGAACAGTTTCAGTGAGCTTTAGACTCTAGGAAATCAGACTATTTTTTTCCTGTGGATGCTTGGAAGAGTTTAACTTGTGAAGTTGCTGTTGTTTGAGTATCAAAATCGAAACGAGGAAGCTTTGCCCAGCTGAGGAGATGGCTGCTTGAGGGAGCCTTATGTGATTGTCCGTAGGTGATGGGCACGTGGTGACACTGAGACAGGCAAGTTTTGCAGTACTGCTGCTTGCCAGGTTGATTTCAGCAGCCAGTGCCTGTGTTTTCACCTCTACCAGCAGATAAAACTTGTGTGTGCTGGAAGACAGTGGGCTGACACCATTAAAAAATTAACTCTTGTATGAATTAAATACTTTTAACTCCAAATGGATCCCATCTGACCATTTTAATAGCATTTCAGTGAAGACTCATTTGTAAAAAAGAAGAAATAAATCTGTACTCAGGAACATTGTTTCAAATTGATAGTTGGATTTCCTTCCCTACCGATTACGAAACGGCAGCTGACGTTTTCTTGTCCTTTTTGAGAAGCATTCTTGTTAGAACTACTCTTGTTACCTGGGACTGGTTGGCCAACAGAGGGACTGTGGAACAGACTGGGACTATTACAAAAAACTATGGCTAAAAAAAAACACCCCACCCCACAACTCTCAGCATGGAAACAGTATTGAAACCAAAATCATCATCTGTATGATTTTCCAAGCCATACTAAAAACATTTCAACTCAAATACAACATGTAATAATGTCTTTATTAAAGAGATTGCTTTGTAAGAGGGCAAACGCTTCTCTGAAGGTTTTAACCTTTTGCATTCCAAGAGTCAGCATTAGTCTAAGGTCATAAATCCACTTGTAAATTGGCAACTTCGCTGGCACTTCTTTCCCAAAACTCTCATCACATGTAGTGGAGAGCAGATGACACATGATTTATGCTCAGTAATTTTACATGTGCACCATTTTCAGCCTTAACTTTTGAAAAGCAGAGATAAATAACAATCAACATTCATGTATCCTTTATTTGCTTTCAGTGTAACATTCCATGCTAATTGCAGATGTAATATTCATGAGCGTAAATATAAGAATTAACAACTCTGGGTTGGATTTCTTCTCTTTTGTTTTTACATGTGAATATTTTGGCTTACAAAATTAACAGCATACAGTAAATAATCCTCCCATACTTTGTACAAACTACACGATTTTGATATACAAGGATTCTGTTTTTATTACAGTGACAATATACAACCATATCTATTTACAATGCAAAAAGTATATAAACCACATTTTAAACATTCTGCTACTGGCAGCCACTATTGTTTAGGAGGTAGCTTTAATTAACAAAATGAACTGAAGCCACATTTCCCATCATGTGTTCTATCAAATAATTTACAATACAAAGATAAAAATTCATTGTATGAACAGTATATACAGTTTAATTCTCAAAACAGCAATCTAGCTTTAAATCTTAACGAGAATGTCTCCAGAGTAACTGGGATGGCAGTGGATTTGCTCTTGATTTAGCCTATTGTTCGAGAAACATACATAATTACTTAATCATGCATTCATTTATATTGATCAGAGTTCAAACTAAATGTAGATAAATGGATCACTCATTGAACTTAGATCATTTGGGTCTCAGGACTTGAATGGTTTAAAAATAATGCACTGATTTACATGAAAACCAGTGACTTTGCACAGTGTGTTTCGTTCTCAGTAAAGTAATTGGCAAAAAATGCTTTTTTTTTTTTTTTCAAAACTGCTTTCTGTTTTCCCTCCATCTGCTTAAAATCTCGGTCTAGTTGTGGGCACTATTGGAGTGCTGTAACACTGGGCAGGCTGCAGGGTATTAGCCGCTCTTTCTGCAAAGACATGGGCTGTAGACACCGACAGCGCTGCTGACACTCCCCATGATGGATCGGTAGTCCTGCCAACAGCGTGACCCAACTGCGTCACGCTGAAGAACGTTGCTGTGGTTCACCTGAAGTAACGCATCACCACCCGAAAAAGGTCTTCAACCCTATTATTCCCGACAGCTGCGAATATGCTTATTTTGGAGTCTAAACATACTGTGGATTACAAGCACTTTATTGTAACAAAACCATTTTTTTTTTTTTTTTTTTTTAAATTTGAACGCTGGCTTGAAATAGAAAACAAACATGGTATTCCTCTATTGCTGTCACAGTCGTGTATGGGAGAATTAATCCCTTTTTTGGCCCTGCAGTAAAATTCATCCTGAGATTCAATGCTGAATACACTATACAAAGCTAGCAAGAGAGTTTTTTGCTTAATCATAGAAAAGTCACATTTAAAAATAATTTCTTTAATATTTAACAGCTGTCCTTTATATTGTGCTTTGGCAGAAACAAACCCAAACAACAGAACTTACCTTGCCAACAGCAGAAGCAAAGTACAACTGGAGTACAACGTGGAAACACACTGTTAGCATGTAAAAAACTGTATAAAAGAAACCACCATTGCGTGGAAAGAGTAAAAATATTGGGTAACAAATTTGGTTCACCAATTATTTACAGTCAGGGCAACCGATTTATTTGTTTAATTATTTTTAAATGTATGGCTCAAGAAGTTACTGCCCACTTTCCTTCTTTACAAACGACACCCAATGATGATTACAAAAAGTGCTTCCTGCTCAGAAAGGTCGAGGCAGGCGACAAGTCTACGAAGCTTTTATACCTCCTTAGTAGAACAGCTGAGAGTGGCGAGCCCTTTCAGTCTTTAATTCTGGGTATGTTGTAGGCGTAACGTACCAAAGGGAACCCTCGGCTTTGGTAGAAACACGCGCGGCCACAGGCCTGCACTTGGTCTGAGCTGTCCGAGACGAAGGAGTCGTCCTCGTCGGCATAGTCGGAGTGGGCTGACTGGGTGCCGCAGTCTGACCAGTAGCCATCCGGCCTCTGGCAAGGCACCACCGCCAGCGCCGGGCAGCTGTGCGACTTGATTAAATGTTTACAGGGCACGGGCTTGGATAAGAGGAGGGACTCGCAGCACTCGCACACGGCGACGTTGCCCTGCAGGTGGGTGTACACCCCGCAGTCGTAGTAGAAATCCTGCGCCGCGCAGCCCCCTTGAGCGTTGACGGCCATCGCCACCCCCTTGTTCTTCCTGCTCAGGTGGCGCCGGAGCAGCTTCCAGTCTTCCTTGAACTTGGGGTTGAAGAAGACGTAGAGGACTGGATTCAGGCAGGCGGGCAAGGGGAAAAATATCAGAGTAACAGACTTCATGATTTCGGGGCTGATAGAGATGGCGGTGATCAACGGCGCGAAGGAGAAAAACGCAACCGGGCAGAAAAAGATGCAGTTCGTGAAGATGAGCCAAGCGACGTGCTTAATCATGCTGGACTGCGAGTTTTCGGAGAGGTCCTCTTTTTCCAAGTTGCAGTACAGTTTAGTGTAGATGATAGCCATTAGCAAAAACGCTAATGAATTGAGGAGCACTAAAGTTACCGTGAAGCCCAAGGAAGGCGTTTCTCCAGTGGGGAAGGGCAAGCAAAGGGGTGATGCCGAGTGCTCCGCTTTGTAAAAGAGTGGTAAGCATCCCGCTACCACAGCGCACAGGAAAGCAAAAACTGCCGCAATTTGAAATTGTTTTTGGCGATTGCTTTTCCCCTTTTTAATAATCTCCTTGGCAGAGAAGCTCCGTTCCACAGCTGCCAACATCAGGAAAAAAATGGCACTTTCTGACGAAAAGACCGCGAGAAACCCCGCAACTCTGCAACCACTGCCAGTCTCCCACCATATGCCAAATTCAGCGAATCTTCCCCAAGAGACAGCATCCAAGAAAGTTAAAATACCAGTATAGACTCCCATAAATAAGTTGGAGACAGAAATCAGGCCTATAAACAGTTTGGAAGATGGCAATGGAGTACAGGATGCAAATATTGTTAACATGACAAGCAGGTTGAAGAACAAAGCGACCAAAAAAATAAACCAGACAGTAAGTCGAATCATCCAGCTTCCCAATAAATATTCACAAGGCTTAAAAGCACCTAGAAGAAAAAAAAAACAACAAAAAAAAAAAAACAGAAGGACAACCAATTTAGGAAAAAAATCAAGCCTTAATAAGTAAGATTTTCAAAAGGAATTACAAGAGCACTCCTCATTAGTTCATGAATAGAGTACACAGCTGAACTGCTAAATAGGTCAGTTGAAAGTAAACTATTCTGGTGAAACTATTTACTAATTAATTATGCCTGAAATAATAATTACTGTGATGAATGGTCACTTGAGAATACTTTGTATAAACAAGCTAGCTAAACATACTTAATTACCTTTTAGCTACTCAAAATAGCTTTTATTAGTGCCACCTAAATACTTTCTATTTTTTTTAGATTTCATACTTCACTTAAAAAGTTGGTAAAAAAAATAAAAGCAAATGTTGACAACCAACTTATAAGGGGAAAGGATTTTTTAGAAGTGACATGTTCTCCCAAAAAATTATTCACAAACGTGCCTTCCGGAGTAACTTTTGGTCACAAGGAAACATCTGTAAAACAGCCGACGAATTCAACTTAACAGCTTTAATAGGGACAGGAATTCACCACAAATCCTCTCCCCCACCCTCCTCACTGAAAGGCATTGTAAGCTTGGAAACTCAGATAGGGAAAATTAATCTTTTCTTCTTCTTTTGTCACTTAAAAAAAGCTTAAATAACAAAAGATGTCCAACAAGCAAAAAAATATGAGGCAAGACAAAGAAAAAAGGTCACTACTTCTGCTTACCCTTCTAATCCTTCTAATTGCTATTTATTTCATGGGGAAATCCTACTGATTTTAAGTAACAATTAGAAGAGTTTAACCTCTCTTACATCCCCATTAGGCACCGCTAATTGTCCGAAGCACAATAGCTGGGGTTGTCTCCCTGCAGTTGGGCACTCGGGGAGCTGAAGGCCGAGCAGAAAAATGCCAAAACTGAGCTGCCACCTTGGGCTGGAGCATCTGAGCTGGATTCAGCCCCCGAGTCCGGGTTCTGGGCGGCTCGTGCCCTCCCTTTGGGCAGGTGAAAGTTAAGTAGGACCCATCCCTAACGCCCCTGGAACAGCAACTGTGCAGAACGATGAAATGTCAGTGCAAAAATCCCCCAAGGCTTAAAAGCGCTCCCCAAAATTACCAAACTGACAGGTTCAAAACAAGAATCTGTTCATTTAAACAACCAAGCTTCACTTTTGGGCAAGAAATAATGGTGCTGACTGGATTATCAGACCAGTAAAATCAAGCAGTAAAATCCTCGCCTCCCCCCCCCTCTTTTTTTTTTAAGAATTTTTTCAGGTATTCCCGAGTAAGACATTCTTGCTGGGATAATTATTTTTACAGTATATTCACATGATGCATCAATACCTGCTAAGCTGAATCTACTCAAAAACAGGAACAACTTCCTACTTGGAAAAGTTAAAAATGTCAATGATATGTTTCCAAAATCAATTTTAATTCTGTTTTCTAGAAGCTGTCTAGAGGTAGCTCTAGACAAACACCAAGCCCCACCACACTACCGTGTCTTTCTCCCAAGGTCTAACTATCCTTAGATTTAAAAGTTACCCTCCTCTCTTGCTAACATTCCCAGCCCACCAGGGGAAATCCACGCTCAGAAGGGTGAGTTTTGCAGCTTTGCACTGTTCAGCAACCCGTTCCTGCCATTAGGCAAAGCGGGAAGTGGATCTATGAGATGAGCGATGATTCAGAAGTTACACGGTGGGTGGAGTGTCCTACTTATGACCAGACGACAGCATGGCATAGAAAACAAGTTGTTAGTATGGGAGGGACTGCTGAAAAACAAGGCAAATTGTGAACTTGTAGAACAAGCTCCTCATTCCTTTTGGAGCTACAGCATCTCTGGCATGGGCAAAAAGAGAGAGCTAAAGGCTTTAAAGATTTAACTCATGTAACGCGTCGTCTGAATTCTCATTCTGTGACCAGGAGATCAAAAGCAAATAAGCAGCACTGGTCAAATTAATTTTCAGATCACGTACAGTTACATTAATAAAATATTTGACTTTCTAGCCACAATTTTTTTTGGCTGTGATCAAGAAACCCTTGTGATATTCTACATACTAAAGCTGGAGCTAGCCCAAAAGATGAACAGCAAACATTTGTAATGGATGTAAAAGACCAGTTTAGGAGAAAAGAATGAAAGAAGACTTGGAAAACCCCTGTTCATCCAGAAGTAACTTCACTGGAAGCATTCTGTTCCCCCCATCTATGTGTTTCTGTTTGCATAACAGGAGGGTACAAGACTTATAGAAGGACTCCTCTTGAAGAGCCGTGGCAAAGGCAAAGAAGTAGGAGGCACCACAGCAAGCACTTTAGGAGCTGAGTGTGTGGAAAATTCTAAGTGTGTGTGGAAATTCATAGTACGAGGGAGATAAGCAGAAGGGCAGCGATGAAGCTGCCTAGAATGAAAATACTTTTTTAAAAGATCAAAGACTTTCAACGCTCCTGGACTGTTCAAGCCTAAATTGGAGAAGTTCTGGTATGGCAGTAAGACTACCCATTGCATAAATATCTGCAGCAGTTTAAGATGCTACTGCCTGCTCCAGCTACTTGTAACAGCCCTCTGCTGTCAATTAATGCAGCCGTAGCAGGGCTGGGGAACAGACCACGTGAGGGTTCCTCCTCCTCCTCCTCCTCCTCCTCCTCTCTTCTGCAAACACATCAGGCTTAGTTAAAACCACCAATGACAGCAGTTGGAGTTAAGCTTTTAAAGCACAGGCTGACTTCTCACCGAAACAGATGAGCATTCATACATGTCTGCTCCACAGACATCTCCTTGGCGAGGGTAAGGCAGAATTAGGGGACAGTGCACTAAACACAGCAGGCTCCAAATAAAAGTATTACAGTCTTACATGTTCTGCTTACGCTTCCTTCTCTAATATAGTGCTGTGTGTCTAAAGCTGAGGCAAATCTTTGTGATTGCTCATCCAAAACAACACTGACATCAAATGAAGTTTCACCCAAGCATTAGAGAATTTAATCTCTGCGTACAGAATGACTACGAGGAATGAAACGTGTAATTCTGCAGACAGCTATTTGCATAACACCATGCCTGAAGTTCACAATGTGGCTAAAGCACATCGTAAGATTTACCTGTTGCTGGCGTACAGTGAATAATAGTCTGTCCCAGTTCCTCATTTTCCTCATTTCTTAGAGCATCTGCATCAGCTGTATCCAAGCAAAAATGAAAAACAGGTTAGTTGTAGGAAGGAATAAAAAATAAGGGAAATGCAGTGAAGCTGCCTGGGACAGAAGCAGTCCTTTGAAAGATCAAAGGCCTCAGACTTCATCAACGTTCCAGCCTTTACCAAGTGGAGCTGCTCTGGTTTGCTGTGGAAGGTGGAACGCTCAGTGCAGAAACTGCTGCAGCAGTTTGAGTTACTGCTGCCTGTCCCAGCTACTCACAACGCTGGGTAACAAAGCAGCTACAGCTTTCATCACCGGGGAAAGTTCTGGGGGCCTTGAAGTAGATGGTGAAAGGTTAAGACCTTTCTGAACAGAAGGTCGAAATACTGAGAACTATAAAACTTTTGTTCTGGCAGAGAATGACAGAAATGACAGAGAATAACAGAATACTGGCACTTTAGAATTTAAAAAAAGAAAAATCTCATTTTTTTTCCCCCTTAAACAGGCAAATCTTGCATGTTTGGAAAGAACACGGCACTGTCTATCTGTAAGTAGCCATTAAGCACTTTCAGAAACAGCTTTTGTATCTCTGTAAAGATTTACGTTTTCCAAATTCTCTTGTTCAAAGACAACATACACTGTTACGTGGTCTAGCCTGGCCCAAAATAATACTGCCGGTTTAGTACAATGAAACACTTACCCTTCTCACGATCCATCGAGGCACCTTGATCTTGGTGACTGGAATCTTCAGAGTTAGAATTTAAATAAGAATCACATCCCCAAAACGCACAGCACTGGTAAGCATACGGCACAGAGAGTGACCTGAAACACAGGCAGAACAACAAAGAGTTGCAACCTGAGTTAAGATTACCACCTATTAAAAATATTTAAGTGGCAAGCTTCAGTGCTAAAAACCGAAGCTTCTTTTTGTTACGGTCGCTAATAAAAAAACTATTCCCAATTGGATCAGTTGTAACCACTTGTGATGAACTTTTGCACCGAGCTAAAGGCCAGGTGATGCGTCCAAGTCTGGATGTACTGCTGCAACGAGCACAAAGAAAATTCCGTGATGTTTAGCTCTCTTTACTACTCATTCTACTCCACATACAAAACAAATTCTAATCAATGGTTGTGGCATTGTTGTACAAACTAAACTGAAAACTAATTAAGCAAGTTAATTAAAGAGCAACCATTTTCTAAGAAAGTTAATTCCCAGGTGACCACAATGTTAAAAATGTATTTTTCCTTTTCAGTCTTTATTTTGTGGCCCTGAAATAAGATATTTTTTTTTCCACTATTTGTTTGTTTGACAGAAATGATTCTTAGTATTAATCCTGGGAGAGAAGGACAGCTGCATTTTAAAAAGTCCACATAAACAATGAGATAAGAGCAGCACAGACACTAATTCTTGCAACTCAAGGCTACAGTATCAACTGTCTGCAGTATTGTTCCTGAATTCTGTTCTTGAAATATTTAGGAGGAATGTCAATCACAATGTGTTAGTTCTCAAACACAGATCAAACCCTAAAAACCAATCTGCTGTTTCCCCAGGACAGCTGAGGCCTGACTTGAATTCCTTTGCGGGCCTTAGACAAAACAACAGTATCTTCATCTCTGTTGTTTCCATCAGACGGTATGGGAAACAGTTTCTAACTGCTTCTTGAAGACTGAAATATTAATGTGCAGAAAGATCTTTGAAAATGCAAAGCGATTAATCACTGTCTGATTGGCCTCTCACTGAAATCAGTACCAGGTTTCCATTTGAATGATTACTGTTACTCCCATGGTTTGCCTCTGAGAATAAACAGCATGTGTCTAAAGCGTGGCGATCGTGGAGTCGGACACCTGCGCGTCTGCTCCCGTTTTCCACACTCTGAAAGACAGATGTGCTCACAGTTCAATAACAAATGGAATCCACCCAAACCACTACTCCAAAGTCAGATGATATCTGCCTGAAAAGTGGTGGAGGAAGAACGTAAAAGGTTCCGACAAAATCTGTTTGTCATGAGCATTATCTAAACTGGCTTTATTTATTGTCATGTTGCTCGTTACTGTCAGTGTAGTGTTATTTACCAACGTACCGGAGCTTTGCAAAGTTCTTGGCTGCCAAAGCTTCTTTCAACTCAGAATTGCCTGCAAGTTTAAGCTGGTTCAGTCCGCTCAATCCTTCAGTGGGAACCGAAGTGAGTTCGTTGAAACTTAGGTCTCTGAAATGTGAATATTAAGACAGCGTTACAAACAACAGAAGTTTGAAGACCTTATAGCGTACACCTCATTGGAGTAGAAAGGTTTTGAAGGCTCAGGCCAAGGCAATGGTCTAGCAAATGCCTCTCAGGGCAACAGGCGCTTTCAAGAAGTGTGCCCTGTGCCCCCACAGCTAGTGAGAGGTTTTGTGATCCAGAGAAATGAAATGTACGATGGGCACACACCAGCTTTAAGCTAGAAACATTTATTCTCTCAGCAATTTAATGGTAGAAAGAGTAGGTTACTGCACAGAACAGCCTACTTACAGGTTAACAATAGCTCCAACAGTGGCGAAAGCTTCCTTGTGGATCTGATGAATCCGATTTCTACTGAGGTCGCTGCAATGAATGCCAAATAAATAAGATTATTTTAGCAATTTCATCAAAACTCATTAACAGCCACTGTACTGTGGAAAAAATAAAAAAGCTAAGGTGACAATGACAAATACATTATGCCTTTGTCAGAAAAGCTGAACCCTCCCATTTCTCCTTTCTCCCCAGTCAGCCAGGTGCAGTAGCAGCCAAATCCCTTGGTAAGGCAGCTGTATCCTGCTTCGCATCTCATCCCCAGAGTAAAATGCACCTCCCATTCCTGCCCCCTTTCCCTTCCTTCCTGGCGCTAGCAGCTCAGCCTGCGCTCCCCAAGGCAGAGGCCAGCTCTGGCATCACCCATTGCCAGGCTGAAGGTGCCAGGGTGGTCCCCTCAGTGACAACCCCACTTGTGGCAGGGCACAGATCAGGGGAGACAATAAAAGAACAAGCAGAAGGGAATCTGCTTTACTGGATTTCAAAATCCAGCTCCAGCTGGACCACCGTGATTTACATCATGACATTCTTTTTTAAATTTATGGAGTTTTTCCTGATAATTTCAATGTTCCTATATAATCTTCATATAGCTAGAGATGTAAGGGGAGGAGGTAACTTTTTTTACTGGTCTGTTCTTCCTGAGGAAAACAAACAGGATCTCTTCAATAAATACTATATAATGGAATAATATAGTAATAACGTATTGCAAAATTGTGGTCTATGGAAAACGAATCTCCTTTTTATATTTCTCTTTGTATAAATATATAAAAGTATCTTTATAGGCTAGGAAACCGAAATGGAGACTAGAAAGAATGGGACTGGAAGTGGCTGCTGCTAGTATCTCTCGTACGTGGTTTGCTTCACCTTAGGATCCAGCCTGCCTGGCCTTTCGCCATCAATCAGATTTGTAACACCAAACCCTGACATGGGTTTACACGGGAATCAAACACATTCTCTTGTTCTGCTCGGTATGAAGCTACGCGCACTTACAGGATACGAAGGGAGGACAGTCCTTGGAAGGTATCCTCTGTGATTTCATGGATTTGATTATGCTGTAAGGAACTGCAAAGAGAAAAAAATAGAAACAGAATTTTATGGGCTAACTGGGCTGACTTCAAACCAAGGGATAGCTTGGTGCCTGCTAATACATAGATTTAGCCTTACCAATGGCAAGATTTTTCTCATTTTCCCTTGTAGGCAAACTATTTAAGTATTTTGTATTAGCCATGTTAATACAACCATGAAGCTCTTTCCTGGCACCTCTGCCCAATCTCAATTCACAACTCATTTAATTTAGGAAGAGACTGTTAAATGTGGACTGAATTATTTCCAAGCTAAAAATAACACTTTGCGAAATTTGAAAAGTCATACTGAGATTTAAAACAAACCTACTTCATTCTGCAGGGAATTATCAGGCATATTCTAAGCCTGGGTGGACTTTTATTTTTCAAAATATGGATTTACGAAAGGAAAATGTTGAGAAATGCTTCAAGAGCTAACGGGCAAATTACACTTCCAGTTCAGTAGCTCCCTTTATAATGAACTGTGTGTACAGCGAGCCTGAAAATGTGAAGAGTATAATAGCAAAGGGAAGTCAATTATGAGAGTCAATTATTCCTACTGAGGTTATGTGGAAAGAAGCTTGAGTGCAGTAGAGGTAGAAGAAGAAGTGGGAACATACGCAGGTGGAAAAAAACATGTAGGGTCTGGAAATTACGCTCAAGAAGCTTTGAAGTAATGAAGTAAGGAAAAGCAAAGATGGGGTTTGAATGTATCTTACAGGGACTAGAGAAAAATACATTTTACACAAGCATAGGCCGATGGTTGGACAGAACTAAAGAAGAGTGGAAGAGATAAGAGGCGGGAAGGAAACCAGATAGATACTCATTCCATTTATGCATATAGCAATAGTACTATTAAATGCAGGATTAAGGTGTCCTTCATTCTTTTTTGTGCCATAGCAACAATTAAACCTTAGGCTAATTGAGGAAAACACAAGTTGAATTCTCTAACACACTCTTCACATGAGATCATAGAATCATAGAATGTTTTGGGTTGGAAGGGACCTTAAAAATAATCTAGTTCAAACCCCCCTGCCCTGGGCAGGGACACCTCCCACCAGACCAGGTTGCTCAAAGCCCCATCCAGCTTGGCCTTGAACCCCTCCAGGGATGGGGCATCCACAGCTTCCCTGGGCAACCTGTGCCAGTGTCTCACCACAATGGTCATATTATATCTATCTCTCCTTAATCTTAGAATACGATGATCAAACATGAAGCAAAGAAGTTTCTAGAGGCTTGGACTCAGCATACTAAGGAGGTAATACAGGTAAACAACATGTATTTCTACTTACATTTCTTCCAAGGAGTGGCATCCCTTAAAACTTGGGAGGTCCTTTATATTGTTATAAGACAAGTCCCTTCAAAACAGAAAATGGGAGAAAGGTGTTTAGTTTAACTCTTTTCTACTTGAAACATCCCATCACTTGTAACCATTAAATGGATTGGCAGAAAAATCTTTCTGCTAGCAACATTCTGTGGAAAAACTAAGGGCAGTTTAGAGAAAATCATGAAGGGAATCACAAGCACAATATCTCCACAGCCATCCTAACTAGCACTTTGATTATATTTATGTACACCCAAAGACATGGAGAGCCGTAACTGCTAAGTCAAGCTTGTAGCAGTCGGCAAATAGCAAAAAATAAGGCTATGTAACTTTGTAAAACATTGATACATTGCTTTATATTCACTCTATTCGTGTAACCTCTTTAAAAGCTACATTTCTCTCTCCCTCTTTTCGTCTCTGAATTCAATGAACAATTTTTTAATTACTTTCCTGAAATATTCAACCAGTGATGCAAGCAAGCATTAAAAAAATTTAATCCCAAAACTCTCTATTGGACAAAACTAACAACTGGAACTATTTCTCTGTAACTGGAAAGTAATGGAGAAACAGGTCATGCTTTTGTAGGGGCCTCAACAGCTCTTGAGATCCCTCCCAAACAGTATTTTTAATTCTATTCTATTTCTACGTATACTCTATTTCACTGCTTTCAGCTGGATATATAGGTGTACCCCAAATCCATACCATACAAATTCCCTGAATTCTGAGAGTTGTAATCTAAAAAGGTTTATTGATAATCTGTTTGGGTTTTTTTAGAATAAATTGGATAGATGGCATGCAATGCAGGAATTTGGGGCAAACTTTGATTCAGTGTGCTGATACCTCCATAAGAGCTAAAAAAACCTCCGAATTTTCTGTGAAAGTCTGCAGCAAAAAGGAGACTAGAAAATTCCAATTTCTGTTCAAAAGCAACTGTCATTTGAAAAGAAATCCTACCTCATAGTTCTTTTTTCTAAGTTTTTCTTCTACGAAACAAAAAATATTTTTTTCTTCCACTTTTCAGCGCTTGCTGTTTCTGTTCTAAATTTTCCTCTTAATATCCTTTGTAAACCTGGCTTTGCCGCTCCCCTCCCAATGGTTTCATTTACCACTTAGGGGTGGGTTGTTTTTGTTTTCATTCATTTTAGCACATCCTTACTGCTTTTTCTGTCATGCCTTTGTATGACTATCCTCTTCCTAATCCTCACCTCCGTTTCTCTCGGTTTCTGATGCTCTCTCCTGTGTTCCCAGACACAAAAAGTCAAAGCACTATAACTAAATTCTTCCTTAACCTCTGAATGTAGATGATGACTGTTGGGTTCAGAATCAATGGTGGCAGAGTGAATTTGCAGATGCAAAGACTGTTCTGCAGCACCACCTTACATAGCTTTTATAACATATGAAAGAATACAAGGGAGACCCTCTCCCAGGAATATAAGGCATCTCATCAACTCTGCCATGAGTCTTGATTTGAAGAATCAAGAAACTGGAATCAGATTTCCAACTTTGATAGAGCTACTAGGATAAGCAATTCTAAGCGATACTTCTGTTTTAAATTAGATTCAAGATTCTTTTATAACATTTTGATGCAATACACAATGTGTATACTTACAAAGTTCGTAGCACCTTTTGCTCTTGGCATAAATTAACAGGAATACTGTTTATCTTGGTCCCTGTTAGAGTTCTGTAAAAAAAACCCACCATATATAAATGTTTGCAGTGTTGATGGTAGATGGCATAATAAGCACATGTAAGAGGGGAATAAGGATGGCGTCTCAGCTATTGGGGTGCTAAATTCACCCACCCAAATTTTTTTTAGTTTGTTTTTTTTGGAAGAGGCCAACTTTTCTGTTTTTCAGTTCTCTGAGAGGGGGGTTAGTATCAATGGCCTTTTCACAGGCTGTTGTCAGCTTATGCTGTAAGAAAAGATATATAAATACATTTATTAAGAGGAAGAGAACAGATATCCAGGTTCTCTCCAGATACTAATCACGTTGGTCACTTCACAAGAAGCAAATCCAAGAAATTATTGGAAATTATTTCTGTAAAAGATACTTACAAGCTCTCCAGATTAACGGTTCCTGTCAAATTAGGAAACCACTGCACCATGCTGGCACCCCGAATGACCCTAAAAAAAAACCCCACAAAAATTAGCTGGTAGATATTTTCACTAAGGAGACATTATAATGTTCTTATTGCTTTTGTTTAAATTTTACACATGAATAGTGCGTAAAAGATAAGTCTTTTCACTGCTTCTTATAGGAGTAATCTGTTTAATAAATTACCCCTCCATTAGCAAACAACTGGAATTCATCAAGCTGGAAAGAGTCCTATCAGTACACGTATGAGAAGGCCATAAACTTCCAGGTAGTTTGCAGTTCAGAGTTTGAAGTCTCACTCCATTTTGCTCATTCGTCACCCCCAGAACTGCTATCTTTTGAGAGCATGCATGCACTAACTTGCAAAACATTCTCACAATGTACATCCCTGTTCAAAAACCACCCAGGACATACAGCAGTTTGTTTAAGTAAGAATCTGAGCATTTGGCCTGAGGTTATGTGTCTTATGCAAGGTAATGAGGATTAAAAAAAAAAAAGGCTGCAGAGCATATTTACTGCAGCTTCTTAAGAAATTGGATATTCCCAACAATAACAGTGTTTATTGAAGCTTACTGCAAAAAAATTATAAGGCAGTCAGAAGATTTAGTTATTTTGAGTTCTTAGCCACAATATTTCATATCCATTTATTGTACTATATAGTTGAGAGGATACTTACAGGGAATGAAGATCTGACAGATTCTGAAATGCTGAGTTCCCCACAAAAGACAAAGGATTATCATACAAATGTCTGGGAAATGAAAAACATGTTTCAGTCGTGGTTCTTACAGTCACTGTCTGCAAATACTAAAAATAGATGCATGAAAATCACTTACATCGTTCTTAGAAGGGGGTTTCCTGCAAATGCACCATCAGGAATTACGGAGATGTAGTTACTGTGAAATCCCCTAAAGATATTAGCAAAGAAGAAAAACAACATTTAAAAATACACTGCCAATGGATTCAATCAACAGTCATTTTCTTCACACCTACTCAATTCCCAATCCCACCAAAAATAGGATTGTAGTTAAATAGGGGTAAGTCTAACTGTAGGAATAACTTTGAAGGTATGATTTCTGTCTACTGCATATCAGCTAAACCAAAAATATTTCATTAGAAAGAAACTATTCAGTTCAAAACATGATTCTGTGCTTTCTCTCTTCTTCCTCCTCTCTTAAGGAGGAGATAGGGAAAACATGTGTGATCACTGAATACTTAATTCTGCTTCTGGAGGCCAAAACCAGCTTATGATTAAGATCTATGCTAATGGGTCTCCTGAATAAATTGCTTGCTTATATAACTCCAAAATAATTTTCAATAGGTTCCCTCTCTAGCTGATGATTATATTTTCCTTTAATTATAGCTTCACTTAGCATAATTTAATCTGATTTAGGTTGCTGCATAATGAGACAAACATTCTTAAATACAGGAATTTCTTTTCTCTTTTTATTTATGGAAAGAAGAAAGAAAACTGGCAAAAGGGGAGAATAAGTAATACTCACAACTCCTTTAGACTTGGGAGCGCTTTTATGGCTTCAGGGAACTCTACCATGTTATTATAATTTAAATCCCTAGAAGAAGCAAAGCAGGAAAATTATAAAATTATCAATAGTGGTCATGAATTGTCAAAATAGCTTTTGTTTAAGACAATTCACTGAAAGTAAAAAGTTCTCAGAATATCTTTAGCTAAACCATAGAATAACTTCAACTTAGATACTTAGTCTTCTGATGTTTTACATGCTTTATAACCAGCTAATAACTTTGGTAAGATATTTAATATTATCCAGAGGATTATGCATATTAGGTCAAATAACATTTCTTTACAGCAAAGTTCAGTATTTTTCAACACTTCACAGATTTTTCTTGAACAGAATTTACACGGAAATGAACTAAGATTTCAAAATTTAAAAAAAAGTAAATGTAAATAGCTACTTTTTGGCTTTTGGGTTTTATAAAAAGAAACAAACAGTAAATAGCCTGTTAGTTAACAGCAGACCTCGTAGCAAAACCAACTACAAATACTGAAGAGAAGCAGAAGGAAATCTCATCCCACTGAACCAGCACATGTCGGTGATAGGGATCTGTTGAGATCTTTGTTAACCTGCTGTCACCGTTCCAGCAGTAGTGTCAGGACCTCCTACAGTCTTTTTTCCACACAAGGGGTTCCTTACGAGCAGCAAAAACTTTTGGAGAGTCGTACACCAGCTGTGCATATTCACATAGCATCTAATTATTACTGAACTGGGGTTCCAAGAGAGGGAAGAGTTGGGAGTAAGTCCTGGACTCGTCCAAACTCCTCACGTTAACAGAGCCTGTCACTGGGTTGCCCTCCTGCGTTTGTTTTATTTATTTGGCATTCTCCTAAGCACAACAAGATGCACTGCTGAAGGAGATACTGCTTATTAGACATTCACTGAGTGCACTGAAGGGAAACAGTGAGTGTAACCCAAGTAGCTGGAGGCGGCCACTCCTGGGCAAGGAGGCACGCTGGAGGTTGAGGAGAACTGCAGAGCCAGCATCCAGCCACTAAAGACACCCAAGCACGAGTGGTCAGGGGTGATGGCGAACACGGGGTGAGGGCAAGGTGATTTTTCCCACCCCCATCCCCTGTTCCTCTCTGAAGGCAACATAAGGCTCACTGTTTCTGATAAACTAGTCCATAACCTTAATATTTGCCAGTATTTGAAAGGATCTCGGGTGAATCTCTTGTATGAGAGGCTGGGAACCGGGAGCTGCGCAGGCTGCAGTGTGGGCTGAGCAGCTGTGGGGAGGCACGAGCCACAGCTGCCTTGGCAGTGCCCATTCAGTAACGGAGGAGAAACAGCCCTCTGAGGAACCTCCCCCCATCACACAACACTTTTGGCAGTGTAATCTTAGACATGTTTAATCCTACAGTAAATCTGAGAAACAAATATTTGTCCCTTATCACCCACAGGGCCACTCAAACACTTCTGATACACCCACCTCACTCGGTGGAGCGCTGTGCAAAGATACACCAGTTAGACCAAGGCTAGGAACGTTAGAGCCACATCCTCCAGCGTGACCATTTCACCCAGGCTAATATTTACCTGCTTCTCAACACAGTTAATTAGTTTTGGTGGAGCACTGCACTGATACCAGCCTTCAGTTGAAGCCTGAGCTGGATAGTGGTACGTGTTGGGCAGTGCACACATGCCTTACATGCAGTACCTTTACCACACCAGTAAGGTAACCTTGATTAAGTGGGGAACGAGACAAACACTGAACCATGAGAAACTTTAAGAAGCATACTTACAAGGTTTCGAGGTTGTCTAATCCATCAAAACAGTGTTTTCCTATAGTTTTTATTTTATTATTATGAAGATGTCTAAAAAGCAAAAATAAAACAAGTAGGAAAGTGAGTGAATTATTTCACACGTTTAACAGGTTAGCAGATATTTCTATGAAACCAAGATAGTTAAATGACTTAGAAAAAACATTGCATGGGGTAGATTATGCACAAGAATATCTTTCACTTCTACACAGAAATATTTCATCCTTATATGGGAACAGAATAGATTTCGGGCAGTCAAGACAACCTATTTTAAATGTTTACTCACTATCCACAAGTGTGATAAAAATATGACTAATATATAAATCAAACTAATTTTTCATATTCATCCTTGGAGACATTTAAGACTGCACAGAAACAGGTCTGTGGCAGGTAATATTTTCTTCTTTTAATATCTCTGAAAGCTTTCTCTGACAACCATTGGTTTGAAACATTCATTACTAAAATGAGATGTCAGGAAGATAGACATCAATCTCACTACCCATGGCCCACTCGACTTTCTGTTTGGGAGAAAGTCTTTTGTAAACCTTCAGCAGATTGTCCAATATATGTGGGTATCACCTCTGGCTGGTGGTATAGGCTGTTACCAGACAACTGAGCTGAAACACAGCAAAATACCATTTCCAGTGCCATCCCAGATTAATCAAAACTGTAACCAAGGAGAGAATCAAAGCAACCTAGGAAATAACAGTTACAAATACTCACAGAACAACAAGACTTGAGAGGTTTGTAAAGGCGTAGTCAGGAATGTGCGTTATTTTGTTGAGAGCCAGTGTTAACGCCTGCAGAGAGGGAAGGTTGCTGAGCGGGTAGATGGGGACTTCTGTCAAACTGTTGTCATCCAACCAGAGGTGACGCAACTGCACCAGACCCTCAAAACTGTCTTCTGGTATGGCAGTAATATGGTTAGCATCTAACCGCCTACAGTGAGACAGAAAGAATTCACATGGTAAACTCACAAACTACAGGTGAGTAAAAATATTACTCCCAAATATTTCTTTTAAGCCTGAATATGCTTTACTGAGATAATATCGGAAAGTTTGGAGGTTTACTGAATGATGCATGAAGACACTTTCAAAGTAAACGAAAAAAACAAAGCTTCATAAAAAACTTCTCAGATATTTTTAATAAAACATTTTAACGTGTTCCTATGCTTAGAATCAGCTTGAAGTGAACTGGTAACTCTGTAGGTATTTCCCCCCCAATGCAACCTGCAGCTGCTAGCACTGGAGCAAGCCTTTAAAATGGTAGCCTGATAGTTTATCAAAGCTTGCAGAGGCATTTGCTCATTTGAACTAATTATACCTCTAGCTACGCTGTCGATAGCATCATATGCCGTTATATGCTTTGCTTCGTGGTACTGCCATACACCTTACACGACTACTTTATAGGACAAGATTATTGTTAAAATTATTAATATTATCATAACCAGTTGTCGAACAGATTTATGAACTATCCCAACAAATAAAACATTATATCATCAACTAAAATTGACAACTTTCTTTCACCCTTGCACCTGTTCCTTTCTAAGGTAGTCCCCAACAAAATGCGAAATACCACCACATCGGTGCTGCTGAGTATGTTACTGGATTTGCCATCACACTTCTTCCTCAAATGAGCTCCGACGGCAAACACTGGGGGTGGCAACACTCATGGAAAGCAGCTTAATGATCTTTCATACAGAAAGTCAAACCACGTGCGACAATTAGTTCTGCTACAGTTAGCAGCTCACTTATGCTACGGGGGTCTCACCGCTTCTTCAGGTTTCAAAGCGTCAAAAAAAGGAGAAAAAAAAGAAAAAAAAAAAAAGAAAAGAACTCTACACCTGAAAACCTAGGAGGCTAAAATGCACATCCTCAGCGCTGGCTCCAGATGTGAAGCCCTCCTGCTGGGAGATGCAGGTGTTACCGTCAGCCTCACCAAAAATCCTCCTCCGTGACAACCGACAAAGCCGGTACTGCAGCTCCTTGCCCGATGGCTTTGGCAGCGACAGCAGACACTCTGGCGGGGAACGCCATGTGCTTTTCCCTCGGAACCGATCTGGGTTTCCATCTCCCCACACCAGCAGCGCAGTCACTTGAGCAGCATCATCGCTGGCAGACGGGGCAGGAGAAAGGCACAGACGGGGACCCGCTCAGGTTCACCGTCACTACGCCACGTAACCAGGTGTGTTGGGGACAACAGTGGAAAACCACCCGCACTAAAAGCTTAAACTTGGATCTACACATGTAATTCTGTAATTCCATTTACAGAGGGAAGCCCCAGGAATGGGCAGCGGCAAGGGATGACCCAGGAAGAAGCACAACGTTAACACAAAGCTCTATTCTTTGTATGAGGATGAGAGGAAAGGTCGGCAGCGACAGCCAGGAGATGGAAAAAAAGGGACTGTGACCAATCCCAGGCAGCACGGGCCTGAGAGCAACAGGCAATGTTTGACTGTCCTCTGCCCTTGAGGCTGTCTTCTCTGGGTCAACAGACCCGAACTGTGGTGACTTCACTGCAGACGTGGAAGAAAACACCTTGCGTAACTGCTTTGAAGTGACTGGTGTACCAGCCATGGGACGCAGGCTGCTGTCTGCGGAGGCAAAACGCTCCTCCATTAGCATCCGCCTTCGTTACAACACAAATCAGCACAAGTTTTGAGTTATATTAAGCATTCACCGCCTTTCTGTGGCCGTGATCAGACATGCTCTTGAAAGCCTAGCTGAGTTAGTTTAAGAAGTCACTGCCTCCAGCCATCCATCCCGTCCCTCTCCGGGCTGGCAGAGGGGACCAAGTGGCTGCCCTACATTTGTCCCCAGGCAAGGTTGTGACAGCTTCAGTGGTAGCAAGAGCGCTTCTGGACCCCTCCAGTTACAGGATGTGCTGAATTCAGAGGGAGAAGACAAGCTCCATCAGGAATTAACGCACTTAATCTGCTTCTGTGAAAGAGAGTTCTGTTGTTGTGATGTACGTGGTTTAAATATTTCAAATTATTAGGGGAAAAAAGTCAGCAGCTGAATTTTCATGTAATAAAGTCAAGAAACGCATCAAATTAAGTAACATACACCAATGTTAAGTGGGAACTTATACAACTATCTGCAGTCAAAGGCTCTCTTTTAAGATGAGTGAGGTGCCATTAGCTCTAAAGCTGTACATCAAAGAGCTAATTCCTATGGTTCATATACTGGCACCCCCTTATCATTTGCCCCATGGTCTGACAGGTGTGTACGTTACTCCGAATGCTTTTAGGCTGCACCGAGATGAACATTTCAGAGAAATTAAATGCCTAATGATAATAAAGAAAAAAAAAAGGGGAGGGGGGGGGGGGTGAGGGGAGTGGGTAAGGAGAAAAGCCTGCGGCTCTGCTTCAGAAATAAATAAAAAAAAACAACACCCAAACTTGAAATTACCTGTCTTTCTTCTCTCTCCTAAATTCACACACCTCCCTGAAGATCAAAAGAATTATTTTCCAGTGGAATAAACATATCCGAGTCTTCTCTTCAACTAATTTCTCCCTGCTCCTCCCTCTCCCCCCTCCTTTTTTTCCTCTCCTTTTCAAGGGAAGCAGCACACTCGGGAGGCAGCCCTCAGTCTTTGAGACTATTTGCTGATGCCCATGTTTGGACCTTCTCTGTCCTCCCTGATAAATTCCATTTACTCTAATAGACTTTGGAAAAGAAAAACACACCATGAAGCCCCAAGTCCTACTCCTCCTCTCCCACCATTAAAGCAGAAGATGACCAGAGGAAGGACGGACGCACGCAACGAGGGAGTCAAGTTCTTGGCCACCACAAAGAGGGTGATGGAGAAGATGATGGACCCTTCATCCTCATCTTGCTTTGCCAAGACCTCTGTTCCTCCAGTACAGGTGGATCAAGTACCCAAGTAACTCTGGATCTTAAACTGATGGCCATCCAGTCTGTCATGTTAATCTTCTCCTGCCCACAGCAGTAAAACTGAGGGGGGAAAGAATATCACCTCACTGAGCAGGGAGGTTTGGGAGGTGAGAGAGGGCTCTTTTCTGGCTCTCTGACACTTCTTTGCATCATCTTAACAAATGCATTCTCTGAATGGAGCTGAAAGTAACTAGCAATGTCAAGCAAGAAGACAGGACATCATGCTGTGCTTTATTTGTGCATGTCTCCATTTACATAGCGATTTCCAACTCTGAAGAGCACTGTGCTAGCCCAGCGCTTTCCCAGAGGCCAATGGATCCATCAATAAAATAGCTGAAAACGGATGGCTTGCCTGGAGTTTCACTGAGCTGCACTTATGCTTTTAAAGGGAAAATGTGTGATTTACAAATGTTACAGGAACACGCACACCATCAAAAAAGGCAAAGTGGGTACTATGACTGCACAAAAAATATTTATTGGTGCTGGATTTCTGTTATTTCTTGTTATACCTCAAGACTTATTTTTAACTAATTCAGTCATTTCTGTCTTATCCACATTTTGTATTCCTTCATGCCTCTGTGTAAGACGGATGCACCACAGATATTTTTTTCCCCTCTTACAAAGTTTATTCACATTATGTTCAGTGCACAAAACACAGCTGAAAAGCTTCTACTTAATATGAAATGCACATAATGGAGTGATTTGTGAAACAATTGAAAAGCCAATCTAAATTATTTGACAACTTCCACAAAATACTACAACTAAGGACCACACTTCTTCTTTGAGGTGGGATAAGGGAGTATTCATTAGCTCCAATAACTAGCAAAATACAAGTACTATTCTTTACTTGGACTGAACTTTTACAAAGGTGTTCCTTTTCCATTAAAGTGTTAAAGATAAGACTGTGTTCTTTAAATTAGAGCTTGCAGCATGTACTTAAATTCCTTAATCTTTCAGAAGCTACTCCAATTCCAGCTTCCCCATAGGCACTGGCTTGTGAGAGACCTTTACATTTTAGTCTATAAATTCAGAGTTCACTTGCGGAGCTGTCATCTTCACTTTTATTACCTGTCAGGTTGCCTCCTCACACAAGGTCCAACTCCACAAGAGAAAAGAGCAGAAAGATGATAGAAACCTATATATTCAGCACTTCTTATATCAGTATTTGACATTTTTAAAACAATTGAAGAACAC
Source organism: Gallinago jamesoni (assembly GCA_025769975.1). Taxonomy (NCBI): domain Eukaryota; kingdom Metazoa; phylum Chordata; class Aves; order Charadriiformes; family Scolopacidae; genus Gallinago; species Gallinago jamesoni. The sequence continues at coordinate 60,389,371 of JAOQGH010000040.1, read as the reverse complement.
GGCACCTTAAAGGTCTTCAAACAAGTAACTCAGCTTTAAGGAAACTGTAAAACTAATATGAACTCCTAGCTCAATTCAAACAAATAAAAAGGGCTGGCTGACACTCAAGAGGGCTGCACCACCATCCAGCGTGACCTGAACAGGCTGGAGAGCTGGGCAGAGAAGAACCTCATGAGGTTCAACA
>JAOQGH010000040.1:60362860-60389087 GCA_025769975.1 Gallinago jamesoni | reverse complement strand
TCAAGAGGGACAGGGAACTACTGGAGAGAGTCCAGCGAAGGGCAACAAAGATGATTAAGGGATTGGAGCACCTCCCTGATGAGGAAAGGCTCAAGGAGCTGGGACTCTTCAGCCTGGACAAGCAAAGGCTGAGGGGAGACCTTATTTATGTTTATAAGTATCTAAAGGGTGGGGTAAAGGATGTTGGAGGTGGACTCTTTTCAGTGGTTTCCAGCTATAGGACAAGGGGCAACGGGCTCAAGCTGGAACCTGGGAAGTTCCATTCAAATATGAGGAAAAATTTCTTTATGGTGAGGGTGGCAGAGCCCTGGAACAGACTGCCCAGGGAGGTCGTGGAGTCCTCTTCTCTGGAGACCTTCAAGACCTGCCTGGATGCAGTCCTGAGTGATGTGCTCTAGGCGTTCCCGCTTTAGCAGGGGAGTTGGATTGGATGATCTCTAGAAGGTCCCTTCCAACTCCAACAATTCTATGATTCCATGAAAAGTTCAAGTCTAACACACACATATATATGAATTTTTAATACCTATATAGTAGTATAAACACACAAAAAAATTACCATTCCAACTCCCATCTATTTCAAATTTTCACAAATCTCAGGGTGAGCCTACCAGGAGTGGGCTAGTGTATGGAGAGGGACACATACAGGACACAGCACAGCTTTTTAAATACATTTTGGTGGCGTGACACAGTGCAGCACACTGAAACGCCGCAGGAACTGCAGACACTTGCACAGAAGCAGGTGCTGGCCAATGAAGAGGGGATGGCAGCACGGGAACTGGGCACAGCATCTATTTGCAGGGTTAAAAAGGCTAAAAGGAAAGGACACTCGTGTCCCCATGTGCTCTGGCCAGCAGCACTGCACAGGGCAGGCACCCTAGAGGCCGCATCCCTCGTGGGTAGCATGGGGAGACTCCCACCACCATGCTTGCCCATCTCCTCCAGCTGCCCAGTCCCTCCAGTGCTGCTCCTCTGGTTTATCCTTGCCCTGTCCCCAAACGAGGCCAGATGCTGGACAGCGCAGGTTCCTCCCTGCGAGGCTGGGGGGAGGCAAGGCAGAGCATCCCTGGGTGACACAGGGCCACGTCACAGCCAGGCTGTGAAACCAGCAGCTTTGCATGATCCCAACTGGTCTGGAGGGAGGAGGAATGTGATGGGGAGAGCCATGCACAAACCTCAGCAGCGGGAGAAGAAAAATCCTGTGTTTTGCTCTCATCCTGTAGTCTCTCCAGGCAAGTTATGGTCAACTCTTGCTCTCCTGAGACAAACCACCAGCAGCGTGCCAGCAGCCATCGTTCCCTCCTTGCCTTGCAAATGCAAGATACATCTCAAAAACATCATCTTAGTAATAATATTCATTTTGAACGTAGTACTGTCACATATTTTGTTATCACTATTTGCCTGGGAAGAGGAGATCATGGCAGATTTGTCTGCAGTTACTATCCCAGCCTTACTAGCTCCCATCTGTGGCCACTCTCAGCCTTCCAGGCTTCAGCAACCGGGAATTTTAACAGCCTTGTTGTAATAGCAGGAATTTAACATTGATGTTAACAAAAGGAAAATGACTCCCAACTCTTGTGTTAAACCACTTCTTCTTGATGGCAATCATTAGGAGAACTTTGCTCTTTAGAGTGCTCCTTCAAAAACCACAAAGAAATCACTCAAATAACACTGGAGCAGATTTTTAGGTTTTGAAGTTGAGCACTGATAAGCCTGGGACCTAGGAAATTCTGCTACAATGCAAGGCAATAAACCCATCGTGTTAACAGAGGCACTTTAAAATACTCAGGGCGTTTGCTCACTGTATCAAGCAGTGGCTCTCTGCACCTTATGTGTTGTGAACATCAGTACAAGGATTTGCTTTATTCAAGGACAAATTTGCATCAGCTCTCAGAAGTTAATGATATGTGCCAAAGCTGTTTCAGCCACCAGTACTGGTGTGCCAGCACATCTAATTCTTCCATTTAGATGTTTAAGATGGTAACAGTCAGCGCTTGTACAAAAATTGCTGCAAATTACCCACAGAGGATTCAGCTGATCTTCACCGCCGTTGCTGTGTAACTTCCACCATCCCAGTTAAGATTCTGATCATACAGTTTTCTAAATAAATTTCCTGATTTTTATTTAAACATCAGCAATTCCTTAAGCAAGCCCAGACAGTTAAAAAAAAAAAAAAAGTCCCAGAGATTCCTGAAGCTCCCAAGAAATACCTGTATCTCACTTTCAAGAAAACCAGAACAGCTTATAAAGGTGAACACTGCATAGAAAAATGAGACTTCTGTCATTCAGTAAGTATGTAAAGTTCACGAGGCAGTATATTTCAACTGCTGCATATTTAAAGATTTTTCAGCACAGCCAAACATGCTCAGGAGAGCTCTTACACATTCATTACTCTAAAAAAATGCAAGGGAGAAAAGCCTATTCAGCATACTTAAGTTTGTATTGGTTTTGCAGTTTAAGAAGAAAACGTGTGCAAATTTCTTCCTTTCCCATTCTGCTGTCAATAGTTTAATCCTTTATCTTAACACAGATCACTTGAGGGCTGGTCCCCTTTAACCCTTTAATAACTGCAAAGCGGGGGACCAAAAAACCTCTGAAGACAACCCATTAAAAGTTGGTTGGTTGAAAAACCACCTGCCACTGTTAAAGGCGTGTACTATATACAAGACCATACAATGCTTCTTAATTTTATCTAGCCATTGTTGTAAATGGACATCTCCCACAGCCTCCCAGACAAGATTATCCCTACAGATACCCCTGTCCTTCAAAACTCAATAATCCAGAACCCCAAGATTATCAACAGAAGCCATAAAACATGCTTCAAGAAAAAATAAGCAGAATTAGAACAGAACTGTATTTTTTGACGCGAGACAGCCCTCTCCCAATTCAAGGATCTTCCCTTCTGACACTGTTCAATGTGCTTATGGTTTGTGTTACTAAAACTGTCACTGGTATGGACTGCCGCTTAAAGCTGTGTGTGGTTTCAGTATGGTACCAGCAGAATGTTTCTAGATTTGATTTGGGGGTTGTTTTTTTTGTAATAGATACAGAAGTAGCTTGACCTGTATAAGGACTACCTTATCCTTTGAATAAGAAAAAGCTAGAAAAGGAAGGCTATAGCACATTTAAAATGTGTCCTGACTGAAACATGCCTCCCTCTTCTGCCCCCATCCCTTTACTGTATATTTTTACCCTGCAAAGCAAGATCCTGATCTCATTTCTCCCAGTCCCACACTAGGACCCCAGCCTTTCTCACCTGGGCCAAGCCGATTCCCTCTCCCCGAAAAACGCAATCCCATTCCAGTTCAGCATGTGCGTGACTCCTGTCTCATCCCACCTGCTCCAGCCTTCCGAGATAGGAAAGCAGAGGGGAGAACTGGTTAGGATCAAGCAGCCCGGGCTACGGAGCCAGACGCGCTGCTGGGGACCGCAGCAAGAAATCCCTGCTGACCACAGGGGTGAAGGCGCTGACCCTGCAGCCCAGGTGAGCACCCACGGGCGGAGGGAGGGAGGCAGGAGCTATCGGAGCTGAGCACCACGCTGGCACGGTCCCAGCACCCACAGTTTGGGAATCTCGGCATACCAGCGCAGCTGCAGTGCTTTGAACTACTGCTGCAGGAGGCTGTGATATCCCCCCGCGTGGTGGGCATGTGTGCACACGTGCAGGGACGGGACCTTGCTGGTGCCTGAACTGCAGTTATAATAAGTCATCTCCGGTACGTTAAGCAGCTATTGACAAGCTTTCAGAAATGACTCCTGGATTTGATGGCAAACACCCACTGAAACGCTTTGAGTTTGAAATAAATGGAACATGGATTACCTTTCCAAAGCCTCTGGAAGTCTTTGATTAAAGAAACATAGTTCCAGTGTTCGTCACACACCGAGGATTGTGCTAGAATATTCTGTGCTATGACTTGGGTTTCTGGGCTGCATTGGAGCAACTCTAGTGGTTGCTGCAGTAGTACTATTTTAGAAATCCCCACGTTCTGGGTCAAGGCTCAGAATAAGCAGTGTTACCAAAATAAGTCATTGCAGTTAAATATGCTAAAGCACATAAAGAAGCAACCCTCTGAAATGGTTTCCCTGGTCCTTCCAGGCTCTGGGCACACTGTGGGGCCAGCACATCGCTCTGCCACATCCAGCTCTCTATACAACCCTCGGATCATCCATAAACCTCACCGACACCATTTCCAGATCTGAAGTACAAAGTACACCAAATTCATTACCTTGTGATAATAAAAATACACTGCTGATGTTTTGCCATAATTGAAACATATCAAGGCTATTGTCTACATTTGTGAAGCTCCTTATTTGTCAGGTTCTTCTGCTACCAAAAGGCATGGGCAGAAGCTGGGCAACTAATTGCCTTCTGTCTCAGTAGTGCAGTCCCACAGTCCCAGATATCACAGTGTCTTGCAACGCAAGAATCCATCCTGCCAGATGAACTTCTCTGGAGTGCTAGACAGCGAGTTCCCACTCAGTAAAACTCTTTCATTTCACTAAATTCCACCTCCACAGATAAGGACTTTATTCTAACCCTTTCAGAGGCCAGAGCTGGGATAATATCCAACGTAAGTAGAAAATAAAGAGCCATCGTTTAGTATTCTGAACCAGGCTGGCTACTCGCCAGCTATAATATAAACATTAGAGACCATGAAGCTCCTGTAACCATCTTCTTTATTTCCACCCAGGCATGTTTACTGGGCTTGTTAATACATACAGTGTGGCAAGCGTCTTCCTACGCAGGTAGAAACTGGAGCACATTAAGAGAGAAACTGGAGAGTTCTACAGGAGCTGCAAACCAAATGATTACCAATATGGTATAAAGTTTTACGAGCAAGTAATTTGTGTCTTCACCAAGAAAAAATCCCCCTAAAGCCTACTTCAGAGCAAACTGGGAAACTGCCAGAAGAGAGTCAGTTAAGTGATGTTTAAACTTGCAGGGTTTGGATGGAGAGTATATATTTAAAAGGTAGAAGCAGGTTTTCAAACATATTCTGCACAGTTATTTTAGAAGGTCACAGCAGTTCAGGAGCTTTAAATCCATTTTTGACACAAATCACTTCCCCCCCCCCCCTTTTTTTTTTTTTAACTAATAAAGTAACATGCTGACACTTATGTTTCCATGCTCACACACAAAATTCAGAGAACCAGTCATACGTTCCTTTGCCAGAAGGTGCTCCCTACATTAGTAGGGAATATGCATAAATACACTGTAATTTTATGAGTGATGCAATAATCTGAAAGTTTTCCTGAAATTTGTTCAAATGACAGAAATGCATTCTGGTGAAGTAAACAAATTGCACGGGGAAAATGCTTTACATTTCTGAATGCACTTGTCTCAAAAGCCATTTTATTCTCAAATTGCTGCCAATTCTCCCAAATTAAGGTGATCTCGCAATGCAGAGAGCATCCTTCTCAGGGACAAAGAGCGGGACAACCCAAAGCCTGATTCATATCAGCAGATCCTTCGGAGCTTCTGGCACCAACAACTCCCAGACTGGCTTTGCCCACCATATTTCTAACAGCTATTCTGGAGTCTGTTTTTTTTTTCTCCCAAAAAGTAGTAACCAGTAGTTTGCTACTTATTAACCCAATTTCCTCCTTTTCGGCTTCCTAAAATTGATACAATTTATCATTTGACTATGGCCAATTAAGCTCCCAGAAAGGGAAAATTCACCAGGCTTTACATTGTTACCATTATATTTTAATTACTTATGGCAAGTGATTATATTGGTTACATGATACAATATTACATAATCATTTTCAAAAACCATATGCTTTTTTTTTAATGGCTCTAACATCATCTCCTTTCCAATCATATTAAAAATGCATGATTTTTAAAAGAGAGAGAAATACTAGTTTAATTTATACATTCATTATTTTTCCTTTAATTTTGTCCCTTCCCTTTTGCACATAAGTTCACCATCAAACCAGCAACTGGAGATTTAATAATTTAAACTTTAATTAGAGAACAAACATTACTGTAAGTAAGTAGAGAAAAAAAAAGCACATTCATTGAAAATGAAATGGACAATTTGTAGACAACAAAAGTATTTACTAAAGTAGTTTCCTTTTTTGGCATCATAGAAATGCTGGAAGCCAGGAAGGAGCTTTGTGCTGTTGTTTTTTGTTTTGTTTTTTTTTTTAATTACTAAAGGGTTATTCACACCATCTAATTGGAAGGATCTTTATTACACTGCATAGCATGTGCTCAAAGCAGACTTGGTCCTAAACACACACACAAAAACAAGGGGGAAATACCGATGTTAAATCTGGAAAATGGAAACCTGCATCTGTCCTGCCCTTGGATCCAAGAGCCTGGAAAAGCACGTGCCAAGCCGTGGCATCAGAACTGGCTGCTCTCTCCGGCCAGGAGCTGCATGCTTCCCACGCTGTGGAAGCAGGTCCAGGGGCTGTCCCGGGAGCTGGCACGTCCCCGCGCTCGCTGCACAGGCTCCCGCTTCCCCGTAACCCGCAGCCCATCCCGCTCCCCTGCTCCAGGTGGGAAAGAGCGGGAATACTCCAGCCACTGGGAGAAGGTAGTGGCCACGATCCAAGTTTAGGGAATGCAGAAAGCACCTTTGCAAAAGTTGCGCAATAAGTTTGCAAAGCTATTTTGCAAACCTGATTTTTTTAATATTTTTTTTTTCTTACATTTTATTTTTGCAAAACTATTCCATAATCTGATGCAACACTGAAAGAACTAGGATCTTAGGGCAGAAACCTGAACTTGAGCACAGAGGAAATAGATCATCTGCCCTCTCTCTCTGCAGGTAAGGAGAAAGGAGGGGAACATTTCGTGAAGCCCTTCCTCCCCCGCCTCCTCACCACAGCGATAAGCATCTACCACCTAGAGAGCTGTAACTAACTATTAAGGGCTGATTAAGATGCTTTATAAAACATAATAAGCCATGAGATAGTACAAGCACATATGAAATATCTTATGAGCAATAATGGCTGAGGTGTTCATAACTGACTGTGATTTCACCACCTTCCAGTAAAACCAATACTATGCACGTCTCAAGCAATACTCCTTCCCAGAAACCCCTTTTCCTCCTCCAGATACAAAAGCCACGGGCATGATTCATTTTTGCACAACATTTTAAGATTGCTTAAACACCTTAGAACATGCAAGAAGGGTGATAAATGCTTAACTCCACCACCGCTGCATTTATGCAGCAATCTTGTACCTGGGTTTGGGTTTTGAAAGAGTTTGGATTTGGGTTACCCCACCAAAGATGAAAAATAAGATTCCTTATGAACTTGGGTAACTTTGTTCCAGTTGCAACTGCAGCATCAGAAAGTCCAGGTATGTCATGACACATACACAATTATACTTCAAAACTCCACAGAAAAAAGCAAACATGCACCAGGGGACTGAAAGTGAAACTTGGAGAACAATACACAAAAGCAAAGGAAGAAAACTTACAAGGACTGTAAACCGCTTAATCCTCTGATGGCCTCATTAGGTACAGTCTTCAGCTGATTGTTCTGTAGGGTTCTGTAAAAATCCACGATGTTAGTAAAAGAGCATTTGACAATAAACTTTATCAACAGTAGAGGTTACAGAAGAGCCCGTGGTCCTGTTATAGATTCACAGACTTCTAGCATGTATAAAAGCATGTAGAATTATCAAGACCAGATACCCAGAGGCAATAACGAAACAAGAAAATGGTCTATTTCAGTTATTTGCAACTCATTAACTGGCAGAGAACAAGCCTCCGACATAATACACTGCAAATCCCCTGAGAACTCACTGAAGGGATTGAGTAACTTAACACCACAAATGTGCTACAATGAATGATATTTTATTATTTTCTTGTGAAATCATCCTATACACGCTACAAAATACACAAACCTCTAACTTTCCTTAAAGCCCCATCAATACACAAAGCATTAACAATCTAATTTACAAAGTAGGTTCACAACAAAGCACCTCTGGGCAAACATTTTAAAAAGACACAGAAGGAAACTAGAGCCAAGCTGAATTCAGCTATACTGGGGTGGTTTGGTTTTTTTTTTTTTAGAACTTCTCCTACAGATCAACATATTATTGCATGATAAATTCTTTTATAAGGACAATGTAAGTAACTAAGATCTCACACATTATAAAATATTACTAGATCTTGGTGCATCCTTGGGTAAAATGCAAGTTGACAAGTAAGTTTACTGTAATTAACATTCAAGTCCCAAATTTTTCAAGAATTTCAGGCACCCAGTACTGAGTATCTCGACAGAGATACCTTCAAGAGCCTTGACACTCTGCATTCAATTCACAAAACATCATATTGAGTAGGACTGCAGGTGGGCAGCTCCCTCATCTGTGCCCTGCTTATGCTGTTTGTTCATGTTTCTTTCTTTACAAGCTCAGGGTCTTTTTTCACTAGGGTTTTTAAGTATCTGCTTAATTTAATATTGCCCTACTAGCACTTGGAAATAATTACCTCAGCATATACTACAATTTCTGGCTACAGGTTTTTAAAATGCTAAAAAACAAAGTTTTTTTTATCCTTAGCGAGAACAGCTGAAATTAATATTCTTATTTCAGAATGAAAATATAATATGGGAAACAGGGCATAAAATTATTAATTTTTTTATTAAAACTTTTTTCATAATAGTAAGTAATTTTCATCTAAAGAAGCATTGAACTATGGAAATTATTTCTATCACTGGTAGGGGATGATTCCAAGGTCAAACAGTGTTTGACATCTCTAAGTGTTATCAGTACCTGATAATGTTGGGGCATTAAACTGAGGGGGCGGGGGGGTAAGAACAAAAACCTTTACATGTCCTTTTTAGAATTTTTCCTTCTTAGGACTCTTTTGCTACAAGACATAATTTAGAAGCAAGTAAGTGTTCTAATTACAGTAATTAGTTTAGTCAAATTCACTGATGCTCATCATCACCACTTACAGCAGGCTTTACTTAAAAAAAAAATGATGTAGGAGAGTTGTAATTTGGGGGGGGAGGCACAGAGAAAGGGAAAAAAAATTAATCCAGCCTACCAGTAAACAGGCTGGCTGTGCACTAAGAAAGCATACAGCTAGCTATGAAGTTCTAAAACCCGATTACTTACAGAACTTTGAGTTCTTTCAACCCAGACAAGGCCTTTGGATGGATAAAAGAGAGGTCGTTGCCAGCCAGTCGCCTGGAAAAAAATTGCAATAATAATTTCAGTCACAAAATACAGTACTTCTACAACCACCTAACAAGGAGAGTCAAATACATCTAATCTTGCAAACAATTATGCATTTTTGCATTTGATTATGCCATATTCATGATCTTCTAAGTTTGCAACAGTTATTTTAGTCATTGCACATTTTTAGTGACACCATCTCACAGACACACTTTTGCAAACATGCTAGAAAAAAACCCACCTCCCAGAACGATAAACCCATCTCCTGATGGCACTAGGTTTGAAAAATTATTAACAGCTTTGAAAGTTAACCAACTATTAACATGATTCTCCAGCTTTCAGAGAAAGCTCTGCTGAAAGACAGGCTCTGGTAGCCATGTGTTTTTAATCGATGCGGCAGTTTCTAAAGAAACTATGCAGTTAAGTAAAAAATAGCTAGATGCTAGCACAAGGCAGGGAAAAATGTCTATGAGCATCCCAGACGTGAAGAGGACATTCGCAAGCAGGCGGTAGGTTCCCAGTGCTGACAACTAACAGGATGCCTGCTAACATTACGAAAACATAATCTTGGTAATACTTCATCGTTTTGGTTAGCTATTTGGACAAACTTTACAGGAAAGAAAACCGTTTTGAGGGAGGGAGAAAAAGAGAACAAGATCCTCAGCCGTACTCGCTCTCTCTCAAGATGTGGCTGGTTTCAAACTTGGACTCCTAGACACTAACACAAAGTAAATTGGGGAAAACCACCATGATATTAAAAGTAATAAATACAGGAGACGCTGCAGAACACAAAGCAGGAAAGCAGAAACAGCAGCCAAAACAGCTGCTTCCAGACAGCTCATTCCCCTCCCCCCGCTCCTTTTTTTCCTTCATCCTTTTTCCCCCCTCTATCCTGACCAGCAGACCCTGTGTGGTCCAACCTCTGTTAAACTGCTAATAGTTGTGACACGAGGTATTTTATTAAGGGTAAAAGACAATAATGCAGAACACCTGGTAACCCACAGCTGCCAAAAGATGCCATCATTTCAGCCAAAGTATTTCCTTTCAAGACTTGGTTTCATATCCAAGCAAAGCAAAAGCAATGTTGGAGAAGGTTGTACAATGAAATCATCTGGTGGAAATACTCCGTACAATGCAGTATGTGTGAATAATTAAAAGCCAGCCAGAGTGCTTCAACAAAGGTTACAGAACATCAAAACCCACCTCTGCTGTTTCAGGGCACTGCATAGCAAGCCAGCCACACTAAGGGGAAAATATGACTTCAAAGAGGCAAATGAAGGAAATGACAAGAGCATCATCTAAAGTAGCAGCTTGCCAGAACACAGCAAGGTTATTACTTTTTTATCTTAGTCTCTATTTCTAACTACATAAAAGAGATTATCCAAAGCATTTGATGCCTACATAAATCTGCTTGCAACAGAATTCATGACTTAATAAAATGCTGCCTGATGGAAAGGATGCTGGTTATGTTTATCAAATCCATTTGTCAAAGGTAGATGGTTTTATTTATAAACCAGGGGAGGAGAGGATGGCTTCTCATAAACAGGAAGGTGACAGCAGTGGCAGATACTACTTGACTTTAGTATTCTTTGTTAAAGTAGACCTTGGTATTCAGTCCCTGTATTCTCATGCACACCCCAATTGCCATAGCTATGGCTCTGACATCATTACAAAAATGCTTAAATCTCAGCTGCTTCTGTCTTAAAAAAAAAAACACCCACATCTCCTGACTACTGAAAAAAATTTGTCTGCGAGGCTTGTGTATAACCAAACAGCTCTGAAACCAGAAGAAAAATGACAATAATCAATGCATACTTATTCTTGAAATCTCCTGTCTGCAAACAACCTCAGGATTTCGGAGCTGTGACATGATTTTTCAAATACTTTGAATTTTTAACATGAATTAAAAACTTCAGATGAAAACTAAACACTCTCCTAAAATTCATTCTGTTGTCAGTATCAGCCCAAATCAACTGTATTAACTTTATCCCAGGGTACGTGGAAGAAGATTTGCAATATTTCATGGCTTTCTTTTTAATAATTTGCTAAGAAGTTCACTGTAAACAAAGAAATTTTGACAAAACACACCGGGTTTCTCTACACCGGAGAGCCAGTGATCTGCAGATCACATGTCTCTTTTAAAAGGCGTTCAAAACATCCAAATAGAAATCCTTAAATCACACAAAATTTAACTGAAGCTATAGCAAATTATTTTGGCACTCAAACACTACTAGTTGATGTTGATAACCTACCAGCAGCCCTGGTAAACGTGTGTCAGGCAGCTCTGGCTGCCGAGGCTCCCCGTGAATCAGGCTGGTGTGTGGTTCCTCAGGCATCTGCTGTAACTTCTCCCTCACCCCCCCCCCCCCCAAAAAGACTGGGGATTATGATTTATTGTAAAAAAAAAAAAGAAAAAAAAAGCTAAAACTAAATCCAGTTGAATCGCCTCCCCCAGTGTCACTAACGCAACCTAGAGAGCCCTGGAAACACACAACACAAGCTCAGCCAGAGCAAAGTTTGCGTGACTTCAAATAGCAATAGCAGGGCTTTGCCTACCTCAAGGCAACTCCTGTTTATTCAGCCTTTTTGCAACCAACAGAAGTGGGGGGGGGGGGGGGAGAAGAAAAAAAAAAGCCAACCTGCAATCCATTACATTTCCGTTTCTCCTCCATCTGGCACCCTTCCAGGAAACAGGATACAACTAGCCAAGTGTGCAAAGGCTTTACTAATCAGTTTGCCAAATAGACATTTATCATTCCCCTCCTAGCCTGGGGGAACACAGCAGCTCCTTAGGAGGTTTCAACTGCAGCTCGGCAGCAGGCAGAGACCAAGGTATGGCAGGCTGCTCTCAACACGCTTCCCTCTGCGGCTGCGAGCACGGAAAGGCTTCTCTTTACAAGATCAGGTTGATTTTAAAGAGAGAAATAAAGAATTCACAGCATATAATGTAGCGCATGTACAGCATATGGATTTAGACATCACTGAAGTCATCCAGTCGGATTTTCCACATACTACCTCCTTCCAGCACGTCTCAAAAATAGTTGCACTCAGATTTTCAAATAGAATGTTTAAAACAATATTTAAAAAGCACCTCCGTTTCTCTCACACACACAAAGTAAACGGGCCAAGGAAAATCCCAGCATCACCAAGCCCCAAACTCCAGCACAAGAGAAAGGAAGCAACCTCCCTCTCCCTGCAGCAAGACTCGCTCATCTGCTTGGAACCAACCCTGGAAACTTCTTCTCCGTGGTGGGGCAGCTTCACACTGACACGAAGCAGCACCTGAAGGCAGCGCTACATCTATGCTATCAAAACCCCAGTACCCATCTTTCCCTTCATTTGGAGTGGAAAAAGTCTCAGAGACCTGGTCTGGAAGTCTATACCGAGTTGTTACCGAGTCAAGGTGCATCACCATTAACTAGAGCTCTTCTTCCAGAAGGCAGAGGACTGCAAAACAGATTTATCCATAGAGACAATAAAGATCTAATTTAACAAACCATTGTAAAGCGCTCTCCTATGCTCTGAGGTCACAAAAACTTGATTTACTGTCTTTTACTTCTCAAGGGACACAGACACAGCAGCAGACATCATCTGAAGCTGGGTGAAGAAAAGAGTTCTGCTAACTCCATCACAACTGCTCTTGTTTGGAAACTCTGCCCAGGACAGCAGGGATCCTCTTTTATAGCCCAGCTGAGTTACTCCTTCTGCAGTGGAATCTCATGTGTGACCACATTAGTACGTTTCTTCTAGGTTGGCAGTCTCCTTGAAATTGCTCGGTACTGAAAATTGTAGTCCTTTACTTTATAAAAAATAAAAATTGAGTGTTTCAATGGGACAAAATTTCTGCAAATTTGGAAAAATTCAATTAAACAAAATCAGTTTCAGCATAGCAGGGTAATAAAGTAGGACATAGGGAGGACAAAAAATTTCTGCTACCACGTCATATACAGATGAGCAATAGCCTCCATTCATTATTCTAAGCAACACAGTAAAAGATCTCCGGATGTAGAGGACACCTTGTTGTTATTACAGGAATCAGGATACAATCTGGCTGGGGAATAATCTTCCCCAGTATCTCATTCCCAGAGTACGCAGCAAGCATAGCTTCTTGCACAGAAACTCTTCTGAAAGCAGCAAAGACTGTTTTCTCTCTTTTGGAAAATTAAAACTTCTGCAATTATGAGTCTGGCAACCCAGCCGCACGTTAAACCAAGCCAAGTTAATCACTGTTGTCACTCCAAAATCAGGGAGGATGTCCCAAGGATATATTTTTGTCTGTAACAATTAAAATCATCACTCTCATTTTGACAGGATGCAATATAAACTTGTTGGAAACCTCTCTGCTTTTCTTGCATCCCAGATGGTGGTGAACCTCAGGTTACTTGAGCAAAGAATTAGGTCTCCTCCTGTCCTTCTGAAGATCTAATGCACATACACAAAGCGCTTTTGCTGTGGGTGTGTTGTTTTGTTTTTTTCCTCTTGGTGGCAATTCTGGGATCCTTCTAACCTTATCTGTCCATCCTGTTTCCACTACCAATACATTGGCTACTTTTTCCATGGCTCAACTGTAACCTTACTTCCCCACTGAAAAATTCATATAGTGACACCTGCAATCCTTACAATCGCCTGATTTATTATTTTTGTTTCGACATTAGCTGCTTTCTGGTAAGACCTAAGACTCCTAATTCAAGAACTAGTCAAGGCTGAACTTTCCACATCCCTTACAGACCATCCACTACTGCCCCTCTTCCCAACTCAACATCTCCTTTTAGCTTGCCAACTTTTACCCACCTATTTTCATCCCAGCAGAAAAGATTCCATTGCTTCTTCACTTGCGCTTTCAAAATTTCTTTACTTTTTTTGCTGTCTTGCATCAAAGTATTCTGCCATCCTCACATGCCTGTCCCTAGCAACATTTTTTTTCAGGGTTCTTTGTGTTTCCCACACAGACTTGAACTTTACTTGATGTTTTCCCGCAACTGAAGTAACCTCTGAAAATACCATATAGATACACTTGCTGGCTACCATGGATTAAATTTTCCCAAACCTAAGAGAATCATAGAATCAATCACAGAATCGTCTAGGTTGGAAGGGACCTTAAAGATCATCTAGTCCGACCATCAACCTAACCCTGACAAAAATCACTAAACCATATTCCTGAGGACCATGTCAACCCCTCTTTTGAACACCTCCAGGGATGGTGCCTCAACCACTTCCCTGGGCAGCCCGTTCCAATGCCCGATAACCCTCTCCGTGAAGAAATGTTTCCTAATATCCAATCTAAACCTCCCCTGGCGCAACTTGAGGCCATTGCCCTTGTCCTGTCTCCTGTGACTTGGAAGACAAGACTGACACCCACCTCTCTATACCCCCCTTCAGGTAGTTATAAAGCATGATAAGGTCTCCCCTCAGCCTCCTCTTCCTCAGGCTAAACAACCCCAGCTCCCTCAGCCTCTCCTCATAAGTCTTACTCTCCAGACCCCTCACCAGCTTTGTTGCCCTTCTCTAGACCCACTCCAGCACCTCAATGTTGTTTTTGTGGTAGGGGGCCCAAAACTGGACACAGCACTTGAGGTGAGGCCTCACCAGTGCCGAGTACAGAGGGACGATCACCTCTCTGGTCCTTCAAGTTCCACTTATTCCTGAAAAGCAGCCACTTTGGAACAGAACGGAGTTGTCTGAACAGATGATGCGTAGTTACGTGCTACAATTCATTCATCAATGTTTGAAGCCTTAACTAAGCAGTACAGCCGTCTGCAGGAAAGTCCCAGGGGCTGAGCAGAGACCCCCTGCCCAGGGAGGGCACAGGGCTGGGCAGACAGCCCCCTACCCGAGCTGGGCAGCTGCAGGGGGGGACAGGCTGGTAAATGGGAGCCATGTCACCGGACTAAACCTCGCTTTGCTTATCTGCGATCAGCCAACAGCCCCTTCGGGACTTTTGTCAGCTGCAGTGGAGCCAATCAATAACCCACAGATTGCTCCAAATTCATGCCAACTTCACATAACTAAATGGATACTTTATTCAGCTAATGGAAAACGCATCTGCCTCCTACTCCTTCTCTTGCAGTAGTCTCAGTATTATACAGCCTCGACCGCTATTTATAAAGTGGCGAGTGTGTACGCCAAGACACATTGGGACTGAAAAGGGAAGCCTCTAACTCCAACCAGCACTCCAACTGCACCAGCTCCCTCCAGCTGAGCAAGCACTTCTCATCCCCAGACCCCCCCCTTTCCAGCAGTTCACAGCTTCCTCAAAGTTACACTGAACTTCAAGGTAATAGTTTGTTTTCAAAATGCATTCCTGGGCAAAAATTTTAAAGTGTCCAATTAAACTAAACGGAATGATTAAAAGAAGCCTAAAGCCTGTCCGTAAGTTCTACTGTTAAATTGCCAGTGAGAGTCACCCGCACCCACTGTAAGACAAAGTATGGCTCTATGATACTGCTTTTCATGGGCTAGCAAAGAACATTTACAATTATATTTTTTCTCTCGTTAACAGAAAAATAAATTATGATGGATTTTGAAGCAAGTAAGCATTCCCATACGCTCTATGACTCAATTTGCAAGCAGTATCTGTATTGGGGCAAGACCTCCTTGAAGTAGAGCCCATGGGCTACAGCACCAAAAGAAACACATATAACCTAAAACAATTATTACACCATCTGAGCTCTTGAAGTAAGCTGTCTTTGTAGTCCTGAATAGTATTCTCCAGTAAAAAACAGAAGTTTGCACAAATTTTCTAGCACAGACACGTCTTAAAAATAAGCAACAATATCATGTTGTCTTGAAAAATTGGTAACACCTAGCCTACAGCAGTAATGACAAGCTGTTCCAATAAGCAACTCTGATTCCTCTCACCTCTAAAGAAGAAAGCAGCATACATTCTGTAAGATGCACTTTCTTCTCCCTACTTGCCTTTGTACATCTAGGACTATGTTGTGATAACTTTCAGTCAACTAGAACACAACAATTGAATCAACTACAAATCTGTGCTTTTGGCAGAGAGCACTGTTTGGATACTCAGGGGGTTTCCAAGATAATAGAATATATTGATGGTTAGATACAAGAGCGCAAAAAAATGACTGTTCAGATAGTAAATCCTCAATCTGTCCATACAGCCTGTCTCTTGTCCTCGCGTTTATTAGCTTTTCAGGCATGGGATCTTTTGAATGGCCATGCATCTAGCAAGTGACACTGCAAAATGTGGAAGTGGCTTAAATCTACATATATTTGGCAATTAAACATCTGTTACCAGTTTTCTAACCACTTCAAATGCGTACTGGGTAAATGCAAGACCGAGGTTTTGTAGACATCTCCAGAATGAATGGAGTCCCTTTCCTTAGAGAAATGGGAGTAGTTTTCAATATGATTCTTTGCTTCAAATTCAGCTGAACTGTTAACTTTTCCCCAGTTGTAAAAAAAGCAAGTATTTTATCAGAATCATCTAGAATTTTACTTCTATATAGGAAGGGCAGGAAAAGAACTTTATACAAGTACAGGTTCTTCTATGCCAGGAAAAATCTGCCAGAGCTAATTAGGCAAGAACACCTCAGTGCTCACAAAAAAATATACCAAAATACAACCACCCAAGAGGAGGGGAGAAAAGTAGGTAAAAGAATGATTTGATTTCTCACCATGTGTTTTTATGGTAACATACAGTGTCATGCCGAGACATTATGATGACAGAATGCACCTGGACCAGCCAATTACTTTCTTAAGAGTACGTGGATAACTCATTTACCTCCAACGTATAGGATTTGTTTTTTTCTGCTTTTCTGTCTGAATATCTAAGGCTTTTGTGACCCTTCTAAAGGCTTGAGCCTGATACTGGCTGCCTGCTTGCTTTTGTCTCATATTCCTATTCCTGAAACCCAAAAGAAGAGGCGGACTGCGTGGTACAAGGACTGTTTGGAGGACTCTACCTGGAGAGATCCAGCCTGAGAGCTTCCGAGAGCTTACTGCTCGGCCTTCAGAAGTTTCTTATCTGGTTTATACGTTCAGAACCTGGCAGCATAATAAATTCAGGCTCGTAAGACGGGTCTCAAAGCACAGCACCGCAAAGTTCAGCCTCCAGGCCATTTAGCTCAGCAAGCTCCTGTGTGCGTGCAGCATGCAAAAATAATGCTGAATGCTGAAACTTGAAGACAACAGACAAGGAAAAAAGTTTTGTTTCCTTCTAAAAGTACTTGCAGCAGAATAACCAGCCTTAGGATCCTTATACACAACTATGCCAGCTTTTAAAACTAACATGTGAAAACAAAAACTGGAAAGAAACGTCCTAATCTTCTAAAAACAATGGAATTTACTCAACCTACTACCTAGCATCTGTCCCCACAAACAGGAAAAATACGCAACTATTAAGCACAGTGAGAACCTTCTAAGCTACAGAAATATTATTCTTGTATCAGCAGGACTGAAACTCATCCAGAATCAAACTGATTTAGGACTCGCATAGATAAGAAAACATTAAACACGGGTTGGCCAACATGTTTTTAAAACATCACTTAGCATCTAGTGCAGACCAAGCAGGTGATGTTTAAAAATATCTTAGCTGACTGTGGTTAATTCTACTTGGGAGTCTTTGCCTAAAGGTTTGTCTTGACTAGAATTTGAAGGTGCAAGTTACCACATGCCGACACGCTTTCTGAAGCTCCAGCGCACATGAGGCAGCAAACGTTTCTAACATACGCTACCTGGTCAAGTCCAAGCTGGGGCTCCTAACTTGCTACCACACGTGAAACCTACACCTTACGTTTTCTTCATCAGAACTTTACTTCTTAGAATTTAAGCTGGAGCAACTGAGGAAATTACCTCCTCCAGCTGCTCAAATATCCCAAGCTAGCAGACGGAATTGAAAAGCTGAGGGACTTGGGTCTTTTTAGTCCTTAGAAGAGAAGACTCAGGGGGGATCTGATCAATGCTTACAGATACTTAAAGGGCGGGAGTCAGGAGGACGGGGCTGGTCTTTTCTCAGTGGTGCCCAGTGACAGGACAAGAGGAAATGGACACAAACTTGAGTATAAGAACTTCCACCTAAACATGAGGAGGAACTTCTTTACTGTGAGAGTGGTAGAGCACAGGAGCAGGCTGCCCAGAGAGGTGATGGAGTCTCCTTCTCTGGAGACATTCAAAACCTGCCTGGACAAGTTTCTGAGCAACATGCTCTAGGTAGATCCACTCCAGTAGGGGGGTTGGACTAGATGATCTCCAGAGGTCCCTTCTAGCCCCATAGGATTCTATGATTCTATGGATGAAGAGCACTCATCAGCTTCCAACCCAACATCAGCTGCCTATTCTTGAAATGCCAACAGGACATCTATACTGACTGCCTTTAATAACAAGGCAACTGAAGAGAGTTCTTGGCTTGTTCCTCCAGCTCTGCTGCTGTGGCTGTATGGTCAGATATAGGGTGGTACGGTCTCCAATCGTACCAGGTAGTTTAACAAGAAGATGTTTAACCACAGCCTGAGTTATCACGTCAGCTAACATGAGGCATGAGGACAACTTTTCTCGTGAAGATTCATCCTTACGTTTTAAACTATTTGAAACAAGCCCTTTTTCTTCAGCTTCCCGCTACAAATCCTGGGACTACTTCTGCTTATGGAAGGGAGAGGAACTGCACCATCTGACCAATGTTTGCATGTTTCCTGGAAAATACTACTTTAAAAAGACCTAGCACTGAAGGGAAAAAAAAAAAATAAAAAAAAAAATCCCCTTCCACCAAACGCTCCGCAGCCAGGTGAGGAAAGACACCGCATCCCAAACTAACAGCTCAGCCTTGGTGGCCTTGGCAGAACTCCAAGACACGCCTTATTCATAAAACCAGAGTAATAAAAGAGACAGACTCTCCCCCTCCCTCCCCAAGGATACTACAACTTGGTGCTGATGCAGAAATTAGAAGGAAGAGGACCATCTAAATTACACACTGAAATAGATACTACAAAAGCAAGCAGCTGTGACATTTCAGCCAGGTGGTCATCTTCAGCTGCAGTCAAGAGGAAAAATAACTCTAGACATTTCCCTTGCAGATACTTCCTGATTACAACCTTATGGCAAAACCACCTCATTTTCACTGCTAGTATGCATTTTAATTAATCCCTATGTTCTTAAAATATACTTTGTCAATTAAAAGCCATGTTCAGAGACTCCGGCTGAGGAGGGGGGAGAGGGGTTTGAGATGTTTAAGCAAGATCTCTTAGTGCTGTAGTCAGCATGGATATAATTAAACAGTCAAGCAGATTTTTACTTGTACTATTTCTTTTCCAAAAAATTACTGTTGCACATGTACTGACTTTAAGTCACTATTTATTCATCTCTCAAAAAGCAGTTTAGCATTGTCTTTCAGAAAAGAGAAAACTTCTATCGATCTAAGCCTTCCTTTTATCACCTTACTTCCCTAATCAATTTCACCAGCTATTAAATAAAATTAAAAAAAAACAACATAATGAGGTTTGTCCTTGACTGGTTAAAAAAAAAAAAAGAAAAGAAAAATATCTAAGGGTAGCATCACAGAATAGAGGCTGTTTCATGTCATACCTGAACAAACACCAGGAACACAACATGCCTTGGCACCAGCACACATTGGGAAGGTAACCGAGCACTGCTGTCTCTTGGTGTCTTCAGGAGATTATTCTCCTTGCAATACTACTGGGTCTTCAAAACCCCAACATTTGAGAGCATCCTCTTCAAGCCTCATTGGGGAAGGTGAGAACCCTGCCCCAAGGCTGACTGGTTGGGAGGTCACTGGTGCTCCCCTTTGGACAACCACATGCTTGTGTCACAGGCGACCTACAGGCAAACAGGAGGCCATCTTTTGTCCTCCTCCCATGTGGACCCACAGCCAGACAGCCAAACCTTATCACCTAAGCCTTACCCACCAGTGCAGGGTAAATAAGATGACAACACTTTAAAGGCTTAAGAGTGGAAAATCAAAGATAGGTTAAAAGGTCACTAAGTCGAGGAGACTTTTGCTTTATTCAAGTGGTTCACGTTTCTGAAGCCAGACTGGAAAACTGGCCAAGAATAAAAAACATTTTGATTTGCCTTGCTTGATGAGAGTGCGCCATTTTAATTAATCCAGCAGATCATTCACAAATATAGTGAATGGAAATACTGCAGTTAAAATCCTTCAGACTACTTTTGATAACTTTAAATATTAGAAGGAACTGTAACCATTTAGAAGAGCATCAACACATAACACAGCCTGACTGTTCCAGTTAAAAATTCACACTGGAAAATGTTTTCTGCTTTCTAAAAACACTGCATTATCTAACTGTATTTCCCTCTTCTTGCTTTCTATAAATACTTTAAGGTGTGGTTAGAAAACCGTGGCCAAGTTCTTCAAGGATTTTTAGTTTCCGTATCAAGTTCAGGGCTGCAGCGTATTTACATTAACATTTTCTGGAGAATACACTTCATTAACTGCTGTGGCAAAACCCTTGGTGGTCTGCTCCTCACTGACTCTGACCAGTGCCGTCTCAATCATTTGCAAATTACTTCCAGATGGGTATCCGTTACACAGAGACGGAGAATTTTTACAACATTTATAAATAGTGCAAGAATCCTACAGACATATGATAGGTGTGCTATGCAGTGACATGCACCACGAGGCTGTGAAGAGGGGCCCAGGGAGCATATAACCCAACAGGCGGATTCTGCCCAAGGACAAGCTGGAATCCCTTTGCTTGTACCTGCGGGTAATACTCAGGTAGGGCACCATCTCAAAGGTAAGAAAAACTCAGATCGTACCTGAAAATTTGATACTTTCCAGGTGAGTCGGTCACCCAACACAGCCATGTGGTGTCATTTCAGATGTCCTCTTCCACCTGGCCCCGACTGCCATCAGTCTCCCAGCTGCACCAGACCTGCCAGACTTGTGTGGGTGTCTCAGATAACCCAGCACATCTAAAAACGGCACGGGATGCATGCCTTGAAGCATCCAGGTCGCTCCCCCTTCAGTGACGTAGAAGGCACTTTCTAACCAAGCAGCCAGCTTTTACAAGTCTGGTATGCTGCTTCATTTGCTTTTATTAATTAGCGTTCATTTTAGGATTCAGAAAATGATCCTCTGAAGTCTCTCCAGGCTACCAAGTAATTCATTGCATTAAGGAAATGCCAACCCCCATTTTAAATGGCTCCTACTGCATTTTTCAATCCCATCCTCTTCCTTCGTGGAATGTGTAAGACTCAGTTGCCACCATAATACATCTAATTGCCTCTCATTTACATTCAATTAGGTTCTATGATACTATTTTGCAATATTAATTAACTAACTCTGTCAGGAGCTAATCTCCCAGAGCATTTGACAGATGGCAGGGCTAAAGCATGGTATGAAGTGGAAAGTGTCTGGGGCTGTCTCCTGGATGAAGAACTATTAAAGTCCGGGGCGGTGTGGGTACTTATTGCATTCCCATTAGTTTGTGGGAGTTTCATTTGCTTTAGACATGTAATTCTTGGGAAAAGTTCTAGATGGAAAAGTCACTTCAAGCACAGATTTCAACACCACTTTGCTTTAACTCTGTCTCTTTTTCTTTGGCTTGAAGACTCACGCCCAGGTTTCTGTGCTGAAAAAGCAACTTTGCTAGTGCCTGGCAGTCAGAATTTGGATCTGTTCAACTATAAATAAAAGCCAGGAAGAAAGTTTGAAAATCATCCTCGAGCAGGGAGGGAAAATTGTGGTTGTACAGTGGGAAGTATGACAGTTTGTTTTTTTCTGTCCACAACCAGCAAAAATAAAGATGGAAAAACTTCTGTCCCATAGAGAAAAAGGAATGGACAGAACAAAGCAAAAATGTGTCATGTCTGGTGCTGGTCATTTCTATTAAGGAAGGGAGCTGCTTCTGTTTGAACCTACTTTATTATATTTGCTCTAGGAAAAACGTGAACTGAAGCAAGGTAACCGGAATTTGACTTCTGCAAGGATAACTATAACCAGGTCTTTAAAGAAAAGGAAGAAACCTTCCTCATTTCATTGCCAGTGGGCATGGCCAAAGCCTCTGGAAATAGATTTCAAATTCAATGCAGCCTGCTCCTGCTGCGAAATATTACTTACAACTCACAAGTCTTAGCTAATCGTTTTCAACTGAGAAGTACTCTACACAAATATTGTCTACTTATGGCTCTGCTCTCAGCGTCATTTTCCTGTCTTTCAGCATCTGTGATAGCTGAAATTAAATTCAGTTGAATTGGAAAGAGTTTTTCCTTTTTCATCTTCCTGGAGATTCTCCTACCTCTGTGGCTTTTGGAGGTAACTCGACCATAAAATGAAAAATGTAATTATTTTTTTCTATTGTACTAAGCAACTGTGATTGATTTCAATATGTCCAAACATTTGGCAAGCATCATTTTTACTGTAAAGTTATTGTTTTTCGGTTCTTGGGTTGTTTGGGTTTTTTCCAGAAGTTGCTTAAACATATCAAGTAAGCATGCCAGGAATGATTTAAAGCTTTGTGGTGTTCACATGTAGTTTTGAGCTTAATGTTAGCTTTTTTTTTTTTTTTTTGCAAACTGAAGTGCTGGAATTTAGGGGGAAAATAAGGTACACGTAGCAAATGGCTCTTAGGCAATAAGCACAATAGATGATGTCTGAAGGCTCTGCCTTTTTACCTCGACACACCCCAGGGTTTATGGAAGTTACACAATGTGCACACCCACCAGTTAGGTTTTATTACTTAATTACTTATAGGAGAAAAAAAAAAAATGAAGTCTCCCACAGTCATCTGAAGTCAGGGAAATAGAATTGCTTGGGTTTTTTTCAACTTCTGGTGTGATATAACTATAAATAATTTGGAAAAAAAATGGACTACAAATATAGTCTAAGAAAAACATACAGCAGCACATATTATCAAGCACATAAGGAATGTTGTCTAGTACATATTCTGAGCCAAGCAAGCTTTCCCAGGCTTCTAATTTTTATTTTTGTTGTTTAAATTTACTACTCATGCCATATAGCCTTTCTTAAGTTGTGTCAATTACACACACACCCCATCTGAAATCCTGGTAAATCTATTTTCCTTCACGAGGTATTCCCGACTATATTGCAAATTCAAGCAATACCTAAAGTCAGATAGAATAAACCAGAACCTGTTAGGCATGAAATAAGATATCACACACAATTCATCTGACATAAATAAGCTCAACTGTGCTTTGCAATTGTACTGACCCGCGTCAAAACTACTTAAGAACCAGGGAAAATGGAGTTATTTAAGTGTATTAGTAATGGTAACTGCTACATTATCAGGACATAAGAGAGACTAAAATCGTAAGGAGAGGTAGAATGCCTTATTAGACCAACCAGTGCTGGGGGGGGGGGGGGGGGGCGGGGAGGTGCACAGAATAAAACCATAGAAGCTTTCAGTAAGGCAAACCTTTCTTCAGGAGCAAGCAATTAATTTCTTCTCAGTTTCTCAGGATCTTTGTTCCAGTGAGGTACAGCGGTTGTACTGGTTACAGCAGATAACCAGAGTCAAAAGGTTCTGGGCTTTATCTGCAGTTTTGCTACAGGGTTAATTTTCCTGTTGCCCCCTACAAATGGCTTTCATTCTTTGCTTCAGTTTCCTCATTTGTAAAGTAGGGAAGAATGCTTCCCTACTTCATGGAAGTTTGTCTCCTTGGGGAAATAAGCTGTTCTTTCCCTAACCTGCATTTATCAAACAAAAAAATCTCTCAACACAGCATTCTTAGTTCCAGTCTAGCCGAAGTCACAAATATGGACAGCCTTACTTTGTGTTTTAAGCACTCTCTGATACGAGAAATGCTACTTTGACACTGAAAGTGCAAGAGAAGCAAAGGAAATTGCAGTGATTTCATCTTATCTATTCCTTATTATCTGCAAGTTCTCAACGCTCTCTCGCAAAGGTTGAACCATTACCCTCTCTTCATAGATAAGGAAACTAAGGCACACAGAAGTCACTTGTCACATAATAGTACTTAATAAAGTAGTAATTGAAAGTCAAAGCCTTCTCCCTGTATATTGACTCTGAAACCCAATTTAACTCAGGGTGCTTCAACTTTGCAAAGGCATCTCAGTTAAGGTTTCAGTTCTGCAAAACACTGGGTACACCAGCCTTAGCACAGCTCGAGGATTCAGAAGTTCAACTGTCACCTAAGGAAAACCTAAAAAAAAAAAAAGCTGAGAGGGGGACAAAAGGGAGATGGCAACTAGAGAAAGAATTTCTGCCAGAAAAACTAAGACCAAGAAGCCCTGTGCCACAGACCTTGAATTTCTGATGTAGGTCAGTGTGGGCTTGCAAGCCTTGCATCTGCAGCCTAAAGGGGCAATGGGAGCAAGCTGCTCAGCAAATGAAACAATATATATTTTATGGAACTTACGCAACAGCTATACTGCAGCTCCTTCAGAAACAATGCTAATTACACACCTCTTGTCTTATCTTTGGATAACACTGTAATTAGAATGTGTCATCACTCTAGTAATGATTAAAATAATTGCTGTAAAAAGTACCTTGTAAGTAGCATTTACTGTTCCGGTTTCCAAACACGTACAGGATTTTTTTTTTAAACTATAATTGCTTTCCCTGTTTGCAACTCAACATTATTTCCCCACCCACCTTCCACGTGACACAGCCATCCCATGTAGCAAAACTTTTATGTGTGTGAAATACTTACAGCTCTTCCAAGTAGGGAAAGTTCTTGAAGGCATCCTCTGGTAGCCTTGTGATGTTATTCATGCTGATATCTCTGGAGAAGAAGAAATACAAATTTATCAATAAACAGGTAAAGGATTATTGCACTCCAGGAAAAGGAGAAAAAGAAAGCCTAATCAGATAGTATGATAACAGAGAAAGTATTCTAGCACCACACAGTAATACCTCTTTCTAGAAATGCTAAACTTTCAAAGCACAGTAATATTATGAATCCAGTCATAGCAAAGACCCGTATAATGGAAAGCTGATTTTAAAAGTTTTCTGACACTCCTAAGTGAAAAAAATTACTGTGAAACTACAGGGTAGGCATGTATGGAAGAGACTCTACAGTACTGTCATCCCCAGTGCTAATTTTTTACCAACTTACACATGCATACAATTTTAACACAGATGATTAAGACTGCTTTAAAACCACAGCATATGAAATAATGAAGAAAGAAAAAAAAAAAAGATTGTGACCACCCATCATGCAAATTTTCATCCCACAATGTCTTTAAAAAAAAAAAAGAATACACGCGTTGGGACTTAATAAAGAGCTTCTGGAACAACTGACAAGAATAGCAGAAACATGTCTTTTCTTCCCCCCCCCCCCCCCAAACCTATAGAAGTCCTCAAGGTAATAGTTTTAAGCAGATTTCATTCTCAGTCCGTAAGCAGAGACAGCAGCAAGTGCTTACATGATAGGTATGCAGACCTGTACAGCTTTTTTTCTCTCCAAAGGAGCAGTAAGTGGCAAACTTGGTGCCATCACCTCAGCTCACACCCACGTAACCATCACAGATAATCCAGTCCTAAAGCAAGTTATTACTCAACACGAATAAAAGTAGCACGAAAACAATTCGGTTTGATAATTAAACTAATAACTGCCTAACAACTCATGACATAACCCAAGATCGTTCGTACTTTTTACTTGGTTACTGGCTTTTTTTTTTTTAATATGTAGTTTAACGAGCAATTCCACGAGACTCGTTAGTAGAGCCTTCCCAGCTTCCTTCCGCTTGTTGTCTTCCACACGTTGTTCTCTAGGGCCTATGTGCCACCTCCCCCTGTATTTTGGGTAAAGAGCAAGCAAACAAAACCAAACCACCCCTTCCATCTCACGGACGGGCAGCAAGTACCACTGAAGCTCCTGCATGAAGATCTGAAGGGTTGGGGACTGCATGCAGGCCAGCAGATTTTGTTTGCCACCTAAAAATCTCAATCTCTGAATAAAATACCAGCCCTTAGTTACTGCTGGGGCTGACGTTCTCAGCCCATCCATAGCCACAACTATTTTTCAAACACAGAATCAAAGAATCGTTTGAGTTTGAAGGGACCTTAAAGATCATCTAATTCCAACCCCCCTGCCCTGGGCCAGGGACACCTCCCACCAGACCAGGTTGCTCAAAGCCCCATCCAGCCTGGCCTTGAACCCCTCCAGGGATGGGGC
>JAOQGH010000040.1:60351935-60362760 GCA_025769975.1 Gallinago jamesoni | reverse complement strand
ATCCAGCCTGGCCTTGAACCCCTCCAGGGATGGGGCATCCACGACTTCCCAGGGCAACCTGTTCCAGTGCCTCACCACCCTCACAGCAAAGAATTTCTTTCTGTTATCTAATCTGCCTCAACTGGAATTATCATTTCTTCTGATGAGGCAGAGAAAGGTCAATTTAGAGTCTTCCTGCTATACTGGATGGGCACAAATCCCTAAAGAACAACTTTCTAGCAGCAAAAGCAACCCCCTTGAGAAATTAAGAAAGTTTCACGCTTAGGATATCTTCCTTGGCTCCCATGACAGGACTCAGTGCTGACCTCAGGAGGTTCAGAGCCAGGCCCTTAAGGGGAGCACGGAGCATGCAGAGAGCTTGGTGCTACTTCTGAGTAAACGGTGTCCTGGGACATTTATGCCTTCTTCATGCTGTGACTAACCAAATGCCACGTCAGTACCACATAACCTACCAAAAAATGTTGGAGCAGCTAATTAAACCACTTTTTGCAAAGACTGTCCATGTTATTCCTCCAGTTGCCAGACCATAATGTCTAACACAGCTCATTAAAAAAAAGTTTCCTTATTTACAGTGACAACAGAATGCACTATATAAAAAAAACACCCCATAGTTACTGGGGAAAAAAAAATAAAAAATCCTTTTTTCCTCCCCCAGCAGTTGACAATGTCAACTGATGTCAGTGAATTTCTGTTGAGACTAACAAGTAGCTGGTGACTGGTCCTCTGCCTCTGAGGGAGCAGCACAGACCCCCAGCCACCACCCACCTGAACATTGAACTCTTACATTAAGCCTAGATACAGGTGTTTCTTTAAACTAAATGTTTATTAAATATAAGGCCAAAACTTCATGCTTCATACCCCAGTGCAAACCAAGAGAGTTATTCCCCAGCAGCTGTTAAGAGTACTCTAACGGAACTCAAGAGCAACGGGGATCAATATAAGGTTCAGCACATCCAAAACACATACAATTGTGAGAGAAGACCCCGAAAATCCACTGTAGCACAAGAGACTCCTGCACTAAGCTCCAGAAGGAACTGAACCAGAGGATGATTTATTTCTGAACTCTACAGCCAGCGTGCTTTAAGAGGTGCTTTGTGTCTCCGCAGCAGCTTGGGTACCGTGAGATGCTGCAGTTGCTGCGGGGAACATTTTTCTTCTTGTCCAGGAAAGTAAATAAAAGTATCAGATACACGAGTTGTCAGCTGTCTGCTCCACGGGAGACTGCAACTTTTATTCCCCCTACCCCCCATATACATTTTTCAAATTGTCACGAATACAGACGTTTCACACATCCAGGCTAGTCCCCTCCTTTCCAGAGGACTACACATCCCCTCCCAGTACTAACTGGGAAACATTCATGAACTGGGCAGAAGGGTAGGAAGAGAGCAGAGACCTTACACGAATCCCAAGAAATAGTAACATGCGCAAAAAAAAAATAATAAAAAAATAATCACAATTCTCTTAAATTGTCCAGGTTATATAAAACCCAGTTATCATATAAACTATATTAAATGGTGATAGTGAAAGTAAGTCAGCAGTACATATCATCAGAAAGTACTTAATTAATGGTTATACATCGCTTTGTCAGCGATTTTGACTGCAGTCGCAATTGTTGCACTCTGAGGTAGCCGTTTAGGACGGAGGGAGTAAGAAACGACACCCATCTGAAAGCAATGGACTTGAATTTTCCAAAGCTATAAACACCTGATTTTCAGAAAAGTGTCATATGCAATCCTAAATGAAGTCAGTGGAAACCATGTAGACACACAGCATGGCTGACATCCAAATTCTACATAATTTCAGCTTTCCCTGGGATCTGAAATTAGCAAAGAATGTTTTTTGCCCGTAGCTCCAAGTGTTAGTACTCCCATTTTAATACGGGGAGTAGACTCTTTGGATGTAAGCACAAAACAGAACACCTTAATAATGAAGATATGAGAAGCAGCATCAATATCCATGAATTCTACTGAAATTTATTTTCAGGCAAAACCGCATTTATAACAAAACCAGGTGCAAGGACGCATTGCAATTCTGTCTTGAGCATTATCATGTGAATCTTCAGGGACTGTAAAAAGCTGGAATGACTACCAAGTTTCTGTATTTGCCTTCATTCCATGTGATAGTAACTCCTACTCAGTAAATAAGCCAATCTGCATAGCACTGATTTGCAGAATTTGGGGAACATCAAGCCACCAACTTTCAAAGTTTCTTAATGATCACCATACGAGATTTAAATCAATTTTTAATTGAAATCATAATGTAAAAGCAGCTTTGCTGCTGAAATCACAAACCGATTGCCAATGCCTCACCAATCAACAGACTTGGGTAGATCCCACTTTGAAAAACTGCTAGAAAAAATTATCGTTCAGCATAGGAGACAAGAAGGTGAAAATGCACTAGCCTTATCTGAAGTGTGCTACCAGCAAAAATGGCAACCAATGTAGAAGGGAAAAACCACACAATTGTAGAAGTAAAAAAATCAGATGTTTGTGTTTTTATATATATGCATATTTTTATATATATATTTATATATATATACACACAATTTTTTTTTCTTTTCACTCTACAGAATATCCTCAAAGAATGTGTCCATGGGCACTACTTGTTAGTAATAAAATATTAAAGTAGTTCACGAGCTTCAATGGAAGAATTTACAAACAATATTTGCAAACACTCTTATCAATAAAGCTAGACTTAATAACTACCCTCTGAAAGTTTGCCTGCCTAAATTGGAAGATCCTTTTAATAACACATGCTTTATAGAAGAATTGTAATAAAAATGGACAAGCACCATATATTAAGACATAATGGCAAATATTCTCCCCCAAAACTACCATCCGAAACAAAAGTAGCTTATCAAGTTTCTACTGCATTAATTTTAGAAAATATTCATTTTACTAATCCTACAATTAAAAAAACAAATAAAAATCAGTCTATGCATAATCAAGAAGGCTGTCCATATAATGAAGATAAAATATTAGTACAAGCCTTGGATATGTCAAAAGACATCTCCCCAGAGAAGCTTTCCTACTCCACCTGTTCCTCCACCTCCATGAAAGACCTCAGGCCCATGAGCCCAGAACTCATTTAAGGTCCTAACATATAAAGTTCTAAGAATTAACAAAATGAAACACTAATAGTACTTTCCCAGCCTCTAGCAGTGTCCTTGGGAATGATGCTATCACACAACAGAAAGATCGCCTCAGCCGTTGTCTAATGCCCCATTTCAGCAGGACTACAGTGAAGGACCCATCCTGGTTTGGGTTGTTATATCCAGACAGAAGTCCCCTAAAAATGGCACACCACCAGAAATCTTTTGATTGCCACCAACATACACACACACAAAACAACCTCCAACAAACAAAACACACACAAAAAAAACCCCACAACCCACACTTGCCCTAATTTTAAGTGGTACACTGAAGTTCAGACTCTGTATCAGAAAGGCTTATTTTAAATTTCTTGTTCATCACTTTGCAGTAGGATCGATCAGCCCAGCAACCTACAGCTCTGGCTTGAAACTAAACTAAGCTCACGCTTATACTTGGGATATTTTCTCTGGGAAGCGCAAAACAGACACAACAGCTTTAAGAAGAGGAAAAAGATGAGAACAGCGATACCGCAGTTTTGCGCCAGAGATTCGTTAGGAAAACGAAGGAGAAGCCAGGGGTAGACCTACACCTTTCAGCAGTTAGCCATTAACCGAGCTTATCTGTACTAAGCAGCCAGGGTAAATCTTCACTCCCTCACCAATTTTAACCAAGGCAGGTCAGGGCGTGATCGGGCAAGGAGCTGGCATCGAAACTCAAGTGATGAGCAGCCGAAGGTGGTAAAACTCTTTAGCAAGAAGAGGCTGCATCTCGGGGATAACGTGAATCACAGCCTCAGAGTTACAATTAGTTTCGCCATTTCAGGCAGGGGAGATGCAACACCAGAATATAAACACAACCGTGCTCCCTCCTAAAGCACTAGCCCTGCCGTGGCTCCAGGTTTCGAGGATAAATAAGGTGCTCACACTTGGTCAGAAGTTTGGTCCTTCTTCCAGGAAAGGTCTACAGAAAAGAAGAAGAAAAAAAAAAAAAAGAGAAAAAGAAAACCCAAACCAACTAAAACAGGTTGCTTGAAGAAATGTACTAAAAGTGTTATTTCGTCATCCTCAATACTGCAGAGACTAATTTTTACAGGCCATATGTGAAAAATCAAGGCACAGTACTCCAGCAGTTACTTGCTGTCTTCAGCCTGCTTTAGGTTATTTTGACAACTACTTTAACCTTCGTTACCAGCTTAGTTTAATAAATTCCCTTGCTTTTACCTAACACATAAACACGTCTTTAAAAACACTTGTACATATACTAACCAGCAAGGATACTAAAAGCTACGAAAACCTCCCTAGCTTTGAAAATAGGCATCCAATGAGATAAATTAATTTGGGAGAGGAAAGCACCTTTGCTGGACACAGTAAAAAACATATAGCACCACATCTCTCTGCATAAAGCAGGAGATTTAAACTACTCTTTAAGCAACCAGCAGTGGAGATTTTAAAAACCGGAACTAGGCAATATCATACTTTAATAATTATTTGTTTTATTATACTCCTGTGCAGACAGCGGCTTAAGCCACAGCTTTCATCAGTGGTATCCCGCAAAAAGAGAATTAGATAAAATACACATTATGTCACAGCGTATCCTGCAGGACAGAGATGGCTTTCTCTCATTTTAATGTACCACCTCTTCTGTAAAGTAGCCTGACCCTCATTAGACTGATCCTAAAAAAAAAAAATTTAAAAAATAATCTTTCTTACTGATTGCCAGAGCGGGATTTTGGTTAGAAAGGACAGCTGACTGGAGACGATGAAAATGGAGGAGGGGGACAATAATTCCTGCACGAGAAGAAAAGTTGCAGCAACAAAGAGGGACCACAAAATGGGAAACACAGGCTTCCTGTAGGGGCCTACAGAAAGGACAGGCAAAAAAGATAAATAAATTAGGCCAAGGTATAGGCAGTGAAACAAAGATAACAACCACAGCAACTGATGGGCATTGAAGAAGAAACCGATGCCAGTCTCTATGGACATTTAGTATCAGCAGCCTTTTATTTTACTTTATACTGCACCGCATCCAAAAGCACACTAACGACCCAAACTACTCCACTTTGGGGGAAAAAAATAAAATTTTAAGCTGGAAAAACATGACATATCAAGCTACAGAAAAGGAAAAATAGATCTCAGCCAAGCCCAATGGAGATAGGCTGCTTAAAAAATAAAATCAAAGTACTCCCCTGTGCTCCCCTGCACTTCATTAATAGCTAGTTTCTTTTTAGCTTTCCACCTAGCCCTCTATCTTTTGTGAAGTTTAGAAGGGGGAAGGAGAGAGAGAGAGAGAGAGGGGTGTGTTTGTTGAAGGAAAGAAGATCATGTTTCAACAAGGCACCTTTAAAATCCTATAAAATACTCCCTCTGAGCAAGCTTAACCTGTTTGCTGATAGATTATAGCATGTAATACTGTAGGCTCCATTCAGTCTTTTCCAAGGTCTGGGCCCTCTGCCATCGAGTTATTTAATTATAACACTTACAAAATGATTTAGGCAGAGCTATCTATATTTGAATAAAGCCCTCCCACCTACTTGTACAAAACCATTAGGTAAAAGGTCTCAGTCTTATGTAAAATTCCCCAGGTAGTAACCCTGACCCGGCTTCAGCAGTACTAGAAAAAGCCATTAATATTTTTAGAAGCTACCTTAAATAAGCTGGGTTGCTGCAAATACAAGTCAACGTGACGTCGGACAATACTCAGCAAGAATCAGTCACCCCTTACCACTGGGACCGTTGGTATGTGGATAATGGCCCAACTATGCTAACACTGGTGAAGCCCACCAAGACAAAGCAAGGGATGCTTTCTTAGTGTACCAGAGAAATACCTCTTTGCCCATTATCCAAAACAGAGGTCTATATAGCTGAATGGCGATGGTCAGTGCCTTCAATTCGGTCCAGGTCACACCTGCGTTAGCCAGGAGAACTGCCTGGTGTTGGGGCAGCAGGGAGAGGCAGAAGAGCTGGAGTGGAGGGTGGGCAGGAGGGAGGAGAGGAGAACTCGGGGAAAACTCAAGGTTAGACCAACCTCAGTTATACTGCAGTGCTATGATCTTGAAGAAACACATCCACTGCCGAACTCCTTGTAGGAACACGCTCACATGATGAAAACCAACGTAATTTTCAACCAAATCTCACACCTCAGCAGTCAGTCCCAGGGGAGCTGAATTACATCCCTGGTTTAGACCTACTTCCCCATTCAGCCAGTTCCTGCTGGATGAACATAAAACCACTGAAGGGACGGAGTAAATGAGTTTGCGTTCAAACTGTCCTATGTCTTAATTGTATTCAGTTTGTAATAAAATCCTAGAGGATCAGCAAGGAAATCCTAATTAAATTCATTCAATTAAAAAGAAAAAGAAGTTTGGTGGGGCTTTTTGTTGTTGTTGTTGTTTTACTGTATCTTCCTAATAACATGAAGCAAACAATTCTCTTCCAGATGCACCACTTCATAACTACTGCTTTGAATGGTAATTGGCTGCACTGTGAATCCTATGAGTACAGCTAAAATTCAAGGATATAAGTTACATGCCAACCTCAACAGCTAGAAATCATGAACAAAAGGCAAACAAATATCAGGCAAAGGAAAGATGATGTTTACAGAGGAGCCTACACTTGGGAAGTGTTTGAGTTTGCAATGGTGTTTGAGTTAAAAAAAAAAGTTAACTACACCAAGTAATTAATTTCTTGCCTTTTACATACTACTTGCATCTACTACTGCAAGGCTTGGCTACCTCTGCCTATACTATTAGCTAACGTTTATAGGCTAATAGCACACCAATGCCCCATTATGTTATATTGGTATTGCATTTAAAATTTATATCCTCCCAATTTCTAACAAGTTCTGCACAACTGCCACTGCCCATTTCCCAGTGGGAAAGGCCCGGCCCAAGGACACCTCTGGGTATGCCAACAGCCAGGACTCTTGCCGTAGTAACTATCCCTTATCCTCCAATCCTTACTGCCATGCCCCAACACATTTTTTTCCTTCTGTTCTTCAATAGACAAAGCTGTTTTAACATAGACAAAGTTCCTTTTAACACAGACAAAATTGTTAATAATAAAACCAAACAAAGTTTGAAGCCAATTTTTGCATTAATGTAGATTCTTCTCCTTGCGATTCCATCTCTCCCCAACAATCTTAAGTACAGTCCTACTGCCTCTGACATGATCACAGACACCTCCAACACTTAAAAAGCACAGAAACCTGTTCTGTATTCACAGCCCACTGTGCAGTCACAAAAAAGCCTATCAGCTGTGCCATTTCTTCATTTATGAGTACATTTCCCTTTCCACTTCTTCTAGGAAACATTCTTGTAAGAAAGGAAATATCCAAATACTTAAAGCCTTAGTCAACATCTGCTGTGACTGGCTAAATAAGACACAGGCTGCGTTCCCACCCAGCAAATACAGTTGCCATTTCCTAAGTGCCCGCGCTATCTCTCTAATGAGCACAAGGTCTTATCATCTGTTGTTTGTATTGCAACAAGAAGCTAAGGGCCCCGGTTCAACATGTCAGCGCGATTGGCGCTGCACAAATACACAGTTGGGAGACACTCCTCTCACCTAGAGAGTTTGCTGCTCAAATGGACAAGACAAACAGCACAGGAGGGGAAACAGGCAGGCAGAGGTGAGGTAACTTGCCCAAAGTCACCAGCAGCAGTGCCTGGAACCCCTCCAGTTGCCCAATGCTGCTATCACACGCCACGTCCAGCTGCCACCCACCTTTTCAACACAAAGGAATTACCTTAATTTCCCGCCGTTTTAGCAGGGAAACAGGACAGGAGACAGTTCTGAACAGTTTCTTGTTTGCTAGGTGTGTGGGTTGACTCCATTTGGTAGCAGCAGAAAAACAAATTCTGGTCCAACAGCTGTGCAAGCGCTTTATAGGCAATGTGTCAATCCGCTCTTCTGCGACTCTAACTGCAACCCTCCCGTGGCCGCTCGCGTGGGGAGGAAGCACTTCATCACCTGCTTTTTCATGGAAGCATTCAAACTTCAGGCTACCCACCAACCCTGGTTATTAGAGGGGATCGAGATATTCAGAAGCTTTAGGAAATAAGGGTACACAGGGCCTTTTCTCAGTACAAATACTAAAAAAAAAGCACATAAATCCTGTCAATTCCAGTAAGCTTTTAGCATTCTACTGAAGCAGGACCTACAACATTTTCACTGACAGCTGCAGAAAGGCTGAAGAATGTCAGACAGGTCTGTTCCTGTAACAGCAGTAAAATCCCTTCCCCTTCCCCACCATATTCGTAAGTTATTTCTCCTGCCTCCTCCTTCCCATGTCACATCAACCTGTTTTTTGGGGTGGTTTTTTTCTTCCTTCCAACACGATGTCTTAGCTTGCTTTCAGACACAGTAACTAGCTCTAATGTACCCTATTCATGTGCCAATCAAGCCATCATCAAGATCTTAGAGAGAACAATACTTGTATGCAAAGACCTATTTTGAACTGGTATTTGAGTCACTGCAGGCCAGTCATTAAGCAATCACACATACGGTTAATGGCCTATGTTGACACATGGTGGGGAATTAACCCAGAAAAAAAAAATTCCACTGCATTATTATGAAAGAGATCGTATCCCAGAATAGGAATATAGCACAAGTTAACATACTCTTTGGTTAATTTTTAAGAGCCACACGTTCGGTGCGGATTACGGGCTGAAGGAAGGGCTTATTGTAAGCTTGAGGAGGAAACAAAACGTCTTTCAGCGCAAGAGTATTTCCCTCACATAGTTAGAAATTATTTATAGCAGGGAGTAAAATTATGCATTATTCATGGTTTTATAATTATTTACTCTCTGGAATACAGCAACACCAGGGAATTGAGTACAAAATAAATCAGGCCATCGGTGTGACAGGCGTGTTAGTCAAGCAGCCTGAGGGCAAGCCTGTGCCAAAATAGTCCTCCTGTACCTGTGGGCATCCACCAAAAAATGCAAATAACCAACCTGTGCAAGACCATGAAGAAGTCCATGGACAAAAACAAGCAGGAACTTGGAAACTCCATGTCCCTGATCCGTCATGAGCCTTGCATGTGCTGCTACCACCCAAACTCCTGGTAGGGAAGCTCTCAGCATGGTTACATCACAGCTACCCTCTGACTTGAAAGTTTTTAAAAATTATTTATAAAAAGTAACATGGACATCCAAGAGCCTTGGATGACCAACACGGAAAAGTCATTATAAATATCTGGTGATAATCCCCTGGGATTCACAGCCACTTGAGGTACCACAGCCTACTGGGGGACATTCAGTAAAGCAGCAGGGCAGTTAAAATCTATAAGGACCAACATTTTTCAGAGGATCACTACGAGGGCAGACTCATCAAGCCCTGCAATTAGCACAGCAGTTGTTAAGGGTGAGCAAATCTAAACCATGTAATTATATTATGCCTGTTGCATGTCCTCTGCACTTTATCCACTTGTCTCCCGGACATCTGGGGCTGCTGGCAGAGCTAAGGCAAGTTGTAAACCTGGTGGTGGAGCCTTTGGCTGCAAGTGTTCAAAACGCTGTCCTCCCATTGTCAGCAATATTTTTCTATTTCACTAACATCTTCCAGATATGGGAAACTGTGGAAGAACACTTCAATGCCTTCATCTCATTTAATAGCAGTCCCAGTAAACTGTCTGGAATAGCAAGTCTCCAGGTAAGGGCCCTGAACCTGGGATCATCTTAGCCCAAACACGTACCTCTAAACCATTCATTACAACCATCATTTTTGGCAAGACTTGAGATTATTTGTA
Source organism: Gallinago jamesoni (assembly GCA_025769975.1). Classification (NCBI taxonomy): domain Eukaryota; kingdom Metazoa; phylum Chordata; class Aves; order Charadriiformes; family Scolopacidae; genus Gallinago; species Gallinago jamesoni. The sequence continues at coordinate 60,352,921 of JAOQGH010000040.1, read as the reverse complement.
AAAGGCAGTAAATGTAAGCAGAGGACCGTTTTGTTTTTTTTTAATCCACAGATCTTCACACATGAAGGGAAAAGGAGAATGCAGCAACAGGTTACGTGCTTAAGGCTTCAACCTACTACACCCTCCAGGGTGCAGATGCACAATGTGTTTTCTCTCTGATGAAGAAAGTTGGCTTATATTCCCATTGCTTTCCACCTCCATGGTGGGACTGTTCACGGGCAGCATTCTGGAATCAGATCATTATAATAAGCTGGATTTAAAGAAAATCATTCCTGTTTATTTGCTACCTTATTAAAAAAAAAATAATCAGATGGGGTTAGAAGCCTTCGCTATAGTTCTGCCTCGCAGAGAACTGTATCGGCACAATTATGGGGCAGCAAACTGAAATGGTAGTAGGAATGAGGAAAGGTACTGAAAGAGACCGTAGGAACTTTGCACCGGAAGGAAACGTAATATGTAGCTACACCTTCAATGAAATCAGCACCAGATCCCCTTAAGGAGTTCTACAGAAAAGTATTTGTCATGTTTTAAGTAAATAAAGTTTAACACTATGTTTGCAGCCAAGTTCAAATAGGGCAGAATTGCCAGTCGCAACAATTGCCCTCACCCATCACAGAGTCATATTGAACCATCAACCACCAAGGTAACTATGCCATTTTTAAATTACTCCGATTTTTCTTTAATAAGTTAAGTCAGCCCCAGGTTAGAGTCATATCCGAGTTTTAATTTAAAGCACACATTGCTAAACCTGACACAGACACTTCACGCATGACCAAGCCAAGGTTTTGTTCATTACTATTGAGGAAGTTTTCATGCATTTTTTTTCCTTATCAAAAACTTCTATGGACAACCATTGCTGAAACACTAGGAACATCATCAAACTATGTAATCAAACCAGTTTAATGAGATCTGGGTGGGGGGGGGGGGGGGGGGGGGGGGGGGGGGGGGGGGGGGGGGGGGGGGGGGGGGGGGGGGGGGGGGGGGGG
>JAOQGH010000040.1:60281720-60351835 GCA_025769975.1 Gallinago jamesoni | reverse complement strand
TTTAATCAAACCATTTTAATTATATCTGGGTTCCCCCCCCCCCCCCGCTCCAGTCTCAGGCCCTTGCTGTATACCCACAAACACCCACAAGGCACGTTTCGTTCCATTTAACAGCTTCAAGGGCAATTCCATAAAACTTAAACAGCCTCAAGAGGAGCGTAGGAAGCCACGCTCACCCTTTGGACTCCGAGGACATCACATCTCGCTCCACCTAGCAACACCATATTTACTACAACAAACGTTTCACACCAAAAGCTCCCCATTACAGCTCCGGACACAGATCCACTGAGGTTCAGTTCCCTGCCCCGGCACAGACAGACTCATTTTGTGGGTTTGGACAGGCTGCTTCCCCTTCCCAAACCCCGGGTTCAAAGGAGAATAATCTTTTCTGCATCTTAGAGGAAGGGGGAGGATAAAGCTACCAATGTTTCTGAGCTGTCCAGACAGAGCCCCAGAACTTAAATCTGTTTACTCTGATAAAAAAAAAAAAAACAAAAAACAAACAAACAAAAAAAAAACCAACCCAGAACGTGCTATCATTACACACATATATTCATATAAAACTCTCCTGTTGCATTTTCACTCTGTTTTTGCTCAGCTGCAAAAAGAGAACACGAACAGCTACAAATCCAATCTCATAAAACCGCCAACTTTAGAAACTCTAAGTGCTTTGAATTTTATTCATTTTCTTCTGGTTTATTTTGGTCTCCGAGCCTGTCCCACCCAACGTTTAGAAAGCAACCTGAGCCTCAAAAGTCTGGGTAAGCCCTACATTTTTTGAAGGCTAAAAGCAAAAATGCAAAACAACTTTGGTATATAAACACAGTCACTGATATGATGAAACCAGATGACAAAATGTAAACATCTCAATCAGTCCAAACCTATATACAAGAGCTTTAGCATTTAAGAACTTTTTTTTTCCACTTACAAAGAACTTGTAACTTGGATGTAATTAAAAATTATTTCTGGCAAAAAAAAAAAATCCTTTTCTGCAATACAGTACTATAATTATCTATATACTGTGGGAAAACCAAAAGCACACAGTACAGCTTTCTAGTGTCAAAATAGATTTCATGGCAGCACCTGGAATGGCCTTTATAGAACCAAACATGCTCTCACATAGCAATTTTCAAGGCATCTTAAAGTAGCTGATGAAGCGCAAGAAGTTTTGATAAGATGTAAAACTGAGGTTTTGGAAACTCCTGATCACCAATTATTGCACAGCACTTTAACAGAAAATTAATTTCCATTTTATGACATTTGAAAGATTAAAGTCTGCCTGAAGTCTTCTGAAGTTTCCCACGTGGTAGGGTTCACGCGTGCTAACATACACGCGTTTCACTCGGGAAACAGTACCTTCAACATAAGGTAAAGCCAGGGTTACTGCCTGTTGACAAGATGTGTAGGTAAATACAAGAACCCGAACAGCCTCACCAGCTTAACACGAGCTTCCCACCTTTTCGAGTTATACTGGTTTCGGCTACATTCCTCTTTTTGATTTATTTGAGATGTATGGCCAAGTCCCTTAAACACACGAAGACACAAGTTGAGCATCCACCTTACCTTCCAGTGAACCTTACATATCAATTGGAATGAAAGCTGCAGAAAACGTCTGCCAGGACACTCTTAGAGAAGAGCTACGGGTTCAGTACAGGACCAAACAAGGGATATCAAGGAAGTATTCCAAATCAATTTTATTTCTTCAGGAATCATCTCATTCTTGTCTGACTTATCACAGAGCTAATTATTTCATTTCAAGAAGCAAAACTTGATGTATTCTTTGCCTTGTGAAAAATCACTACTCTTTCCTTGTAGTCAAAGTTATGTGGCTTTTATTCTTTCCCCTCAACCTGCATTTGCTGTCATCTTAAAGCAACATGATATGCATCAAAGTTCAGGATCTACAGCGACAGCAGCACCTGTGGTGTACATATACGTAACAGTGGGGTTTCTTCCCCAAGGTCTGCAGTAAAAAAAAAATAGAACGGAGGAGGAACGGAAGAAGAGACAAGTCATTATTCTATTGATTCCCAAATTTGGCCAGCAACTAGTTTCTCTCCCAGAAGACAGACAGACTAGCTCTACTTCTGCAAGTAACCCTGGCACAAAGCCTTTTCCCCCAGCCTCCCACCAGGCAGAGCAGGGCCTCGCATCCAGACACTTCCCTTTGCTGGAATACCAGATTGCAGGTCCCCGAGCCCAGGAGACAGTCACCCTTGTCACTGCACAGCCATGGCTGCCAGCGTTGTGTGGGCAACCTCACAGCACTGCACACATACACATCTCATACGTCCTCAGGAGCTCGGCAGAGGTACCTGCCCTACCTATGGCCAACAGGTGCCAAGTGCCCATGGAGTCCCATCCTCCAATGGTTTGAGAGCCTCCAGCAAGGCTGCCCGCACCACGCTAAGCCCAAGGCAAGACATGACCAGCTTCAATCAATATGGGTTGACAATATAGTGGGAACTGGCAGGAGCAGTCACATCTGCAGGTAACAAGCCACCCAGTAAAAAAGAAAATAATCTGTTAAGGAAAATAATCAGTCCGGATGAAGAGAAGCCAACAGAAAGCACAAGACTTCCTCTTTATGCTCCACAAGATGAAGGAAGAATGTCCTCATAGCACTTCCACCTCTGAAGGTGGGAGGACAAAAGGCAGACTCGTCTTTCACCTGGAGCAGGAAGCCTTTAGATGGCTACACAAAGAGGCCACCACAAAGAACCTCCTGCAAGGACCAGTGTCGGGAATTCTTTGGGTGTAACAAGCTGCGATGGATCAACTCTGACTGAGACATGGGTCCTTACTCAACACCTGCCCCAAACTGGAGGGGACTTCTCCAGAATCAAAACAGTTGGTGAAACTGATTCTTTATCAGCCAAGACTTTTCACGCAAGGCTCAAACAAAGAAAATTTGGGGGACTGGGGGTGGAAGGCATACATTTTTAATTTTAAAAGGAATATGTGGGAAAAGATTTTATTACGTACTGGACTGATCAACGATGTGCGAGAAGGGGTGGCAAGTTTCAGGCACAGACACTTTCTGAGGCCTCTGACAGCACAAAGACATTTATTTTGCTGTGGCAGGGGTATCTGCTAACCTGCAGAGGTTGCCCCACCATCACTACAGCAGACAAAGCAGCCACCACAGTCTGAGCTGGCAGCCATAAGAGGGTTAATGCACACTGCACACCAATTAGAAAACCCCTATAGTTAAAATTAACTGCAATTGCAAAGGGAAAAGGGGAAAAAAAAAAAAAAAAGAGGAGAAAATGAAACCCAAACCCCCTCACACTCACACCCAGAGAAAAAGCCGAATACACTGTTAGTGTGGGGAATCCAGCCCTTTACACATTCCCATTCCATACCAGCGTATTCACAGTAGTTTTTAATAAACATCTACACAAGTCACTGGAGAGGAAAAAAAAAGAAAAAGAAAAAAAATCTGTTTTCTTTCATACAATTCCACAAAAATAACTGTCATCACAACCATCCTTGTGGCAGAAAAGTCCATATTTGCCTGCAGTGAAATCCGTCTGCAGCTGCCCTGTGGAAAAGACAGGCAATAATTGGCTTCTTTCACCTCTGTTAACCACGAACAAAAGTGTCATTCAGCTCCCAAATGGACAGAAGGCACCAATGGATGGTCAGCTCGCTGAGCCAATGGGCTGGAATAACAATAACCCTGTAGCATTTTCTTTTTCCTTTTGTTTAGTCTTTCAAAGCCCTTAATTAAGACCCTCACAAAGCACCCCTACAGGCTGCTTTCAATGAGGCATTACACGCCTGTTTTCTTGTATTTAAGGAAGAAAAGTAACAGGGATTTCTGAAACACATTAAGCAGTGCACACAGTTTCCATGTATTCACCACTGAAATACTGTTGCGTTTTAGCTTTTAAATATTATCGTCGGCAAGAAGGGGTTCCAAGCTTCCTCTGCCCACTCTTTGCCGTGCATCCCTCGCTCCACGAAGAATAAAATAAATCCACGCAGGCGGGCCGTAAATGCGGCACAGCTCGCCCCAGCCCATGGCGAGCCAGCAGCTCCCAAAAACGCAGGGGCAAGCAAAGCAAGGATGAAACATCCCTGGGCATCCTGGAGCAGGCAGCTGAGAACCGAGCCGGGTTAAGGCCGGGGAATAATTTGTTGAGGGTGCACATGACCCCACCGGCACTGTCAGGGAACCATCCAGCCACAGTGCAGGCAAAGGTACGAGCCCCCCGTGGTGTTTGGTGGCCTCGCGTACAATTAAATACCCACTCGCATTTAACATACATGAAGGTAATCTGTGCTTCATCGCTCACGGCTGAACTGATGGAGTGCACGTGTTCATGTATTGAACAGGATGTTTGAGGACAAGCTCTGCTCTTCAGCAGCGTAGGCACTCTCTGCTTGACTGAAACGCTACAGAAACTTGCGATATTTGAGGAAAGGCTGAGAGAGCTGGAATACTACATCCAGTTCTGGGCTCTCGAGTTCAAGAGGGACCGGAAACTACTGGAGAGAGTCCAGCAAAGGGCAACAAACATGATGGAGGGATTGGAGCACCTCCCTGATGAGGAAAGGCTCAAGGAGCTGGAACTCTTCAGCCTGGACAAGCGAAGGCTGAGGGGAGACCTTATTAATGCTTTTAAGTACCTAAAGGGTGTGTTGAAGGAGGATGAAGCCAGACTCTTTTCAGTGGTTCCCACGGACAGGGCAAGTGGCAACGGGCACAAGCTGGAATATGGGAAGTTCCACTCAAAGATGAGGAAGAACTTCTTTATGGTGAGGGTGCCAGAGCCCTGGAAAGGACCCTGGAGGTCCCCTTCTCTGAGATCTTCAAGCCCCACCTGGATGCCGTCCCGAGTGATGTGCTCTGGGCAGCCCTGCTTCGGCAGGGGAGTTGGACTGGATCATCTCTAGAGGTCCCTTCCAACTCCAACAATTCCATGAACAACAGCAGCTCTTTGCTTGAAGGGCTTCTCCTCCAGCCACAAGTAGGAAACAAAAGGGTTTTAAGAGAGCACCATTGCAGTGTCATCCTTGTAGGTGCAGTTTGGTATAACTGAGTTGCCCAGTCCTTCCCCGCTGCAAACCAGCCCAAGCGGCAGGCTGACGTGGTGGCTGGTTTGTGTGGGGTGTGCAGGGAGATGGTGCAGGGATGAGAGGGACATGATGTGCAGGCACACCCACCACCCAACAAAGCCATCACCCAGACAGCGAGAGTCCAGACCCCACCGTGGCCATGTGAACATCCCCATCCCGTGAAAGGCAGCACACCCGCAGCTTCTGCCCAGGAGACCAGCCCAGCAATTGAAGGTGCAGCCAAAAAATACCAAAATCACTAGCAGAGGGCACTTTTCGTGTCCAAGAACCACAAGGTGAAGCTCTACTATTCTCCAAACGCTCTCTTCCCCTGCAAGAACACGGGAGTAGCCTTTTTTTATGACTGACAGAAACCCCCCACACCACGGAGAGAACAGAACAAAGACGGTTTTATTACTAACACCAATCTGAGCAAACACAAAAAGCAGTGGTTAAAATCCTCCTCTCTACACTACCTATCTATCCAGCAGACATTCCTTAACAAGCCCCCCTTGCTAGAAAGGCTACATGCATTTAGGCAAAATGCTACTGAGCATAAATCAGCTTAGACCTTTTATTTATATTTTTTTTTAATGTACAAAAAAGGTAGCTGCTTCTATCTGTATTCACATATTTAAGGAAGTAACTTTCCTTACCTTTCAGGAATGGTAAATCTAGCAGCAATCAGCAATTCTGCTTTTCAAATACTAGACCACCTGTTTCGATATTATACACCAAGATCTCTTCTAGTCTTACCTTAAACCCCTGAATTGAGGCTCCAACAAATACTACATGACTATCACCTCTCCTACATGGTGCTCCTGCTTCCTCCCACTGTAAGAAAATATGATATAACTGTACTAAAAGGAAAAATGCATGACTTGGTTTCAAAGGCCTAACTCCAAGGACACATTTTTGGAAAGCCTATTCACGAGCCTTCATCAGAGCATGTTGTATCCCTGACCTTGACAGAGCTTCAACATTGATCAAGCAAGAGTTTGCTCTCAAGTGCTGTTATATTATTGACAATTTCTGTGATTATTTGCCACAGCAGTTCAGGAGGGACTCCTCCCCATCAGCAAAGAGCAAGAAAAATCATTTATATTCTGAAAACGAGCATGAAATATAATCCTAAATGCATCCAATGCATCAGCCACAATCCAAATTCATATTGTGCTGATAAAAATCTCACAAGAGTATCTGGTAAAACTGCAATATAGTGAGAAAACATACCACTGCAATATAATGTAAAAAAGCAAAACAAGTCTCAGACACAGCTCCAAGAAGCACAGGCAAAGGGCAAAGTTTGCCTCTCACGAGTTGCACAGCTGTCCAGAATCTCTATACCTAAACTGCTACAGTCTTAGAAAAAAACAACCAACCAACCACCACAAAAAACCCCACCCAAAAGCCAACCAACTCCCCCCCAAACAGTCTGGACATCTAAGGCACTCACCAGCATGACTTTGTTGGTTAGGAACTGCAGCCCAAACTGGATAGTTGTGCTAACCATATTTAGTAGTACAGCTCTGAACTTCCAAATTCTGGCCTAACATAGTTAAAAATAATACTTACCATTGCTGAACCAAGAATATAAACCAATAAAAAATTAGCATGTCTTCTAATTTTTAAGAAAAATGTATACAAGCAAATGAAACCTTTCACAGAAACCCTCAGCCAAAAAAAAAAACCTGATGTCCATCGCTTGCCATTATAAATAAAAGAGGTCAGAGCAGCACTTATTACTAGTAATTTTCTTGAAAAGGTTAAGTTCTCTCTTCAGTTTAACTCTGTTCTCAGTATTTACATGACTACACCTATTTAAAACTGAGTAGATTTTAATCACTAAACTGTCAAGAAAAAAAAAAAAAACAGCATACTTAATGCAAACAGAACATTACAAGTATTTACACGAAAACTAAGACCTACCACATTAACTATCCAGCCCACACTCAGCAACAGAGATTAAGGCTTGTCAAGTTTAATCATGTACATAGGATCAATTTTTTTTATATAAACACATCTAATGCATGTGATGGAAAAGCAAGCTACTCCAAAAAGGCAATCAAGTAATCAGCCTGTATTTTCTAGCCTCCTTGTAGACAGCAATAACACATGCATCTTTCCAGCAACACATGTTTTACAGATGAACTCCAAGAAAAATTGGGGTTTGTGAACCCTTTTCTCCTTGGCTACCTCCACAGGACAAACATAGGCATATTTTTTGCTTCATCACAGCTATTCTGTAGGCAAGAAAATACAGTCAAGCTCCTACCTAAAGGTCACCAGCCAATATAAACTCCTTTTTAATGTATAAACCTATGTTGCAGTGAAGACAACCACAATGGATGCAAGGTGGACAAAGAAGACCCCTCCCAAGATTCATTAATAAAAAGATCTGGTTTGTCTTGTTCTCGCTTGTTTCAAAGAAGTCCGGTTCCTTCTACCTTGAAAGACTACGGGTTTTACTGAATCAGTAAACTGGGGCCAGTAAAACTTGCTACGCAGCTCAAAACCTGCCCCTAAGATGGACATCTTAGTGCTAGTGACATCCTGGTTTCCTCATTACCAATTTCATCATTCACATCAATTCACATCATCACATCAATTTTCCCAACCTATCATCAGCAAAATTGTGAAGATACTATTAAAAAAAAATAAACAATCCCCTGAAAGTTGAGAGAGTGAAAAGGTTCTTGTTGAAACTGCTCAATCATACCCTCTTTTCATTGTTAATAACAATACAACTAGTAACATCAATACATAAGCTACCAGAAATGAAGTCGTGCTCTGCAATTATGGCATTAAATCCCACAACAAATACCAACACATCTTATATTTGCTACCAAATCTGAAAAGTATAAAGTAGATGTAGTAATTTATTTTAACTTGCAGTTGAGGGGCAAATGGTCCAGCAATGGATCAGAGATCAGAGCTTTAAGAGATTACTTTAAAAGGTGAGAAAACATTCAAAACATGATCACTTCTTCTCCGTTTGTTTAACCAAACTTCTGGATATAATGAAGAAGGCAGTGTTTATTTTTTCCACATACCTGAACACAGGTGATTTTACAAATAGATTTACTTACTGTGCAATTAATAGTAGAGTTAAATAATTATTCCATCTCTATAAGGGCACTAAATATTCGGATGTCCAAAACAAATGGAACCTTTTGCTACTTTTCATTATATTTACCACAAAATAGTTATAATAACGTAAGGACTATTTACAGTAAACATGGTAGACAAGGAAGCATCACCATCCCTTTGACATATCAGATGGCATTTTGTATAGCATACAGGTGAATAGAAGTTGCAAAAGACAAAGCTTTGAGAACTAGTTCTGTACCATCCATTGCAAGAAATGGATCAGTCATACTTCCTCTAACTACCACTGATTTAAAAAGTTTTTAACAATAAATTTATGCATCTTACTGCTGTTGGTCTTTACTCTTTGTGCTTTCTTTTATTTCCTCCGTACTATGTATTACAAAGGGTGGCATGAGAAGCAACAAGAAGGTTACAATCCTGAGAAATTTCCACTATATTAAATATGTATTTCTTGCTATCACAGAAGCAATCAGTCTGGCAGCATTGCATCACTCATCTCGTAAGGAGTCATTCTCTTTTGACATTTAAATAGTGTATGACTAAACAACAGCTGCCAGCAGAAAGAAATGGTTGAATTAATGGATGTTGTTTGCTAACTTAAACGTCCTTTCCTTTTCACCTGTATCGCCCCACTACAGAATCAAAGTGCAGTGTACACTGGTGCTTTTCTGCTGAACTCGTACCATGTTCTCAGTTAAGGGAGAAATGCTTAGAGCTTGCTAATTCAGTACATCTAGGAGTTGAGTTTCAGCAAACTGAAGCTTAACATGCTACATAAAAGGTATAAATTATGTTTCCAAGACAGCTCCAGGCACTGCCTTGTTTGGAGCTGCTTACTGAGCAACTGCATTTCTCCAAACAAACTCATGTGTAGAAGGGTAAAGGGCAGTGAAGGTAATTATTGGAAGGAAATCTCTCCCTAGGCCAAAAAAGAATAATTAAGCTCGTGCATGTTAAATCACATAGGGGAAGTGAACACTGAAGTAATCGAGTGTAAGTGATAGCAAGACCTGTCTATAATCTTCTTGAAAGGAAATTAAGGCAGGGGGTAATCTAAAGCAGGATTGTTTAGGCAACACGAAGACAGTATTGCCCAGCTCCATTCATGGTTCTTTATAAAAAAGTACACATTTCCCCTACACACACACACACACATATTCCCCCAGAGCAGAGAAAACATTCCGTAACCCAGTAATTAAACGAGTGTGCTGAAACCTAAAGCAGTTAAACTACATTCTGCAAGCCTGGATCCAACATAGTTTACTTATTGGTCATTCATCTCTCCGCAGATACTATCTTCTTAACAGTTAAAAATGCTTAAAATACGACCAAGATTTTCAATATTTAAGATGCCTCTCATGCTTCGACCACCACAGTGCTGTGGAAACTGCCTTGTTTAAATAAATGCAACGTGTGAGAATAAGTGCAATGAATTTCTAGTCCAGTCCTTCCTCAGAAGCCCTGGGGCTGTTGTGTGGAAACATAATGGAAGTCATTCACGCAACCCAGATAAGCTGGTGAAGAAAACCTTTAACAGTCTCCTCCTTTTGAGCTCCTGAGTTGCACATCTGGGCAGAAGAGCCCAGGACATCAGCACCGCACTGCTGCTGCTGACAAGGTGGCAGCAGAATTGGCGTGGTTTGCATTTTTAATTGCACAAAGACTTGGCTGTTATTTGCAGAAGCTTCTTGGATGATCTGCATATATTCTCTGCAAGTGAACTACGTGCTAACTGCTTTTAACATATAAAGCGAGTACGGAGCAACACTCCATACTTCTAACGTCCTATGCACTTCAGGGACATCTAAACTGAAGAGACTACTCCGTAAGGACAGGTTAAAAAGCAATCCCATTAAGGCCACGTTTGTGTGTTGGAGCTCCAAAAGGAGAGAACCAAGATGTGTACCACCAACAGACCTTAAGGCTTTCCCAATAATTTTGCAAATAGGAATCATTAAGAGATCTGCTACCAGCCTCAAAAGCAGTGGTTTCTCACGTCCAGCTTCTCACATCGCTGAGCGCTGTTCTGCTGCAAGAACCCTTCTGCCCCCTTCGCCAAACTTTAAAACTTTATAACTTGCCTCTTAATCCTTTTAGCAAAGCCTTTAGATTAACTTTCAAGGCTGGATATCTCTACCTACCAACAGATTTCCATCGATGTACAACAGAGCTAAAGGGACTGGTGTCTGGACAAGGTTCCTCACCCCTAGCACGCACAATAGCAATGCAAACACCCAGGCAGGGCTCAAACCCTGCAGCAGGGTGCTGCTAGTCAATGGCTTTTCCTTCTTTAAATCAGAGACACAAAAGACTTTGTAATACTGAAAACAGTCACACGTAATAATACCTCTCTGCCTGTTCGCTGTTGACTCACACTGACTCACCCTGTCTCTCACAACCAGAAGCTTTTCAATTTGACACAGCAACCAAGAGGGCAAGAGGGCACCAACAATTAGGAGGTGGGATGAGTGATTGTAGGCACTACATACTTCTTGTCCTTTGTCTCTCTGACAGGACAATGCAACTAATGTATTGTCTTTTGAAAGAAGCAGGGTTTTTTTTTAAAAATGCACATATATCATAAACACCATATAGAATCCTCAGTTTCCCCCACACCTCTAAGGTGTTAAAAACCAAGCAGGGGCTGGTCACGCAGAAGCTATGGGTGAAACTCCTATGTTCCACTAGTGCCTGTTGAAGAGAAGTACTCCAGAAGAGGGATAACTCCTCAGTGATGCTGTCAATGCTGCAATACACACACAGAGCTGGAAAAACAGGCACAAGCTCTTATTTTAAAATAAGCCAGCTAAAGTTCAGACTAGTATCTGTTGCTTGTTTAGCCACTCAACAGATCCCATCCCATGTAGATGACACCACACCCATTCTTGACATGGCTAACATTTACTACTCCAAGATGGTAGAAAAAAAAAAAAAAGAGTAAAAAGACCAAAGTCCAGCTGTACTCTCAACAAATGGAGGGGACTCCAGCCAGCGTAACGTGGTTTTATCAGACATCACACAGCAGAGACATGCCCAAATGTTGGCCAGTTTGAATAGTCTTCCATAAACGAGAAAGGCAACGGGAACCTATTGGTAGTACCTGTATTCTGTTGGACAGTACAGGCATGATGTCCAAGACCCAAGTGGTGCAGCACACATTTCCCAGTCACCAGGAAACAAAGCGCACAGACTAAACATCGCCCTTCCATATTGTGGGACATTTATAGCTATATATACCCTGCTGGCACAACTGAAGTTCATGGAGGAAGATTTCATATTGCCGTGGTACAGCAGGATTTCGCAACTCAGTGATTACTTGCACATGACATTCCTTATGGTTTGAAGCATATGTTTCTATTACATTTATTATGGTAACTAAGCTTACACGGGCAAAAAATTATGAGTCTGGCACAGAGTTGAAGACAGCAAGCAGTCAAGGATCAAACCGGAGAAAACTCTCTGTGCTGTCCCAAATACCTACCAGAGAAGAGCCCACAGAGCCTCAGTGGCTCCATACAAACTTCGAATGAGGAGCAAGCCCCAGGCCGTGTCTCCTGCTGGGCACTCAGAGGACAGAGGTAAAACAAAAGCTGCTTATTCCCAACGAAGATGCCAATGGACAAAGTGGTGGGCAGAGCAATTTGCAAAGTGGCCTAACAAGATCAATCTGACCCTTGTAATTCCACTATCCTCCATTCCTGAAGGCTCCGGATCAACTGAGACCAGGTGATGCGCTTAGCCAGAAAAAAAGGGGGAATACATTTGGCAAGATAAATATTCAGGGTATTTAGAAATACGCATCAATCCAATGTATGTTACAGAATTTCTTCCATCGATGCAGTTAGTTATTATGGCAAAAAAAATTATCTTATGTGAGAGAAGAGACAATGACAGTGTAAGCAGTCCTGCTCTTAAGCTAAGATTTTTGATGTATAACTCTTTAAACAATAGCCTTCTCTTTTGAAAACGTTGTAGATTTATTTTACTGGCACAATTACTTAAGAGAGTAAAGAAAATTGTTTGTTTTGTTTTTTTAAAGGGGAAAAAAAATGGCCTCACTGCACAATTGCAGAGACTTCTGCTGAAGCAATAAACAACTGCCAGTTATTACCCTTGAAACAAATAAAAACCCTGCTTAAGATACTAAACATGTTGTACGTTTTCGGTCTGGAAACTAGAGATCTGTCTTTGCAGGAAGCAGGTTAAAAAATAAAAAACACCACCAAACAATGTGCAAAAAAACTAGCTGAAGCTTTTCAGAACTAAATGTCAAGCAAGAGCAAGTCAATGCTGAATAAATGATTAATTGACCTGGATATTGAAGGGATTTAATCCCTCCACTAAACACTTAGCACAGAACCGCCAGATTTGCCCTTGGGAAAGACATGGATTTTCTACACCTAGCAAGACTCACACTACTTCTGTAAAATATTAACAGTTTGGTCAATATTAGCACATACATTTATTATTTTTTTCTTTCCCTAAACCCAAGCGCTAAAACCAACTGCAGTAAAGAAGTACCAGAAGGCAGAAGCCTGTCCAGGTCCAAACCACCAGCAGCTACAGTCTCAGAGCAAGGACCCTTACTCAGGACCATATCCTTTTCTCTCCCCAGCTCAGCTTTCCCCCCTGATTCCATGAAGGCCACCAAGACCCCAAGGAGTAGCACCCAGACGAAACACAACAGGGTGAGCATTTAATGCCTCAAAGCAGGAAGCCACTTAAGTGAAACTGCAACTAAAAGAGATGAACAAGGAGTTTGCAGATTGCTGCTGGTGGCAGCTTTGCAAAATTCCCTTCAAGAACCTGTAAGTCTGGTCCTAAAGACATCAATCTTCCAAACAGCAACAGGGTCCCTTCAGCAGGTTCATGGGCTCCTAATTTGCAGGAACAGCTCAGAGAACTGCTGAGTGAGCTCCAAGCACATTTCCAAGCCTGGGCAAGGCTTCCCCTAGATAAAAACCTAACACATTTCTAGGGTTCTCAACTATAGCACCTGAAAAAGAAGATGGCTCCTTCATAGCTTTTACGTGCAAGAATTGAGTGAAGGCCAGATCCATCAGTTCTACCAAGTGTATACCACCAAGCAGGTTTCCACACAGAAAGACTCACTGCCCCAAAGAGAGAGGCTTGAACACCTGTCACAGGTTTCAGAATCCCTTCATTTTTCCTGTTGAACCAACTATATCTGCTACTGTTCCGAATCAGCATTTAGAAAAACAGCAAGGAACCATCTGAAGAGTTATTTTTAAAAACATATGAAACAGAATTTAAAAAAGAAAAACCATCCAGGACACCCCTTACGTGAAATTTTACTAACAAAGAAAGGATTGAAGCTAGACACCACCAACTCCTTTTAACAAGCATGGAGCAGCAAGCTTCCCTTGGTCCTCTCCTGACTCGCATCACCTTCTCCCCTCCAAAGCGGTGCTGCAACAGGAGCAAACCACAACCCCACAGCTCCCAAGAGTATGAAAAAAAAAAAACAAACCTCTCAGAAGCTGACAAGCTGCGATGTCCTGTTTGGATGACAGGGAGCAGTTGGTCCCATTTTGTGCTCTCAAGTGGAAGTCACAGGCACAGACAAGACTCCAAGGCACGTTCCAGGAGGACCCTTGCTCACATCCTCCACATCTACTGAACATCAAATACCAACCACCACCACTGTGCCCAAACGGTTGAGAGAAAACATCGCAAGATGCAAAAGCATTTTGATGGCTCACAGCAAACCTCGTGGCTAGCTCACCAATCCACCGTGATGTTTGAAGCGCCCCCGCCCCCCCCCCAGCCCTCTGCCCTTACAGCCCCGTACACCGCTTGCAAAGACAGGAATGAAATATTCCATATGTTTCCTTTGTCTGCAACATGCCTATTGAAAGCACAGCCACGCCGCTCTCCCCGCTGGGGCACCGGGTCAGGCCATTCATCTGTAACCACGCAGATGTCAAGAAGGTAATGGGAAAACTCCCAAACAAAAAGACATTTTCACAGGACGAGGTTGTAAAATACACAACTGCACTGCAGCACTATTAAGCTGAATTAAACAGGTTTAGGCCTCCCCTGCATACCTCTGAAATTGCACATCCACTTATGATTCATTACTAATTGCCTACCATTTAAAAGTCCAAACACATTTGCTCAAAAATTTTAGGGAAAAAAAATAAATAAAGTTCTTTCAAGACTCTAGCATTCCTCCGGGATCGGTTGGGGAAGGAAAACAAGGAGGTACACACCACTTAAAAGAAATGTCTTTATCTTTTAGTAAGGAAACGCTCAACCAAGAGCTGCAAAGACAGCTGTTTACTCTCCAAATGCCTGACTTCTCAAGGTGCTCTTCAGAATGCTCTCCACAACTTCACTTGACTTAGGATTTTTCTTCATCTCTTCCTCAAGATAAAGAATTAGCACATGGTAAAAAATGGGGTTTTTTTTCCTGTCCCCAAAGACAGCACCTTCTGCATAACTTCTATCCCTTCCTCCAGACCACGTTGTTGGTTTGAGGCTCCTCCTGCATTTTTAATACAAAGCTTACAGGAATTAGTTACTATATTTAAAAAAATAAAATAAAAGTGATAGAGTTCTTAAGCTTTGTAATAGTTTTCCTACCCCTGAAGAATTAACATTAATATTTTCTTTAAAGATTTAAAAAAAAATATCAGACTCAAAAATTACTTCAATTATATCTTCACTGTGCCAAAATCTCAAGGTTGAGTTGTCAAAAAATCACCATCATCACCCATCATCTGAATTACCTACAGGTAACAAAGTTGCAACAAAATTGTTAATTACATGTATATTTGTCAATATTAGATTTGAACATCAACAAAAGAAAAAACAAACATTGACACACATTGAGCATCAAATTTCAAGAGACCTTACATGGTTTAGACTTTTCTCTGTTATACCAACAAATATCCAGCTAAATTTAAAACTGCTATCACTTGAGAAACACAAGAAACTTTCTTCCATGTGCTCATCGCTTTTCAGCTTTCCTTACTAAATTGTACTTGTCAAATAGAAATGCAAAAAGCTCACAGGGGAAGCCCATAAGGAATTATTTTCACTTCTGCCATGCTATGAAGACTGCCCATCCTTGGAGATGACATAGAATTAAACAAGATGTATTAATATGCTTTTCAATAATTTTTTAAAAAAAATCAATGTTAAAAGCTTAGCCAATAGTTTTACTGACTCCAAAACACTCTATAACAAACAGTCCACCTAAGAAAGACGTGACTTCCCTATAACTCAGTGAATATAACAGAATATAAAAAACATACCAGGAAAACAAAGATATCCCTCACAGACGTCAGAATCCGGTCTACCAGGGAATACATATCTATATCACCTGTTCAAAAATAGCTATCTGCATTTTTTAAAAACATTTTTTCATATTGACTGACATTACATATAATGCCACCAGTCAGCTGTTACATATTTGAATTCAACAATAGTTTACAGACACCTACTTTAAAGTGTTACTTTTGAGATCACTACTCTGTCCTCTGTTGTTTTGTAAAAGATTTATATCATTAATAATGTAAGTTGACTGGCTGTATGCAGAACGTGCTTTCAAATTCAGGGTGAAGCTGAAATACAGATTTCTTTTCCCCTAATCCTTCAGCAACAGTAATATGTTTCTGGGAAGTGGAAAGTTTTGAACTTGTCACAATCCTGTAATAGTTAAATCATTCAACAGTAAAATAAAATGCATTCTGCTATTCCAACTATGTATTATTTTAAAATAAGTGACATATGATTTGAAAATACTAGAAACTTTCAAAACTTCAGTGAAACTCACTGACAGCTGCAGTAACTCAGCACTTAAAAAAAAAGGCAAAAAGGTCAACTGTTTTGCCAGGTAGATCACATGCTATTTCTGCACTATTTAATTATGCTTTCCAGGCATCCACACACCTAATGTTCGATGTTTCTGATTTGGACAGCTTTATCTGGAGCACAAAATGGAATAAATCTGCGCCCGATTCTGAAACAAAGGCTTTCAAACACGTTTATAGTGAGGACAGTATTTGTATATTATTGCCAAGATCTTCCTCTCCTCCGTGAGATACCACCACGACACCCACTGCTGCCTGCAATTCCGCATCAACTGAGCCAGTTGCCCACCCATCAGCAGAGGAAATACCAGCAGCTACCTCCATGCTTCCAAAAGGGCTGTGCAGGGCAAGCTAGCCGTGGGAAAGCATTAAGAACCAACATCACATGACCAGAAATCTCTTTTCAGACCAAAGTTTGAGAACACCTTATCAGAAAACTGCAGCAGTACCCGAAAGGCAGGTACAAAAAAGAATACAGAAGCATATTTTCCTGTAGCAAAATCCTAGGTCAGCGCTGCAGCCAATGGCGAGTCTACCAGGTGGGAAGGATGGCCAGGGACCTCTAACCCATGAAATGCTGTTGACACCTCTGCTATCAAAGGTCACCCGTCATTTAAATCTCTGTTGTTTCACTTTGCAGGTTTCTTCAAATAGGGATGGCTGCTTCTCCTCTTATCCTCTCTTGTGTACCTTCTTCTCCCACCTCTGTCACCTATTTCTGGGATCATACAGATCTCTCCAATTCCTCCTCAAGATATTTTTGCCTTTCTGCTTCTTCCGTGAAGAACCCCAAAGCCACAACTTGGCAGCACAGAGCCGCTGCCTGAAACACATTCATCCCTTAATAGGATAACTGCTGGCCATGATGTCCCAGGCAGCCACGCTGAAGCTAACTAACCAGCCCCATCCATTCCTCTCCCTCACTTGTTTGCAAAACAAGGAGCAGGCAAACCTGAGTTGCTGGCAGTTCCTCCAGAACATAAACACAACACCAGCTCCTGCCCGTTCCCAACAAGAAGACCACCTTCAGGAACAGGCTTTTAGGAGAAGCGGTAAGAGTGGCTGAGAAGAGTGTCTCTGATATTCGGAGACAGTCTCGGAGCCCCACAGCTCCCATGCTCTCTAAAATGAGATATGGGTGCTCAGCCCTTCTGAAATCTAGGCCAGTAATTTTCTCTGGGTAAATAAGAGCTTGCGTTCTGCAAAAATTGCTGGCTTAGATGTACAATACAAAACAAATAAAGATTCTTGCGGAGGAGGTTTCTTCGGGTTTTGTTTTGTTTTTCAGTCCTTATATTACAGCTTCCATATTTTCCATCTCAAGCTGATAGTTACTAGTAAATTCCTCTCAAGAACTGAAAAGGTAATTATTTACTAGCATAAACTTGCTTACACTGAAGTCCAACTTTTTTCCATGCTGCAGACTTATCTTAGTATTTATTCCCCAAAGTCACACTCGCAAGCCTCTGCCAGTAAGAATCAAACAAGAAATGACATACTGCTGATACAAATGAGCTTGACATACAAAATAAATGCCAAATACCTGACAAATTATGTGCTATGGCAGGGCACTGGGGTTTTAGAGGGGAAGAATAAAAGGAAAAGAGGAAAACACCAAGTTTGCTGCTAACAGAGAATGCAAAAAGGGTAAAAAATATTTATCAAACTTTGAAACAACAACAAATTCACTTTTCTGTGTGCTACATAAAAGTGTCTACTTTTTTTACAAGACCAAAAGACAAATCAGCCAGTTTAAAATGAATCATAAAGACTCCAAATCCCTAGGTGAAATCTGCTGGAGTCACTGGGCTCTGGCCCAGGCACTGGATGCTGCACCAGCAAACTCAAGTCCCCCTCCTGCCTGTGGGATTTCACAGGCTTGTAACTACATTTCTGCCGACTAACAGGAATATTCACATTAAAATAACACGACCCTGTCTTTCCAAAAGAAGTATGGAAAGCAGGCTTTTAAAAAGACAGAATAAGCCTTTTACTACTTGCCATCACATCACCAACATGTGGCATGGGCAAGTGAAAACCCAAATGGTGTAACTGTAAAGCCTTCAAACCTCTAATTAGATAAGCCTTTTCCATCTCAGGAGGACTACAATTACGCTACATTTTCCAGACTCAAGGTCATGTCTGGACATCTTTACTTTTCACCATAAAAACTCTGCTAGACAGCATTCACAAAACCTCAGTCAGGTCCTTATTGTGCTTATCTGACCATAACGGGATGCTAAGTATCGTGTTCGTACCAGCTGTATTGGAAGACATCTCACATCTACCTACTCTGTTCCATCACCATTATGCAGTTAACAGTGCCAGACGAAAAGAAAAAGTGCAAGCTCTACTGACTCTAAACAGAACCATATCATTTTGCTGTTTATACATAAACAGGGCAGGACAACTCAAATGTGAGACAGATAGTAAGGAGATATTCAAGCCTCTGCAACTGCTGAAGCAACCTGTGGTATAAAACAAGTTAAAAAAAAAAAAAGATTGTTATCAACCACCACATCTTGATCTTATAAAGCCAGTGCATAACACAGCACACAGAAAGGCAGCCAGTATTAGGTTAAATAAGCAATAAAAAACAAAGACCGGGGATGACCATTTCATCCTCTAGGGCAGCCCTCTTCACAACTCAAAGAAAATAAAAATTTAAGTAAGGGACTCTGATATTCCCTGAAAATACAAGCAAGAAGCACTAGAAGAGAAATTATCTGTACTGGTTTTGCACTTCAAGTGCCCACAATATAATACCAGGCACTGAAAAGGGACTACATTCCTCATGGCTGTCAGGCAAGCCCCTAAACCAGCCAGGCCCATGCAAGACATCTCCAAAGTCATTAGCCAGAACTATCTGCTTTTCGTCTCCTGCACAAGACTTACACAAATATTAAACCTCCAAAAATGGAATTTCAGTTCTCAAACTGGCACCCACAAGAAGCACAAGTATGCCCCACAATGACTTTTTTCCTCTAACGTGGATGTTTTCAAGCACATGGCACACCTGAAATATCATAGCAAGGATCAGGAGTGTACTGCATCGATTAAAAAAAAACAAATAAACAACATTTTCACATTCTTGCATAGGCATCTCAACTTGCTAGACAACAGTTATTTTGCAACAAAGCAAAATCACAACCTTCATAAACAGAAAAACAGGCAGCTGGTAATTAAAAGTTACATAAACACCTACCTAAATTATACAGAACAAATGGCCGCCTACAGTAAAAGTATCAAGTAATTATCCCTGGTCATGTCCTCCTGACTCCCTCTGCGTTCCTTCCCATCCATCCCATCTCCTCCCACCCTTTAGAGAGCCTCGATCTTGTGCTGCCACCTCTCTCTTCTCCAAGCACTTGTCTATCACCCAAAAAACTCTTCACCAAGACGAATGACGGTGGTTGGCACAACGACGACAAACTTGCCTTTCTTCATTCAAATTCCATCTCCCAAAGCACGCTGATGACTCAAAAGTAACGAGCTGCCCGGTCTGATGCAACCACCCGCACGTGAACACGCCGCGAGTGGGGGTAACCATTGACACCCCCCCCCCGCTATGACCCCACTCCTTCTCCCCTTGCACCCCAGCGTTGCACTTAGCCAGGTACGACTGCAGTGGAGTGTCTATTCAATGAACATTCCACAAACAAACAAAAAAAGAAGATCTGCTGTGTTTGGAGGAGCTTTCCAACCACCACAGTAAGCAAGGAATGAGCAGCAGCAGATCAGTCGAGAGCTGAAGAAAGAGAAATTAGGAAAGAGAAAGGGAATCTGAAAGGATATGCTTTTGAGGCTCTAGAGGAATCACCACCTGACCATTCATGACAGCCCAAGAAACACGGCTGTATTTTAAAAACAAACCTTGGAAGTTATGTTAAATTATTAAAATTAATGCAAAGAAATTAAGACTGCAGGAAAACAGAAGTAATGAAAATTAAATACCAACCCCCTTCTGTGGTTCTCGACTGCTTTGAAACTCACTCACTGCCAGCTTGGGATAATTGTGAGCAACTTTCTATCAGCTCTCTCCTGGCCAAAGCAAAAACATAGGCACAACTTTGCTTTAGTGTCACAGAACATTACTTCTAATAAACACTTTTCCAGCCATCTCTACGCTACAGACTCTCTGCTGCTACGGCTATAATCAAAAAAAGCCCCATAGCAATGCTAAGGGGATTTCCTGGCATCGTTATGCTGCCTGACACGAAGCATAGAAAAGCCTTCCTCTCTTCTCATAGCTGAGATGCTTTGCCACGACACAAACATGTCAGCCAGGAGGTGTGATTTTATTTTCTTTTTTCATTTTTTTTTCCCCCTCCACACAAGCCAACTCAGCTTCTCTGGCAAAACTATACATTGCCCAGCCCATGCAGGTCAGGAATGAGTTTTCTGTTGCCTACAAAACTGTTTTCTACGTACCCTAAACTTCCAGTGGCCTTGCTACGACAGAAACTATTCAAGCTATTCAGAAACAAGAAGTGCCAAGAAGTCACCCATTTTTTTCCTTCTGTAAATAAGGAAACAGGAACTCAACACAAATGGGGACCAAGGGTATCCTTCACTGTCACACAACAAGATAGCTAAAGCTTTCGGCTCAAGTTGAAAGAATGCAAAACCAAGCCAACAGTGCCACAAACTCATCGCAAAGCACGCCGAAGCGCACCCAGGTCTCCTCTCACTTTTGCTGTAGGTGTTTAATCGGGTTCTGGAAATTTACCTGCATGGCAAGGAGGAACTTACCAACTGAAACTCTTTGGCAGCCTTATCTCTAATGGGTGTTGGCTATGACGACTTGTACCCATTAGCCCATGAATGCCATGTTGCAGGCACACAAGGATGTACCGAGCCCATTTTACAAGGCAGCCAGACACCGTACCAGCCATAAAACCTCATGTTTAAATGTGGCTTTTACCGGACAGACTTCCAGTACTTTATGAAATTGGGTAACTTCCCTGCCCAGGAAAGGGAAGACAGTTTACCAGCAAGCCCAAGGCTCCACAACAGCAGCTCCTGACTCCCTACCCCAAACACTCCCAAAACACCATTTCTGCCACAAAAAAACCACCACGAAGTCAGCTCCCACTAACACTGTACAAGCAGAAAAAGGAAGAAAATATTTACATGCAGTTAACAACCAGGACCTGTAACTTTTGCCGTTCATCAAGTACTACACAAGCAAGAGGGCCACTAACCTCTCTCCAGCCCAGCTTGAACAATTAAAAGAAAAAAAATTCCAAACAGGTAGGAGAAATTGGAAACCTACTTGGTAAACAAAACCTCCAGTAACTAAGAATCAGACTCCCTTTGCATATTAACTAAGTGTAGGCAAACAAAGAGGAGGAGGGAAAAAAAAGAAAAAGAAGTGACATTTTCAAAGGCACATACTACTAACTGTATTTTGACAACGCAGCAGTTCAGGACCGACGTGAAACCACGCGCCACAATCTGCTGTAGCGTGCTCTACTATATATTGTTAAGGCAGCAAAGCTTCAGCAATAGCAGAGCTGATCGCTGGCCCATGCAAGACCTGGCTCCAGCCTGGGAAATCTGCGCCGAGAAGTGGGGCGAGACTGACAGGTTTTATTGTGAAACTTAACAGGTTTGTGGATTAGCAAAACTACCATATTGAAAGCTGCAAATCCCTCTCCGGCCGTGCCTCTACAGAAGGGAGCGCTCACCCCTCAATTAAAACTTTTGTTATTAAAGTTACCCCAACCTCAACACCAGATCCAGCAGCTTGTGTCTAGTTCACGCCACCGCCGCACGCGACGGAAAATGTTCTAAGAATTTTATACTTTCACTCCGTCCACAGGCAAAACCTGACCAAGCTCCCAAGTCTCGTTTCTGCTGTGTTTTATGAAGTCCAGCTGCGTGTGTCACGCTAAGAGACTCTGTAAAAGCGAAGCCCCCCCCCCCCCCCCCCCAAAGTTGTCTGGATTTAGGCGTGCTAAGGGCTGAAAACACACACACACACAGCGCTTTTGGGTGAAGACCTAGGGCCAGCCTGGGAACTGTTTTTCTAAGAAAACTGATGAAAAAGGCGCTTGGGGTGCGGGGGCATCACACACATGTGCGGGCAGCGCTTGTGCCCCCCCCCCCGCGGCTCCCCCCCACCCCACCGGGATCCCCACAAGACCCCCCCAGCGCTCCCCCCCCCGACCCTTTTTACCCCCCCCCAGGCCGATCCCTGGTGGCTTTGGGGAAGGTTTCGCCCAGCCAGACCGCCGCGGGTTTCTCCCAGGAGCCGGGGGCCAGGTGCCGCCTCAGACCGCCCTCACCTGCCCCGCCGGGGCCGGGCCCGGCCCGCAGGCCCTCCGTCCGTCCGTCCGTCCCCAACCCGCGGGCGGCCGTGCGACACCCGCAGCAGAGACAATAAATATATATAACCAGGCAATGATTAGCACGATTAGCACTTGCTGGGGCTTTTCACCTCCATCTCCCCCTCAGAAAGAGGGACAAAGCACCCGCCTCTCCTCCCCCCCCGCCCCCCGCCCCGCCGCTACCTGCCCGCCCCGGCCCGACTCACAGGGCGTGCGTGAAGGCGCTGAGTCCCGGGGGCACGGCGGCCAGCCCCCGCCCAGAGCAATCCACGCCGCGGTCGCCGTCGCAGCTGCAGGAGGCCGGGCAGGGCGGGGGGGACGCTCCGCCGCTGGGCCCGGCCCAGCTCCCCAGGCCCCAGGCGACGAGGCCGAGCAGAGCGAGGTACCGCATCGCCGGCCCCCGCCGACCGGCCGAGCCTCCCCCGGCTCGGCCTGCCGCTCTCCGCGCACAACCTCCCCGCCTCCACCGGGCTGGCGGAAAAAAAAAAAAAAAAAAAAAATTAAAATAATAACAGCAAGAAGAAAAAAAAAATAAAATAAAAATAACAAGGCGCCTCCGGCCGGCGCGGCCCTGGAGGCTGCCTCAGCGGCGCGCCGGGGAAGCCAGCCCTCCGCCGCCCGCCCGCCCCATCCAACGCCCGCCGCCGCTCATCTCAGCCCCGCAGGTAGGGCACGGGGGCTGCCATGGCCGGCTGACCCACGCCGCTGTCCGGCGGGTGGCGGTCCCCGGGGAGCGCGGCCCCGGTCCCTGCGGCGGGGGCTGCCCGCCCGGCCCTGGCAAGCTGCGAGCGGCGGCAGCGCCGGCTGCTCTGCGCCCAGCGCCGAGGTGCGTATGCTAATGAGGCGGCCGCCCCCACGCCCCGATTGGCACGGGGCGGGGCTCTATGCAAAACAGAGCTCGGCTGCGGCCAATGGAGGAGGGGGAGGCGGGGCTGAGGGAGGTGACCGGGGAGGGGGGCGGCACCGCCCCGCCGGGACCCGCCGGGACCGCCCGGTGCCCCGTTCCGGTGGCCGCCGGGGTGCCCTGGGCTACAGAAGCGGGACTGAGTGACCAGAGGAGCCTCGGGACGTGGGGTCGACGCTGTGAAGGAGGGCAACGCAGGGTTCCGCCGCCCAGAGTCCCCACGCCCCCCTCTGCAGCGGCGGGACCCGGTCCCGCACCCAGACCCTGGGTCCCGCACCGCAGCCGCCAAGGGGACGAGTGTGAGGTAACCCTCGGGCTTTCAGCGAGGGGTGGCAAAGGCAGCAGCCGCCTCCTGCGCCCCCAGCGGGGTCCAGTACCAGAGTCCAACTGGCACCGCGTGTCCCTCTCCTGAAGCAGGAGGTCAGAGACCTTAAACGACCAAAGCAGGTGTGACTGCACCACAAACACTTCTCAAAACCGACGTGCTCTAAAAAACCATTTCCCTGCCCCACAGGACGGTGTCTGGCTTTTATAAAACCCATACACGGTAACCAAACCTGTGCCAGCAGCTGGTCTGTGTCCTCTTTTCCTTTCTGCCTGAAGAAAATAATAAACAAAACTGAACACCCGTGTGTCCTTTCTGTTAGAACCCTCCATCACCGTGTGTGTGCTGCTACTCCCTTTAATCATATTTTTTTTTCCACATGCTTTCCTTTGGATGCTTCTAAGCTGCAGCCACCTGGGATGAGCCTGCTACATGTTCTGCTCAGCTCGCCCAGTGCACTGTGCCCTGCGGAACCACCATGCCTTACTGGGAACGCCATGGCAGCACTCGGGTGACACCAGTTGGGACCTCTCACTGTGGGGTCCCTCTGGCCTAGACCCCATAACAGACTCTGAGGGGACAGGCTGGGCTGAAGCGAGCACAGCGCAGGCGCCGGGGCCTGCCCTAGGGGCAAACACTCACACACCATCTATTTCACATGTCTCCTTTGGATGCTCCGAACCCGCCTGGGGAGTTGCCTCCCGGCTCCGCCGTCGGCACAGCCCCCAGCTGCGGCCAGAATCCCACCCATGGGGGTGCCTGTGCAGCTCCACTGAGACCCACAGAGCCTTCTGCAAGGCTTGGGCTTTCCTAAGCCCTTCTGCCCCTGCATCGGTCCGTAGGTGGGTATCATTCTGCTCCTTTCATGGATGGGTGATAGAGGAGCACAGAACTAGGTAAGTTACTGACCACTGCTCGAGCCAGCAGCGTGCTCTTGTGGGCAAGAGGGACAATGGGATCCTGGGCTGCACAGGGGAAGAGTGTGGCCAGCAGGTCGAGGTCATTCTCCCCCTCTGCTCTGCACTGGGGAGGCCACAACTGGAATACTGCATCTAGTTCTGGGCTCCTCAGTTCAAGAGGGACAGGGAACTACTGGAGAGAGTCCAGCGAAGGGCAATGAAAATGATGGAGGGATTGGAGCATCTCCCTGATGAGGAAAGGCTCAAGGAGCTGGGACTCTTCAGCCTGGAGAAGAGAAGGCTGAGGGGAGACCTTATTAATGCTTTTAAGTACCGAAAGGGTGTGTTGAAGGAGGATGAAGCCAGACTCTTTTCAGTGGTTCCCACGGACAGGGCAAGTGGCGACAGGCACAAGCTGGAACATGGGAAGTTCCACTCAAAGATGAGGAAGAACTTCTTTCAGGTGAGGGTGCCAGAGCCCTGGAACAGGCTGCCCAGGGAGTATGTGGAGTCCTCTTCTCTGGAGATCTTCAAGCCCCATCTGGATGCTGTCCTGAGTGATGTGCTCTGGGCAACCCTGATTTGGCAGGGGAGTTGGACTGGATGATCTCTAGAAGGTCCCTTCCAACTCCAACAACCCCGTGATTCCGTGACCTGCCTCTGCTACAGCAGGGAGATGGGACAGACCACACCAAGCTCTGCTGACCTCCCTGAGGCCAGGGGGGAATTTGCAATGGTGACCAAACCCTCAGTCCAATGCAAGGGCAAACCTGCAAGGGTTTCACCCAACATGCTGGCACTGACTTCAAATTGCTGCAGTCACATTCAAAAAATCCCAAATACCCCACGCACAGCGAGCCAAACATTTTAGGGATGAGGCAAACCTGCTCCCCACAGACACACAGTGAAGAGGCAGTGTTCACAGCAACCCTGGCCCAGCACCTGAGCTCCAACACACATGCGGGGTCAGGAGTTGAGGGGACCATACCTCACACCTTACCTTACCAACATGGACATCACAGAGGATGCTCTTCACACCAGGCTGAGGTCTGGGCTAATCACGCCTTCCTCATGCTGGCTGAGGTGGGGGAAAAGAAGAAAACTGTCAGCCTAAAAGCAGTCATCTGGTGAAATTTAAAAAAAAAAAAAAAAAAATCAAGCATGTAAATAATGGAGAACTGAAGATTCAAAATCATCTGTGCTCAAGAAGGCAGAGTACACACTGAGGACCTGAAAAATACAGATCTTCCAACAACCGCTTCCACCTCCTATGTTTCTCCCCATCATTTTTTCAACTCTTAATTCCCTTCTAAAAATGCTAACAGTATTTTACCTAATTACTAAAAATATTATTCCCTTCCATACTGGATATCCTGTTCCTGGAGCACTGATTTTGTGTGAACTTCATAATTCATTGCTGCAAAAAGAAGGCCATTTAATAACTTGCTGAGTGCTTGGCCCTGTACCTTGTGAGCAGTACAAAGTTCTCACCAAAGAATTTACTGACATAGGATAAAGCTTTGCAATGGAGGAGCAGGAACCGGAATAGCTGGGGGGGGGGCGGAAATAAAAGGAATAATTTTCTAGATATACTTTGACAAACCAGACCCAACCCAATTCAGTCAAGGAAAAGCAACCTTTTCTTCCCAACTGGCAAAGGAAAATAGCAAAAAAGTGCTGGTACTCACTCTGCAAATAGTCTCACTTGACTAACCAAAAATAATGGGAGCAGAAGCAGCCCCCGGCGGTGGCACGGCGTTCGGGAGACAAATAGTAGGAGGAAGCATTCTTGGTTCTGCAGCACGGGCCACTGCAATGCTCACAGAACTTCTGGAAATAAAGGACAAAAGATTTCTAGGGAAAGCAGAAAAACGAAGCACTTTTTTTTTTTTTCATCCTTTGAAACCCTGGAATAGATTAGCTTTTACTCTCAGGCCGTGCCTGGTTTCAACCTTTCGAGTTCATTTCTCAGCATCTCTTCAGGTGTTTCTTCCTTCGTGGAGCTGTCTCAAGTCTCCATCTTCCAAACTCCTGTCCTAGAAGCCATCCACTTGTCCTTTCCGTTCAGATGATATTGCTTTGCTGCTGCCAGTTAGTCTGTAACCCATTCTGGCAAATTAAATTCAGGGTTTTTCCTTATTTTTTCAACCTCTGCCTTGCTCTCGCTAGCTCTGTTGGAGCACTTTCTTCTCTATCAACAGCCCACAGTTCTCTCTCTTCTTATGCAGCTACCCTGTTGGCAGGCATGCATTGCTTTTATTTTTCTTTATAAGGAAACCCCTAATGTTTACTGCAAAGCTCTTTTATTTACATAATAAAGATCTACATGTTAAAGTATTTTTAAGCTGAAAAAAATGATGTATTTAACAAAAAATTGGACCCGTGGACTTTGAGGATTGTTTCAGACTAGATTTTTAAACTATGATAATTTCAATGTCACAAATTCCAAGAAGCATCCTCCAAAATAGAGCATCAGCTTGTTTAATAGAACCTCCCCCCCCAACCTGTAAAAGAGGGAAAAATCCCAGGGTGTGCTTTAAACCAGGTGAAGGATATGAGGATCTAACAACCGAGTAAAAAGAAATAAAATAAAAAAATTAAAGATTTGCTTCAGTTGAGCTGTGGAGAAACTACACTCTGCTCTTTTTCTGGGAAACTGGAAAGCACCATAAGCCTGGCCAGCTCTGCAGAAGATCTTCAGGATTTAAAGCCCAATGTACAGGCAGGCATTTGTGAAACTTTGGTCAGGCGTCTGCTGACAAGGCATTAGGAACTGCACCCAGTGCTCCAGATGGGGTCTCCCCAGGGCAGAGCAGAGGGGCAGGATGACCTCCCTCCACCTGCTGGCCACGCTCTTCTTGATGCCCCCCAGGATGCCATTGCCTTTCTTGGCCACAAGGGCACATTGCTGGCTCATGGTCACCCTGTTGTCCACAAGAACTCCCAGGTCTTTCTCCTCAGAGCTGCTCTCCAGCAGGTCAGCCTCCAGCCTGTCCTGGTGCAGGGGGTTACTTCTCCCCAGGTGCAGCATCCTACACTTGCCCTTGTTAAATTTCATCAGGTTCCTCTCTGCCCATTTCTCCAGCCTGTCCAGGTCTCTCTGGATGGCGGCACAGCCTTCTGGGGTGTCAGCCACCCCTCCTAGTTTTGTGTCATCAGCAAACTTGCTGAGGGTAAATTCTATCCCTTTGTCCAGGTCGTTGATGAATATATTGAAGAGGAATGGACCCAGTACTGACCCCTGGGGAACACCACTTGTTACAGACTTCCAGCTGGATTCTGGCCCCTGATCACAACCCTCTGGGTCCTGTCTTTTAGCCAGTGAAGACGGAGTGAAGTGAAGACAGAGCCACCGCTGTTAAGAGCTGAACGGAAAAGCAACCTGCAAGAAGAAAACCTAATAGATGGAAGCCAAGTGTACCTGCTAGTTCAGTTCCTGAGAAGGCACCATCCGTATACACTGGTACGTTTTTTAAGCATTTGGGCACATTTCATCACACGGGGCCAACTGAGAAGTGGCAAGAGGAGCACTTCAGGTGAGAAGGCAGGAGGAGCAGGCAGGGACCGCAGCCAGCCCCGGCAGCAGCTCTCCGGCAGCATCTAGTGGGGAAGACCCCTTTGCCCAAGATCCTCCACAGGAAAGAACAAAAATTGTATTTTTTAAATCACACAGACTGTTTTTAACTTTTTTCGTAAGCCACTGGAGTGCTGACCTGTCTAAAATATAAGGCAAGACGTTATCCTAGGAATTAAAAAACCTAAAAAAAGCAGTGCTTTAAGGGTGAAATCTGCCTTTGCAGAGGACTAGCTTAAGGATTATGTAGCTCTAAATCCTACTTAAACCCTATTTTGTAGAATTATAGTGGAGCCGAAGTAATGTAAGGGAGTAAACTTCACTTCGATGGTAGATTATTCCCAGAACATGCCTGTGATTCTAAAGTGTTTAGCACAATATTATTAAAGCTCCTGTGTTAAAATGAATAAAATCCTTTTGTTTAAGTTCTTTATCAAAGAAAACTTGATTTGATACATTACCTGTCATCCTCACAGAATAGCTCTGGAAAAAAAAAATCGCACGTGGAGAAATGATCTTACAAGGGAGCAATTATGTATGTAACAATTGTTAATGAACAATTTTCATTACCAAAAATTCTGCATGCTAACAAATTAAATGATTTATATTTAAGTCACAGCTATCAGAATAACCCTGATGAAGACTGAGGGGATATGGTCCCCGTAGGTTTCAAGTTGAATTTTCTATTAGTATAAATTAACCCAATAACATTCCTGGATGCAATGCTTTGATGTAAATCATGTTGGGCACAGGCCAGATACCTCATTTTGGCACGTTCTCCAAAACGACCAGGTCACTCCAGGGGACCAGTTTCTTTCTGGACCTGGAGCCTTGAAGATGAACAGAAGTGCTGGGATATTTTTTTTGTCATAGCATGTGATTGTTCATCGCTATCTAACGCCTGGGCTCCATTCTTCTTTGTCCCTCACTCAAACGCTGCAGTGGAACAAAAGTTTGATTTTTATTCATGTTTTGAAGCAGTATAAACGTTAGGTGCCCGGGTTTCTGCAGGATTAACTTCAGATTGTCCTTTTGAAAAACTCTGACAGTTACAAGGCGACTGACTCAACAGGCTCCGGCAGAGCCCTTATGACCAGGGTGACTGAGGCATCCCAGCCTCATTTTAAGTGGTTTGTATCTTAAGGGGAAGACAGGGAGCTAGCTGCCGAGTGATTAAGATTTATCATCGAGTTGAGCTGTCAGATATTATGCCAGCTCCAAGAATTTGGGGCATAAGCATACACTAGTCATTTTGGGCCTTTTTCATCCTATTTTATCCAACTGAAGGACTGACACACACTTGACACCGATGCTCTCCAAGGGGGCTGGGTGCTTTTCAAAGATACTTTTGGTGGAGGGGACATATCAAACGTCCCAGCCACTGATGAATCGCTACATGGGACGTACATCCACTGGCCACCATACCAAGAACGACCTAACAACACGGTATTAATCCCTAGCATGCCAGACAGGACATGGAAATTCATGTGAAAACTTTGAGGGACGCCTGGGACAAAGCAACAAACCTGTTTGCCAGTGCTTAATAGATGACAGAAACTACAAAGACACAACCATCATTTTTCATAAGTAACTGCAATCTTTTATCATCATCCATTTTATTTTTTTTTTAATTTTTTACTTGGATGCTCGCATTCTGCTTGTCTAATTAGAATTACTCTCGCTATTTCATTTGAAGACGTCCTCACGTTGATCTAGAGTTGATGCTGTACACTGTCCCACTGGGCTGCGACCCATGTCCAACGCCAGCAGCAGCCGGGACAGACACATCATACACCTTGAATACTTTCACAAAACAGCAAGGCAAATGCAATTTCTTAGCGGCTCCACACTTACCGTGAGGGTGACTGAAAAAAACAGCACAGCTACCGCAGGCTCTCGGCTTCGGTAGACTGCAGTCAGGAGCCTGCCAAAAAAAAAAAAAAAAAAAAAAAAATCAAGTTTTAATTACTCAAATTTAATCTCAAAGCTGAGGGACAGGAGCACTTTTGTACTCCTTAAAAAAGAAAAACAAAACCCAACAAAAAAAAGAAAATTTCCCCAAATAAAATTGCAGAGGAAACTGCAGAAAGTCTTATTTAGTTTTCTACTGGTTTGTTCTTTTTTTGTTTTTTCTTTCCACTTCTCAGAAACACTTATCTTACAATACCGGCCACAAAACCTACAATTTCTTAGCAATAGATTGAGGCTCTCCAGAGCCAAGCTATTCGTTCCGTGTTTGTACACTGCAAAAGACAATAGGATCCTGAGTCAAAGCTGGGACTTCCAGGCGCTACTGCAACGCCAGAAATGCAATAAATCACTAACTTTTGCCTTTTACTTACAGCCACACGGAGTAGGTGAAAGGCCCGATGACTTATTTCCCTGCTGTTAGCCATCCAGTCTCCAGCAGAAGATTAGATTTTATTCAGACAATGCCACTGTACTGCTCGGGCGGAGAAGCGGAGCTGCGATTAGATAAGAGCTCGGTCCAGGTGGTTTGACTTACCTTTGGAAGCACGCAGCTCCAAAGCCTCACGCTGTTTGGGGGGGGGGGAAACTTTTTTGGGTGATGGCGGTGGGGTATTTTGTTGGTTTGTTGGTTTTTGGTTTGGTTTTTGTTGGTTTTTTTTTCCCCCTCCCTCTATAGATCTATTTTCTAGGTAGCCAAGAAAGAAACTCAGAAGAACGTACGTCCAAGTGCTTAAAACAAATGATAGGATGAAAAAAAAACACCCCTTAGTAACTTCATGCAAAATCCTGGGTAGCTCTTAGATAGCTGTGTTTACTTTCTATGCTATCAAATAAGATTAACCAGCTATTTTAAAAATACCGGTGAAGAGGGAAGGGTGGAAAATTTACTTTAGAGGGAGAAAACGACTGTTTTAAGTATCACCATTTCTCAATGGGACACATTATTACAACGTAAGGTTTTGTAAGCTCGAACATGCAGCAATATTGGAATGTAGCCATCTCACTCCAGCTCTTGTATTACCATCAGACTTTCTACATAGGCCAGATTTATCGGTACCTCAAACCATGCGATTAAACAGACACAAAGGTCACACAGGTATCTGAGAATCGTTCAGTTTGCAATTAATAGATCCAGTTTCTGAAGTCTTGCGACTTCGTTTTTCTTTAAAGAGTGGGGGAGAAATTATTAGCACTAGTATTAGTGAGACTAGTCTCTAGTAGAGACTAATTAGTAAGACTAGTTAAACCAATAAAATACCCAAATTACTTAAAAAAAACCCAACAACCAAACAAAACAACCCACAAACAAAAAACCCCCAACAAACCAAGGCATGGGATGCAAAGAGTTTGCTTTACTTTTCATGATTTTGTCACTCTAGATCTAAGCTGGGTCTCTAAAACAAGAAATAGTGGCATATCAGCACTTCAAATTCAATGCTAACTTAAAATTAAGAGGCTTCCCTGGAACTTTCGTTGCCATTTTCTGATTGTTTGGGGCTTTTTGTTTGTTTGTTTGTTTTGTAGGTTTTTTTTTTTAATATTAGGACTAGTTACCAATTTTACCCTGAGGCAGACTTCTGAATTTCAGATGTTTTTTGTTGAGCGTGCTGCCTTAGCCTCACATTCTCCAGGCAAAGGAACACTTTCCTATAAAAGCGAGCACTGCAGCTCAGGCTTTTCTCTAAAACCAGCTCGTAATTAGGATTTTACAAGCCACAGGATGACAGCAACCCACACTGCTCCCTACCTTGGGCTTCCCTGTAATTCCAATCACCAGCACGTTCCCTTTGACCTTGCACTTCGCTTTTTAAGTTCACTTCAGGCAACGGAAATCAACTCAAAAAACCCCGACAACACAATTTACTGGTTTCTGCTGGCTCACTGGACTGAAACGGCTCCATACGTGGTCAAAAACCAGCAAACACCAGCAGAAAGCAAGTACTCACGGATGAGGACAAGAGGGTGACAGGTGTGCCAGCTTCCATCAGTTTATGCCAATATGTAGGCAGCCTCAAAACCATCAAAGTTTTGCTTTTCCAAATTAACACTTTTGGTTTTAAATTAAGACGAAAACGGGCTTTTGCTCCCAGCACCAGCCTCCAGAAGAAAGGACACGGAAGAGAAGAAAATGAGTTTGCAGTAAACTACTGGAGTTGCTTCTTTTATTTAGTTTATAAGCAAGGCTGGTTCTCTCCCTCCCTGTGTGTTTAGGGTGGGATATGAGCTTGGACATAACACTCTTCCAGCTTGTTTGGATATTGCCTGGCTGAAATCAGAAGTCAGCAGAAGCAAAGCATGTTCCACCAACTTTTCCTGTTGTTTTAAAATCAGTTAAGCCTGTAATTGGAATGAAATACCACAAGGTAGATAAACTATCTTTTTTTTTTTTTTAAGTTACAAAATTACGTTAACTTCAGTCTTTGGTTCGGTGTTATGTTGAAATTCAGAGTTTCTCTCCATAAATCTGAACTGTATTTAGCAGAACAGCGATAGCTGGGGCGTAAGCCAGATCATGGAAATTATTCAATTTTAAAATAAAATTGAAAATGTCTTTTTATTTGCAGTTCACATGTTACCAACCCTCGACACATCAAATAAAAAATATTCACACAAGTATTTTTGCGTATATTTTCAATTTGCTGTCCAGCCTACCTACATTTAAAAAAGTCTTTTGACATGCAGAACTGAAGCATTTTCTCCTACCTGTATCTCAGTTCGTAACTCCAGGTGCATTTTTCTGAGGGGCTGACAACCTTACAAGGTCTTTAAAGAAGGAATTACAGAAATTCAGCATCTCATTACTCGAGACACTTTCTTCAAACAATAAAAAGATAGTATCTGACTCGGAACAATATGCATAGTGTAAAGTTTATGCAGCTGAGATTAAGGTCTCAGAAATGCAGAGGGTCCAAGGTATTATCCTTTATAGCACTCTGATTTTCATCTCCAACAAATCACAGAACATTGGGATGGAAAAGGGAAGATCCAGTAAGGAATCAGGAGAACAAACCAGAAACTGACTGAAAGTTTTTCTCTTTGGACACCCATATGCACAAAGTGTGTTTACATTACGTCCTAGAGATTATAAACACCCATTTGTAGCGATCTGAAAACAGAAAGTCAGAAAAAAGCCCACACAAACACCATGCACATGGAATTTAACTTTTATTATTGTGTTGATAAAACCCAAAGATCCCTCACAGCAGCAACAGATGCAGAAGTTACCTGCAGAAATGACACCTCTTCTTAACCTGTTTGTATACCCAAGTACGCCAAGTGTGGAGGGACTGCACATTAACACAGTACAGGCACCGGTCAGTAGTAACAGAGATCAAGTTTCTTGGCATATTTTAATCCATCGTTTCCTTAATATCATACAGGGTTTTCATAGTATTAAAGAAGTTAATGAGTTGCCTGTTTATCGGATTATTTTTTTTGTTGTTGTTGTAGAATTTTAAAAACTTGTTTATTAAATTCTACACATACAATTTATATGCCCAGATATCTCTCCCCACATTTTATAGTAGTTGACAAACTGTATCCAAATGCTACAATTCAGAATGAAAATGCTACTGCATTTAGCAGCTCTGGCTGCACTAGAGTAAATATTTCCGTAGAGTAACAAAACACACCTCTTTGTTCAGTAACACAAGGGATATAGGTTTTAAAATGCACATTTCTATCTCGTATCCATACCTTTCTTTAATATATATATTTATATATAGCTCTAAACCAAATCTCTACTATTTTACAATTAAATTAAAACACACCCACAATTGGTCTAACTAGTGATTTTGGTCTCAATACTTTAAACATTAGTTGTTCCATAAAAATATACAACTCAACAACATGGTTGCATCAGTCACATGAGGCATTTTGAAAGAGCCCTATGACACAATCAACCATGCAATTCAGTGCTCAATGTCATCTAACTGATAAATATTTATACTGCATTTTCCAACTATCAGTATCTTTAAAACCCAAATTTCTCTTCGCAGGCTTACCATGCTCACAAACATGCAGCAAGCAATCACATTCCTCACTTGCCTGTAGCAATCGCTTTTTTTTCTTCCCCAATAGATGAACTGACAAAGCACAAACTTCACGCTGTCATTTTAGATTGCTAACCTTTTCCTTTCTTTCACATACTGAATTATTTCACAATGGATCATACCGCTCCATGTGAAAAGACTAGGGATTAGCCACATAGTAAGAGATGCACTTTTCAGTTTAAGCCTCTAAGAATCAAATTACTAACAGTCAATTAGGATGCACTCATAGCTGCCATACGAGTGAGCAGACACCCAGTAGACAATCAGGTTAATTCTAGATATATAACAAAAGGTGAAGCTTTAAAAAAACAAAAAACAAAAAAAACCCCACAAGAACCTGAAACCTAAACTAGCCAAGTACGGCCTCAAACCTGGTAGATTCCAAGAAGCGGACCTCTGTCCAGAAAATATCTGCAAGCACACAAAAAAAGTGTCACCCTCAACTACACTTGAGATAAGACATTAATGACTTATACCTGGAGATTTCCTTATTACCACCACAGCACCGTTCCACATAAAGTTTTATAGTGCTGGTGATGGAGCACTTCCGCAGGATAAACTAGAATCCTCCAAGTCAGAAGCAGTCAGCAATAAAGCCCCAGACAAGTTCACGTCAGGGTAACCTGGCACATAAGCCTCAAAATATTTTACTCTTATCAATGTAGTAATCAATAATTTAGGTACTAACTATTCCAAGACCATCAGTCTGTAGATAAGACTACAAACAACACACTAGAAACACAAGAGATGTATGACAATTAAGACGAATATTTCTTTTAACAGCAGAAAGTTAGGGAAACATCTGGAATTTTTTTGCACTGCATTAATATATCTTCTGTTTTTTAATAAAAAAATACATCTAGAGAGTCAATCTAGAACTGCATACACAATTACATTTTCCCCCTTAACTGCTTCAAAATTAGTATAAAATAATATAAGTTACAGGAATGATTGTTTCAAATTTGTAAATGTCAGCTATTACAAAATCATTATATGAGAACACCAACTGTAAATTATTTACAGGTGAGGTAATATAATTTCCAGAGTAACGAATTACAATTTAGCAGAACTGTAAAAATCATGTACTCACCAAAACATTACAAAATCTGGTATCATTATCAGCTACACAGTGGATCATGATTAGGTTTTGTAGTTGATATACAACATATTCTTAAGAAAAGTGCCAAAATACTGCTACATAAGAATCTTTTTTTCCAAAATCATTCAGCAAAAAAACCCTGCAGATTCTATGTTAAGTAATGCCAAAAGAAAACAGGAAAAAATGGGATGCTGATTGTACAACTATGTCTTATTAAATGCCTTTGAAAAAATCTGTCAATTCACTTTCATGCTTAAAGGTCTGACATGAAAGATTCTTATTTAAAAAAAAAACACAAACAATCGAAATATCAACATAGATATTTTTTCAGGGTATCTTAGGCCATTTTAAAAGTAGACATTCCTCTTGAAGTGTGAAACACACGGGGACTGGAAACATTCTAAAAAGAGCAGAACTGCTGAGGGCTGTTGTGATGGGTGACTGATGCCAGTCACTGCTGACGTACCCCAGCCACTGGTCCTGGGGTCCATACTCTTTAACATCTTCACTAATAACACGGGAGATGGGACAGAGCACACCCGTGGCAAGCTGTTCAGAGGGACCTCAGCAGGCTGGAGAAACGGGCAAAGAAGAAGGAAGTTCAGCAAAGGGAAAGTGCAAAGTCCTACACCTGGAGGGGAATAACCCCATGCAGCAGTACAGGCTGGGGGGCCGACCAGCCTCAAAGCAGAGAACGATCCCAACCTGACTGTGAGCCACCGTGTGCCCTCGCGACAAAGAAGCCCAGCAGTCCCCTGGTCTGCATTAGGAAGAGCATTGCCAGGAAGCTGAGGGAGATAATTCTCCCCTGCTCAGCCCTGGTGAGACACAACTCAGTGCTGGCTCCAGTTTTGGGCTCCTCACTTCAATACAGACATGGGCATAGAAGAGCGAGTCCAGTGAAGAACCACAAAGGTCCTTAAGTGATTGGAGCACCTGACAGACAAGGAGAAGCTGAGAGAACTGGGATTGTCTAGCCTGGACTAGACAAGGCTCAGGGGTGATCTTACCAGCATGTGTAAATGCCTGATAGGGAGAAGTAGAAGAAGAGTCAGACTCTTCCCAGGAGCATCCAGTGACTGGACATTTAAACATAAGAATGGACCTTTGTAGTATGAGGGAGATCAAAACGCTACAACAGGTTGCCCAGAGGTCTTCTGAAGCCTCCACCTTTGGAGATGCTTAAAACCCCAGCTTGTCACTGTCCCGAGCAACCTGTTCTAGCTAACCCTCCTCTGAGCAGGGGAGTCAGACTAGATGATCTCCAGGAGTCCCTCCAACATCAATCATTCTGTGATTCTATGAAAAGGACAGGGTCTTTTGTAGCCCAGACACTGGATCAACCGAGTCACAAAGCAAACTATAAAATGTAAATGGAATATATTTCTCTTTAAATTATTGCATACAGTGTTAATTTTGCTGCCTGCGTTTTGCTGATCTCATTTTTTCAAATCTCGACTCCATTTCTTCCAGGACCTTTGGTGTGTATCGCACAACTAATTTAACCTTTCCTTGAGCTGCCTTCAGCAGTTCTACTGCTTTTTCATGGTGTTCACCTTCGACGCTCTGCAAAGCATAAATCATTAAGTATAGCATTAGTAAAGACACACACTGAAAACAGATCTTTTTCATTTTTTGTACAACTTCTACATAATGAAATATTGAAGTATTCTAGTTTGCAGACTGCACAAGGATAACTTCACCCACGTTGAGGATTTAATCTTCAGCAAATCAATATGAGGTGATGATAAATATACTAATTAGTATTAACAAAAGAGTAGTGCAAAACTTTTGGTTAGGTTTATGCTGAACAATTCTGTATTCACATACAGTAAGTAAAGTAAGGATAACAGTGGTAATTATGAAATTACTCTTAAAAATCAACAACTTCAGGAGGGTGCTTATTTAAAATTCAAGAGTGCTTTTCGTCTTTTGGCATGCATTTTAAATTCAGCTATCACCCTCAATTTGCCTAATAAGTTGCCACAGACAAATGCAAGATAGCTGCCGCCTTAATGTTGTTCTGTGTCATGACACGGCCAAACAGCGCATACTGGGCACCTGCAACACAGAGCTAACATGCAGTGTGCTGCTCCACGTGTCTCCCAGTAAATGCAAGGTACTCAAGTTTATTTCCTCTAAACTGATTAAGAATAGCCTAACCCAGCTCACTAAGAACAGTATAAAAATACTTTCCTAAAAAAACTCTTAGAATTTACTAGGGATATAACTCTCAGAATTTACTAGGGTTATAATAGAGTCATCCAATTACAAACTTTAAACAACAGTTCTCAACAACTGCATCCAAATATACATTCCTGGACAGCATACATTTTATCAGAAAAGCTTATTTCTCCCAAACTTATTAAACACAACGATGGGACTACCCCAAGCCTACCTCCCACTGGTGCTATTAGAAGCTAGAAGGCAGGTGATGTACCTGTTGATTGGAGGGTTTCCCCGTTACTATAAAGTTACTTACAGAAAGAAAGACAACAGTTAAAAAAACCCAAGTTATTTCTCTTCTATCAGACTTAGACAACACATACATTTGAATATTTTCTTTTCTGTTATTCAAGTGGATGTGTAGGCTGTTCTGTTTATAACTGGTAACAAAAGGTTTGTAATGTTCTATGTTTAGTTACATCCAAACAGCTAAAATTCTGGAGTACTCTCAAAGCCTCCCAGCTGAAAAAAACCCAACTTGTTTTAAGGCACATTCAATGCAGTCTTGGCAGTGGCAATTTTTTTTTTT
Organism: Gallinago jamesoni; assembly: GCA_025769975.1. NCBI lineage: Eukaryota > Metazoa > Chordata > Aves > Charadriiformes > Scolopacidae > Gallinago > Gallinago jamesoni. The sequence continues at coordinate 60,313,911 of JAOQGH010000040.1, read as the reverse complement.
TAAATTAAATTAGAAATTACAAGAAAACGCCTTATGACTTAAGATGACATGATTCCATCTGTAAACATCAGAAGAAGATGAATCTTCTGAGACCACATTAGTATTCTCAGCAGTATTTTATGCGCTCACTGTATTCTTACAATGGCTATCTATATATTTCTACACGTGCGTGCACACACACGTAGTCTTTGTTAGCTGTACCAACTGTCTGATGACCAGGTTCAGTTTTGGGTGGGATGGTAGGTTTGTTTTCTTTAAGAGGGTCTGTGGGTGAGGAAGGCCTCATCTGAAGACAGTTCTACACCTGTCCCTTAATGCTTCAAAATGACAGGAAGGCTAGGCCAAGGACTGTCGCGTCACTCTGGCCACGATTTCTCTTATGGTTCCTGAAAAGGACAGCTGGACTCCCAGGTAACACTGGGAGATTTGGGCATACCAGAGATTTGTGCTAGCAGGGACTTCCCAGACTACAGACATCCAGTGAGTCCTACTCCTTTCATTGGCCAAAAAACAACCCACTCGGGCTAAAGAACACTGGATTTAGTTTGACCCTCAGTCTTAAAACAAAATTGGGTTTTCAGATGTAACGATGAAAACATTAATTTTAAGCTAGCATACAACTTCTCTGTAAATAAAAGCAATGGTTTGAGAGATATTTACATGCATTTGACTAGCAGCTGCCATAAGTCAAAGCCTGTCCACAGCCGCCTCTTTTCAGTCACCCTGTGTTTCACTTTTTGTATTCTAACTCTTCAGAACGGGATACTTAATAAAAGAAAGTATCCACAACAGCACTTCAGACATATACTCCTTAAAATACCCTAGAAAGCCTCTGTTTTTGAACCTCAGTACGCTTAAGCAGAAGGAGAAAAATATGCTGCAGAACTGAAGATAACAACACCTTGTAGTTTCATCTTATTTGCTTTCATTATGCAGTAGCATTTTTATTGGGATAATAAGAACCCAGTCAGTCTAATGCAACATAGCATAATTAACTACTTACCTTAGCAGATGCAGAAAACTATATTAATTAAAATCTGCATCATGAAACTTGGATGAAAGAGGAAGCCATAGCGGCAGTTACTATTTCATAAACAATACCTTGACTAAATTTATACAACCCCTCAGTATCTGAAATACTGACGTAAATAGTACAGTTCCCAGTTGAGACAAAGAAAGCATAATCCTGTAACTCTCAGTGCACACAATTCTACAGAAACCTAAGCAAGTTGCTCGTGCAAGGGCAAAAAGAAACTATTGTGCCAAGATTAAAAGACGAAATCGAGCTTGTGCCATCCCTATTCTCCGTATGCCCCCACGTGGAAACAAGTAGTTACTGCTACATAAAGTGAAAACCAATTCCTACCACTCCGTTTACAGAAAGCAGCTGGTCTCCACGTTTCAGGCCTCCATGTCTATCAGCTATACCGCCAGGGATAATTCGAGAGATATAGATGGGAGAGTTTTGTTCTTTGCCCCCCATAATGTTGAATCCAAGACCTTCTTCGGTTTTGGGTAGTTCAACCACTCTGGGATGAGAATGACCTTCACTAGCAGCAAACGCAGCAACAGTGGCCTGTAAAAAACAAGATTTTCCTATTTATAAGAAATATAAATATAGCCCCCTTAGTTAGACACAGTGAGCAGCCTGAAAAAGTATTTTTATCTCCAAGTCCTTAAATATTAAGACAAATGAGATTAATTCCCTAGATACCAACACTAGCATGAAAAATTTAGGACTCCCAGAATAAAATTAAAACAGAAGAAATTTAAAAATAACAAGTCTTTTGGTATACCTTTTAATAACCCATTAAGCTTATCCATTTTATCAGACATCTAGATAATTTCCTTCTGAATTTTAAATAACCTTCTTCTACTTTTAAAGTAACAAACTACTGTATTTTACTCAAGTTACAGTTTGGCTTTTACCTTTGCTGTTGCATTAGCTCTAACTTCTGGGCTACTGCTGATATCCACAGTTTCATATACATGTTCATACACCTTTAGAGACAAAACAGTTTAAATACAGGGAAAACAGGTACTTTTCTGCTTAGATAATACAACAAACTATCAGGTACAACACAAAAAAGTGTAAACTAAAAAGTACAGACCTCTAATAAGAAGTTACTCCCTGATTCACCATAAGGTGCTAAGCAACAATTTACCGTACTATGATAAAACAACTCTTGGCATCTTTATGGCTCAGTTAACCCGTGCTCTACATCTCATCCTAAATCTTCCCTCCTTCCACAGCATTCAGACCCCACCATGAATTTAGAAAAGTTTATGGCTAGACTAACACCCCTGACTGGAGACATGAATGACTACCTTCTCTTGTTTGATTCAAGCTGGAACTCTTCAATAAGGATGTGTGCAAAAATCAATTAAGGACAGCCCTTCAAATCTCTCCTGACACCCCATCCCTCCCCACAAAACCCCAAATGTTCCTTCAACTGATGCAACTAATTTAATATCTTAAGGAAAAAAAAGAAAAAGGTATTGAAAACACAAAGGCAGTAAGAATAGGAATGCTAGGTAGGTGCATACTCTGAGGGCTAACCCACATCCTCACCCCTACCTGCCAATCATTTGGACTTCCTATGCAATAAACACACTGTCCTCAACAGGATGAAAACATTGACACCTGTGTCTACAAATAGATCTAACAGATCTCAGGTGTTATCATCAGAGGTAGCACCAACAGCAATGGCAAGGCATACCCAATCACCTAAAAATCTCCAAAAGAGCATCTGGAACAAAGATGAGGTGGTGCATGCAAGGCTCCACCTCACAGTGGTGTACAAGGTGATGTGGATTTGGCTTAACAGAAAGAGAGGCAATTGGCACTTTGTCCATTCTTACATTCCAAGAAGATAACAGCCTGCTAGCTGCCAGTAAGGACAGACTCTCAAAATAACCTCTAAAAAGTTGGCTAAAAATGGCTCCTGAGCCATTATTTAATACACCTGTGCTATCCCATATTATTTTCTCCTGAACTTTTAAAAATAAGTCTTGTTCCCTCAGAAAATCTTTTAGAAAGAAAATCAGCACTAAGCTCAAAAAGCAAAAAGTAAAACATACAGTTCTTTAACTCAAGGCAACTGCTTACATCAGGTTAACTTACCTCCCTTACAGCATTACAGAATTCGCTTTGAAGCACCCTTTGCAATGCCTGTAGCTTTTGTGGTGGCACTTCTCCACTTCTCTGCAATTTTTCCAGCAACTCAATTGCTCTGCAGATGTCTACAGAAAAATAAAGCACTGTTAACGAGGAATGCCTGTGGAAAATCAACTTAGGTTTTGTTTGGTTTTTGTTTTTTTTTTTAAATTAAGGAAACAGACTGTGTGTGTGTGCACTTGTACATACCTTAAAACTATGTATTAGTTTCATTTTTCTCATAAAACTATGTATCTACAAAATGTTACAATAAAACACTGTACTTTCAGATTGTTTAAGTCAACCACAGCAACCCAACCCTGTAAAATATCTGGAGTATCACTGCCATATGTATATTACAAAGACAATCTAATTTTTCCTTGAAGTTTAAATAAGACTGAAACATTTCACTGATACATACACTATCAACATTTCATGATTACTTTATAGCTTACCTACTGCACAGATAACATTTTGTTCAAACCACCTAGAATATCGTCAAATATGCTACCTAGCATTCCTTTTACTTTGAAAAGAGTAGTTCAACAAGAGTACAGTCAATACTTTCCCTACAACAGGGCTAAGAACTATCTGGTGTGCTTTCCTCCTCCCCACAAAGCGCTTAGAAAAACAACCAAACTCCTTTTGACATTCTCAGTTGAGAGAGAATATCTCTGCAGTCCAGAATCCTCAACCCCAAAACTTTTTGTTCTAGTTCCTAGAAATTTGTTCCTAAGAATTCGCGTTGTGCATATAAATGCAGGTGCTGCTTTGTGAAACTGAACTCCCTGTGAAGGATTTGATTCCAGACCAGTACAACTCAAGACAAGCATCAAACGCCATGTGACATGTGCCTGGCAGCTCTACAAGAATAAAATACTTTCATATCCCTCACTTGTATTTCCAAAGTGTTACATTAGTGATGACTCTGAATCACGCAAGTCCTGGAACAGAAGTAGAACAGTGTCTCAGAAAAGCAGACAGAAAGGATTACCTTCATTATCACAAAGGCAAAGAAGCAGTGATTAATCTACTGTATAAATAAGGCACAGTATTATTTTAGAAAAGGATGAAGTCTGGGACACCACTATATCCCAAATACACTTCCTTTTTCTGTAATTAACCTTTAGGCAATCATTTTTCATGTGAATGCACGTCTACTCAATGGCATCACGTCAGCACAGAAGACGTGAAACAGCCACAAACTTCTCCTAAAGACCAAGTGTAAGGAGAGAGAATTTACGTAACAGGATGAAAAGACAACGGGGTGTACGTTCTGGAACCGAGGTCAAGAGACAGGAGACAACCCACAGTGTTCTGCCCACTCCTGTGAATTACCAGTCAGACACATCTTACTGACTCCTACACTGAGATCAGGGGGTGCAGTCAATTAAACAAGGTACAACTTAACCTCACAGACTGGAAACAAATCCTTCATGGAAAAACATCCAACTATTATCGCTACAGCCACAAGACACAAATTATTTCAGATGAGAGCTAAGGTTTCTATGTGCCATGAGAACTTCATGGGTTTTGGCAAGCATTTTCAAGCTTTACAGGCATCGGTTATCTAATGCAAAGAAATATCAAAACTAAAATTTTAGCTATTACTAGTCCCAAGTCTACAGAGAACTCATTTCACATAGGCATGCATACTTGCTTCTAAAGCTTTTAGTTTCCTAACACACATTTTTTATTTCATTTAACATACAAAATCATTGGCGAAAATAAAGATGCTAGATGTGATTGCTTATTAATCTTTCAATCTTTTTACGATGCAAAATCCCCAGCAATTTTAGTAATCCTTGTGTTCAGCAACAGCAGTACAAATCATCTTAACTTCATGAAGTCTCGCACTGAACAGCTTGAAGTAAAATGATCAACAAATGGTAACAGCAGCACTTCCAATCCTACAACACTCCATATATTCATGAAAAAAAAAAAAGGTCTAGTAAGTATGTAAATTACAATAGAGATCTCATTTAAATACTTGCAGATGTTTGCAGACAAACGACTACTTCATGCAGACAAACAGCACATTTCTACGGAGCCATTCTGGAGTCTGTGGTCCATGACCCTTGTTAAGCTGTACGGGGCATGAACTCGTTGTCTAACTGTTTGATTAGGATACTGCAAGAAACTTTGAAGTGCAACAGCAATCTACTGATCCAAGGAATAGCTGCAGAAATCAAGACTCCAGAACTCCATTTGCTAATTTCTCCTCTTTTTTTTGACCTTCATGTTTCCTTAATAAACTAGATACATTTCCTACCTGGATTTCCTAACAAACAACGTTTAACCACATAGCATTTTATACCCTAAGGTAAAATTGGCTAGTTTGGGAACCAGCTATGTCTTTCATAAAGTGGAGAGTAAGAGCACAGAATCAGCTTGTCAGAAAGTGACTGGGATACACTGAACTGGATTCCTTTTAGATTAAACTAAAGCAGAAGATGCACTTTAACAAAAAAGGGCTTTCAGATCAAAGGACCAAGCTGCTGCTGTAAAGTAAAAACCCAAATCAGAGAAACAAAGCATGAAAGTTGGCTTTTCAGCACTCTGCAGATCTCCTTTTATCTCACCACTCAGGTTGATGGAATCAGATGGAATGGTTTGGATTGGAAGGGACCTTAAAGATCAGCAAGTTCCAACTCTCCTGCCTTGGGCAGGGACATCTCCCATTAGACCAGGTTGCTCAAAGCCTGGCACTGGATCCCATTACCTGGACACTTGTTGTTTTGTTTTATCCTGTTGACACAACCCCATTACACCAGCCTGAAAGTGAAATTAGTACAACTTTCTCTCTCTAATTAGGCAATATTAGTCAAAAGCTGAAGGTTCAATCTCTGTCAGCAATACTGCTCTGGAAAGGAACTAGTTTGGCTGGGACGAAGTGGAAAAACACACCTCCTTTAATTTTCAAAAGATTGTTGACTGCTCTGCTGATGTAGTTAGCTTCTTCCTGAACTACTGCTCGGGATATGATCACAAAAGCTGTCTTCCACTAGTTCGGCAAACCGTTCAGCACCACAGACTGAACAGAAATGAACACTACAGAATTGTTTAGTGATGGTTTTCAACAAGGATCGACATAAAAATAACTCCAGAAGTATGTGATTAAGAAAATCCCCATAAAACTAATTGTAAAATGGAATCCACACACAACTTAAGAAATGGATTTTCTTTTAACCTTTTCATCCTTTTTATATCAGTAGTCTGTTCCTCAGAGATCATTTTTTTGTGATCACAGGCTACTAGATTGAAGTCCTGAAAAAAAAGAGATACATTGAAACTAAAAGAATGTGGAAAAAAAGCCAGCAAGATGCCACCACTCCAAGCATATGTGTGAACAAAACACAGAACATGGAAAACTGCAGCGTCCTTATAGATACTCCTGATTAACCACCTCCACTGCTTACGTTCAAATAGTCTGGATTCTTAAGATGTATGTAGAGTTATCACACATCACCACTGAACCATAAGAATAACTTCAAAATCTTATATGTTGTTTCATCCCTGCCCTCCAGTGAATTTGGGTGGTGATGTTTGCACTGCAGCTTGAAGGAGAGAACAGACGGAGAGAATTTTCAATTGCCCTCATTGTAACCATATGGTAATGGTTTTAAATCAGCTCATTTTCTACACTATTCTCTCTTTTCTTATGCTATATGCCAACATTAGTGATGTTCACTTTCAAGCTGATGATGATTCAATCAGGTTATCTGCAGTCAACCCCATACAATTAACTGAGGTTATTTATTTCCATAAATAAAGCTCTTGCTTGTGTAGGTCCATTATACTGTGCTCCCTTTTTCTTCTTTTCTTAAAAAGACCAATGTATCAGAAGACTAAATAGCTTCTTTGTTCCATCGGTCCCTCAGTAACTCTGCAGATTTGTTTGTTTTCATGGACAGAGCATAGTGGCAGGGTAATGAGGTGGAGGAGGATGCTGCCTGAGGTTTAACTCCGCAGACTTACCAAGAGCAACTAATCCACTGCCAAAGCAGCTGCCCTAATTAACAAGCTTGGGAGCGGGGAGGGTAGATGAGATGCAGAGTGGGAAGCAAAGGCCTTACTGAAGTCCCTATTTACAGGCCTTCTCTCGCACATTACAAGCGGTTCGCTTGTGGAATGGGAAGAAGAGTTAGGCAAACAGAAAAAGTAAATTCCATGGTAGGTAACAGGTGATAGTACCAAACACAATAAAGTGGGTGTATACAGTGTGTTATACATCCACAATAAAGCATCTGGCACTGTGAGCAAAGGTGGTTGTCCCCACCTTTGGGGAATGGCAGCGGGGAAACTATCGATTCATCCAATCACCTACACTCCACTTAATTGCCTTCCTTTCCAAAACAGGATTTCTCATTATCAGTATTCTTTTCTCATCTAAATTCCATTTTCCCATCCCTATTTTCCTAAATACACAGTAATAAACCAATTATATATATCGTTATACAAAGCATGTGTTGTTCACTGAGGTACTATGCACTTGCACAGTTCTGAAGAACCACCCTGAAGGAAGATTATCATTGTTTCTTAAAGCTCTGGATAAAAGACAAAAAATATAGTTATTTTTACTACAAAAAAAAACTAAGTAAGTTTTGTATTTTATCTGTTTTCCTACTAATTATAGTTACATACTGCACAGTATTAACAATACACATTAAGGAGGTGATTGGTGACAGCCAACATGGCTTCACCAAGGCCAAGCCACACCTGACAAATTCGGTAGTTTTCTACCATGTTGCTAAAGCACTGGTAGACAAGGGGAGAACAACAGATGTCTTCTACCTGGACTAAAGCATTTGACACTGTCCCACATGCCATCCTGGTCTCTAAATTGGAAAGGCATGGATTTGACAGATAGACCACTCGGTGGATAAGGAACTGGCAGTACTCAAAAACTGTAACCAGTCAATGGCTCAATACCTAAGTGGAAGCCAGCAACAAGTGGTGTCCTCCAGGGGTCAGAGCTGCTTAACAACTTGATCGGAGACATGGACAGTGGGATTGAGTGCACCCTCAGCAAGTCTGCGGGTGACACCAAGCTGTGTGGTGCAGTCAACACGCTGGAGGGAAAGGATAGCATCCACAAGGACCTGGACAGGCTCGACAGATGGGCCTGTGTGAACCTCATGAAGTTCAACCAGGCCAAGTGCAAGGTCCTGCACAAGGGTCATAGCAATCTCAGGCACAAATATAGGTTGGGTGGAGAACGGACTGAGAGCAGCCCTGAGGAGAAAGACCTGAGGGTGCTGGCAGACGAGAAGCAAAACATCAAAAGAAGTGTGGCTTGCCAGCAGGTCAAGGGAGATGATTCTATCCCTCCGCTCTAGTGAGTACTAGACCCCACCTGGAGTACTGTGTCCAGCTCTGGAGTCCTCAGCACAGGAAGGACATGGATCTGTTGGAACGGGCCTAGAGGAGGGCCATCAAGATGATCAGAGGCCTGGAGCACTTCTGCTATGAAGACAGGCTGAGAGAGTTGGGATTCTTCAGCCTGGAGAAAAGGCGGCTCCAGGGAGACCTTTTAGCCCCTTCCAGTACCTAAAGTGGCCTACAGAAAAGATAGGGATGGACTCTTCATCAGGGAATGGAGCAATAGGACAAGGCAAAATGTTTTTAAACTGAAAGCAAGCAGATTTAGATTAGTTATTAGGAAGGAATTCTTTACCGTGAGGGTGGTGAGACACTGAAACAGGCTGCCCAGAGAAGCTGCAGATGGCCCAGCCCTGGAGGTGTTCAAGGCCAGGCTGGACAGTACTTTTGAGCAACTGGTTCTAGTGGGAGATGTCCCTGCCCTTTAGGGTCCCTTCCAACCCAAACCGTTCTATAATTTTATAAAAAACATGTCCATTATTATTGCTAAGACTCAGCCTACCAGACTGAACTTAAGGCTAAGAATTCAGCTGCATTCAAGAGTAAGTCTTCCCAGAAGAGGAACAGAAACAAGGAGTTAGCTGGCTGAGTTCAAAGCTGGCCGAAGTGTTGACACCACCGCTGGAACAGCAGACGAACCTACAGAAGGGCCGGGGCGAGGCCACCCATGGAATCCCAGCCACAACCCGAACCCCAAGAGAAACCTTCGGGGGCCGCATGAAGAACGGCCCAAGCACCAAGTCCCACCGACACGGGGAAAAGAACCAGAAACAACGGAAAACGTTTTCCTAGCAGCTACCGCAAGGCTGCTCTCCGGCTATCCCCGGGGGAAGGAGCCGCTCTGGTGCCGGAGAGGGCCGGACCGCCGCCCGCTCTCACCTCCTGCGCGGCCACAGCAGGGCAAGGCAGGGCGCCGCTCCCCGAGGCCTCAAGCCGGGGTACGGGGAAGGCCGCCCCAGGGGCTCGGGGCCCCGGCAATGCGCCCCAAGACCAGGCTGGGGCAGCAGCTCCAGCGCCCCAGCGACAGCGAAACGACGAGGAGCACCCGTCCCTCCTCCTCCTCCGCTGCCGTTGCCCTCACCTCGCTCCAACCGCACCGGCTCGCCCAGCGCCGCCATCTTCTCCTCGCCGCGGCCCGCACGGGAAGTGACGCAGCGCTACCGGAAGGGCCGCGCGGGGGCGGCAGCGGGGAGGCGGGGATGGCCATGGCAAGGGGGCGAGATGGCGGCCGTGGGTCCAGGGGCCGCTATAGTCAGGGTAACGCCCCGAGTTGCCTTTGCGAGTGGCGTGGGAGCCACTGTAGTGTTCGCCTCGGGGGTGCGGAGGGGCAGGGATAGCGCAGGCCGGCAGCGGCGCCCTGTAGAGGCCAGCAGCAGCCTGCCCGCCCGTCGGTGCCACGGGACAGGCTTCTCTTGGCCGTGTGTTCCCCAAATGCCAGCCAAAATTATGGTAGTTTCACTAAAAAATGCCCTTCCCTTTTAGTATTTTTTTTTGTCCCCTCCCTTCCCCCCTTAACACTCTTTACACTGTAAAAGGCCCACAAAACGCCCCAAGTGCCCCTGGAGATGGAATACACCCATACAGATGTTCTGCCTGTGTAAGAGGCGAAGTGCGTGCTTTATGTGTCTTCCTTGGCATCATCTCGGCCTGGAGAAGAGAAGGCTCCAGGGAGATCTCTTAATAGCCTTCCCCTACCTAAAGCAGAGATGCGGAAGTGTGGTGACAGGACAAGGAGTAAGGGTTTTAAACTGAAAAATGTGAGATTTAGATCAGATACCAGAAAGAAATTCTTTGCTGTGAGGGTGGTGAGGCACTGGAACAGGTTGCCCAGGGAAGCTATGGAGGCCCCATCCCTGCAGGGGTTCAAGGCCAGGCTGGATGGGGCTTTGAGCAACCTGGTCTGGTGGGAGGTGTCCCTGCCCATGGCAGGGGGGTTGGAACCAGATGATCATTAAGGTCCCTTCCAACTCTAACCATTCTATGATTCTATGATAATTTAATCTGTGTGGGGGCCTAATGCATTGTGTTTACCTGCTTTATTAAATCAACATCAGTACGACATGCTCTTGAATTTTTTCTAGAAAAAAAATCAACGTATCTATTTATATACTCTTAATTTATTCTAAGGGTATAACCCTTAGTGTTTAGCTTTGATTTTGTCCGCATTTAGTGCTCTTTGCTTTCAAAGAGAATAGTTCTCAACAGGGCTCAAAGTGTGTGCTAATGTGACAGTGATGTACTCTCTCCTTTCTGTGATTCATTTTAATGCCAGTTCCTCTCAGTTTGAAGGATGCTGCATGCACATTTTAGTGAAAAGGTCATATGAATGGAATTTTGCAGGTGAACAGAATTAAATCCTCACAGACTAGTTTCTAGTGAGAAGAAGTGTTTTAGCAGCTGGAACCATAGAATGTTTCTGGAATAAAATCCAGATGTTTATATCGCAGGGGTGCAGGAACTACCATTCTCTTAGAAATGATTGAAATTTTAAACAGCCTGCTTTGACTTTGGACAGATGAGCCTATGGAGAAAAATGAGTGGTCAGCAATATTTCATAAATCTTAAGATTTTTCCAAAAGACACGATAAGAATATATGTTTAAACATACTCTTAAAGTAGCATTATTCTGACTCCAGTAAAGTTTAAAGGTTCAGAAGGTTTCCTGTAGACTCAGTGAACTGGACAATGACATTGTAAGAATAGGAAAGTATATTTGAAATACGAAATAAGAAAATAAGAAAGTATACTTGAATTAAAGAAATAGCCACTGTGTAAGTCAGAAGTCTAATCCTTTCCCACTAGAAAGGAATGGACTGGTCTAGCATGCTGTATTTTTCTCAAGAAGAATTCAAAGCAGAGGTGGATACTGACAGGTTCAGTATTAACATGACAAACTGTTTGTGCCATCCTGGTCAGGAAATCCCTGTCCTGGTAAGCATTTGGAGGAAAACAGGTCCCAGAAGCGATTCCCAAAGAGTGGAGGCTGCTTCTCCTGAATGACTAGGTAAATGTATTTGCACCGTAGTGGCTGAGGAGCATGAAAGATCTAAGCATTAATCTTCAATTGATGTATTTTGCTAACTATAATGAAATTAATAGTTTAGACCCATTTGTCTGTGTCACTCAAGCTTGTGACATTTTTACCAGGGTTCCTTTACTTCTAGCTTGATTGATGAATTAGCCTAGGTGTTACCAGCTGTGCTGTAATGCCACATGAAATATTGGTGCTGTGCGCTGCAGTATATGTCAGTAGGACTTTTGGGAGCAAGCACATCCTGCAAGTTTTTATGTGCTCGAGCTTTATTTTTGAAGGATTATCAATAATCAAGTGATACAGCCTGTGTCTTTATTGGAAAATAGTTGCATTACCAGTCCAAGAGAAAATGGAAATCAGTCTCTAGTGTAAGCAAACTTAAAATGAAAGGACAGTTTGTTTTAGGTAAGAGGTCTTAGTGTGTGAGAAGTTAATCCAGAACTGAGTAAGAGGATGAGCTTGCTTTATAGATTAGTTGGTAAGGTCTTAATATTTTTATGATAGTATCTTAACAGGTAGCCAAACATGGGGCTCTCTTATTCTAGACGTTAGACACAGGTGGAGGGAATGCAAATATGACAGGATATACTCTGTGATCAACTGGGCAAAATGCAGGAAGAAGACTGGTTCAAGACACTTTGTTCGCTTTCCTTTGGGCTACTGCTGGGGCGCAAGGTTTGGGCTCAAGCTTCACAAGAAAGAGAGACACTGTTTACAACTGTGCAAGCAGTCATTCTCATAAACCTCTCTCACAAGGACTTTTTTCGTTTTACAAGAATAGCTTGTTTTCATTTGGCTTAAATATTGTGTTACTGGCTATGCTAAACCCTAAACCCCATCAGAAGAATAAGAAAATGCACATGGATTGTGGCTATCTTTGTCTCCTCACAATTCTCTGACGTCTTAGTTCTATTGGAAAATCACTTTCCCTGTGTATGGAACTGTGTTATAGGTGTGCTTGTGATAACAGGACCAGTCCACACTGGGCTTCTAGCTGGGTAGGATTTTCCTTCACATCCAGCTGACATGAATTTAGTCACAAGGAGGAACTGTAAGGTTCTTTAGATGTCACAGAAAACATTGGAACACAGCTTCCTAAATGTTCATAGTCCCAATAACATCTTTAGAAATGTAACAGTGCTATTAGTACATTATTTTAATGCACAGATATTACAAATCACACACCCACAGCGTTTATTTATGTATGTGTTTTCACATGCATAAATATATCAAATGGTCAAGAATGATCTCAAAGTGGTTTTAATGGCAAATGTTAAGCCCAAACTGAAAGGAATTTTACTTAAATAATTAGTAGAAGTTATATGTGCATCCAGTTACCTTTAGGGGGGAAATGGCAATCATGTAACACAGTAAACCAGTGTGGAGGGAAAAAAAAATGGCTAGAAATGCATATCAATATATGCTTATAAAAAATGCAGAGGAATCTCTGCTGTCCGCATAGAACAATGTCTGCCTTGGAAACCTGAGAGGCCAAATTAACCATGATAGGACTTTTATTTATGATTCGGGGCAGAGAAGAGTACGCAAATTCAATTTTTAGGTTATTAAGACATCCCTTTGCCTCAGGACTACCATGTTGGTAGAATTTTATTACTTTAATACTGCTGAATTTAATCACTTTGAATCTTTGACAGTTGCATTAATGTTTGCAATTTCAGCAATACTTTGATTCATTGGCCTTGTCCAGAGCGAGTTTCATGCTCTGCCACACACTGTGATTGATTGCTATTGTCCCTGTCAAAGTCCAGGTTTTTATACTTGTTGAAGAACTTGGTACTTTTTTGGTCATGCACATACTAGCAATTTTTTTCTGTCTTCTTATGACAGAAGGGGTTTTTGGTTTGTTACATGTTACAGAATATGCATTTTGATTAAGCTCTCACACACTGATTAGCATGTATAAAGAGTTGAGCGTTTTGGAATGTGCCACCTAATGTCCATGCCAATTATTTTTTCCACATAAAATTTGACTATGTGAGTGGTCTCTGAAATTTTCTAGTCACTCCCAGTGAATGGGGAAGAGTGTAGCAGGCCTGTTACTCAGGGGTGTTTTTTTTGGAAATCTCTAATTATCACCCCCCTGGCCTTCTCTATAGATGGAAATGCTGATGGAATACTGGTGACAAGACAGACAGAGGAAGCAAAGTCAAACCGGAAAGCCAGCGATGCATCTAAATGCTAATTATAATTAATACTCAGAAATAATTAAATGCATCTACTTTTCTTCCAGAGGAAAAAGCTTGATCTTGCCAGTGATCCTTTTTATGTACAATGTACAATATCTGTGAAAGGCCTCATATAGATGACAGGGACTCACCTTACTGTCCGGTGTAGTAAGTGTGTACTCTGTGGTACAGCTTCATGGGAACCTCTTCACCATTGCGCTTTCAAGGGTAGTGAACATCTGTTTACAAGATGGAATAGTATTATTATAGATTAATAGTAATAGTTTAATTATATATTATTAGTAATATATTTTTATACATCAATAGTATTATTATATAGCATAGTATTCTTAACAGAACCAAAACCTGAATGATAGAACTTGCCACTTCCCAGATGCATGTGGTCACAATGTACTAATTTACCTGGCATGGTTCTCACCTCTAAGCACATTTTCCTGGGTACACAATTTGAATCATTCAGGGAATCAAGTTGTGTTAACTGGTGGACTTCAGAAGAAAACCAGGATGTTTATTTTCACCTGGAATGGGACAGGGATGTTTTTGAAAAGAATGCTATTAAGTTGTGTCTTTCTGTACGGTCACAGAGATAGGATTGCATTAGCAACAGTTGCCTGCCTTGCAAGTGCTTTGCTTAATGTCCTATGAAAGTAGCTTACAAGACAAAGTGGTGGGCAAACAGATGGCAACATTAAAAAGAAAATCTCATTTTACTTAATGAAAAGTTATTTGACCCCTTAAAGGTTTGAGTTTACTTTAGAAAAGAACTAGTGCTGAACTAAAGGTACCCAAAATAGATTTGGCAGAACAGCTCTTTGATAGAAGAATATAAACATGCTGAGTCTCCCTCTGCTTTCATCACTGAAAGCAACGTGTGGCCTCAGCCTCTGGGAAGGGTGGTCAGAAGAAGAAACTCTGCCTCTGCAGTATGTTCTTCTTCCCACTTGAACTCAGCGGGGCTTTCTGAGTAGGAAAGGGGTGAAAGTTGCAAATTCAGTGTGTGTCCTGCACAAATGCAGGTGTGAGTTAGCCGTAAATTCCAAAGATCAGCTTTCGTTGAATTTAGAGTGCACTGCAAGGCAGCAATTCGTAAGGAGAGAATGTTGCCTCCTAAAATACAATACAAATATCCACAAAGCCTTTCATAAAGAGACAAGGAAAATTTCCAGATCTCGTAGTAATACATGTACACACACAAAAAAACCACTTATAAAAATAATCATAGGAAAATATTTTTTCTACATATTAGACAACCACTGGCTATTTCAGTGTTTTATAACACAGAGCAGGCTATATATTAGCCAGACTTAATGTATTCTTTCTATGTATGAGAGATTTTCCTCTTTACAGAAGAAAACAGCTGAGCAGGAACCAGAACTCAAGAGTTGTATGAAATCTTACATTGTATGTCTTCATCAGGCAATATAAAGTTTGCTCTGTCACATCTTTTGAGAATAGCTATCCCGTGCAGATGAGCTGTTACGACCAGCAAGGGTCATGCTACAGAATAAGCATCTGTGCTGTTCAGGACCTTGTGAGTGTTTGGACTGGAATTTAATTTCACCTTTTGGCTTTTTTCCCTGCATTGTGGTAATTTCTCTGCTGTCTCAGGCTGCATTTGAGTCTTTCACTGATTCCAGCGTTCCTTGGCTAGTCCTTCTGCAATGAACCATTTCTGTGTGTACCTTCAGATGAGCTATCTCAAAAGAAATCTCACTGGGATCAGAAAAGTCTTGAGAAAGTGCTGGTTTGACTCCTAAAATCTGAAGTTATTCTGTCTAATGACTTAAGCAGATTAAATGCATGCTATTGACCTAAGTGGGAGTTGGACCAAACCCCAGAAGACCATTCTAGTTCAGCAAGGTGGCTCTTGCTCTCCTCTGGTCCAAGTGAGAAAATTTGAATACAATTAAGGTACATATTTAGGATTTACGACGGAAGAGCAGATGGACTTGGCCCTATGATGGGTAACACATTTCTGGCTTTGTAAAAAGACTTTTTTTCTCCAGCGTTTTCAGCCAAAAATGATTTGTAAATACCATTTCTCAAAGGTCTGATTGTAACAAGACGGATACAAACTGCTAACATAACATTAAAGTGAAATTACTGTCAAACTGTTTACGCTTACAAAAATGCATCCGCTATTTAGGGTCCCCAAGCAGATTCTCCATCTCCACATAATGAGGTCCTCTCCTACAGAACAGAATGTAAGTTTCAAAGACAATTGAGTTTTTAGTAATACCACAGAAGTTTAACGGGCTCCGGAAGTGTTCTGTTGCACACCCCTGCACTTTTAAAACTCAGAGAAAAGCGCTTACAGCGTATATGTGAAATTTCCTTTTTAAATGTTTGAGTAATAAAATATTGTGGGCTTGCGTAGGGCCCGATTCCTCGCTGATGCAGACGCGGGCAGCCCCACTCTCTCAAAGTCTCTGGCTCCCGGAGAGAGAGCTGGAATGACACCGTGGGCAGGGTTTGGTTCCTACAGCCCTGGGACTTTTGCTATTGATTGCGATAGCGCTAGGGCTGGGTGACCACTCTGAACAGCTGACAGTTACATGTGCTACCTTTTTGTGTGTACTGTGCAGTGTATTCCATTAATACATTTTCTCCACATCAGTAAGGATTTTCAGAGCTTACTTTCTCTATATCGAAAAATATATAGTGATTGCTTCCCGAAGTGGAGTCCTTAGCTAGACTTTCCTCGTCAAAGGTGCCAAGCTGATAGTGCTAGGGGTAGATTAGTTTTGTTTTGTTAAAATATCTGATCTTGTCATCTTTATGAAGTCTGTGAGTTTGACAAATATTGAATAGACTACGGTAGTGGTATCTAACGGGTACAGCCTGTACAGATGCAATACAATCTCCTCCCATACCATTTTATCACATTACTCTGGTTTCTAATCTTGCAAATATTCTCAAGAGCAATTACTCACATGCATAAAGTAACCTCATATTCTTTAATGTTCGCAGACTTGGGCCCCAGGTTACAATATAATTTATAATAAAATTGTTTTGGGGCTGCTAATTATTCCAGATTCTGCATTTAGGATTATGTTTTGAAGGGAGAAATATGTCTTATTTGTCTGATTTTATTTTTTTCCTGTTTCTTTCTGATCTGTTTCGTAGTTACACATATGGGAAGCATGATGCACATGGGAAAATATTTGGTAGTTTGGTGCTAAACGTGTTCTCTGTGCTCAAAGAATAACGGATTGCAACTGATCTGACATTTTAAAATTTTTTTGGCTAAAAAATGGAAGAAGCAATTCAATTCATAATATGATTTGTCAAGCTACATTTTAGTGATCAGTACAGAATGAAATTTGAAACACATTTATTTGTTTGCATTTGCATATTTTAAAAACAGGCATTTAGTTTTCTTAAAGTGTGCTTCCATGTGTTTTACATTTCAGCTGAAGGACTGAAATTAAATTTGTGTAGGAAGCCAATAAAAAGAGTTTATGAGTATATGCAACTGCTACTTATTTTCAGCCTATGACAAAATGAATTTCCATGGCAGCTTGTAAATTTGTGACATTTAGAACTTCATGTAATACCAAAATCAAATAAATGATGGAAGAACCTAAGTCTGGCTGCAAGACACCGAGCTTTGGTGACTTAGGCACTTCTGAAACATTTTACCATGGGTTTATGCACCTTTGAGCAGAAATACTTTAATCAGAGCAGTGCATTAGCGTTTACAGACTGGGACTGTGTTCCCTTCGTCCTGTTTGTTCTGTGGTTTCACTGATGAACGCCCCATAGGTTTTAGCCTTGCAATTCAGTGAAAATATTTCTGCATGACATCCCTGGCCTGCTGGGGAACACCCATTTGAAGAGTCCTAGCATGAAAAAACTTCAGAATCAGATTCTAACACCAGAAGTTGAGACGGAAGTTCCTGTAACAGCAAGAGAAATAGATTCCTCCAACCTTTGTTAAAAAAATAAAAATAATTTAAAAAATAATAATAATCTCTACTGTCTTGCTCCTGTCAAACACATTAAAACAAGTGATTTGTAATAGATGGGGAGAAAGGCTGCTCAGATGATTAGGGCAAGGGAGAGCCAATTTACAAGGAGGGGTGAGAAGAACAGCAGATTACGTTCTTTAGGTAGAATGGGGAATATCTGCTGGGGATGGAGGGAGGGCAACAGAGACAGATGACAACAAATAGATGTTGATCAGCCGGTAGCAAAGCTAGGAATTATCAACAGGCTTCCTGCCGTTAAAGAAACCTGATTCTGAAGAAGCTTTGCAACTGAAACAGGCAAAAAAATAGAACCCCCAACCTTGCCTCTAGAAGAAAGATTAGTTCATTTCTGAAAGGGGTTGTGACAGGGTTCCTGAAATATCAAGTGACAGGGTTTCCTGGCCCCAGTGCATCATTTCTTTGCCTCTCTTTAGCCCCTGCACCCAGGACAGCCGGGCTCTCCGAAGCACCAATCCCAACATCACTGTCAGCAGCAAGTGACGGTCCTTCCCCTGCCTATCTGCAGAGCAGACAGCAGCAGTGATGGCCAGTCACGTCCTTCCCATCCTTCTTCATCTTAAGCTCATTTCTGGCAAAATCAAATTCAATTTACCACGCTGTCTGCTCTTCTGTATTTTGTGCCCCTCTCCCCCAGGCGCTAGACACGACTCGGGAGGTTGTTTAAACCTCTCCCACAGTAAAACAGGGGGGCCCTTTAGCTCAGTGTAAGCGCTTTCCAGAGCCCCATCAAACTGCTGAAAGACAGCTTGTTGCAGGCTAACCCCTTGGCTTCTTACCCTCCTGAACAAAAGGCCTCAGAGCTAATACTTCCAAGGCTTGTAAGCACCAGCCTTACTTCTACTCACAGTTCCCCTTTCTCCTTGCAAGATAACTGTCACCTTGTTCTCCTCAGAAGACCCAAGTTCTGCCTTGTACTGTTTATTTTCAATTGAACACACCTGCTTTTTAAGCTGCCTTGAACAGGTAGCTCTTCGGGACTGGTGTCTGCATTTAAGGCTGACGTTTTATGATTTTAGAGCCTCTTATGCTGCCCTGACAGCATTCAATCCCAGTGTTCTCCAGCAAGTTTCCGTCGCTTCCCCTGAGAAAGCTCTTCTAGCAGCTTTCCAACAACCAGGAATTATCTTCATCCGCAAGTAGTTCAGCCTGACCACATCAAACTAGATGGCAGGGCAGGAATGCAAACACCCATCCAGGCAGAGCTGGCTGCAAGGGGGTAGACATGACGTTGCTCAGTTTACTCTTTTCAGCAAATAGGAAGGATTTTGCACCCTGTTGTACATTTTCCTAATCCTAGCTGTAACACTCTACAGAGTACAGTGCAACCATTATGTGCAAATTATGTGACTATTTAAATAGTCTGACAATTCTTATTTCTCCATATGCTCTTATCAATATAAACCAACATGTTAAAAAAAACCCTTTCAAAAGTAGTCTTTAATCTCTCTTTAGGTTGATCTCGAAACATGAGTACATTGAAAAAGATATTTTATATTCTTCAGAAAGATCTATGTGGATTTATCTTTCAGGCTTGTCATGTTGCCTGGTTTTGGCTCACACAGAAAGTGAACTTTATGAAAATACCTAAAAAAGTCTTTGTATACTGAGTATATACACTTAAAAGTCAGGAGGCAAGTAGTAGTAAAATGCTTTCATTTAAAAACACAAAGGAAAATAAAAAAACCCCACAAACCAGCAGATTAATTTATCTGGAATCCCAAATGGATCTTGGCTCTGAAGAAGTCCCTAAGATTGCATTAGCACACACACATACAGAAAACTTGAATTTATCTGTAGAAACCCTGATGAGATTCAGGCTTTATCCCCCCTACTCAGGTGCTGTGAGTTTTGTGGTGATGAGTCTAGGGCCCCTAATATAAAAATACAATAAAAATACAACAAAACCATTTCTCAGCTTTGCAGGGAGGGCTATGAGTAGCTTTCATCTCCTTCCTGTGCTCCTAGTAATTTATGGTGGTTCAAAAGGAGTACAGCCAGCTCCCCTCCTCTGGAGCGCAAACACGCCGCCTCTTCTCCACGCCCTGCCATTTCTGCTTAGCGAGAAATAAAAAATGATTTTGCACTGAGCCCCACAAGAAAACCAGAGAACACTAAAATCTGAGGCCAGCCAAGCTTGTCCGATTGCTGCTAGTATTCCTCCACAGCTAAAGGAATGGCATCATTAAAGATAATTCATGCTATTAAAGGGCTGCATAGATTTTAGAATGCAAGGGTTTTTTAAATTACAGCGTTCAATATGTATCCAGGCTCGTTCACTTTGTCTTATTTCATAATACAGCCTAGTCACCACCTGGCCAATGAACCATCTTGCCAAATTGGCAAGAACCTTTTAATTCGGACCTATTTTATTTATCCATTGAGTTTTCCCTCTATTTTCCAGGTGGAAATCTCAGAAAGACAAAAGCTTGCTTCCTGTTTGTGTAGTGCCTGTCAGAAAGTGCCTCAGAAGCTCACAGGGACTCCAGTGGAGTGGATATGAGAAGTCCTGCCCTTCTGCAGGTTGCTTGCGGTGCCCAGAGAGGTCCCTCTCAAAAGCATTTCTCCTCCTGAGGAGACCTCCTCAGAAGGAGAAGTTTAATTAAAAAGATTTCAGTACTGTTCGGTAGTATTGTACTTTGGATTTTGGCTTAGGTATCTTGATGCTGTGGAAATTCTGGCTTAAAAAAAAAAGAAAAGGTGAGTTAGGTGATTGCTTTATCTTTGTTCTCATAGTGAGAACACACTTTTTAAAGTGAGCACATGCTTTTATTGTTAAAACTCACCACATATTAAAACTTAGAGAAAGTTTGACATGGTGATAGGTCCCATCTCTGAAAGTGTAATGACCATCACAATCATCATCCTAAGAAGGTTGTTCTGTGATGTCCTCGGAGTGAAAGGGCATTCATATGCATAAACAACACGGGTTCATTATGGGGTGGATGATGGATAAATCTGGAAGGGGTAAGTGTCCATCAGTGGCTGGATTTACCAACCTGCCGGCATGCGGTAGGGCAGTGTGGGGCATGGCCCAGCTCCAAAATACTCAGTCATAGACTTTATCTGGTTTTGGGTCCTTTTGTTTCCCAAAACAACCAGGACAAATCCCTTCTGCTGAGAGAATGGCGAGCTACACTTCCTCACTTATAAAACGGTCTGGTAGCTGGGAACCACAAGAAGTCCCAGTCCAAGCTGCCACGCACAAGTCCGGGCAGTATTATGTGGATTTCTACTAGCCAGGCTTTTATTAAAAATTACATAAGTCGTTTCAAACATGAAGCACCACAAGCCTTTTAATCCTTCTCTTCAAGTGTAAAAAAGATTTTCTAGAAGAGGAAAAACCAGAAAAACCAGACTCTGTCTCTGGCACTCCAGCAAGAGCTTGATGCGTTTAGAAGTGTTGGAGAAATTGGTAGTTAATTTAAATAAAAAACAAACAAAGGCTTGCCTCTTGATTTCATTTGTGTCAAGATGAAACCAAGACTCTTACAATTTTTAATGATAAGCCAGAATAAGAGAAAGAGACTCCAGAATGCCCAGGAATTTTGTGGCTAGATGCGAGAGCAGATCAGGGAGTCACACTCAGGTGTGCCACATCTGAAGTCAGCGCTAGCCACGGGGCTAGGGTAGTTTCTAAGGCTTTTCTACTATCCATTGCCTTTTTGTAATTTGCCCCCACCCCTTTAAATGCTTGCTTTTGTTGCAGTGCAGGTCAAAACCAACTGTGAGAATCACAGATTTCTTCCTTTTTTTTTTTCTTTTTTTTTGTGTGTGAAAATAACTGAGCAATTTTCAGTCTTTGGCTCGATGTACATTGATGGATGTATACAAAATGAAATAGCTCTGTTCAGAGAAAGAGTATATAGTCAGAAATTGTATAAATATCTACAGCCCCTGCCCAGTTCTAGTTCCAAACTGGGATCCCAAGCTGCATCTTTCCAGGTGAATAAAATAATCAGGAGGATATTGCATGTTCTGGAACTGCTCCATCATTTCCCCTCTTTCTTCTACCTCTTGTTTTGACTAGAAATTCTTGCTGGAGTCCAGCAACTTATTCAGTAGTAAACACATTTCTAAGAAGCCTAGTCCAAATTTGGTCAATAACACACTTGTTCTTTTCTTATTTACATAAAAAGGTTGATCTACCATTTCTGGCTAGACCCTGCAAGGCACACCTAGCAAAGTGTTTTCCAAACTATTTCTCTTTCAAAGGAAAAATAAATTCAGTAAGTCAATGAATTAAAACAGACCAGCTGTGTGTGAAGGTACGAACCCAAAACAAAGCAGAGAAAGAACTTGAATTATGTATGGGGCACTGGTAAAAAGCCAATGTGTTAAATTGTGGCAAAAAGACCAAGCCATTTTAAGAAAGTGTCAAGTGTTCATTGCTGTGGGCTTTAAAAAAGTGATTTTTTTTTACAGGTAAGGAAGGAGCAGTACGCTGAGCTTGCTGAGAAGCTTGTTCAGCTTGTGGTCAGGGGAGGTGGTGACCCCTTGGCCATTTTGGTATCACTTCTCATTGCTATTTACGCAGTCCAGAGCCTGGCTGTGTGAGGTTGAAGAAATCTGTACTAAAATTGTCTCAAATTTATTTTAAGAAGCTTTCTTGGTGCTTTTCTCCACATAAGCCTGACACTTAGCAAGTCTCACACTTGCAGTTTCTCAGAATATGCTTTTTTTCTCCCCCCAAGTCTCTTTGCTGCCTGGCTTCTGTGGCCACTAAGGACTCTCTTTTGTTTCTAGCATCTATTCCAAAACCACAGGCAAGAAATATTAGCTTAAACTTTGACTAATTCTGTCCACAGGAATAAAAAGTCAGGATCAGATGATGCATATTTATGTAATGAAATAAACTTTGAGGTAATTCTGGCTGCTGTAATTTTAGTTTTATGCAACAGCTTCATAGGAGGTTCTTTAAGCACAAGTTAATTACCACATACCTTTAGCATTTAGTGTTTTCTGATGAAGACGTCCTCTGTTCATGCCTGAATATATTAGTATTTCAGAAGGGAATCTAAAAATATAAAGTATATAGCTGAAGTTATACTAAAGATTATGTTTAAATACCCGAGCTGAAATTTAGCAATAAAGCATCCATTATCAGGTTTAAAAAAAAAACAACAAATCACAGAATCGCAGAGAGAATTGTCAGAGTTGGAATGGACCTCTAGAGATCATCTAATGTCCACATTGGTGGAAATCAGGGTGATACTAATTTTCTTACTCAAGAAAAGACGTCTTTAAGAAAGTACAGTAAAAAATAAAATCAAATCAGGAATTCACGGAATAGCCAGCTGCTTTTCTAGCTCTGTGCTAAGATAAACTTTTCTAGTCTTTTCCCATGACCATCCCCAGGTGAGCATCAAGACCCAGCTGAGGTGCATTTAGCCTGTTTGGCTTTGGGCAACTCTCCTTTCTTGCCTCTATGCCCTGGGCGGGGCGACAGATGCTTGTGTGTGTCAGGCGAGGGCTACCACTTACCTCCAAATGGCTACTTGACGTGGCATCCCCAAAGAGTTCTGTAATCCTTGTTTGTCTTGCCCTGCGTTGCTTAATACCCAGTGACTAAGCACCATTCCCCTGGCATATTTTCTCTGTTATTTTATATGTTGTGAAACTTCCACTGATTTCATTCCGTGAGGTGAGGAACGAGCCTGCCCCGCATTGTTATCCAGCACGTTACGCAGGATCTTATCAGGGAACGTTCACAGCCCCGGGAAAAGTTTAGCTCTCATGCCTGGCATTTGGGTAAAGACTCAGTTTTGGGAAAAGATGTTTGGGTTCCTGTGCTTTTTCCACCTCGGCTCTCACCATCATCCAGCAGCTCCCCAGTGATAAAACCCCATCAGAAACCTTCCATGTGGGTGGAGGGGGGCACACCAGTTACACGGGGGAGATGCGGAAATCACAGAATCACAGCATATTCATGGTTGGAAGGGACCTTTGAGATCATGGAGTCCAACCACAAAAAAAAAAAAAACCACCAAAAAACCAAAAACCACCACACACCACACCACACCCACCCACAAACAGACACAAACCAACAACCCCGGGCACTAGAGCATGCCCTGAAGTGCCACGTCTACACGTTTCTTAAATACCACCAGGGATGGTGACTCCACCACCTCCCTGGGCAGGCTCAGTAAAGTAATTCTTCCTAATATCTAATCTAAACCTCCCCTGCTGCTACTTCAGACCGTTTCCTCTGGTCCTGTCATTATTCCCTTGGGAGAAGAGACCGACCCTCACCTCTCTACACCCTCCTTTCAGGGAGTTGTAGAGGGCAATAAGGTCTCCCCTCAGCCTCCTCTTCTCCAAACTAAACATGCCCAGTTCCCTCAGCCTCTCCTCCTAGGACTTGTTCTCTAGACCCCTCACCAGCTTGGTGGCTCTAATTGCCCTGACTATCCACGTAATGAAAGTAACATTTATGTGAACAATCATACGGGATCCAGGAAATGGAGATAATTGGAGGGAAAGCACTGCGGAATAGTTACTGGGCAAGTAACGAGCAGATGGTGGAGGAGAGGTGTTGAGTGAAGAAGCAGTGGAGCCATGCCTGAGTGGGCTGGGACCCTCCCCGGGGCCAGACGGCCGAGGCAGGTGCTGGTGTATTCCTGCTCTATGGGATGAAGAGAACCAGATGAGACACCCTCAGCACTGTGCCTCAACGCTGCTCTTCATAGCCGGAGTACAGTTTGAATAGTCATTAACACAGAGCAAGCATCCATCTTGTACTGGCAAAGGGACAGACTGCTCTGATTTATGTCTCTACAGGACGTGTCCGTACTAACTCTGGGTTTAAAATAAGCAGATTGAATTGCTTAAAAGGAAAGAGCATAAACACTTATTGGATTTTCCTGAGGTTGTTAAGGTTTTTAGCTTGGAAGTCATCTCTGTTTATTTTTCCTGTTATGTTCCACCAGCCAAGGGCTTCACCTGTATTTTATGCAAGGCACAGCTGTAGGATTTGCACCTCCAACCTCCAAGGTTGCTTCACAGAGAGCATCAATACAGTATAATAAATGCCATTCAACCTAGCAGCCATCAGAAGCAACAAATTTCTTCCAGTACCAAAGATGCCATGCCATGGCCAGGAAATGGGCACAAACTTGAATGTAAGAAGTTCCACCTAAACATGAGGAGGTGCACAGCATGCCCTGGCTGAGCGTCGAGGTGCAATAAACACTTAAACTCTAAAATCTGTAGGAAGTTGACTGGCCTGGAGAAAGATCTGAGCTAGTGGAGTAGAGGGTGGTGGTGGCAAAGGTCTTACACCTTGGGACAAGAACACAGTACAAACCTTCCTTGCCATGGTGAATGTGGACCTAGGGTTTGCAGACCACAGACACCAGGAAATGATGGCTATTTCTCGTGTGGTGCAAATCTTAATAATAAGTTAATTATTTTCAATTAAATTAACTGATCGAGCCCCACCCCTGACACCCTCTGACCATCTCTCATCACAAGTAGAATTCAGTTTCCTCATGGACAGATTCAAGAAGACTACTGGGGGAACAGCAGCGGCACCTCAACCACAAGGCAGCAGATTTTGGGTACTAAAAATATGAAATGCAAGTATGTTCAGAAAAGGCAACTTTGGGTTTCGCTCATGGGTGTAAAAAGTCCAATGTCACCTTTTGAGAAGATCGTCATAGCTAAAACTGGTGTTACTGCCGTTAGAAAAACAGCGCTTGACGTATCTGCAAGAAAAGATCCTCAGAAACAAAGCTGCAAGTTGTACACACTTTATAAGCACTTCCCTGACTGCAGACACATTTACTTCCTAAGGATTTGACCATCTAGCAGAACAAAAACCAGAGCTGCATTCAACATAGCAGCCTGACTAAAGGCAACAGCTTAAGCGGTTTTGGCGCAGTAAGCAACATTACTGAGACATTATATATGTGGCACATATATAGGACAAGTCAAGTCAAACAGGAGGACCCGTATCCAAAGAGGAAAAAACTGGTCTCTGGAACAAAACAGGAATATATTTCTTCGCAATGAGTTTTACCAAGATACATCCTCATTCCGCTAAAATAGCCTCACCAGAGGATAAAATAGATAAATGAGTGATTGTGTCTCTCAGAGCTATTGCATTTCTCATGTAATAATGTCACACAGTAGGGTCCACTGGTGGTAATAAATATAACAGCTGAATTAACTCAGATCAAATCCATACCACAACCACAGCTGAAGGATTCATCACCACTACTCAAAATGAAACTAGATGTTTTGGGAAAGGCTTCCAGGCCCACATGACACAAAGGGACTCAGGGACTTGATTAGTTTAGTTTAAGCTCTTCTTATATTTGTTTGAAATTTTGTATCAATTAATATTTGAGTACTAAAGGTTTCTGTTTGATTAAGGGAGGGTAAGCTGTATTTACAGGACAGTTGCTTGTGGCAAAGGTATCATGATTAGTAGAGAGAACCTTCGCTTTAGTGATTTATCTTGAACTGTCCCAGAATGATTGGTTCATCCTTAGCAGTAGGTAGAAGAACCTGTTTCACATGCCTTAGCCAAACTATAGCCAAGAGGGGGCATGCAAAATATCTATAAGCCAAAGACCCATAACAAGAAAAACAAAAGACATAATCTGAATATCAATTAAGTTAGACCAAAAATGAAGGGGGAAAAAAAAAAGGTCTCTTACCCAAAAAGTGCGACAAAGATGTGAGAAAGCTTCTTAACAGGAATGGGGATGAAGAGCAGGAAAATGGGGGCAAAAAATCCTTTTATTTTAAGAAGGAGCCCAGTGGGTGGATGGGCAGGACTACCTGTTACGGTTGCTTCTCGGCACTGGGGGGCTGTACACAGCTCCAGCTGCTGCTTCTGGTTTTGTGTCTGGTGTTTCCACTTCACAAAGAACAGGAAATTATGTTTTATCTCAGTTCTGAGGTCAATATCGCTACTATAAGCTTACTCTGTCAGTATGGAGTGGATGTGCTCAGTAGTTATGCAGCTCTGGTCTCAAACAGCTATAGCAGAACTGGGAGGGGGGGTGAAGGCAAAAAGGAGGAACAAAAACTTCCACATACCAAAAATTTCCCTCTGAGGAACAAGTTGGTAGGGTAACACTCTTCCATCTGGATAGATGGTAAATGAGGAGATAAACCAGAGGCTCCTGGTCACGGGAGCAGAGCTGGGTCAAGTGTTCACAACACTCCTTCCACTACAAGCACTGGGAAGAACTGAAGGGATCCAGGAGGAACCAGAGCTGGAAAAGGCACACAGACATCATTCTTCACAGAATGCCCTGCCCAATGACGCAAGGTCTGTGGGGCCAACAAGAGCCTCAGCACGTATCAGCTCAAGAAGTTCCCTCATCTGCAAAAAGTCATTTTCAGGGAAACCTTTAGAGGAAGGATGATATTTACTTGCTGTGTTCTTACATCTCCATAGCCTGCTCGTGCCATTGCTGAAGGTGGGCTGTTGGGCTGCAGAGACCTTCAGCGTGGCTGCCCTATGTTGCCTTACAAATTTGTTTATCAGATTGTGGAGGATGAATCAAAAGCAGCTTCTGGAATGAAGTAAGATGGATGGAGAGAAATCATGGATAGATTTGTTTTCCTTGGAGGGCAGCCATATGTAAGTAATATAATTAGTTCTGGAAATGATGAGTGTGACTTAGCTATGCTCCCAACCACCTTCTCCTTGGTTCAGTCTTTGACACCTTTCCAGGGAAACAGCCTGAAGTCATGGGAAATTTTCCGATTCTTCACCTTCTGCAGAGAATCACTGACAGCAGTCTGCTTAGTCTAAGTGCACTTCAGATTCTCTTGAAATAGTTTATTTGTAATTAACTTTTTTTTTGGCAGGGAATGAGAACAGATCTGTTGATAGTCAGAAGTGGTCGTAAGGCTTTTAAATTTCAGGCTGGATTGTAACAGCTCAGAGGCATACTGCGTAAAAACTGAACTCCTGACAGTAACTGCACGTTCTACGCAAGATGTAGACCACCGCAAGATGGTAAATATGTCAGTAGACAACACAAGAAAGAGAAGAAAGGATCTCCATGTCTTTTCCTCCTCATACCTTCCCATGAATTCATAATTAAAGGCAACTGCATCATTCTGCAAAGAGAAAATTTTATATCATCTGCCTTATTTCCTTACCCCAAGTTTATTGAAAGTTCACAAAAATCTGGCACAAGGAATGTGTGACAGGAGCAACAACATCTTCAGTTTGGTCCTTTCTTACCCAACACACAGGGTAGGCTGTTACCCAATATGCGAAATTAACGCTATAAATAATTCCAGTGATGTGTTACCAAGAACGGTAAGATTTTAATTGCTTTCCGGCAGTTTTAGGTTACGCTTCACCCTGTACTGCATCTGTGCTCTGCAGATGTTTAAGCCCAGAGCTCTTTTCCAGCGGCTTGCAGTTTGGCAGCGTTTTGCAGAACAGTTGGGGTGTTAAAACTCAGAGCGTGTTTATAAGAGGCTGGTGCTAGAAGGGTATGATATTTTTTGTATTAGGTAAGGACATACATGACAGTAATTGCAGTGTCTTTTCGGCAACCTATTTTTAAGGATCAAAACCTCCTTCTGTCACCCATTCTCATGCTAGGTCTGCTGCGATGTTGAAATCTATGAATAATCCACTACTAGCAGCATCGGGCTTTATTAGTCAAGAGGAGGAAAGAGATCTACTCTCCTTCCTTCAGTTCTTCTCAAGCAGATCTCCATGGCATAGTGGTCATAACCAAGTAGGGATTTGGCTCAAAGGTTAATGCTCCATTTGCTTTGTTTCACGTGATTTTGAAGAATTGCCTCTATTTTTTGCAAAGGCAGCTGGGCACTTAAGACGTATGAAACTGCTAGGAGGCTCGGAGACAAGTAGGACTGGCAAGATTTGTGCTAAGGATTTAATTCATTGTTTGAGTAGTTTTTTGATGGTATATTCAGCTGTATAACTCTCTACCATTGTTTTGAAATAAATTAAAACATTTGTAGAATTATCTATCTTACCAACACTTGTGTATTGACATGGCTCTCTGCTATAGACATTACGATTTTCCCCTGGGAGGAGCTAGCTTGATAGCTTGCTAGTTTGAGTTAAATGACTTAAATGATAAGTGGCATTTTGTTCTCATTACACTAAGAAAAGTCAATCAATATAAAGCACATCAATGCATTAATGTAAAAGCAGAAACCAAAGAAAACTGATATTAAATGGAAATTTAGAATCCATTATATTGAACACTACAACTCAATTTCCTGAACTAGAGTTGACAAACCACCAGTAAATGTCCAGCAGGGAATAGTTCTGCACTGATTATACTGACTAGATGATTTAATAGGTCCTTTTCCTCTCTAATACCTATGAACATACGAAAATCAATGGAAGCCCACTTAGTGAAAGTACCTTCCCCCTTTCACTCCCGATACACGGTTTGAGCTACCTACATGAAGTGATGCTAACAGAGAAGCCGGGTGCGCTTTCCCTCCAGGAGCATAAGTCCCATACGGGATTCCTAGGCCAAAATCCTAAAGCATTTCACTTTCAACTCTGGCAAAACCCCTCCTCCTTTCCCGCAGAGGATCTTTGGTCAAAACCTTGCTCCGGGAGAGAAGGATGCCAAGTCCCCAGATGTAGGAAAATGTAGGGACCATCCAGCAGAAGTGGGGGAGCAGTGCAGGGGCTGTGCCAGCATCCCTTCCTCTCCCATGGATGCTTTTGGGAAGCACTGGTCCCTGTAAAGCTGTGGAGAGAGGATGGGACAGCTGGGACCAGGCACTGACTTGTCCACTGTGAGGGCTTCTCCACCATTTGGGAACCTCAATAAAAACTAACTGAGGAATATGCCGGTCAGCCTGACTACGTGGATTTATCCAGCTTGGTCTTCTCTAGTCACATTGTCCCCTGGGCTGCAGAAAATTTGCACCTGAGGAGTGGAAGCAGCCACTTCCTCTCTACTGCCAAGGTTTTATTGCACTTTTTATTTCTGAGCTGTCATTTCATTTAATTTCCAGTAGATGCTACTCTACTCTAGATGCTTGCTGGAGCCACTCATCACTCCTTCCCTGAACGCCAGACCTTTATAGCAACGTTTCTTTGTGTACTTTCAGAATACAGGAAAACAGTCATTAGCCATCAGAATTTGATCAATGGTACGAAACTGATTAATGAACAAGTGAAAAGGAAGGAGCAGGGCTATGAACCATACCCGTGCCATGCCTACCCAATGAAGCCCATGGTAAAAGGCTAATACAGGACCGGATTCGACAATTTAAAGACATTTCGGTAAACAGCAGCAAGAATATGTGAAATCACTTTGTACCTCAGCAGTGCAGGTAAAAAGCATGCATGGGTATATGGGAAGCAATAAAATCTTGTTGTTCAGCTGTGAAATGAGGGAAAATGGAATAGAACATCCTTTCTGAAAGAATCTTTGCAAATATAAATATACAAATTTGACCACGAATTGTTTCATGTTCCCATTTACAATATTGAATGTTAATTGCACAGCTTATTTTTGACCAATTTTGACATATTCCTCTGCTTTTCTCAGAACAAGCACATGGTGGAATCTGTTTCTTTAAAGAAAGAATCATAGGTACCCTTGCAAAGTCTTTTGGGGCAAAGGACACAGTTTAGCTAAAAAAATAATGCCATAAATACATACATATCTCAGTCATTTCAAGCCGTAAGTCCCCTGCACGCTCTGTGCTGTGGTCACAAAAGCCTGCCAGCCATTAGAAAGTATGGAAAAAACACTTCTCCTAGTCTGAGCTGCGCTGTGATGGAAAGAAAAGGTAGGTTTCTTTTCCAAATTTGTATTGGTATTATTTGTAGCTAGGCTTTTTACATACTTGTGCTGGAAGTACTGGGAGGATAAAACCTGATGCCAGGTGTCCTACATAAAGTTGTTGTTCCGTGTGAAAGGAGGGAGGACGCTTAATTCCCACAAGAGCCTGGCATCGATAACAACCCCCTGGCAGGATAAAGACCAAGAGCATCTGCTTGTAGACATCCCCATTCAAACCCTCTTCACTGCCTCCGAGCACCGCGTGCCTTAAAACTCTTTCTCTTGCCCCTTCTTTCAGGAGGAGGGACCCATGCATGCTGACTAAGGAAATGACGCCAGAAATTCCGTGAAATGACCAAAAAGGTAAAAGAGAAAATGAGGGAGTGTTGCTTCAGACGATAATTAGTTAAAACGACTATGAATATTAATGAGTGACGCCAAGCAAAGTTTCACCAACATTGCGTATTTCTACAGCGACTCCTCTGCAAAAGCCTTCACCTCTTCCCCCCCCCCCCCCAATACTTTCAGTAAATTTTAAAAGAAGTGGCAGTATTAACTTAATCTTTTATTTAGCTAATAGGAAAAGGTTGCATTAGAGCTTTCCTGGAATAAATGTAAGTGTACTTTAAACTGAGGGCATAATGGCAATTCCTCGTTCAGCTGGGAGCTATTCTAAATACGGCTTTGTCAAATCTTGAGCTTTTATTGCATGTGTCACATTATCTGACCTTTTTCTTAAAGCTCTAGTTACCAGAATCATGTTATTATGTGAAAATCTCAGCTTTTATTAGTGGAATAAAGGTTTCCAGCCCTGATGGCTAGAGAGAAAATGTCATTTCCAAAGGCTCCTACAGCAAATGAGAGGTACCTGAGTACCTACTGGTAAAAAATAAAATAAGAGAGCCTCAGCTCTACACTTGCATCTCTAACGACGAGCACTACAGACAGTGTAGGTGTGGGAAAACACACTGCTGTACGCAGAGTGGGGGAAAAAAGTTCAGTCGTCCCTCCTTTACCTGAGCAGCCACTCTTTGGGATGTCCATCTCCAGGTGTCATTGCACAGCTAGACTTTAAAAGCATGGAGGAGATTAAACACTATTGAGCTGTCCTGGTTTGAGGTAAAACAGAACTAATTTACTGTTCAGTAATTTTATTTTTTTTCAACTGGACCTCTTCTAACTAACGAAACTCTGAAATTAACAGCATATTGTTAAGAAACTGCTCACTCACAGTGATAAGACCTGAATATACCAAGGAATGGTGTGCAGAGAGGCCCTTGCTTACAATTATTGCTAGAACAATGAAGGTCAGGCAAATTTGTTATTTGCCCCATTGGAGGGTCGGAAGCAGAAAAGCGAAGAGGGGTCTTACCTGTGGGAAGGAGCAGACAGGACAGGTGACCCAAACCTGACCAACAGGGTGTTGCATCCCATCCGCCTCATACTCAGTATAAAAACTGAGGGACCAAAGGGTCAACGGTTTTAAATTGGAAGAGGGCAGATTTAAATGAGATACCAGAAAGAAATTCTTTGCTGTGAGGGTGGTGAGGCACTGGAACAGGTTGCCCAGGGAAGTGGTGGATTCACCATCCCTGGAGGGGTTCAAGGCCAGGCTGGATGGGGCTTTGAGCAACCTGGTCTGGTGGGAGGTGTCCCTGCCC
>JAOQGH010000040.1:60233046-60273510 GCA_025769975.1 Gallinago jamesoni | reverse complement strand
AGTAATTTTTGGGCTCTCCAAGCTGTGGGCCGGGAGGGCACAGCAGGGCGCTGTGTGCCCATAGGGTGGTACATGCCTTTCCATCATGGTGCTGCTGGGCAAAGGCAGCAACCAGCAGGATTTTAAGGGCACTTGCACGCCAGATACTGAAAAAACACCACCCTTTCCTACTGCAAAGCACACAGTGCACCAGCTTAGGGATAATTACACTGTTCTAATGCTGACACGCCACAAAACACTGCAGGACCCCAAAGGCAAGCTCTCAAGTGGGCTTGAGAGCTCTCAGGCTCTGGGGTCCCCAACATACAACCGACATGGACCTGCTGGAGCAGGTCCAGAGTGGGCCAAAAGGATCATGAGAGGGCTGGAGCACCTCTGCTATGAGGACAGACTGGGAGAGTTGGGGTTTTTTCAACCTGGAGAAGAGAAGGCTCTGTGGAGATCTTATAACAGCCTTCCCATACCTAAGGGAGAGATAGGGAGGGACCCTTTATCAGGGAGCGGAGCGATAGGAAAAGGGGTAATGGTTTTAAACTGAAAGGAGATTTAGATTAGATCTTAGGAAGAAGGAATTTACTGTGAGAGTGGTGAGACACTGGAACAGGCTGCCCAGAGAAGCTGTGGGTGTCACATCCCTGGAGGTATTCCAAGACCAGGCTTTGAGCAACCTGGTTTACTGGGAGGAGTCCCTGCCCATGGCAGGGGGGCTGGAACTAGGTGATCTTTAAGTTCCCTTCCAACCTAAACCCTTCTATGATTCTATGGTTCTAAGTGGGACCCAACGACGCTTAGGAACAGACACAGCAAAACCCCCTCCTGGGTAACAACGGAAATCCCTGGGTATGATCTCTAGCATAGAAGAGGCAGAAATAGATGGCAACCACAACCCTGAACCAGAGCAGAGGGGCTGCACTCTGACTGGTGGGGGATTGGAACTGCTGGGTGGAACAAGCTCCTTTGCTTCAAAGCAATTCCTGGCCAGCCGCACAGCTGCGGGACATCTGCCCACAGCCGGGTGCGGGGCTCTGTGGCTAGCAACCTGCTAAAAAAATATAATCAACAATATCCAGACCAACAACAGCAACAAAAAAGGACAAAACTCTACGGGAAAGTGGAGCCGAGGAGCTCTAGTGTCAAGCTCTAGCCTGAAGCCACGTGTCAAGTCTGTGGCACCGCTAAGACACAACGGGTTTCTTGTCCTCGCTCGATCCCCTAGGCTAGCTGTATCTCAAATACACATATGTAAATCTGAAACAGACCACTGGCCTGACTTTAATTTACCAGAAAGCCGAACTCACACAATTTAGGAGCATAAAGACCAAAGTAGGAGGAAGAAGTTACACATATGGTTGTTTTCAGGCCGCAGGAGAAGGCTCTGCCCCCCCGCGCCCTCAGAGCAGCCTCCCGGACCAGGCAAGGTCCCACTCACTCCTCCTCCAGGGTCAGAAGCCACACAGGGACACACTGTGGTGGGATCTGGGTCCTCGTGCCAGTGCTGCCTTTCCCACATTCCTCTGCAAGTGCAGAGATGCATTTCTGAGAAAGCCCATGCCAGATGAGACCACCGGTCTGGCCACTCATGTTTGACCTCCAGCGGTGGTCAACAGCCAATGCCTGGGATAGGGGCAGAAGTGGGATAATTTCATAGCTCTTCTCTCCCAGAATGCTCCTCCACCAGTCTTCATCCCAGGGACCTCCTGAGCTAAAACCGATTCTGTGCAGAACTGCTTTTGCTAGGTTTATTCTCTATTGATTTATTGAGCTGAGCTCTTCAACCCTCCCTCGAAATTCAGTAGACGCTGCCCTTTTCAACAGCAGAATTAGGCTCTGTGATTAAAGAGAAATTATCCTATTTAAAGGAGAGGAAAAAAAAAAAGAAAGCTCCACGAAGGAAGATTTGCAGAGGTCTCCGAGCTTACAGCTTCGTTCTGAAATGCTCCAACACATCACTGCGTAGGTGGTCATTTCAGTAGTCTGGCACCAAACTGTAAATTACACCGTAGTTATAGCCCTGCGTAATACCTGACACATACTTTATTAGAGACGTTGCACCAATTCTTAGAAACTGGAGATATCTAGTGTGCTATGAAGCACGGAAGAGTATCGCCGTCCTAAAGGGGAATTTACGATGTGACCGTTGAGTAGGTAATGGATTGCAGGCGCCTAAAAAAATCGTCTCGGGCTACAGCAACGCTTTATTTCAGACTCTCCTCGCACCAACTTCCTGCCTTGAAAGTTCAAGCAAGGCTTTAGATCGTCAGCCCATCCACTGTATTATTTTCAGTGACAGGCAGGGCTAATTAGCTCATATGGCTATTGTTTGCAGTATTTTATCCTCATTATTCTTTGACTCGCTATGCGGGCAACAATTATAAAGCCGTAAGGACATGCAGAGTTATGCCTGGAATCTCTGGTTTAATTTAGAGGAGGCACAGACAAGATGATGCCTACCTGACAGATTTATGAAGGGATTTCGTGTGCTCCTCTGCCTTTCCCCATGTCCCACACGCTGTGCAGGCTGAATTTAATGACCGGCAAATAGGGTCCTGCCGTCCCCGCACTCCTGGGGCTTCCTGCAGTAAAATGCCCAGCTGTCGAGGCCTCCTTTCAGACACTCACAGGGAGATCTTCAGTTTATTGGGAAGCTGAAGGTACCGCGTATTCTAAGGGCACGTTCAAGCCAATACTTCCCCTCCAATAGCCTCTTCTGAGCGTTTGCCCTAGTTTCTCCTCGGGAAAAGGGGGAAGATCCTTGTTGGAGCCCCTCTGCTCCGAGGACAGGCTGAGGGAGCTGGGATTGTTCAGCCTGGAGAAGAGGAGGTTCCGGGGAGGCCTAACAGCGGCCTTCCAGTACCTGAGGGGGCTACAGGAAGGCTGGGGAGAGCCTGTTTACAAAGTCCTGCAGTGACAGGACGAGGGGCAATGGGTTTAAACTGAAGAAAAGCAGATTTAGATTGGAGATTAGGAATAAGTTCTTTCCAATGAGGGTGGTGGAGCACTGGAACAGGTTGCCCAGGGAGGTAGTTGAGGCCCCTTCCCTGGAGACATTCAAGGTGAGGCTCGAGGAGGCCCTGGGCAACCTGGTCTAGTTGGGGGTGTCCCTGCTGACTGCGGGGGGGTTGGACTAGATGGCCTTTGGAGGTCCCTTCCAGCCCAGATGATTCTATGAAAATAAAGCCGCCATTTAGCACTTCAGGTGAACAACTTCCATCTCACCTGACAGCTCATTTGCAATGAGACTTCTGCAAACAGGAGCACATCTTACTCCTCCCGAAGCACTAAGGGGGGACTACCAGTTGTCAGAACGTAAGCACAGGGTCATCTACAAGGTGACCTAACAAAGACTCTGGTTTATACTGGCTGCACCTCTCCTCACCTTGCTAGGCTGTGTTTGAGGAGAGGCAGTTGCAGGCTGCTGTGCCCTGGTTCTCCAGCCAGGGGTCCCTTTTGGTTCCCAAAGCCACATCCTAGCAGGAGGTGTCCCTGCCCAGGGCAGGGGGGTTGGAACTAGATGATCTTTAAGGTCCCTTCCAACCCAAACCATTCTACGATATGATTCTATCCCCGCAGTCTCACTCCTGCCATGACAGCTCCTCGGCAGAGCCCGAACCAGCTGCTATTAGAGAGACTGGGTGAGCGTGTCTGAACTCATACCCCCCGAAAGGGGGAGGCAAGTGCTGCACACCAACATAGCTGGCAGCAAGGAGGGGAAGTTTTAAAGGAAGAAAAGCGTAAGATAATACAGCTGCTGTGAATAGTTAAGCTGAAGCTTAGGACTTTAGGACCTGAAATGTGATCGTCCCCCTGTCCTGGGCACTGGTGAGCCCTCACCTCGAGTGCTGTGTCCAGTTTTGGGCCCCTTACCACAAAAAAAGACATGGAGGGGCTGGAATGGGTCCAGAGAAGGGCAACGAAGCTGGTGAGAACAAGTCTTATGAGGAGAGGCTGAAGGAGCTGTGGTCGTTCAGTCTGTGGAAGAGGAGACTGAGGGGGAGACCTTCTCACCCTCTACAACTACCTGAAAGGAGGGTGTAGAAACATGAGGGTCAGTCTCTTCTCCCAAGTTACAGGCGACAGGACAAGAGGAAATGGCCTCAAGTTGCACCTGGGGAGGTTCAGGTTGGATATTAGGAAGAATTTCTTCACTGAAAGAATTATCAAGCATTGGAATAGGCTGCCCAGGGAAGTGGTTGAGGCACCATCCCTGGATATATTCAAAGGAGAAATTGACATGGTACTCAGGAATATGGTTTAGTGTTGGTGTGTGTGTTTGGTTTTTGTTGTTTGTTATTTTTTTAACTAGTTGGACTAGAGGGATCTTAAAGGTCCCTTCCAACCTAGGTGATTCTGTGAAGCTGAGTGAGACTTTTCTTGTGTACCCTTCAGAAATAAACAGCCAGACTATGGCACGTCCAAGACAATCAAGTCCAAGGGAATAGTGGCCAAGCGGTATAACCAGCTAGGAGGTATAACCAAGAGGTATAACCATCTGATGTTATGTCAGATGCAACAAGCAGAAGCCACCTTGTTGCTGCAACCCAGCTCTGGTGGGCACCTTCTGTCAGCAGAGATCTGCACCTACATCAGCCCAACATCCCTTTGACTGTATGCTCTGCGGTAGCATGTCAGTAGCTCTGGAGTAGCATGTCAGTAGCTCTGACAGGGCAGAAAGGATATTAATTTATAAGCTGATGTAGCGATTTCATTTATTTTTAAATAAAGGCCCCTCTGTTGTTGTTGCCAAGATAAGTGTTGCTGCTCTCCAGGTGGACTGCACCACAAAGGGACACCAAGGACAGTGACTTTTCATGTCCCAAGAGCAAAGCAGGCCAGAAGACACCCACACACACACACAAAAAAAAGAGGTGCTGCACAGTTGTGCTGTTTGTTCAAGTAAATATACCTAAACAAGACTCTAAACGTGCATTTGTTGTTGTTTATTCCTGCTCCAGAGGAGAGTTGAGGAGCAGGGATGTCCCCCCTGCTATAAAAAGGGGCAGGGGCAGCATGTAAGATGCCACTGTGCCACAATCATATCACCTGCGCTTTGCTTTCAACAAAGCTCACTAGATTTGGCATTTTTGTGTTTCCCAAAGCTCTTTTCCTTATATCCTTCCATTCAATTTTACACCTGAACCAATCTGTGCATGTATTATATGTGTTCAAGTAACAGCGGAACATACAGCTGGGAGTGAAATGGCCTCATTGGGCTGTTTCATGGATGTAAATGATAAAGTTGGGAGCACAAACTATTTTTGTAACACACACGGCTGCACATACTTCATATTGTCTTTAAATAACAGATTCCCAAGCCTGGAGTCCAAATATAGTGGAACTTCTATGAAGGACCGTGCTGGGGTTAGAGCAAAAATGAGTCTCCCAGCAGCATGGTCTTTAGTTAAAGGTCAGAAAAAATTATAATTGGAAACCTTATTAGGATAATTTAAAATCCTCAGTGTAGATGCCAGTTGATGGAGTATTTAGAGCAGCAAGTACTTATGCTCTTATTTAGGGTCTAAGTAGTTTTAAAGGCTATTATAAACAATAAAACGCAGTAGGAAAATATAGCTTGGTTTTCAGTACATGAACTGCAGCTTTAACTTGGAAATTCCAGTACTTTATAGATTTAAGCCAGACCAGATTGTTTGCTCGGGGTCTTTTTTTAATAAGGGGGAGGAGAGGATGGTATAAGGAAAGGATTATTTTAGCAAGGGGAAACATTTTCAGAGTGTGGACACACGAGATGCCATTCTGAAAGTGCAAAACTCCACACTCCTGGTAGGATATATTCCATCCTAGTAACCCATCCCTTCGCATATCACCCGAGAGGTTGCTCTGGAGTGCTTCTGGAGTTCCTCCTCTGGCTCCAATACGAGGGGATTTTATTCAGGCTCACAGGAAGCTAAGGAAGATTATTATTTCACCTCGTGCCAAGGGGTAAGAGCAACACCTGGACCAGGAACTCATGTTTCTGCTCACTGATATCAGCACATACAAACAACTTCCTCCTCCAAACATCTCAGCTCACTTTTCCCAAGCCCATTTTATCCTAGGCATCTGCCAGACCTTAGCAGAACAGCCTCCAAGCCGTCACAGCCGCCTCCTTCTCCAGTTGCAAGGTGCTCCCAGTATCTGGGTGGTGGGCAGGACATCCCACTGCAGCATCCCCTGGCCAGGTTAAAGGCAGCTCCCTGCCTCTTCCTGCTGGCCCGGGGTGCCTTGCCCAGCTGGTAGAGGCAGAAAGGAGGGATTTAGAGGAGAAACCTCGCAGCTCTGTGCCAAACCCTCCTCCTTATCTCCTCAAACCCCTGCGGGAGCAAACTGGCAATGGTTGTGCCGATGAGATCAGTGGTGTCTGATGCAAGCCGACGTGGCTGAGGGCTCCCAGCAGCAGGGAAACCCTCGCTGCCTGCCTGGCCTTCCTAGGGAATGGGGAATTACCGGGAATTGCCCCACCTCCATTCCCTCTGCAGGTTACTCCTACGGAGCAGGGACCTGCAGCAACAGGTGAGGTGGCTCCAACCCTGCACGGAGTCAGCGCCGCAGGATTAGTCTGATGAACTGGGGCCAACCAGCAGTACCAGTAGTTATTTTACACCTCAATAAATACATATACATATTTGTAACTTCAGAGTGGAACCCCGAGAGAACTGAGCAGGTTTTAGAGACTCACGCTCACACAGGCAAAGCAAAAATCAGCAGCCCTTTCCCTCAACAGAGGGCATAGCAAAGAACAACTCACCTCCGAGTGCTTTCTGCCACCATCTAACAGGATGGGATTTAAAAGACTTGAGTTCCAGAAGCATTTCAAATTCCACAGGTGAATCCACATCTTGCCTAGAAAAGCTAGACCCACTCGTGCCATCTCCAAGCCTTCTTCTCCCACAGGCATCAAAAAAAAAAGTGTTTAACTCCATTTAATTATATCACCACAGGCTTTGACTACCCAAAAAGGTAGCAAGTGGTTAAAAAAAATCCCCACTCAAAAAAAAAAAAAAAGTTTCAGAAACATCTTACTCTCTTCTAAAACACCTCCCCTCAGAACTTTCCTAGCTTTAAAATTGCTTCACAAGACAAGGCCTTGGTGCTCTTTATATTTACTCCAAACAAGTGCATCCACTCCTTTTTAATTGTCTTGCCGGAAGGTGCCTTCTCAATGAGATCTTAATTAGAAGTAGCCTGTGGAAGCAGTGTATTGGATCCACCTGAGACAAATTGAAATAAATACCTGCCCCCTCTCATTGCACTTCAAGGTAGCCTTGATAGCCTCTTCAAAAATCTTCTTTTACTGCTTGCTATTGTTTTCTGGCTGAGTAATTTAAAAGTCTAGCTCTATAACTTTATTTTTGCCCCAAGCAATAAAAGCTATGGAAATATCTTTCTTTTCCCTACAGAGCTAGGATTCAGTAGAACGTGTGGATGGACGGTAGGGTCAGGTATCTTCATCTGTAGTTCAAATATGTATTTTGAGGGTGCCCGTTTCTTTCCCTAGGTACCTGTGCCACGTATTTAACAGTAAAATAAGCTAAAGCAACCTCCACCCTCTCTGTCCTACCTGGGGAGGAGGCAGGGTCCCAGCGGAGCCGGGAGCAGGCACGTGTCGTGGTAATAACGTGGCCCCATCCTTCCATGTGCCAATGGTTTGAGTATCTGGTACGGCTTCTGTTAGCTTACTTCAAGACAACAATAAAGCAAGCAGCGTGCACACATGTGTGTTTAATATAAATGATAATCTGCAGAAGCACCACTTCCTCAGTTCTTGTGGAGACATTGCTGGTGCTGGGCTCTTGGGAAATTCACAGCAATGGAATTTTTTTAAGAGCTTGGGTTTGTGCTTTTTTTCCCCCTTTAAGTTAGATGAAAGTTCTCTATTCATCATGAAGATTTATTGATTGTTCTAGGGCTGTGGGATAATTAAATACACAGAAGGTTGGCAGTTGTAATAGAGAATATGCTTTTAGAAATGCTAACAATATGTTAAATCCAAGGAATTCCACTCCTAGTACTCCATGGGGTCATAAATAAGTTCAGCTCAGGGGACATAAACATATATGACACCATTTAAAAATCAGATACACAACTGGACTATAGCTATTGAGTTTATGTCTCACCCTTTAGTTATTAAGGTTAGTAACCTCTCCCCCTCGCTTCCATTACGCTCATTATTTTACAGCTGAATAAAATCACATATATGTGTCATTCGTGGGTTTTTAGTCTCATGAGGACTTATGTGCTAGAATTAAATGGAAATACATAATTCTGCAAGTATCCCCAACTTTTATGGAAAGTCAATTATTGCCACCTCCCACCCCCCCCCCAATGCTAACTGTCCGGCTGTGAAACAGGGGGCTGTCTGCCCTCCGAGGGAGATTTTATTGCTAAAATAAAGTAAAAAATGTTTTAAAACAAAGAACACACATCTTTATAGTAAAACTCAAATTTGTTTTACAATTAGAGAAAAGAGTCACATGGTCCCCCAAAAAACCCCAAGTTTTATATATATATTTTGAAAATATATTTAAAAACATAAAAAACTCTATAGTTAAACATATATTATGTTAATCAGTACACTTAAATATAGCTTAATTATATTTACAATATGACGCAGTTGCTTTTAAATTTTAATGCCAATTTCAGCTTTTCCCAAAAAACATAAAATTATATAAATATACAATAAATATTTATGTTACACAAGGTGAATAATAGAGAACAAGGCCACGGACATTAACTTACAGTTGCAAGAGTCTTTACTTGAACACAGCACTAGGCCTGCTGACATGCATGATATACCTTTGTCACAAACAGACCACAGCAAGAGTTTTAAGTAAGTGACATGAAAGAAAACCAGCCCCTCCCTCCCCTTGACTCCCCCCCCCAATTTCTGTTTTAATTGAAACGAGGTGAGGCGGGTGAGAGCCGTGGGACTGCATTTAATTGCCAGCTTCACGTTGTATCGCTAGGCACAGAACTGGTGTGGGACGGGGAGCATCACTCGGGTGCAGTGACAGGACACGGGTTCCTCCGCTGGGTCTCTCAGCTCCATCCCTTCATGTCCCCCCCCACGCAAGCTGCCCCTTACCCCCCTGCCCCTGCCGTCCCGCTGGCTTAACGCCACCGCGTGGGTGGCACCCTTACCTATGCCAGGTGAGGATTTCTGAGCTAAGAAAATAGCCAGCATTTAACTCTGGAAAATGAGGGACTTTTCTTCCTAGCGCGATTTATGCATCAGCACTTCTCTTTTGGAAATTAAATTTACTTGAACTGGGGATTATTTTATTCCTGTATCTGAATTAGATTAGTCGTGTCCTAGCCTTCTTTGCTTTTTTCCAGTCTAGATAAGCGATCTGTTTGTTACTCACTCACTGGCATAATCCTTTCCCCTTCCTAAACAACCAGCCCTGGTTTTGAGGGGAGCCACCTTCACACCACCTCCCTGCTGCAGCTTCGGAATATTGCCGAGAATAGCTCCTGAGCCAAGTTTGGGTTATTAAATGCAAAGAATCATAATACATATACAGGTACTGGCCACAGTGGAATGAAGTTCTCCATTACACCAATGTTTAATTTGCATGAAGAATACCTCAGTTGAAGTTTTGAGACATTTCAGTAAGTTGTTTTTTGGTTTTGTTTTGGTTTTTTTTCATTTCTGATTTCTATATGGGAACCTGAATATCTACAATTGATTGGGAAGGTGGAAGCTTGAAGTTCAGGTGGGACACACAACCCTCTCTTCTGGATCTCACTGTATAGCTGGGAAGGTTCTCCTTTGACAGTCCATTATCCTGGGGAAGGGGAAGCCCCTCTACCCTGAGTAGAAGTAACCACTGATTTTGACGGGGGCTCTGTTTGCTTCCACCATACATTTCTCCTAGTAATGACATAAACTCGGTGTTAAATATGCTCTTCAAAGAGAATTATCATGGGGGATCATGTTTCAAACAAACTTTGCCCAGTCCAGGTTTTTAATTAAGTTGAACAGCAAGGCAGACTAACACGGATTCTGCAGCACTCAGGAGCAGTTCTATTTCGCAGCATTTCCCTCTTCGTTCAGCTACTTTTCTTCATCTAAAGGAATTACAAATATAGTCTGCCTCCAGTGAGCTCGCTAATGAGCTATTTCTGCCTCCCTGCCCACAGTAGTCAGTGGAAGGGCTACATGCAGTACTCAGCTTACAACCTGCCTTGTCAGAAATCCCTCTGCCCGGGGCAGAGCCCATCCATCCATCCATCACTACCTCAGCAATGTTAAGCCAACTACTCCAGCACTTGCTCTTCCCGTACTTCAAGAGTAGTTTTTACACCAGTATTTGCTTCACAAAATAAGGCTGGCAGCAGAGGGGGAGCCACAGGAACATAGATGGTAGCTGCTTTCAGCTAGAGGCAGGGCATCCTTCTGCCTCGTTGCCCAGCACTGGCCCAGGGTTCCTGCAGGCAGGGATGCCACTGCCGCTTGCCCACCACGCTCCGCAGGCCTGGGGCTGCTAGACATGCTCTGGAGGGCAAGGGCATCAGCACAGAAGGCAAAGCTCTCACGATGCACAGGACCACTACGATTGGGATAGCCTCAGTCAACCCAAAACACTCTTATTTTTTTCCCCTGAATGGGCTGAGCTACCCAGTCCCACGACCAACCTCATTTCAGATCCACCATCACCTTTCTAGGCCCTTTTTCTAGTGACATTCTTGTTGTGCTTCACCAAGACATTTGTTCCAAGCACAGTGTCTTTTATTACATGAAAATCATTGCTCTCAACACTCTAGAGAATATTTTCTATATGACAAGCTCCAGTTGTATGTTAAGTGAAACACTTTAAAGATAACAACCAACATCCTTCCAGAGGGAGGAAAGGGAAAATAAAACCCCAAACACAAACAAACATGGCATAAGCAAATGCAGGTCTCAAAAGACAGCAAATAAAAAATAAAAAAGAAAAAGAAAATAACCCAAATAAGCATGTTGCCATACAGTTAAATAAGTGCTGTCCTTAAGCCTGAAGTTCAGCAATGTGAAGTGGAACATCACCATTCTTTTCAGTTGCCTCTTTTTTTTTTATTATTTTTTGTCAGTAGTTGGATTGCTATTGCAAACACCTTCACAACATACAAAAAAAAAACAAATTTGTTTTTAATCCAGAATAAGGTAATGATTTTTTTTCTTTTTCAATCTGATGGGAGTTCAAAAGTAAAAGAGAAACAGTAAAACTATGACAACAGCACCTTGACATTGTTTTAATTCCAACGCTATCAGAAGTTAAAAGCAGTAAACAGATATAATACTAACAGGAATAAAGATACTTACTGTCTAAAATGTAAACGGAATGTTTTGGTTCAATTTATTTTTCTGAAAGAGGACAGTTTATCATCAATTCACAATTGAAGCAGCATGCAATTTTATTCTTTTTTTTTTAATTTTTTATATTTTCAATTCTTGGCAACGGCGACAAACCACAATGTTATCGAGGAATGTAATGCAGACTTTTTTGTTTGCTTGTTTTTCTTTTTTTTTTTTCCCCACTTTTTTTTTTTAAACTTGTGCGCAGATGACTTTTGTTCCCCTTCAGGTCATGGATATGTTCAATAAATAGATCGTGGAACCACTGTACTGTATAAACTTCAGTTATACATGCAGTCCATAAAATTATTTTTTACTGAATAATTTACCCTGTTATGTATATATACAAATAGATAATTTTGTCTCAATATAATCTATACAACACGAATCCACTATCTTCCCCTTTTAATGGTTAATGTACATACACAGGAAGTGTCTATTCTTATAAAGCGCCAGCCAACTCTCTTTTTATTATCCATGGTGAGAGCTCTCACGTAAGACTGGGTAGTTCGGCACTGGGAGTTCCAGTGCCTCTTGTCTATGCCCCTGCAGCCCTCCTTTGTGTACCCCTTGGGGTTGCATTTGGTCTCGTAGAAGTATTGCTTCAGTTGGCCTTTGGGTACCGGGACTTTTTCCAGGACTGTTACAGTCGCCCCGGACATGTCCACTGCAGTCTTTTTCTCCGCCGCCGTCACCCACTCGCTCGTGCTGTCACAAACGCTCAGTTCCCCGCGGCGAGCCGGGTCAGAGTGGCGCCGGACCCTCATGGACATGTTTGCAGCATCCAAGTAGTTTTTGTACTCCTCGAGGAGAAAGAGCAGTGGGGGTTCCAAAGGCACTTGACTGCTTAGCATGACTCGGGATGTGTACAAGTCTGCATCCTTGTTTTCCTCGCTGGGCTGGATGTCCTGGTCCTCATCTAGAAGCTCCTCTATGACATGTTCAAAAGTGTCCGCCAGTGACGTCAGTCCTCTTGAACCAGCATTGGGCCCGTTTAGGCTCTCAAGAGTCCCATGGGTCCGAAGACCTGGGTAAGCCAAGCTGCCTTGTCCTCTTACACTAGCTTCTTTCATCGGGGCAGCTTTCATGCAACTGAAGTATGAGATAACCATAGTAAGGAAAAGGATGGTCATCACTCTTCTCACTTGGTGGAACTGTTAAGGACAAGAACAAGAAAAAAAAAAAATTTAGCTTG
The DNA here is from genome assembly GCA_025769975.1 of Gallinago jamesoni. Classification (NCBI taxonomy): domain Eukaryota; kingdom Metazoa; phylum Chordata; class Aves; order Charadriiformes; family Scolopacidae; genus Gallinago; species Gallinago jamesoni. The sequence goes on along the minus strand of JAOQGH010000040.1, from coordinate 60,260,983 downwards.
AAAGGGATGTAGTAATAAAAGCTCACCTGAGATGTTGTGAGACATCATGCATTTTCAGCAGAGATAAGCATCCCCTTGTACAGGGGGGTTCTTTGATTTAGAGCTTCAGACAAAGCCTATGCCAAAGCTTAGGCAACACTGATGCCAGGAAGTCCGAGTTCTTACATGCCAAAGTCTTTCTGTAGTAAGAATAAATAAGGACCCCTTATTTATTCACTTATTACCTATTTCATGTAACAGCAAGAGCAAAACTACTGTTTAGCAATGCAACATGCAGCAGTAAAAGACAGCTTTGGAAGTGTGAAAAGCAAGACTTCCATTTCAAGTGCAAATGCAAATATTTGATTTTTAAGATCTCTCTATGCCAAAAATATTTCATCCTTCTATCCTCAAAAAGACTGAGCAGCACCAGGATAAATCGCATCTGTTTTTTTGAAAGCAACCTTCAAAACACAGGAATAGGCCATACAAAGTCTGAGGTCTCAGCAGGTCAGTTCCTCACCTAAAAGTAGAAGATATGTACACATAAATATAGAATGAGAAAATGGTCCAGGGCAGCATACTAAATTTGAGCTGCACAGATTGCTTGCATCATGCGAATGCCATGGAAGGGACCTGCTGGATTACAGAGCTGGTAAGAGCTACACTGAAACGACAGTACCAGAACCACTGCAGTGTACCTTCCCAGAGCCCCAGACCTCCTGTTCTCAAGTGGGAAAACCATCTATTTAAACCCACTTAGAGCCCAGAACCCAGCATGAAAACCAGCAGCACAACCAGCTGTACTGCCAACCTGAAACTTAGCATTTCGCCTGTTTCTCCCACATTCTGCCGTAAGTTCTTGCATGTGTTCTGGGCCACACTTTGAGGCTTATATGCCTGCTTGGCTCTGCCCTCGTTGAGCATGGAGGGGTAGCACCAGGAAAAGGTGCTGGAAAGAAAACTCCTCACCAGGCTTGGAATCAGCACAACTCACTCCTATCAGCCCTCCCAACAGCTTAAGCTTGTATGACTTCTTCTCAAGCACTCTGCTGAGTCTCCATAGACCGTATGCTCCTCAAGTTGGAAACTCCTTCCTCCTCAAGTGCAGAGGACACACTTTAGGTACTATTACAAAAAAACCCCCCAAGTCCTGCTGTGACAGAGAGCTATGCTTTCTGTCTGATCCCAAGTGCTACTACAACATCCATCACATCCAGTTGTTATTTTTCCTCCTTCCGATCCCTGCTCTCACCAGTTCTGCTTGCTAGAAAGCAATGGCATTGTTCACATTTTTGAAGCAGCAGCTAATGCTTGTTTCAGAGCTTTTGAAGTTCATTCGGAAGTACCTCATACTTGGCAGTGCTCATTGGAGTAAATGCTATTTCTGTTTGCCAACAGGGGTGCTATGTAAAAAGCCTTACTTCATCTCCTGCAAATATGCTGTGGGAAACTAGTACTCTTAAGACTCGAACATGGAAAGACAATCTATCATAAAAACATACAAAGAAAATGAAATACGTACTAGAAAGGCAGTGCCCAAAATGTAGGTCTCAAAGTTTACTAAATAAAGTCAAGGGGTGGGAAGTGTTTGGGTTTGCATCCGTGCCCCCCCACTAAACAAGATTCTGGCTAAGAATCCTCTCTACACCAGCACCACTCTTCCTTCATCCCTCCATCTCTCTTCCTGTTTAAAAGTGTTATTGTGGCATAGATTCATTAAGATTAAACAAATCTGACATCTGTGACTCACAGGAACACAGTGTTTGCTCTAACCATGCAGAACATTAATATTTTGGAGAATTTTTTCATCCTAGGAATTTTAAAACATTCTACAGAGAGTAATACCAGATTTCTTCCTCAAAGGGGAAGAAGAGAGACACTAAAGAGATGAGTTTACGACACAAGAAAGAAGGTTATCAGTCTTCCTTTATCAAACAAGGAGAGACAAGACAAGAGGGAGAAGAAGTGGTTCTGCTAGCATACAAATGCAGAGCCAGTGGAACAGGCAACAAAATTAATAATATTCATACACTCCCTCTTCTGAGAATTGTTTTATATAAAACTTAAAAGAAAGAAAACCCAAACACCCACATCACAGTTTGTGACCACCAGAGCAGTGAACAGAACACAGATCTTCTGGCTCCTAATCAAGTTCCTGTTATTTTTATTAGAGTAGTGCCCAGAGATCCCAGCCAATATCTTGACTCTGGAGGACAAACTCTGTCTGATCACATAGTACCCAAAAAGGACTTCCAGGGCAAAAGAGAGCAGACAGCATAAGAGGCACAAGCACAAAACAGAGAAGGAGAAGCTTGCACCCATCAGCTAAGCACACCAGTTGGAGACTGAACATTTGGGTTTCAGGTTAGGAAGGTGAACAAAGGCTAGAAGGATTCCTGGACCAGACCACATCCTTCACTATTGTCTTTGGGCTGCTTACTTCATATGGCAGCAACGAACTTGGAGGGATGTGAAACGAATAGAATAGTGGCTATGCAACTTGGTTTTCATGGACATTTTTCCTACAAGAGTGACAAAGAGATGCAGAGAAACCTCACCAACTGACTTCAATAAGCACTCAGCACCCTCTGCCAATGGCTGGTTGGTCACCAAATCTATCAGTGCTTTGTAGCTCATAAATTAATCCTTCCTTAATCAATTTTGCCTTCCATTTCAGAAGGAAACTGCTGTCAACCTTGATTAGTTTACATCTCACCAGATGACATACAACTGCCACTATTTTCTGGAATAGAAAGAAACAGTGTACAACGAGGATGTGAAAACCAACAACTTGAAGACAGCCATTATCCACATAACATACTGATAATACACAAGAAAATGCGTCCCCCTAAAAGCCACCCCTTTTCCTCATGTTTATAACTGTAGAAGAGTATGTCAAATTAAGCTTTAGCAGCACAGACACATGGAATATTGCTAGCAAGCACAGATCAAACATCTACTTTTCTGTAAATGAGTCCCAGTCTAAGCTGAATACGTGCAAGCTGGACATGAAGAGATTCTTCTCTCTATCTTGACAGTGACTTGAGCAACATACACAGGCCTTGTCTTTGGCAGCAAAATGATATCAAGTGATTTAATGTGAGGAAGTAATATTTTAACACCTAAGAAATATCTCCATCTTAGAGGCCATAGCAATTTCTAGTAGCAGCTGCTCAAAATCTACTAGTTTAATATGGTATAGCAGAATAATTTAAATGTCACTCCACAGGTAGAAACACACAACCTTTCAGCTACTTTTGAGCTGACTCATGAATGCATGGTTCATCTCTTACTTAGTGAGGCAGAATTAATATCCCAACACAGCACTAAAAAGGTCATTGGAAAGACTTTGGATGGCAGGTTCCAGTCCTTTTCCTCTGCTCCCCAACTCTCATACCTTCATTATACTGCAAAGATTAAAGATACCACCTCTCCTACTACAATAACTGACTTGTAAACCCCAAACACCAACAGATTATGCACAACCTTCCAATTATGAGGAAGTCTCCGCGTCACCCTACATGGAAGTGGAACCAGGGTAGGAACATGGGAGAAAGCTGTATTTTCCTGTTTTCCCACTATGCTACTACTGAGCAAGGTACTGCTCCTTTCCATGCTGGGCTCCTCCACCCTTACAAGGCTTTGCATGGAGATGGCTCAGCACTCCTGTGTACACCCATGCCTGATGCTACCCGGGCAGACTGAGCAATTATTTCCCACGGAGGCTCACCAGTGCTGAATATTTCTTAACTGGAGCAACCTGACCGACTCACACATTCCGAGGGCATAAATACAACTGAATGCCAGACAGAGTACCCACAGCAGCTTTCAGATAGACAAGCGGCTAGAAAAATACAAATAAAATCACTAATGATGCAGCCTCAATCTGTAGTCCTACCACACATCCATCCCCTCCCTTCTCAGCTCTAGGAGGTTTAGGTCTCTACTCCCCACCTTCCAGGAGCGACGACCAAAGGCTGCAGCTTTTGCAGTCCTCCTGTTCAGCTATGTCACCAGGCATAAAAGATCAAAGACTTCTCTAGATGAGGGAATCTTCATTCAGTTGCTGTCCCACAGACTGTTGTATACACCTACTAACTTGTATAAAATAAATGTAAGCTATTTAAAATAGCTGGGGTCGGTCTCATCTCAAGTCGCAGGAGATAGGACAAAGGGAAATGGCCTCAAGTTGCGCCAGGGGAGGTTTAGATTGGGTATTAGGAAACATTTCTTCACCAAAAGGGTTATCAAGCATTGGAATGGGCTGCCCAGGGAAGTGGTTGAGGCACCATCCCTGGAGGTGTTCAAAAGACGGGTTGAGATGGTCCTCAGGAATATGGTTTGGTGATTTTTATTTCTTATTTTTTTGTCAGTTAAATTGATGGTTGGACTAGATGATCTTTAAGGTCCCTTCCAACCTAGATGATTCTGTGATTCTATAAAATAGATGTATGCCAGCCTCCTTGAGACCTAGCCTCAAACTACTCCCTCAGGTCAGACAAGGCGTCTCTGCCAGAAATAACATTTGAGATTCGCTTCCTGAACAACAACCATTCTCATGGCTGCAAGACCATCTTTCCTTCTCCCACGCAGCATAGCAAAGCTGAAGCAATGAAAAGAGGTCACCCACCATGGACCAGATCTCGGGAAGACGTGACCTAGTTTGTACTTCAATAAAGTCCATACAATTACAGCTAGAATAAGGGCACATAATTGTGGCAGTCGTCTCCACTAATGGGAAGGAGGCTCGTTAAATGAAGGTCATGTCAATTATCTACAGCTAGTTTACATATGCAGTCAATTACCTAGCTGTACTATTTATTTCGGTATTTGTATTTAATGAGGATTCACCAGTTAATTGTTTTATTTCATTATTTTAAGCAGAACGTAGCAGCCTAACAGGTTGTATTTCCAGCAGAGAGACCCAAGGAACAGCTGTGAACATGTACTTGCTTTTCTGCATCCTGATATGTGCTATGAAAGTTGAAATAACTTTCAGGAGTGAATAGATTCATAAGGCTTTAATCTCCAGAAAGGAGTGTGTGGTGGAAGATAAAATTAGCAGCAAGAAGACATTCATTTTCTGCCTTGCCATTTTCTAAGACCTTTATACAAAAGTGCAATTTACTAAATAGTACTGAATGGCACAGGCATGAGTTCCTGCTCTACGCATCATTACCGAAGTGTGTGAACAGATACCAAAATGGGATGCATGTCAGCACATGATTTGCAAAGACTAAATGTACTGAGAACAAATAGTATTAACCTTTAACACATGCATAACTGGATGTCTGACGCACTCTGGTTATCCCTGCGGCTATTTATGCAAACTATATAATTACTTTTTATTACTGAAAATAAAGCGCCCTCCCCCCCAATACATACACATGCACACCCACACCCAATTTGTATTCTTGTAAGCTGGTTCTTCATGTCAGGAAGAAGAAACCCATTTTATTTTTATTCTCTCATGTTGGTTTTCCCTGAGGTAATAAAATCTACTTAGCCATAACGCCAGAGATGGCAGAGACGAAGTACCGTTTTGAAGACTAAGATAAATTGCAAGCAAATTTACAAGCAGTTTGTAAACTACAACTTTTAACACAAGAAATTTTCTTTCATCTTACATTGCTAAATATTGCCTATGGTACAGCTTCTGACAGAGAAGAAACTCCAGCAATGCCTACATTGGCTCTGGAGAAGTATGCATCTGTTTAAAATGCTACAAGGAGGTTTTTGTGGGGTTCCAAGGTTTGATCAGACTCTCTCCAACGCATACAAAAACCACAACTTCTCCCGTCAACCAAAGGTGGGAAAGAACTCAAAGAAAATAATGGCAAAATAATAATGCCATGACATTACATCCCCAGTCTTTCACAGAGTTATGCAGCAGAGTTTCCTGTAAACTTTCATCATACCTTTCTGGACACTCAAACAGCCCTGCAAAGGGCACGCGTGCTTCAAAGCTCTGAGAAAGAGAATTCAGCTGCTCTAATGGGCACAGACCATAAAGTCTCCTCATTACAAGCATTCCTCTACTTCAAACTGACCAAGCTCAGGACTATGAGGAGTTCCCAGTAGGATTTCTGTCGGATGGATCTCAGACCCATTCTACCCATACCAGCAAACAGGCAGGATGAGTTTTGGCAGCACGTGCAAGTGAAGGAATAGCAGACCAGATTCACAGATGGTATCAGAGCTTTCAGAGAGAAAACACCCATGGAAAAAAACAGATGTGCACTATTTTTATATTTTTACGATGGGAAGCGGTTGTTGAGCGAGTGACACACATACTACTGCCTTTCCAGCTGTTTGCACAGCACCCTGCACATGGGGCACTCCAACTGCGCGGGGCTTTGTCATCCCTACTGTAAACGAAGAAACTCGGCTCCAAACTCAGTGGCAGTGCATGACACTATACCTATCAAACATGGTATGTTTTACCAAAACATTTTTTTAATGCCAAAATTTCATGTGGAAATACCAAGGTATGCAGTGAAAATCCCCCTCAAAGGAAAGCACTACCAGCAGGTTTATTTTTTGCTCCTTAGGAGTATCACAGGTAGGGTAACATTCCATACTCCTGTTGGCATGCCAGAAGTACTGTACAGTAGGGTCTGGACTTCCAAGCCCAAAACCTAAGCGTTAGCAAATTCTAATTTCAAAATTGATGTCAGGTTTAGAAAACTACATTAATCTGTTTTAGAGCATTTATCAAGACACCTTCACGCCATTAGCGTGTTCATTCAGAAGTAACATTATGCGACCTCTGTGACCAAAAAGTTCACCTATAGAACAGGCTACCTAACCCCCCTGCCCCAAAACAAGAAAAACAACCACAAAACCATTCCATGAAATAATTCCTCCTTGCCAAGATACTATCTGGTTCCACCATAGGGGCAGATAATTACAGTTCTCCAGAATCATTTGCTTTGACAGCCACTAGAGCTTTATATAATGCTAATTCAACCTGTGCACAGAAGAACCCTAGGGCAGAACCTCAGACCTCTGAGCAGCATCTGTGGTTTGTCTTCTATTTCACTACAGTTCTTTGGTATGAAATACTGTGCTGAATCGTCACAGGACTAAGCTATCCTGCCAAGTACACACATGAAGCTCCCACTGAAGTCAAGGATAATTGGCACCCGAGAGCAGGAACAGAACGGAGCACGTTGCGTGCAAACTAGTGTGAGTTGGATCCCTTGTACTGTGACATGTGTCCAGCAGCCCTGGAACAGCCCAGAAGCTGCTGTACCAGTTGAGCTTGGATCTTACGAGTGCCTATAAACTATTGAACAGCATGTAAAACGTCCCACGCACCCATCGGTTCTGCTGCAAGTGGCAAGCTTCCTAGGACCTATAGAACATTATGCACTCAACAGGAACGCAAGTGAAGCTTAGCCAAGGAAAATCAATGGTTAAAGAGCATAAGAATCAGATGGAGCAGTTACCCATGGTTTGGGCAGACAGTGCTTTCTCCAGGGTAAGGGAGGAGAGCAAGGGCTATACCCACTCGTTGCAAGACTCTTACCTTTGCTGAGACCCTGACTGTGTGTGGCATTGCTGTAAGAGAATACCTTGCTTTTAGCCATAGTCAGTCCTTGAAATGAAGCAGCTCAGTACGTTGTGATGTGCATGAACCAGAAACTGGAAATGCCTGTTGTCAGAGCCCTGGCAGGTATTAACAATATGCCTGCATTTGCCAGTGGTGTTATCAGTCATCTTTTGGCTGCCCGCCCTCGTGTGCAGATTTCTCTCGACACATGCTCAGTCCAGTCGTTAGCACAGCATCTCCATGGAAATACTTTCTATAGATGGGGCAAGGGATAAAAGCTTACACTGAGGTACCAGAGCAGCTTCTGGGCGTATTCAAGTCCAATGTCACTCAGGAACAGCCGGAGCAGAAGTCTGTAAGTTGGCAAAGCCACCCTACATTAATGGAATAATGAGGAATTTGTATTTAACAAGGATGTACTCATTAGGAATCTAACCCATCTCACTGGGCAGCCAGCCCTGCACGCGTCCTGCTGTGACAACGGCTTTATCTTTGGAGATAACATTGTTGGAAAACTGTGTTAGTATGTTAACATAACTGTATTGAAAACACTTTGGCCAGAAGTGCTCTTTCACCACTGATATTTTCCTATGACAATGGAGCACATCACAGATTTCAAAGCGTTATGGTTTTTAGCTATTTTTGCCCCCACCTTCTTAAATAGTGGTTTCATGTTGAAATGACGATTTTTCCAATCACTATGCCTAGTTCTCTATCTTAAAAATTTGGGGGCTAACATCAACCAGATTCAATTGAGGGATACAAGTTTCACAGGCAATGTTATTCCTATGGTCATGTGTTGTAACTGGCATGCAAGTAACCAAGAGCCACCCAAATACGCTCCCGTCCCCTCCAACCTTAGTCAGGCAAAAACCAGTCTACAGGCTTACCCACTTACAACACTGTGTATTGTTGCTTTGATTTCATAAACTCCATAGATGAAGAGGGTTTGGAATTGTTAGCAGGGGTGAGGAAGTACATCTGGCAAAGATACAAGCGTCTGAAAACTTTCTTCATTAGTTGTACTGCTCAAGGTACGAATGTTAATGGAACATAAAGAAAAACCTGCAGCCCTGCAGGAATAATTAATTTTCAGGCTCCTGCCTTCTCCTAGTTGTATAATGGTGTAACTTCTTTCACAAAGGAGCATTACACTGTGATTTTTGTGACTTACATGGGCATTGGGTCCTTCCCCTCCTCAATTAAAAATGTAGTTTACCTGGTTCATGACTTTTCATACTTGCCACCAGATATAGATTGTGGCATCATAGGAAATTATTTCCACAAATACTGTTAAGGTTCATTGAAGCAGTACTTTCCAGTGGACCCAATTCTGGTGGACAGCCACTGCCTGGTGTAAATCCATAATGGTCTGTTCGTAGATTTATACCAGCTGTGAAGGTGACCCAGTACTTCTGTGGTCATAAAATCAGTTGGGGCAAACACCTAAACTATAGCTAACAGCTGAATCAGAACAAAATGTGACAGTTTTCAGCAAAGCAGCTTCCTCACGCTCAGGACTCCTGAGCGATATTTGGCAATAATTACACTTTAAAGAGGAAGGAAAGGAAAAAAAAAAAAGCTGTCTAGGTGTGCAGACTATCTCCTCCCTTCCCCCCACCGATATAAGCACATAAATAGCCCAGACATGCCTATAAACAGAAGTATGCAAAATCCAGCCCAACACCACCTAAATTTCCTCCGCTCTGCACTTGCGTGTCTTGTTTCATGCACACCCCCCCAGCTGAAGGAAGGGGCTTTGCTGCCAGTGTACTGCTCTCACAGGGAGAGAGCACCCTTACGCTCTAGAGGGTAGGTTTGTGTATGGGATATCAGTCATTAAACACCTCTCTAGAAAAACTTCACTACCTAACCCTTCATATAAGCAGAGCCTACTGCCTTGGGGGGAAGGAGAGCCTCTTTCTCTTCAGATAGCTGGGGGGGGGAGAAAGAGAAAGTTAAAGCGAGAAATGTTAAATTACCCAATTAGTCTGTTGAAAACAGCTGAGTGTTCTCCCTCTCCCAAATCTCTGCACAACGCAACATATTATCTAGAAGTCACCATCCTATTCAAAATCAAACATAGAGCTGCCTTATCAGAGATAATCAGTAGTTCTAGAGAGGAAAAAACCCACTGGGAAGTTGCGAGGCAGAAGCCTGGTACTTAGGCTGCTGTGACTCCATTTGTACGTTTCTTGGGGAATACACTACCCAAGTTGGCATAGTGCTTTGCAAACACCGAATCTCAACATCCTTAGGTGACAAGGAACCACAACAGAGATTCTGTTTTCCTTCTGGGTAGGCCAAAGCCCACAAAGACCTTTAAACCACTTACCCCACATTGCCCAGCAAGTCGCTGCTAAGCCAGAGGAGAGGAGGAGAGTCCCTGCTCCCCACCGCTCACTTTGGCCACTGCACAAAGCTCCCTTAACCATGGCTATCATTCACCTATTTTGCAAATCCCCCTACGGTAACTTGGATGCCTAACCCAGAAAGAGGCAGGGCAGCTGATTAAAACCTTAGGGGTATTATTTTGAATACATATGCTAGCTCACTTCCATCTGTGTCGTTAATTAGTTCCTGACTGTAGGTTAAATGTAGGGCATGTTGTCACGAGCCTAAGGTGGGGTGGCAGGACCTCCTGCTATTGCCATATGGCTTTCTGTTTCTTCCTTCATTCTTCAGCTTTTAGCCTCATGCTTCTAATTTGTGGGCTCAACCATTATATAATAAAGAACAACAAGAAAAGCAAAATTTAGTGTTAAAATAGAAACATTCTCCACCATTAAAACCTCAAGGAGGTTTGATCTGAAATACAACGCAACTTCCTGTCTCATCCAGAGGCCGCTTTTACTCACAGCAAATCTGCTATGAAATTTGGAAAAGACCTGTTCCCATGGAGTACTACTACTGCACAAGTAGGCATTTACCAGCCCTATAAACACAAACCAGGCAGCTTGCCAGGGACCAAAGGTCAGCCTTAATTTGTATAAAATTGAGAACAAGGCTATGCCCACTCATCATATGAATGCTCAGGCCTTAGAGGGGATGAAGCCAGTGTAGCAGCATCACCCCCATCAAAACAACGAAAGAAAGATCACAGTTCTGGTCAATTCCCCCCCCTCCAATGCATCTCCACAGATGCATCTTTTTGTTAAAAACACAAATGGCTCAGCACTGTCTTCGACAAAACTACAGATCACATTTTGAAGTATGCCTGAACATGACTAATTACAAGACATGCAGACTATCAGCAGTTCCCCTGCAGTCATTTTCTAGTGAGAACAACTTGAATACTAACAGGTCTGGTGGTGCTTTGCAACTGAAGACTTGCTTCAGAACTGTTCAATTTCAAGTAGACATAGAAGTTATTTATTGTGTTTTCTAGCTCTCATTGCGTAGCTGTCCTCCCCTTAGCTAAAGGCAGGGGAAATGATTTCTGGTATTTCCAAGCATAAGATTCTATAATTTTCATAACAGTAACAGGAATCAGAGCAAGGAAAAAATATACAGTATCAGTGTTGAACAAAACTGATTAAGAACTAGGTGATATGATTTCATGCCTGAGGATTATGGAATTCAAGATGTTACATCTAGGTTTGTCAAACTGGGAAACGGACTTCTTTGGAGGCGTAGACATCCGAGGAGCTGCTTAGATCTTATTTCTGCTGAGATTTTTTTGTTTGGTTGGTTTCGTTTTGGTTTTTTTTTTTTTTTTTTTAATGGAAGCATGTGGAATTGACTCACTCATCCTTTGCAACATCCTTGTTAATTGCACTACTTTTGCAGTTACAATGGCAGAAAAGTTTTGCACTGGGGGCAGCAGATATGAATCACCAGTGCAAAATAGAGAGAGGAAAGGACTTAAAATGAGTCTTCCATGGCAGGCAGGTTTGTTCTTTATTTTAAATTCAGATACAAATCATTAGCTTAAGGGGAAAACTCATTTTCAGACATTCTTTTGCTAATCATTACACAAAATTCATATTTCTGCAAGAAAATGTAAAGAAGCACTTGCTTATCCTCTCTTTGCACCATTTAATTGGCAGCAACTTGCCAACGCCATAGCAGTTAAGTACCCCGCTGTTGTAATGAGACATGAAACATCCTTCTTTGCCTCCCATAAAATAAAAACAATCTTTCTTCACCAGTCTGTGGACATTAGCTGCCAACAACAACAACAAAAAAAAAGACAAAATCAAACCAAAAACCATGACATTAACTGTAATGTTTATAACTGGAAGGGCAAAACCGGAGAACTTCAGATGTGTTTATTTCTAGTTTTGGTTCAACCCATTATAAAGATAAAGGGTGGTCATGACGTTCAGCAGCAAATCCATAGTTCACCACAGTTTCCTGGCACAGGCTCTGGTTAAGTTACCCTTGCCAGCTTGAACTTGTTAGTGAATTTGCTTCCCCCCTTGGACTCACACTGGCTTTCAGTACAAATTCTATCAAATAGCATTTCTCTCTTGGCATTTACAGCTCAGTCAAACTGGATTATCAACTCAAAAGGAATGTAAATAGCAAGTGAAGATCCAAGTCTTAATGCAGGCAGCCAGCAGGCACAATTATCTAGAAATACCACAAAACAAGTCCTGTCGCTCATCCCAAGAGTGTCCGTACACTTCTATAGTACAGTGACAGCTACGACTAAGGGGAGGTTGGTTTACTTACTAATCCAACCCTTGAATAAAGTTTAGATTTAATTTCTTTTCACCTCAGTGTATCAAGTATTAAACGCTCACCGAGAGCACCATGGCCAGTGTAAAGAAGGGTAAACTAAACCATATGGATACTAAATGTTGAACCAAGCTTTGAAAGTAAATGGCATAACGGACTAAGGAATCCAGAGATCATAACCTTTAATTCTTTGATGTAGAAAAAGCTGCATTTCTCCAGGAGCCGTTATGTTTAAAGAAAGCAGTGTTTTGATCGCATTAGATAAGGCAAAACATGCACTAGAATTGGCACAAGATTAACACTCTTTTGTAAGATATGTACTACAGGATTCTGGGGGAAGGGGAGGAAAAAAAAAAGGAAGGATTTAGTGCTGTTCTTACTGTTACAGCCTTAACTGCAGCAACGTGCTCCAAGACTTTTGTGTGTTGAGTTAATAAAGAGCATGTAACAGCATTTTGCTCAAGACTTCAAGTTTGATCCTTTTCCATAGTCCTCCTGCTATGCTACATGTACGCAAGGGACTACAAGCCCACCTGTAGCCCATTGCACGTACTGGAAAGGCTGAAGTTAGATGTGGAACTCCAGGTGAGCCAAAGGTAGTTCTTCAAACACTACCTTGGTAGAACAGCTCTCATACACCCTATGCTATAACCAGTCTGCAGTTGCCTCCTGACTTGAACAGCAAATGCTCCAGTCTCAACAGCTCCTCAGTTTTCCCCCGAAAAACTAGCCCCTCAAAAGCTATACATCAAGCACTTATCCCAACATACTTTGCACTGACAGATTTAAATATTTTAAGAAATTATCAAAACCATAACCTGGAAAGATACACGGTACATGCCATCAACTCGTGGCTTGCATTTTCAAGGTTCTGTGAGATGGAAGTTCTTAACTCTCACTGAGGTTTAGTTGTGTTGGGTTTCTTACTCCACTGGGCATTTTGATAGCCATAAACTAGTAGTTATTATAAAAGCTCCCAAAATATACTGTGTCTGTAAGAGTTAAACAGAAATAATTGTACATGCAATTATGAGTTCAGTGAGTAGAAAAGGCACATTGTTTCTCTTTATAAGTGGTTCCTCACAAATTAGACAACAGTGCTTATTCTTTTCTCCCAAAAGCAGAGCAAGAATCTGCTATGGCCAAAGACATAAGAAGATGTACAAAACAAAAATCAAAAGCTATGAGCTCAAAACAAATCAGGAAACTACATCCTAAGAATGAAGGGGCAGTTATAAACACACCCAGTTTAACTTCAATACTTAATTTTGAAATTGGGAAAATCCTGTATCTAGTGAAACCAAGTTAAAGGCTACTGAGTCGATACATTAAGAAAATCAGATATTTTTTTTTTCCTATTCCATGAAATACCTACTAAAGGACACCCCTTACCAAGCAGACTTCAATGCCAGGGTGGGGGGCACACACGCACCTTCAGCCCAACTCAAAGCCTGAAGGGACTAGTTCTACATTGGACTTTTTTTGGTGCAAGCTTTGGACACATTATCAAGTCTCACCAACAGCTGTAACAAACCAGTATAAATTTGACTTGCAAATATTTCTTTAGGTGTAGTTTAAAGTTGTCAGCAAATGATTTACTGAAAGCGATCCTTCTCATTTACCTATTTGAGCCACACAAGGAAGATTGTATAAAAGATTAGTTACCTGCATTGCTAGAACAGAATTTGCAAGTACCACCTCAGTTACAGGGTTCAATAAAGCCCGCATGCATACACTAGATTTACTGCTGCAGAGTAAGAACGATTGGGATTAGCAGCCTCCCTCATTTTAATTGTCCAGCCTCACTTGCAAGAGCCAGCCATAGCAATGTGCTTGGTTCGTGCATCTCTAGGTGGCGGTAGCTGCTCAGATTTTGAGATACCAAGAAATGCTTATCTCAAATTTAGTAACCAGTATTCCTCCCATCCTCCTAGAATTGCCTTTCCTAATTTGAAATGTGACCCCCTCCCCCATTTCTTCATAATTTATAGTAGTCTGAAGCTGAGTCACAAGGATTTCTGCATTTTCCTAACCAAGTACACAAGAAAAGAAGTGAACTGCCAAAGTATTGAGGTAATTTATAGCGTAAAGCATCGAGAGCTTCTAGTCGATCAAAGGACTCGGAGAAACAAACATAAGAACAATCATGCCTTCTGTTCTGTATAAATGCCATGGCCAGAAATAACTGTCCTAATTAACTGGTTTCAAAAAATGACTTCTCTGAAAGATACAATATTCTTACCCAGGAAAGTATACAACTGCTACAGCCTTATGGCAGCTGTCACTGGGGCATGAAAATTCACTAAATGAAGTTTCCTTTTGCTTCCTCTGGTTGTCCATGGTACTCATCTTCAGACAGCTGTAGCCATTTGTGATGCCTAATTTATGCTGTAACGGGACGTTCTGCTACCACTAGTATCAGTTTTACCGAAGGATTACAATCACATCAAATCAGCATCATCCCAGCCAACCCTCTGTTCAATTTATAGGCAACAATTTACAAAGGGTAGAATTTATGCCTAGGATAAGGCTGGCTTTTTTTTGGTAAGACTGTTGCCTCTTCAGTCAAATCCATAGCATCTTCGGTATTCCAGGCTGCTCTGTGTTGATTCTTACTGTTGGGTGTAATAGTTGAACCCCACCAGTCTACAACAGTTGCCTGATAATTAGGTCCCGAATGTTGAAAAGGAGAAAAATAGGAGCCTGACCCTACAGATCACCTACCCTTTCTTTATGCACATGACTGTTTGTCCTGTTGTGCACGGACAACTCCTGCAAACAGCATTCCTCACTGGGCTGCTCGGAGCCTGGAATTGTAAGGAACATGGCCATTGTAAGATTGTATCAGAGGGCCATAGTATAACGGTTACCCTATTAACTCCCAGGTGTATCTCCAAAATTAAAGCATTTTATTCTTCTGCTATTGTATATTCCAGTGTTTCCAAATCAAGCAGCATAAGGATTTAAGCTGATAACGAGTAAGTTTAAGGCACTGTGGCAGAGTTCCTGGTATACACTGCATAGCAAAATCTGTTATTTATTGTCTGTATTACAAGAGCACTGAGAAGTCCTTGTCAGGTACCAAGAATGGAAGACAGGTAAGACGATCTCTGCCCCAAACAACTTACAGTCAAAGATAAGGCTGAATAATAGGTATGGATAAGGAAGGGAAATGGTCAGATTTGTGAACTGACCAAGAGTGGGCACAGCCTAGCAGCCCCATCCCAGCTTGTGCATCGGGCAGCTTGCTCAGTATACACCTGTACTGCTTCCTCATGCAGGGAACAAAAGAGTTGTCACACACAGCACCTTCTTAGCTGGAACCAAAGACAGTAGTCTTTGTGGTGATGAAGAGGAGTTACCACTTTATTTCAGCAATACACAAAAATAGCTTAGCTTCAGTGCTTTTAAAAGGTTCCTTTTAAAGGGTGTTTACAGCTAAGCACTACCAAGAATGCCAGTGTATGAACTGATCTCAGAAATGATTGAGCGTTTCCTAATTAGGCAGCATTTTAGCTATTTAGCAGGAACCAAGCACTCGCAACATATGCTTGAAAACAGGTCATGACAAGTCAGCAATTAGCCTATTAAAAGCATATATCCTCTTCTTGTGGAGCCTCCACCGATTCACACAATGCCTAACATCAGATTGCTAGTGTAGGCAGAGGGCACGTTCTTAGAACAACATTTCAGCCTTTTATACAAGCCAGGAAGGCAGATATGGGAAATACTACTTACTTTTTTTTTTTAAATAAGACCACATTTACTACACAATTCATTCAGAGTGAATTGTTTCTCCTCTTCATGCAGGCTTACCCATAGAAGGGATGAGTAGGTCACCTACTCATGAGTTCCTTGTGACCTGCCTTTATACCTACCCTCTGGCAGAGAACTACCACCTGAGCTAGACATGCAGCTTCTTGTGTTTTCCTCCCTGTAACCGCTGAGTAACAGTTGCAGAAAGCGCTACAGGTACTGCATGGACTTTGAACTGCAGCTAAGCACTGTCACTATAAGCAAAGCTTGCAAGCAAAAAGCACAGATCCTTATTTTCCACTGTATTCTTTCACACTTCAACAAGTCTTTGAAATCCTTCACATGTGTGCACTACGTTTCGTAGTATTCCAGCATGTTGTAGTACTCCTGTAGCACTACACTACGGCATAATGCCTTCGCATTCAAAAGCGTGCTGCCTCAAATTAAAACTTTCTTCAGTTTAGCCTCACCCCCTCCAAGATAAAAGTCCTTTCCCATTTTCCTCCACTGTTGCATCTGGATTATTCAGATAAAGTCTTCCTGATCCTTCTGACCTGGTTTACCCTGATTTCACAGCCACATAACGACAGGATCTACCCTGCAGCTCTGGAAAGCAGAAAGCGCTGGCGATGTGAACAGAAGGCACACGCTACTTACAAATGGGTTTTCCCAGCCGAGGCTCAGTGAAGCTGAACATTAAGCGATAGTACTACAGCAGAAAATTGTTGCAAATTACAGAGCCCTGTAGAAAGGCTCCTGCGTCTGGTAAATAGCTGAAACATCTACTAGTTCCTTCAAGGTATTTTAAGAGTTGAGACGGAGCCGTTGCTTTTCCCCAAGTGAGGGATGGCACCATTCTTGGAGCAGGCAGAAGAACGTTACAGTTTGCCTTCTCCCTTTCCTTCGCCCCGGGGTTTGTTTACACAGCCGCAGCCCTGCTGCTCCACAGGCAGGGAGCCATAGCATCCTACCTCTCACCTGCCGAAACCCCAGGATTTGCAGCCCGGACAGAGCCAAGAGCATCCTCTCCGCTTATGTTCTTCCATAGCTAGACCAGCTCTGGGCCATCACCAGGATGGAGTCCTCACCCAAGCCCTGGCAGGCAGCGCTCCTCCTCCGCCAGTGGAGCTATCCATTTGCCACCAAGGCGCTACCTGACACAAGCCAGCGGGACGACAGGACAACCTTCTCCCCTTGAAGGCAGCCCCACCACGTGCTGGGAAGGAACCCTTCACCTTCTGGGGCCACTAACAGCCACTCCAACTTCCTGATGCCAAAGCGGCTCCCACCTGCCACAGGGCAGCTCGGTGCCTGGCCCTTCCCTCCTATTTAAAGGCCACCCAGGAAATTTGTTTTATGTACTTATCACACCACAAATTAAAGATCGTTGAGGAAAGATTTGCTGAGAAAAATAAAAATAAATAAATAAAAACATATCGCCGGGACAGAATCTTTGCATTCATTAAAACTGTGTTACTAGAAACATAAATAAGTAACAACTATTGATCTCGCAATAGTCATAACCTCAGAACAGCAAAATACAATAAACTGAGAGGAAAAGTACATATTTCAACTGTAATGTACAAACCAAGATACCAGTAAGCATAAACAAGCAAAGCAAGCGTGGCCCACAGTTGTAACACCTTATGCTTTTAGTCCTATAAAAGGAAAAAACAAACCAAAAAACAAACCACAACACCAAAAAACAAAATAAAAGTCAGTGGGGTAGGGCAAGGCTTGCGAAATAATGAATTAAGCCTTTTGCCAAGCAAATCTACCGTCTAGGGCCAGTTCCTTCCTGGCTGGAGGCTGGTTTTCTACACCAAACCCCGAGGGCAGGACCCAGCCTCCCCCCTCACCCGCCGCCGCGGACACCCCACCGCGCACCGGCGGGACAGAACCCCCCCCCACGGCACCGGAATCCCGCCGAGGGTGTCCGGGCGTCCCCCGCATTCCACCGACGCCGGCTCTCCGACAAGTGCATCGCTCCCCGTTCGCCGGGCGGGCCGGGCGGACCCCCCCTCCCCGTTCCCTTCCCTGCACGCTCCCCTCAGCTCCCCCTGAGGGAAGGGGCCGGGGCCGCCGCCCCACCGCGCGCCCGCCGCCAGAGGGAGCCGCGCGCCGCCCAACGGCCGCGCAGGGCGCCGCCACGCGGGCAGCGCGCCCCGCGCGCCCGGCCCCGCCTCGCTTCGCCCCGCACCGGCCGCCGCCGTCGGGGGAACCGGCCGCCCGGGCCCCGCACTCCCCCCTCATGCCTCCCGCCGCCGCCCCCCCCACCCGCCCCCCAACAAAAGCTCCCGCAGGGCCGCCCGCCCCGCCGGGCACTGGCTGGACCGACAGGTGCGGGAACAAAGGGGGCGCGGGGGGCTGCCCCCGGCCTTCTCCGCCCCGCCGCCGCTCCCCTTCTCCCGCTCCCCCGCAAGTTTCCCCCGGCGGGGCGCCGCGTACCTCGTCGTCCACACAAAGCCTTGTCCGGGTCCCCTTCGGGAAGTCACATCCTCTCCCGGGCGCCCAGTCCCACCGGCCGCCTCCCGCCGCCCCGGCAACACAGGCGGCGGCTCAAGTGTCTCATCAAAGCTTTATGAGGGGCGGGAGGGCAGCGGAGACGGTTCCCCCCCCAACACACCCCCACACCCACCCCCCGCCACCCAACGGGAGCCTCCCGGCCCCGCCGCCTCCCCGCGGAGCCGCTTACGCCCCCCGCCCCGGGCGCCTCCGGCCAGCGGCAGCGGCGGCCGCAGGCACCGCGCTGCCCCGCTTAAAGCCTCCGCGCCGCCTCCCCGGACCCGCCGCCGCCCCCGCTCCGCCCGCCCGGCCCGGCCCCCGCTCCCCCGGCGCCCCCCGAGCGGCGGGCAGGGCGCGGAGGGGCCGGGCCGGGCGGGGAGCGGAGGGGAAGGCGGGGGGGTGTTGGGGGGGAGGGTGCCGGTCCTCCCGCCCGCCCGCCCGCCGCGGGATATTGGTTTACTCCGGCGGGTATTAAGCAAGCCCGATCCATTTAAATATCGCTCCCGCGCTGACCTCTCCGTAGTTTGCCTATTAAGAATGCAATCAAGATAATAACAGGCATTGCTTATTAATGAAGCGCCCGCAGGTAACGTTACACCGGTGACTTTCTGGAGGCGGGCAGCGGGGGCGCGGGGGCTCTAATCCAGGCGGCCCCGCAGGCGGTTCTGGCCAGCCGGGGACCGGGACCGGTGGCCGGAGCCGCCCGGTCGCGCCAACGCCCGCCGACGGAGCCCCGGGGGCGGCCACCGTGCCCGAGGGATCCCGGGCGAAACTCCCGGCTCGGTTCCCTGGCCCGGCTGCCAGCGGGGCGGGGGGGGTGGGGGGTGAGGTGAGGAGCGGGGAGGGGGTGGAGGGGGTGGTTTCCTTCCCTCCTGTCAAAAATCTGTCTTAGCCGTTTCCCTTTCCCTTCCGCCGGTGCGGCGAATCCGGTAAATTATTGATAGTGGAAAATGCATGGCGGAGGCAATAATGGCATCCCCTGATTGAGTAGCTCCATCTGATCTTGGTAAAGACAGGGAGATGGCACGCTCCCCGCTCGGGGCTAGCTGTGGCCAGGTGGGACAGGCACCCGCTTCGTCCCACAAGCCTGGCGTGGACCATCACGGCCTCCCCTCCGCCCTCCCCTGTCCCCTCACTGGTCAAATTGGAGGCGGTCGATTTTCAGAAGAGGACGTCTCCATCTCTCCCCTGAACGGGTTAAAACAAGCCTCTTTCTACACCTTAAAGCCTGACTGCTATCTAATTGCAATTAACGCCCAAGGCCGGTCGGCTTCGGTGCACTTGTGGCGGTTTATTTATACTGGGAGAAATGTGTGCAACTCATTGCTGCCCTCAGTCTGATTGCCTGTGTGTTTTTGCTATGAAACACCTGCATTTATTAGATCAGTAAAGTAATAAAATATCCCAGGCGTTTGAAATTTGAGTACACCTAAGGCCTTTCATATAAAAAAGCTTTTAATATATATTAAGGGAAACAATCCTGGTGGTTAATATCCTTTGCAGCTTTAAGAACTTCTTTAAAAATCATGTTCCAGTACCGTATTACCATTCTTCTTGCACTTGGGGGTTTGCTTTTGCGTGTTTGAACTAAAAGTGTCACTGAGCTGTGAAGACAGCTACACTTCTTTTGTCCCAGCGATTTCCAGTCCAAATCTACTCAATTTTCAAGAAAGGAGATGGCTTTTCAAAGTCCTCGCTAACGGCCTGGGCTGGAGGAATCGTACCTGGCTCTTGCTCTCTGATACATACTTGCTAATAAAGGTGGTTCTTCAGGCTGAGTCCTGCTCGGCTATTTCTCTAATATTCAAATCCTGCCATTAGGAATGCATCGGCTGTTCCTTTTCCCGCTCTGATATACCAGTATAACCTTCTGTCTCACACCAGTACTGACAGGTGGGTGCCCGAGTGCAATTTCAAACACAGGGATCGTCACCAGAACTTGTGAAACAAACGCGTGTGTTTTATTTCACCGTGTTGGTCCTGGACCATCCCATCACGGACTTCTCTCCACCATCCCGTTCAGCTCTCTGGGTCCGGGTGCCTGATTTCACCGGGGCGGCGTGTTTTCGGGCAGCCTTTTTGCATAATGATAAGACAGCACCGTTTTAATATTCTGTGTTCGTCAGGCAATGCCGGCAAATATTTGGATGATCTATGAGTCAAGTTTAACAGCAGCAGCAGAGGCTACTTTAATGAACTGTAATGTAATACATAACACACGTGTTATTCCTGGAGGAAGGGCTCTTCTTCTGGTGCACTAGACATGCAGATGAGCAGCGGCGAGCATCATGCTTTAGAGAATCTGAAGCATCTGCTGGCTTTTTCTCAGGAGTGAAGGAGAAGGCGCATGTTCTGAAAAAGGTCTGCTTGCAATCAGAACAAGCTTTTTAATTTTGGAAAGGAAGCATGTTAAGGACCGCCTGACAAGTCCTCGCTCTGTGGGATCCACTTCCAGCTCGGCTCTGCTAAGAATGTGAGAACCATCAATTCCAGGCAACCATGTGCCGCAATTCCCATTCTGCTGTGCTAGAAACACACTGCCTTTTGCCCCTGTATAGAGATTTTTCCCGGGGAAGAGGTGTGGTCAGAGAGCTGCTGTATCTTGCCAGTATCATCAGCCCTTTGGGGATTATTACCAGCCAGTGCTTGATTACTGGGAAAATGAAAAAAATAGTCTAAATAATGATCTGTTTGGATTGTTAATGCACATGCAAGCTGGGTTTCTTATTTTTCAATCAGACCCTGACTTCAAGGAGAATTTTGTATGAATGAGCCCCAAAAGGTTGGGCCCACAAGGTATTAGTTTGTGAAGCAACCAATAGTCATCCCATGGGGACACTGCCCCGATCAGAGCTCTGCTCCTCTGTCCGCAAGACGGACTGTAGGCTTGGAGGTACACATATGCCCTCACCTTGGAAATTTGTGGGACATGTTGGATGCAACAATCGGATACCCTGATGCTTCCCATGGATTCCCAGGTGAACCCAGGAAGAGTTGTCTCTTGTCCCCTCTGAAAGATGACATCTCCCAGTCTGTCTCAGGCATGGCTCTGTTTTCCCCATTGGGGTTGCACAGGCTTCAGAACGGAGTGGCACTCAAAAGGAGAGCTACGCCGCGGGCTGCAGAGGGAAGAACTGGGCAGGCAGGCCCTTGGCGGGTGATTTCAGCTCAGTTAATTCAGCGTGTCAAGCCTCTCGGTGTCCTTGTCACGGCATGCCCGCCTTACAGCATTTACTGTGAAATCGAGTATCTTTTTCCTACACCTAGCTGGGTAAAATTCTTTTTTTGCATACACAAATCGTACTTCACCCTTTCCCATGCAGCAACAGGGAATGAGTAAGAAAAGAATACGAGTTGTCAATCAACGTAACATTAATGTATCCCTGCAGCAATATCAGATTGCTTGCAGGGGGGTAAGACCACTGCTTTTTGCTGAATTCAATTTAAACTGTAGCACAGGCACTAATGATGCTGTGGGTAGAATAAAGAAGAAAGCAGAAGCACGCACATCTGGTTTCTGTCTCGGTGGAGGTTGTGCATTATAGTGATTGATGTACGAGGTCCAAATTTACTGATAAACTAATAATATGATAAAGTAGTTTGTGGGGCTCTTAAATTGCCCCCGTTGCAATTGTAAGAGAAGCAATAAAAAAGTCAATATTTGAAAAGAGTAACATTCTTAAAAGGTCCATAGTTAGTCAATACATAATCGGCCATTCAGTCTTGCCCCGCAAATGTGTCTTTACATTTCCCATTTTATTCATGTAGTACCTTGGCCTGGCTTTGAATGAGAAAGAGGTCAAGAAGCTACAGTTTGGACTGCCTCTCACCCGGCTGTCAGGAAATATAAACTAATCCTGATTACACGAATGAGAATGCTGTTGATGTACTTGGGTTTTGACACTAGAGTATTTTTTCTATTAATAATTTTAATTGGCTGAGGTCAGTTCTTATAACACTACATTTTATGTTTAATTATGTTTATTCATGTTTCCTAGTTACCTATCTTTGCTATTTTTTCACATTAAAGGGCTGGAAAGTTCATGGAAATAAACTTTTCCAGCTCAATGCTAAAAATTGCAATGGATTATAAACACCCTTGGAGGTTGCAGGCATGTTGCGTTTGTAAGAAGATGACTGGGCTGTGGTGCTGCTCTGTGGTGATTCAGCGATCACAGCACACGTGCTCCATCCTGATGCTCCATGTGACCATCGGGGGGAACTAGAAACCCTCGGCGTCTTTGAGAACCAAACCCAAATTCTCTTTGGCTACGTAAAGTCTTTGTAATCAGCCAGGTTGTGGCTGAGCGAGAGGTGAGGGGAAAAGGAAGGTGGCAAGCTCTTCCCTAGCCCACCCCTTGAACCCAGGGAGCTGCCAAACCATGGCCACAGTGTTGCGTGTCAATGCCCGGGGCTTGGTGGCACTTGGATCCCACAGCCTCAAGGTCTACCTCGCATCCAGCCCACAAAAGAGTTGCTGTGCTCTGGTCTGCCAAGAGCTTGCTGGGTGGCCAGCATACACCCCGTGTCTTAAAAATAGCACAGGGTACTTGCTCTTAATATGAAGGATAATTTCGCCTTCAGTGAACAACGTCTGCTGAGAGGCCTTTCGGCCTCATTTTAGCAGGGAAAGTATTATGTGAAACAGCAAAGATGGGAATACAAACCCAAAGATCTTTCATTAGACAGAGGTTGTAGACTGCACGTGGACAGGCACCAAAACCACAACGTTTCTGCCGAAGAAAATACCACCTAATAGCTGAGAAGTGTCACTCTGCACCTACAGCGAAAGTGAATTTAAAACTCCAACAAACAATTAAAATAATTGGTCTCTTCTTGTGCCTGCTAGAGGTATGCCAACTTTCTGTCACACGGGGGGATCTGTACCCTGGATCTTGTCCCATGCCTTCTAGTCAGGGATTTCAGCACAATTTATGTGCATAAAACTGCTTCTATAACAGAGCTCTGTGGTAGGTGCAGATTAGTCTTTTGCAAACGAGGAAATGCATGTCTCTATTATATATAAATTTATTAAGCTGCTCATGAACGTACTTGTTCAGTGAGCACGCCCCTTCTGGGTCTGCTCCTTGCCACTGCTTCATGTAGTTGTCTCTACTGGCATCAACTGTCATAGGAATGGAATATGAGTCATACGTGACAATTACCACATAGATCGAGTGATGGGACACACATGCTCCTCCCCATCCAAATGCGCGGGCACACTTACGCCAGCGATGTCACCCTATGTGACAGCTAACCAACACCACCACGTGCTGGTGGAGGGCACGGCTGAAGAACACAGAGTGAGGTACAGGTGGAAGGTGGCTGCAGCCAGCACCGGGATGCACCTACTGGCCCTGCGAGGGCTGCTGCAAAGGGACTGCACTCCCAGGGAACTGCAGGTAGGGAGTTAGAATCACAGAATAGTTTGGGTTGGAAGGGACCTTTATAGGTGATTGAGTCAAACCCCCCTGCAATGAGCAGGACACATCAGGTTGCTTAGAGCCCTGTCCAACCTGACCTTGAATGTTGCCAGTGGTGGGACATCTACCATCTCTTTGGCCAACCTGTGCCAGTGTTTCACCACCTTCATCATAAAAAGCCTCTTCCTTATATCTAGTCTGAATCAACCCTCTTTTAGTTGAAAACTGTTACCCCTTGTCCTATCACAGCAGGCCCTGCTAAGAAGTCAGTCATAGAATCATTGAATCATATGGGGTTGGAAGGGACCTCTGAAGATGACCTAGTCCAACCCCCCCACCAGTGTTTGTCTACCTAGAGCACATTGCTCAGGAACTTGTCCAGGTGGGTTTTGAATGTGTCCAAAGAAGGAGACTCCACCACCTTTCTGGGCAGCTTGTTCCAGTGCTCTGCCACTCTCACAGTAAAGAAGTTCCACCTCATGTTTAGGTGGAACTTCTTATATTCAAGTTTGTGCCCATTTCCTCTTGTCCTGACCCTGGGCACCACTGAGAAAAGACCAGCCCCGTCCTCCTGACACCCTCCCTTTAAGTATTTGTAAGCATTGATCAGGTGCCCCGTAAGTCTTCTCTTCTCAAGACTAAAAAGACCCAAGTTCCTCAGCCTTTCCTCATAGGAGAGATGCTTCAGGCCCTTCATCATCTTTGTGGCCCTTTGCTGTACCCTCTCCAGCAGTTCCCTGTCCTTCTTGAACTGGGGACCCAGAACTGGACCCAGTGCTCTAGATGGGGCCTCACCAGGGCAGAATAGAGGGGCAGGATGACCTGCCTCGACCTGCTGGCCACGCTCTTCTTGATGTACCCCAGGATGCCATTGGCCTTCTTGGCCACAAGGGCACATTGCTGGCTCATGGTCATCCTGTTGTCCACAAGTCCATCCCCATCTTTCTCATAAACCTCCTTTAAGAACTGAAAGGCTGCTATAAGGTCTCCCTGGAGCCTTTTCTTCTCCAGGCTGAAAACAACCCCAACACTCTCAGCCTGTCCTCATAGGAGATGTGCTCCAGCCCTCTGATCATCTTCGTGGCCCTCCTCTGGACCCACTCCAACAGGTCCATTGTCTTTCCTGTGCTGGGGGCTCCAAAGCTGGACAGTACAGAGTTATGGAGTTTGGCCCTGGCTGGTGCAAGGCAGGGTTTGATAACCTCCCCGGGCTGCCTCCCCAAACTTCTAAGCTTCTCTTTTGGGGCTTTGCAGAACCCCATGTGATGCTCAGACAGCGAGACTCCTAAACAAGGCACGAAATCCCGCTTCCCGGTGAAGAAGGGCTGGGGGTAGGTGGGAGGATAATTCACCCTTTGTCCTGCCCTTGCAGGGTTCCACAGCTGGTGTGGAGCTGTGCCACTCCGACCCTACACTGCGGGGTGGAGGCCAAAAAGGTGAAAACCAGAAGAAAGGAAGGAGAGGACGAGTCTGACTCAGCAGCAAAACTAAGAGTTAACTTTACTGTTCCCTGATGCTCCAGCGCTCACTGAACTTGGGAATTCATCTTGCAAAGGTCTCTACCTTACTGCTGTCGTTTTGGAGGCATTAAACACCCAGCACCTGAGTGAAGGGCAGAGTATCTGGGTTGTGCCTGAGAGTATCCAGTGTACCGGGTGTCTGGCGTATGGTGCCTGAGCCCTTCCCTCCTCGCCCCTGACCTCCCTGCTAACAGCCCGGCCACCACTCTGTCACGGTGGACAGCAAAGAAGACATGAAACAACAACAAAAAAAAAAAAAAGAAAAAAAAAAAAAAAAAAAAGCGGGCTCCGAGTGAGTCATAGATGTGGGAAGGGAAAAGAAAATCCCCTCTTCCCCAAAGAGGTTGTGCGTGATTCTGCGGGACGGGGGAAACCCGAGCCAAGCGTGGAGAGATTAGATGGCTGGAGATGCACTCCCGTGACGAATCCGGCCATTGGAGCTCTATGATTAAAGAAGATCAGAAAACTCTTGGTGCACTTGTGGGGTGAAAGGTGTTGGGATTGACTCATCTCTCCTTTCCTCTAAGTATTCAGTGGGTTTCAATTAGATGCAATACAGTGGGTTATTTTTAATATTTAAAGGGATCAGATTCCAGGGGTTTAATAAACTCAGCCAAGCATCTCCTCCGAGCCTGACAGTAGGTACGTGCCTTACCAAATCCTTCTCAGAGCATAACTGTAGAGAACTTATTTTGAGTATGCCCTAAAAATAAGCGAGCCCCTCAGAACCCCAGGTTCGCAGCCCCGTGAATGCTCCTTTGTAGTTTATTTCTATCATCTAAGCGACTAAATTCTCCTCTGACACCAAGCTCAAGTGCTCTGTTTGCCAGGTGCGGGCCGCTCAGGGATATTGCCCGGAGGGTGCTGGGCGATAAGACATCTAAAGCAAACAGTCAGGGAGGGGAGATGGAGGACGGGGGGCCAGGAGCTGTGCTGGGGTGCCCACCACCCACGGGGCCCTGCTCTGGCCCAACGCTGGCAGGAGAGATCCTCCCCGGGTGCGCGAAGATCCTTGGGAATGAAAAGCATGTGTAAACATTAAATAGCTCTCCTGCCCTCTGCTACTTTCATATTAAGACATCTTATGCCACACTTAGGTAGATGTCTTCGTCTTCACAAAGAGGTTAGGGTGCTTTGGCTCTATCCCTCTTTAAAGCCACATCAATACTTTTAATGAGCTGATGTGTTTAAAGATAAATTCAAGAGATTTTTTTTTTTTTAATAGGGTATCAAGCTATTTTACCCAAGAAGCAACTCTAGAGGTCAAAATATTTTACATGTTAGCCACCTAAGGCATTAAAGAGAGAAGTATCTGAGGAACAGTAGATATTTTTGTTAATTGCAAAGTAAAATTATCAGTGCAGCAATAAAATTTAAATAGAGTCCTCAAAATGAAAGCCAGACCACATTATGTTCTCCTCCTCCAGTTACTTTGACTTGTGGCTCAAGGAACAAGTACTGGATTAGTTGCATTAAAGCCAAAATTTCCCTTGACTAACACGTTTCATTTGTTTGCTGTCTCTTCTGTTTATTGAACGCTTGGGATTGTTAATCTTCCACTAATTTAATGACTGGAACCATGTTGTGTATAAACGTTACTACATTCCACGTTGGATATTAATAGGCAGCCATATGTCAGTCCGGCAGTTTACACTTGTCCGGATAAAAGGGATTGTCTGCTTATCCATGGCAGAGGAGAACCTGGGCAGCACGTGAGCAACAACAGCAGCAAAAGAGTCAAGTTCTGGGCCACCACCAAGTCATGGGCTTGCCCATTCCCCAGGAATGTTAACGCACAGCAAAAAAAGCCAACAAAGAGGGTGCCGCCCCCACTCCCTCTTCCCTTCCACCCTAACCCCCAGCCCAGCCCCCGGGAGCAGGATTTGCACAGGGACCTTTATTACTCTGCACTGGCCAGATGAAATGGTTTAATTGACCTGCCCTGCAGAATTGCTTTAAATAGTCATTAGTATGGGTAGTAGTTTCACTGATTTCACTGAATTTTTAGGGCTGGAAGGGATCATAGAGATCATCTAGTCCAACTCCCCTGCTGAAGCAGGATTGCCCAGAGCACGTTAGAGCATGTTACTCAGGACAACATCCAGGCGGGTCTTGAAAATCTCCAAAGAAGGGGACTCCACAACCTCCCTGGGCAGCCTGTTCCAAGGCTCTGTCACCCTCACCGTAAAGAAGTTTTTCCTCATCTTTGAGTGGAACCTCCTATGTTCCAGCTTGTGCCCGTTGCCCCTCGTCCTCTCACTGGCAACCACTGAAAAGAGTCTGGCTCCCTCCTCCTTCAACCCGCCCTTTAGATACTTAGAAGTATTGATAAGGTCTCCCCTCAGCCTTCCCTTCTCCAGACTAAAAAGTCCCTGCTCTCTCAGCCTTTCTTCATAAGGGAGATGCTCCAATCCTTGAATCATCCATGTTGCCCTTCGCTGGACTCTCCCCAGTAGTTCCCTGTCCCTCTTGAACTGGGGAGCCCAGAACTGGATGCAGTATTCCAGTTGTGG
>JAOQGH010000040.1:60188631-60232946 GCA_025769975.1 Gallinago jamesoni | reverse complement strand
GGGAGACAGTGTCAAAAGCCTTGCTGAAGTCAAGGTAGATGACATCTGCTGCCCTCTCCTCATCCAACCAACCAGTTGTAGCATCATAGAAAGCTATCAGATTGGTAAAACATGATTTACCCTTGGTAAACCCATGTTGTCCACTTCCAATAACCCTGTTGTTGTACCCCTGTCAAAATATTAATTTCCTCCCCACAAGTACGGTACGGGAGTCATTGGATGCACAGCCAGTTCTCTCTCTGCAGCACATGACGTGCCTGGACTATCATTTATAGACACAGAGAGATGGGAAGGAAACACAGGAGGGATGTATGGCTACTCTGGAATTCAAAAATCCTGAAATATCGATTCAGAAAATCAATACAAATTTTAAGATATTTTAAAATAACTTTCCTCAAGCTCTACACCATTGCCCAAATGCGAAAGCGTATTGATTTCTCTGTCTCAGGAAGAGGCCATCCTGTGCAAGGATGGGGTGGCTCTGAAGGGAGGAGGGTCGGGGGGCAGGAGCATCTGCCAGCGGGGGCACAGCCACCACCACAAACCCCACGCAACCAGAAGAGCAAGCAGGAGGAAAGCAATTGTGCACGTATGATACCTGTTCCCACAGTGCGGCAGCCCACTCCCACCATCCAACATCTCCCAGATGGGCTGACCTGCGGAGCCTTAGCTGGCTTCTCTCCTATCTTTTCTTCCTATTTGATGTGCCCAAAGCTCCTCTATTTTTAGGGTTGGATGTGACTCAAAGACTATTCAAGTAAAATCCACCCCTGTCTTTGGTGAGACATTTAGTGGGGCCTCCTCTTGGTGGTTCAGGACTCGTGCCATTGGAGTATAAATTCATAGACAACATTATCTACATTTATTTCCTGGACACTGTTTATTTTTCATGTAGTTTATACAGCTGAAATGTAAATGCTTACAAGGGAGTGGTGGCTTTAAACACCTCTCTATATTTCATTAGTTATCGTATTTATTCCACTATAATTTATTGCAACCCACGGTGGTAGCATATGGCCTTATAGTGCCTTTACTTATTTGAATATAAACACCACTAAAGACAACAGGAATGCAAAATATTTAAATCAGAAGAGAGCCAAGTGATGGATTTTAAGCAAGGACTCTGCAGCAAGGCATTTAAACCATTATTTTAGACTTTAGTTACATTTCTGTTTGATGGCTTTACCCTGATACGTGCTCCGGGCAGAATCCCTTTCCCTTCCAGGCATGTGTAGCTTCTTCTCTTTCAGTTTCTTAATTTAGGTTAGATCCCATAATACGAAAAGTATACTCTAATATTGCACCTAGAGCACATTGATGAGGCCTAAAGAGCTCTCCTGTGATGGGAATTAAGATCAAAAAGGATATGAAATTTAAATATTCAACATTTCTTCTTGGATATGAAACAGAAAAATTGTTTTGATGCAAAAGTCATTGCGACAGAATATGTTACTTAGACTGTGGGACTGTATTGGGGTAAAGTGGCTTTTTAGATAGGAATTGCACTGAGAGAAACTCCTTCATATGGAAATTATGACATTTTGTCTATTGCCTCTTACTAGAAATGTTTAAAAGATCTGTTAAAAATATTCTTTTAAGAAGTCGTATCAAGATAAAAGAAAGTAAATAAGAACAAATATAATTTAGAGGATTATTTCTGATTAGTTTCTTAATTTAGACCCTGTTAACTGCCAGAACATTGCACCAGTTACCAGAGTTGGGGAAGCATAACTGATAATAGAGTTAATTTTGCAGTTTGGGGATTGCTGTGCTTTTGTCAGGACCTCTCCCTTGCAGTGAATTAACGTTATGTTAATTCCATGTACTGATGGGCTTAGAGAGACTCAGGCAAGAAGGCTGAGCCCAAGCACTAACACAAATGAAAGACAAGTGTAGGAAAAACACATTCTCGCTGTCCGACAAAAACACCTCTTGCTGTTTGACAAACTGGTTCTAGACCTCCATCTGAATTTAGCCCATTGATTTTTAGCTAACCATTGATCTTTACTAACAACCCACAAAAAGCACGGACTCAGAAAAAAGTGGACAGCTTTCCCCATCAAGGTTCCTGATACAGCCAGGTAGGACACACTCACTCGCAGATGGCCGAGGGATTGCTAAACAGGCTTGCTGGGAAGATGGAGCTTTCATCCCGTGTTCTCCCATACTGGGCAAGGTGTACCAGTATTTCTTTTCTATCCAAGCACTGCTTCCCCAGCATGGGCCAGCCTGGGGCCACTGAGGCTCCAGCACCCTCCATCATTTCTGCTTGCCCATCACCTCGTGGTGCTCCAGCACCTCCTCACTCGCAGGGGGTCCTTGTTGGTTCCAGGCACATGCCTTTTGTACAAGCTTGAATGGCGCAACCCTGTAATTTTCCTTCCCTATGGCTCGCCTATCTGTGTTGACATATCTCCATGTAGTCTCTGCCTTGCCAAGTGGTCACAGTGCCCGTGAGAAAGCATGAAGGAAAATTAACTCAGCCACAGCCCAGGTGCCTCGTCTCCAAGAGTACAACCGGGCTGTCACTGTGGGAGCTGTAACTGGGGTTGCGGGGAGGGCTCATGGTCACAGCTCCATCCCATCCCAGCACTGGTGCTATGTCCTGGCCCAAAGTCTCTGAGTGCCTGTGCCTGAGCAATTATATTGCCTTTTTCCAGGAGTCAAAGGTGGGGTCGGACAAGGCTTGAGAAGAGGTTGACAGAACTCTTGGTGATGCTGAGCGTTCAGACTGAGCACCCAGAGCATGCCAGGAACCTGCCCAAATTTCTTCTCCCAGAGATCCCTCCATGGGGCTCCTTCCCCCATGCCACACAACCCGCCTCCTCATCCAGGAGCTCTCCATGTCTTTCCCACCTTTTCCTCATGGTTGCTCGGATCAGGAGCTCTGTGACCTCTGAACCACCTCCTTGCACAATCCCTCATCCCTCTTATCTCTAGTTCTCTGGCTCTGGGACAAGCGTGTGGCTTGTCACCACTTACAGGTGTCCAATGAGAGCAATTAGGAGGCTACTGATATGCAGAGAGGTATTAATGTCCACCTGCAATTAGCTCTGCGAGCTGAAGGCAATTCTCGGCTTTTTGGGGACAGTCTCAGGGGTTACCCCAGCCTGCAAGTCACATTGGAAACCCAGACTGAGAGAGATGAAAAGACAAACTGATCCAAACGAGAGTCAGCTTCGTGGCTGCATCATCCCCTGTGTGTCCTGTGGGGACCATGTGCTGAAGTCTGCCTGACTCTGTTTCTGAGAGGGAACTGGCATAATGCACATCATCATCGTGCTTAAAGACCTGGCAGAGGCGAGACAAGAGGTTCTGCTGCTAATCAGAGCCCCGGGCAGCTGTCACACACAGCTGTCACACACAGGGTGAAATGGCCTCCGGTGGTCAAGGAGGCAAGTCAGTACATTGCCTTGGTCTTGCCCTATTGCCCTTAGACAAGCTGACTCGACGGTGGACAGTATGGACCCAAAAGAAAACAATTTTGAAATCTTATCATCTTTGGCTTCCCTCCTGCCCTGAAGTGTACGCCTCGCATTAATCTGAATTTCCTCCCCGCTTTTGTCTGGAAAATGCTGATGGATAAATGAATATGAAATTCTGGCCAGCTCAAATTAACTTTCTAGCTTTGCCTGAGAAAGGACTTAGCCTTCTTGTCAGATATTGTTGTTTCCTTAAAATTTGGGAAACACTGCAGGAAATCTTTGACGGGAAACTAGACGATAAAAATAACTATTTGGTGCCAAAGGTGGTAGGCTGGGGATTAAAAGCCTCTCTGAAGTCAGACGAGTCTGGGTCTTTGAAAGAGCTCAGAAAAAGATACAAGAAAAGCAGTGGGTATCCTGGGCTACGACCATGGTTGGGCAGCTGATGACTGAGTCTAGGTGAAGGATTTGGGAAGAGGAAAACAACAGGTGGTGGGCGGAAAAAAGCACGAGAACCAGATCTGCCTGGGGAATAGGCAGTGGATAGAGTGACCGACTGCTGATGTAGGAGCAAATGCCATGGAGGGAGAAAGAGAAGAATCAGGTGAATCTATGATTAAACTCTTACCTCTTGTGCCACCAAGGCCTTTGTGAAAGACACATCCACAGTAAAAAAACAAAACAAGCCAAAAACCTGAGGAAAAACCCTAGACTTAAATGCTTGTTCCCTTGGAAGAGAACGGGAGCAAAACATGTGACAGGTATTAGTCACGTCACTTAGAAAGGTGTTCTAATGCCATGATGAATGATGAGTGTGATATAAGGACTTAGAATAACTTAGTCAATAAACCAAATCTGGGACACAGAAAGATTCATGTGGGAAATACTGTGAGATTCACATCTTGTGTGGATGACTCTATAACCAATAGATAGATTTTTTTATTTTTTTCTCTGATGCAATGCATTTTCAGCAATAGAACAAGGGGTATCCCACTTCAGACTACAGCAAGTGACATGTACAGAAGCAAAAGACATTAGAGATGTATCATCAACCATTAGAAAATTCCAAACCCAGAATATAGCCTGGCTTAAAAACTGCTGTGGCATTTTGTTTTCCTGGCCAATACCATTTAATCAGGTATCTGTTTGCAAAATTCAGCCAAATAGCATCTCAGATGGTTTTACAAACTTTCAGCAGATGTGAATGAACGTGTATTTGACAGACCCAATTAAGCACCTAAGCAGCTCCAGTCTCTTGACCCCTGCTCATGACTCCCATGACATCCCATCCTCAGTAGGCTTGGTCAGGTTTCAAAAGCAACTCACTCTCAGAAATCAGCTAACTTTTTTTTTTTTCCTTTCCTTTTTCTTCTGGTAACCACCTGTTTCCCTGAAGTCCAACAATATATCAATATTTTGTTTTGAATCTGGATAATTTATCAAGTGTCGCTGTCAGAGTTTTGATGATAGCTTTAGAAGGAAATACCAAAAGCCTCTTAGAACACTGTAAAACAATTTAGAAGTGACTTTGTGTTGAAAATATTGGGAAAAAGGTAATTTTGAAATGTCAAATAATTTTGCAGGATTACATTGTCAACATATGGCCTTTTCTGATTCCTAAGGGAAAATATGAATGGGAGCTGTGATAAATATAGAATGACCACTGGGCCACCATACAACCTTCTTCCATTGCTGTTCTTCTAAGGAGTAAAACATGTGAAAGGACAAGTAAACCTGAATGCAGGATCAGGCCTGAAGCTGATACTTTGACATTTCCATAGCTGTACTGGTTTAGTGTCTCTAAGAACAACATACTGCAAGAGTGAATACGTTAAGCTATACTGTTATGTCTTATCTTGGGCATTAGCAGTCCTCATCCAGATAGCCTCTGCTATTCTCTTCCCATTCACAAGTGTTCCTTAAAAACACTTACAAAGTTTGAACATTTTTTTAAAATAAATTTATAGCATTGTTCACCTTATTCAGGTGGAGGGAGGGAGAAGGCAAGGAGTTTGGTAACACCTCTGCATTGTTGAGGAACAAACAGAGGCAGAAAGTTCTGTGATACAACACACAAGCTGTATCAGAACTAGACTCTACACTCTGTGGGTTACTAATGGAAGCAGCCTTGCTGGTCTTTCCTCCAGTCTGTCCTCTCTAAAGAGGACCAGGTGTACAAAGCAAACCCCTTGGACGCTGCCCATGTTCTTGCTTAACTGATGAGGGAAGGGTTAATCCTGAGGCATTCCCACTGCTGAGGTCCCTTCCTCCTCAGCATGCCTCAGCCTTTTTTTTTTAAAACTGCTTCAGCTCGTATTGTACCATTTGTTATAATAATGCTGTCTAGTCAGAAGCTTGTGGCCCCATAAACTTTAGACATAATTTTAACTGTGTCAGCTTTAAAAAGTCAGTATCTGCCTCATCAAAGGGCAATCCTGTCCAATGTGGGTGTCTGTGCCAATTGTGTTTTGAACTGCAGCAATAATCCAACCAAACCATGTGAAGAGCTTTTCTACACCCACATTTCTTAATTATCATCATGAGACTGAGGTAGCTGAGACCAGATCTATAATGTTTTCTGGATGTCAAAATGCCCACACACCTTCTGTAATCCTTGTGCTACCAGCCCCCTTTCATATTGGTTTTAGCTGGTCCGTCTAATTATCTATTAGCACGACCGTTTACTGTGTTATTCCCAAGCCCCACAAAAACTTGTCAGGAGGAAGGGGTTCTGTTTAAGAAAAAGGAAATAGCTTGTCAGATGAGAACTCCTTAGCTTCACAACCCTATAAATATTTTAGTGGATGATAAACCCCTCCTCACCCCTTTCAGAAACGAACCATTACTTTTTTACAGCCAGGTGAGACCTTGGGTTTAAAAGTCTCTACATGCATTGTGTCCGTAAACAACGTGTTTTCTTGGGAGGTTTGGGGTCTACTGCCCATTTGGAGAATAAATAAGTTCATTATTTTCGCATGTGCTACAGTCAATAAGGATTTGAAATGGGAAAGTAGTGAAAATGTTATGACTTAATGAACATGTTGCGTAATCATTCTTGCCAAATGTCAAAATAAATTGGAGGCCAGAGTGTATGGTTTACGCTTGTTAAATTGGGGGGTTGTGTGCTATTTTGGGAAGGAAAAAAAACAAAGAGAGAAAAAAAAAAAAAAAGACCAACCAGTCCACAAAAAGGTAGGGAAAAGAGAAAAAAAGAGAAAGTATACACTTGGCCATTATGGCAAGACCTTGGTCCATTACAGTCCTACTGCTAATATTCCCCACAGGAGACTGTACAGCATCCTGGGACTGTGGAGAAACCACTTACCGACAGCAGAGTTGGCTCTATGGCAGATGCCCCAGCCCCAAAACTCTCCGTTAGCCAAGGAGGAGCAGGGGCCAGCCCCCCATAGCCCAGCTTACGCCAGCCACCGGAGCCAGCTAGTCCCTGCCTCCCCGGGAAGCACGGAGCCGTGCCAGGGGTAGGAATTGGGCACTGCCATTGGCGACTTCAAAAGACGCATTTCATTGGGAGACTACAAGAGATTGCGCTCTGCCACCAAGTTCAAATGACAATGGGAATAAAGAGACTGGAGGCAGTCTCTTTGCCGGAGGCTGTCGTGAGATGTCTGTTCACTTCCACAGGTATCCCATCAAATCCCATTTTGGCCTACCCATACTGAGAAAGGCAGGTTTTGCCTGTGTTATGCAAGGAGTTTCCTAATTGTCCAAGCAACGAGTACCTTGAAAACTCCAGGAATATCTTCACAGCTGAGGACCTGATCCTTTGAAGGCTGAAGAGTGTCACGACTATTTTCCCTTTGAGATTGCCTCAGGAAAAGACCAATTAAGATTACGCGAGAAGTAAAACTACCCCCATACTTACGCGATTAGGAAAATAGGTCTCTCAAACTGCACGTTCGAAAGGAGATCAAAGCAAGGTTGTTCTTTTGCAGTTAGATTTTGACTTATTTATGCTTTGCCTCATTGAGTACACGTTCTAGCAGCGCCAGGAGGCCACAGACACGTGCTTCTTACTCCACCTCTACTTCTAGTAATGGAAGCTCAGCAAAGGTGCCTGCATTTCTCGCTGCCTGCATGAAATGCATGGATACATATCTGTGGCTTTCGTTTATTTTGTTTCATGACACAGGGAGGGGGGGAAAAATCCTTTTCATACACCTACATCTATCACATAGCAACTAAGAATAGAAGCAATATTGAGACAGATGGAAATGTTAACGGTGACAGCTCATAAGCACGAATCACACATTTGTGAAATAATGAAACGGGTGGGCAGTTGTTATATGAACTCCATGTCAGTTTGTATGTTTTCCTGGCTATACTTTCGCAAGAGTAAGTCTCGGAGATATTTTCAGTTAGTGGGTGAAGTCGGTGCCCTGCCCTGCCCTGCACCTTGCTGGCGTGTGGGCGTAGGGATTCACTGAAGTTGGCAAGCAGTTTGCACGCAAAACTGCTCATCACGCGCCCCAGGCGCTGTGGGACCTCCCCTGACACTTCCCTGCCAGGGCATTTTAGTATTCCTAACAATGTGGTGGGAGAGACGCAAAAAGGAGGTGTAAAGACGTTCGGAAACCCAAACACAAGCGAAACACGGGATACTCGTACTTGTTTTAAACTCCTACTTCCAGGCATACAAGTATTACCTTTTTTTTTTTTTACGTATCGTCTGCCCATATTCTGTAGTCCCTCTCACTAGCTGGACTCACCAACCACGAATGAAAATGAGGATTACAAAACAAGTCCTGCGTTTCTCAGTTCTTCCTTTCGAGTTCTTCGTGCCCCAAAAGCCATCGCCTCCCTTTTAAGGACCACTCTGACAAGCTTGTCTTTGCTAGCCCCAGTTTCTTAGCCCCAATCTAATGTTAGCTCAAAGGGGAGGGAGCTGTGAAAGTGTCTAGCCATATGTATTTTTCCTTGTGCTACCTGTTTCTTTCCCAGGTCTGAGGAACCTCCTGATTTTCAACAACTTGCAGCGGTACTGTTTCTTAGAGATGCTGTTTACAGCACTTGACATGACTATTTTTGCTAGAGGAATGAACTACATCTCCCGAAATCTTACGGATGTGCTCTTTGTTTGCATGGCTGATTAAAAAAAATTCTAGCAGCTACATCTTCGAGTGCTCAGTGGTGATTTACTACTGTGATTCATGGTAAGACTTTCAGCTCCGAGGAAAATTTGTCCCTCAGGATTCATCCGCCTTTCCAGAATTTCTCGTGGTAGGGCAGCAATCATATGCCATTGTGTTTGGGGAGCAGGGTATGGTTACTAAATGGCAGCCAGTTCTGCATTTTCTTTGGGCATTTTGGAGAGCTCAACAATATCTGCGTGATAAAGACATAAAATAAAGGACTTGCTGTACCAAGGCAAATGTGTGCATCCAGCCACCTCAGATTAATGAAATGCTAGACCTAATCCTCCAGCCTACATGCCTGTGAATGGTGGCCACTAAAAGTAAATAGCGACAACTATCAGGCCATTTGAAACAGGAAATTATTGAACAATGCTGAAAATCAAGCAGTTATCCAAATGGAGAGGTGCTGAGAATGACAAACTTGGGAGAAAGACCATGCCTATGTCAAATATCACATTAAAAAAACATCTCTCATTCTGGACACAGGCACCTGACAGCCACCAAACCACTGACAACACCACTCGTGGTACCAGGTAAAATAAAAGGAAGACTATAAAAAAGGAGCGAGAAAGACTGCCATGTCATAATTTTGCAGGATGAAGAGATAGTCGAAGGAGATTGGGCATTTTATGGTTTCATAACCCTAAGAGATGAAAGGTGGTGACGAACTACCACCAAAGCGGTGACAGCTCTTGGAGAAATAGTAGGTACTAAAATCAATAAAGCTACTTGCAGATTAAGGTATGAGTCACCGCGAGCAAATGTGACCAAATAAGGCCCAGTGTCATTTGTTAGCAGCCACCCATCCCATGCCCCTCTGCAGAGAACGATTAGAATTCAACACAAACATGGCAACAGAGGCAGAAAGGGAAATACCGGAACCAATAAGTTTTTAAGAGCTAGTAAGAAAGTAACGGACGCAAAATTAAAACATATGAAGATATACAAAATTATGCATGGAGTGGAAAATTCATATAAATAGAAGCTCCTTGGCAACCTCGTATACCAAAACCATTTATTTGGGGAAGTGGATGGGTTTTAGTAGGGCTCATCACCACCAGATCACAGTAGATGTATTCAAATATTAGCTCTACCACCTGACTTTTCCCTAAGTGAAGAAAGGTCAGAGGACGTTTCATGATGAATTTAATGAAACCGGTACAGCAAACTAGGTGCGTTTGAGTTTTAATCCAGCCTGCCGATGACGGATGCTTCTGCGACCCCATCTCTTCTTGGGCTACTTTCTCCTCGCCTTAGAGCTCCCGAGAAATGCTTCTCATCGCACCCAGACAGGGATCCCCAGCAAAACGCAAATTCTCCAAGTGGGAATGGAAAAATACACGGGGAGGAGGGGGGTGGACGGCGGGGGGGGGAATCCTGCTCGGCCCCTTCCCCGGGCTCCCGCGGGTCCGAGAGCGGGAGGGTCCCGGCGCGGAGCCCAGGCCGTGGCGCCTCCTGAAGAGGAGAACGCTTGTTTTTCTTTAATGATAAAAAAACCCACCCAAACCCAGCTCCCCCCCCCGCCCCGTCACTCCCCCCCCATAAATAGATACTAACGCAGAAGGGACGCCAGGTGACCGACTTTCGTGGGAGCTCCGCGCCGGCGCCCCCCCCGGTGCCGTCCTGCAGCACCTCCATTTTGGCTGTGCTCACCGGTGCCCGGCCCGGCTCCGGTGTTTCGAGCGGCACCGTCCGGGGGCTGCTGACGAGGTGCCTCTCCCGGGGGAAAGGACGGCACAGAGCGGGTGGAAGAGAGACGGCGCCCCCGATCCCTCCCCCCCCCCCCATCTCCGCAGGAGGGTGTCCCCCGGGGGAAAGGCGGTCGCCGTAGCAACCGCGGCGGGGGTGACACCGGCAGGGTCCGGTCCGGGGGGTGAGCAGTGCCCCGCGGGGCGGCTCCACGTTGGGGATGCCGTCGCCGCTGCCGCCCCCCTACCCCATCCCCCGCGGCGGGCGGCCCCGGCGGTGCCAGCCCCCCGCCTGCCGGGGGGTTTCCCTCCTCGCCGGCGCTACGTGCGAGCCGGAGCGGGAGCCTGGCGGGAGGCGGGGGCGGCGGGATCCTCCTTCCCTCCCTCCTTCCTTCTCTCCCTCCCCTCGCCTTCTCCCTGCCCGGAGCCGCAGCGGGGCCGGCCGCCGGCTCTGCCGCAGGGAGGGCCCGCCGCCCCCGCGACGTGGGGTGGGGGGGCTCCGGAGCCGACCGGCAGCCCCTCCGTTCCCTCGGGGTGGGGGAGGAGGGGTGACTCCCGTTGGCCGGGATCCCCCCCCCCCCATCCTTCCCCCCTCCTTCCCCGGCGGGGAGGCGCACGCTGGCTGGAGCAGGGCGGCGGAGGCAGCGCGGCTCCGTGCGGCCCCCCCCTCCGCGGGAGCGCATCCCTCCCCGGCGGCGCGGGTGGGCGGGGAGGGAGGTGGTGGTGGTGGTGGTGGGGTGGGGGGATAGATGCACAGCCTCCGTGCAGAGCCGGAGACCCCCAGAGCTTCTCTACCTGCGAGCACTGCTGCTACCGCCGCTGCTCCGCCAAACTGCTGACTTTCCAGAGCTTATTTTTAGCCCGGAGACTAAATATTATTAGCTACATTTCTACGTAGGAAGAATCGGAAGGGAGGGAGGTGGGGGAGGCACTAGAGAGAGGGAGATGAGCTTATCCGAATGATCTCCAGGTGGGGGGGCTGCGTTTGTGTTTCAGGCTTATCAAACACCTCCTCCTCCCCCCCCCTCCCCCCGCTCCCCCCCCCCCCCCTTTAATTATAGCAAAGTAGATGCGGATACTGGATCACCAGCAATACATGTACGGCTCTCCCTTTCAGGCGTAGGTTGCGTACACAGAGGGGCCATCAGTGATCCCTCAAGCTGGGGACCGGCTCACCTCCATGTAGGTAAAGCTCAGCTGCGTCTCTATCTCTGTAAGATCAGTTGTGCACAGTGCCAGTTAGAGCTCAGCTGCATCTCTTTAGCTATGCAAAAATCAACTTGCATCCTTAGCTAAGAAAAAAATAAAATAAAATAATATCCGTCGCATCTGCTTATCTAGGTAAAGATCAGCGGCACCTCTGCCCAAAGCATGCACACGCACATAGAGACGAGATTCCCAGATTAAATCAGGCACAACTTAACTCAACTCGTAGTGCAATCATCAAGCTTCTCCTACCTTTTCTAGCCTCCACACATCGAGCAACCAGCAAGGTAACAAAACTAAGCAAAGAGCAGGCACCCATCCTCCCCACGCCACAGGGAGAGAGGCAGAAGCCGAGGGGGGAGCCGCCGGGGGGGGTGGGGGGCAGGGGGGGTATCACCCCTCCGCTTACCTTAGTCACAGCTAACACCACGAGCAGTGGCTAGATCTCGGAGATAAACACTGGCATTTCCCAAAGTTGACACCGTCAAACCAACCCCCGGAGCTTGCAAGAATCTCTCTCTTTTTTTTTTTTCTTTCTTTTTTTTTTTTCCCTCCTTCTTTTCCTATTCCAGCCCGCACCGCTAGGAATTCAACTTCGCCCAGCTCCAGCGGGGCGAGAGGGCGGCGGGGAGGGGAGGGGAGGGGAGGGGAGGGGAAGGACCGGGGCGGGAAGGGGGGGGGGGGACGGCGGAGTGAGGTGGCAAGTGGAGGGGGGGGGGGAAATCGGTACCGAGTGCCAGCGGCTCCGGGAGCCCGCAGGGGCGCGGAGCGCCGCCACCCCCCCCCCCGCACGGCGGGCTCCGCACCGCCGCCTCTGTCCAGGGTCCTGCCGCCGCGCCCCGCTGCGCGCCTGGGCCGCTCCTCGCCCCCGGCTCCCTGCCTTGTCACGTGCCGCCGCTCCGCACCCCCCCGCACACGCGGAGCTGTCGCCCCCCCTTCCTTTTCTCCCTCCTTACCCCCCCCCCCCCGCCCCGACCGTCCGCCGCCGTCCGCGCCCGCTCGCCCGCTGAGGCAGAAGGCAGGCGGGAGCCGGGCGGAGCGAGCCCGGCAGCTCCCAAGTTTCTCCGACGCCGCGTTGCCACCGACAGCCTCAAATCAAAGAGCGTTGCAATTAAAGTTACGCCGTCTAAAGCACAATTCTCCCGGCCTCCGCGGGTTACGCGCGTTGGTATATTAAGTACTAG
The DNA here is from genome assembly GCA_025769975.1 of Gallinago jamesoni. Classification (NCBI taxonomy): domain Eukaryota; kingdom Metazoa; phylum Chordata; class Aves; order Charadriiformes; family Scolopacidae; genus Gallinago; species Gallinago jamesoni. The sequence goes on along the minus strand of JAOQGH010000040.1, from coordinate 60,220,290 downwards.
AAAGCCGAGCCCGTGATATTAGATACTGTCGTTAAGCGACATCTCAAGCTTTTTTTCGCTGTTGTTGTTGTTGTTTGGTTGTTTGTTTTTTTTTTTATTTCTCTCCGGTTATAAAAATAGGCTTTTTTATTGGTACTCACCATTGTTTCTTTGCTGTCCTGGAGACAGAAGTGTCTTAAAATCCAGTCTCTCCAACAGATGCTGGAAGGTAATGTGTCTTGTTTGAAGTCATCATGTGAGAACTTCTGCTTTGCTCAGTGGATCGCCCACCACTTGGTGTGACTTATGAATCTAATAACCCTTTGCAATATCCGCAAGCTTAAACTCTCCACCACCTTGGTGCCTACAGAAGACAGAAAGCAACTGGCAGGGAGTTTTAAAAACCTATAGATTTACGCAAACGCCTTAGCTCAGAGTCACGTTTCCCTTTGAGTTCTTACGTGATCTTAATGAATGAGAGGGGTTACCAACTAACACGGTATAAAACGTGATCGCAGCCGCCTCCCAGGAAACCGGAGCGGGACAGAAAGTTCCCGAGGAAAGTCCTTCCCGGCCGGGCGCGCTGTATAATGAGCCCTGACTCCCGGCCGCCCTCCTTCCACCTCCCGGCTGGCACCTGGGGCCGTGCAAGACGAGCTGGCTCTGGAGATTTGCATTGGTGACAGGTAAGTAAACATTTGGCTCTTTTTTTTTTTTTTTTAATTTATTTATTATTTTTTTAAATGTCACGCTCACTCCCGCTCACGCGGGAAGTGCTCCAGGGACTTGTTGCATACTAGCTCCTGCCACAAGAGGAACATGGCACAGTTGCCAAGACGAGCTCCCTCGGAAACCCCTGCCTTTCCCCAGCCCGCAATTTCCCAGCCCACTTTTAACTCCCCCTCCCCCCTCGGGAGGCGCAGCCCCGGGGGCGGGCTGCCCCGCACCGAGCCCCCGCCGACAGCGAGGAGGAGGAGGATGGAAGGGGGACGCATCCCGTGGACCTGCCGTCCCCTTCTCCCGGCTCCGCCGCCTCCCCCGGGGACCCGCTCAGCGCCCGCGGCGCCGGGCACCTCTGTCCCTCCCGGGCGTTATTTCTCTCGCTTGGGCTGTTTCGCCCCGCGTACGGGTGTAAAAACACCCGCCCGGGCGCAACTGTGGGCTCTTTCCCCAAAAGAGGTGGCCGAGCCCCGCTATCATCCCTGCCGAGTCTCACAAAAAGTCCTCGTCACCCCTTTTTGCCTCCGTATCTCGAATTTCTTTCTCAGCAGCCGCCTCCCGGCTCTGACACCGCCAGCGCGAAGGGAGTGCGTGTGTGCGTGTGGGGCGGGGAGGGCGTGAGGATGGGGCGGGTTTCTTCGCCTTTGGAGGCGAACCGCAGCCACCTGAACCCGGACCCTCCAAAACTTTGTGGGCGCTGCTTCTGACAACAGGAGAAAGCAAGAGCGAGACCCAGAAGCTCCTCGCCCGCTCCCCTTCTCTCCCGATTGACTGCTAACAATTGCGTTTACGGGTCGTTTCTCTCCAGAGCGCCTCGTGTTACCCCCCGCACCTCCCCCGAGTCCCGGGAACCTCTGCCTGGGAGCCAAAGCAAGCAGCCTCTTCCATGACAACCATTTATGTTGATCCAGGCAATAACCAGCAGATGCTGCCCTAAGACTGGTACAGCTGGTACTTCCCTGCCTCGGCTGTCCTGGGGGCAAGGTCTTAGAAGAAAAGTCAAGTGGTCTCCAGCAAAGCTGCCCTGAAGAGAACTGCTGAATCCCTTCACCAGCGTTCCGTATGACACGCAACAGGCAGAGCCGATCAGAAAAAGCTGTTAGTTGGTGTAAGGCTGCACCCAACGGATCACCCTATCAGTTGTCATCCGAGCCCCGTACCCTTAAGTATCGACCTTCAGTCAGGAAGCCGAAGTTTTCTTTCAGCACTTGGAAGTACTCCTAGTGGTAATACTAGTCGGGAATACTGCTTTTAAAAACTACATTAAAGAAAAAAAATAAATCACAAACATTTCAACAAGTGGGCTTGCAGTGAGTTCTGCTTTCTCCCAGCCCTCCTAAGCAAAGAGCTTCTGCCTCCCCCTCAGGGGAGTAAAATAATGATAGTAATATCTACTTTGGGTAGTAAGTCACACAACTCATATTTTGACCACACAAATTTGTATCTAAGTCTTAAAAGTTTCTGACTTCATGGAGTCCTCAGTGGTTTTGGATAGAGAGAACTTATCAGTTAAAAAAAAAAAATTCTACCTACTCATTTTATAGCTTAACAAACATAATCTTCTGTTGGGAAAGTAAGAAAGTACCTACAGCACTGTTCCTCCCCTACTTCTCATCTCATTAACTTCTAGATATTTTAATTTTCTGATGAGGGTCTTGGTCATTTCAGATGTCCAGAAGAAACCTTTGCCAGGTCACAGTATTATATTGACATAGTAAAGTTAAACTTGCAAAAAAGGCTTCCACAGAAGCTTCCCAGGCTTCCTTCCACAGCAGGAACTGGACATGCTGTCATTTCAGTCCTGTCCAGCTGCATTTTCCAGAGCAAATCAATGGGGTTTGACAGTAATACTAAGGCAGGGTCAATTGCTGACAGAACCCCAAGCAAAGATACTCCTTCAGAGAGCTAAACAGAGGAGCTCCTGGTGAAGTCTTCTGCTTAAGATAACACAACTCCGCCCACTTCACAGGGGATAGACAACAGCTGACAACCCATTTTATCCTCGTTAGACCAAATTAAGCATGTGTTTGCTTTACATTGCTTCAGTCTTATCAGTCTGAAGTAATTAATGAAAAAAAACAGGCAGAGTAATCAAGAGAATGGCACCAAAGTGTATGGGAGAACAAAAGGTCATTGGTAGGGTAATACAGGATGCTGTAGAGCACAGGAATGATCTGGCAGAAGAGAAGGAGGTAGTGTAAAGCAGTTACAGCCTTTCCCTTGTTCTGCCATTCACTGGTGAGAGAACAGCCCTAGTCATTCTGATGGACCACACCCGGAGAAGGGGAATCAATCAATGCACAAAAATGATGGCAGAGAGTCACTGACAAACAGCTGAGAGGGATTCCTACAAGAAAGGCATTAGAAAGGGGACGGAGTAGAATTAAACCAGATGTCTGTTGAGTTCCCAGCCATTTCCTTTCTCTGCCTCTTTTTTCTGACTATGGCTGTTACCTCTAGAGGGGTTGATCCCTGGGGCATGGGAGACCCAGCCACGAAAAATCACTTGACGTGAGTAGGCGCAAAAGATTAGTTTCCCATATTATTGTAGAGGGGGGCACAATGGATTCAAAGTTACTCATTTGCCGAGTTACACACTTCACTAAAAGCCAGGACTAACGAGTACAGTTCGGTCCATCATTTAAAACTAATAATCAGGTGATTCGCTTACAGAGTGTTGAAAGAGGATAGCTAGTAGCTTTTGCCAGAACATCGCAGCCCAGCGTTTGCTATATTCAGGTGGTTCATACATATAAGGCAATGTACGTCTCTCGTTCCAAGTCTGTTTATCTTGGATTTACATTGTTACCAGATGAAGTATACAGCTGTGGGACTCGACTTCAGTGAGACTACTCATATGTAAATAGTGACATAACTGTTTAGCAGATGAAGCCTAATTAAGCGGGAATCAGTCATACATTTCCCCCTCTCTTCGGCAAAAGAATGTGAAGAATACTGCTGGAGCATTGCTAGAAAACCACAGTGGCTTGAACCGGCCTGAGAAACACCCCAAAATGCTAAGCGAGCTGCAAACATTCATTCCCTCCTTAAAACATCATTGAAAACAATGAGCTATTACTGGCTGGCTTTTTCAAATACTTGAAAGGCTACCAAAATGTGCAAGATGACTGCTAAGCACATGCTAGAAGACACCTTACATCCATTATGTACGGGCTCCTCCTTCAGAGATCACTGAAAGCCCACCTTAAACACCAGCACTAGCAATCTGAGCAGAATCAGACGATAACAGTAGCTGTCAACTCTATGGAGATGCTTCTGAAATAAGAGCTATATTGCATCATTGCTGGTGTGAAACAGGGTTGCCAGCTTCTCTCCATGCCAGCAATCTAATGGTATGTTTGAAAGAAAGGTCCCCTGGGGTCATTGTGTGCTAGTTTGGCTGGTAACCTCCTGCTTCTTCAACAGAGGGATCTGGCACCTGCCCTGCTACTGCCCAGAGGGTAAATACCATCCTCCCAGTACATATTTAGGGTAGCCTCCCATCAAGTGTTGATTTTCTGTGCCTGATCCCCTCCTCCTGGAGATTATCTCACTCTGATATCTTCATCTTTCCCCCGATCTTCATGCTGCAAGCATTAGCAGTCTTTCACTTTGCCTCCTCCCTCCCTGGAAGAGGTTTCCTTTCTTTCTGAGCCTACTCATCTTCAAACCGCTCCCAACTGCGTATATTCCATGCTGGTAACATGCAGATGAACATCGTAGTCATGATCCCACTCAGATACTAAACAAGCCTCCCACCAATGCCTAGTCCTCCTTTAAAGTGCTAGAACATTTCAGCTTGCTTTCAGTCTCCTCAAAGCACCAGGAAATCCTCTGGAGTAGGCAGGCAGCAGAAAATGTGCTTGCTGTGTTTGTATCTCTGAGAACAGCTCGGCACAGACTCGCCTCCAAGCACACGGTTTGAGGGAAGAGACGGCAAGAGACCCCAAGGTGGGGTGGTGGGTCCATAGCCAGCACAGAACCTTGGCTCTCGCCCCCCTCCTCTCAGCATCCCAGGTGAAGGGCTTTGGCACCACCATTGATTTTGCATGTGGACTTCTTTTAAAATCACAAGTTATGCTAAGTTCATGTTCATGCTTGGTAAAACCAAGAGACCCTCAAGGGCACCCTCAAGGAAACCTTCACCTGATATGTCAGGATAACATCATGGTTTCCATCATCCAAGGTGTTTGGAGGAAACATCTTGAGATAGGTGCCTTGGCCAGTGTTCCTCACTGTAGAAGCAACAGTGCAGGCCAGCGGGGGAGGAAACGTGGTGGAGGTAAGAAAGGGTCTGCCAGCATTGTGTCAGCCACCGATTCGCTCACACTGGGGAAGACCTTTGCTCGGGGCTTTTGGCTGGCTCTAGGTCCCCCAACATTGCTCTTGCAGCACAGCAAGGTAGTAGTGGGGATCTAAGAACAGGTCCAAGAGTTTTGCATTAGGTATCTATTTGCCATCAACTATAGTAAAAGACATTGCTAAAATTACTTCTGCTATTTATGGAAAAGGCGTGTTTCAGGAAAACTTCTAGAATTGGGGTTTTGTTTTTCTCCAACTACCACTGATGCAAATGTAGTTCAGACTATATCTTACCTGCTTGGGTGGCACTCATTTAGATTAGCTGAAAAAGACAGGAGATGAGATAAATGTAATGGAAACTATTGGCCCATGTCAGTTCTCCTGGATGACCTGAGCAAAATGAGCCACCGGGTATCTCTTACTAGAAGAAAACCAGAGATACAGAGAGAAATCAGAACCTGGAGAAAAAAAAAACATGACAGCCGTAATCTGTTACTATTGCAACCTGATTACAGGATTCGTTGACATGGCGGGGGACCCTTTCTTTTGGCAATAAAGACTATGTTTTGCTTCATGTAACCACAGGGAAAGTATTTCCAGATACATCAACCTTTGAAACCATTTCTCTCTTTAATTTCCTTTAAAAAGATCAAACGTACAACATGACTGTGAACAAAACAAGCTACACCACCACCTCATCCCATTTTTAAATGCTGTTCTGTACAGTCCCAAGCTAGGAAAGAACTCCAGAATTTCCAGTACAGAAATACCCTTATAAAACTAAAGGGGATTAGCCTTAATTGTACTTATGAGTGAAAAGTAAACACATACTTTAGTTCCTTTCTAAGTTAATGTTTAAAAGAAAACTATCTCCCAAATCATATTAATCTACTTCTCAACAGTCAAATACCCTATCAGCTTCCATGGGAGTTCTCAGTAACAGCTGCGTATTTGAACCTCATTGAGCATGATGGAAACATGTTATTGTTAAGAACAAAAGATCTGTTGGAGAACTTATACACTGAGTTAGCAGAGAGCAGGAAGAACCGGGTGCATATCGTGTAAGGATTATTAAGGGCTGCTGGCAAGCTCTGAGTAGGAGCGACCCTTGGTGTTGTCTCAACATTTATATGACGAACTCATTCAAATATATCTGTGCTCTCTTTAAGTCCCCTCTGCGAAAAAGGAAGAAGGTGAGATGGCCACAGAGAAAGAGGGGAGCAGGGAAATAGTTATGTAGGAGAAAAACACTAAAGGAAAGTAGAAATACAGAGAAACTCCTATGAGGCTACCACCAAAATAAGAGCATTTAGTCAAATAATAACTTCCATCCAGGCTCTTGCATTGAGTTAACTGAAGCAACCCCCGTATCAGCTATGTTTGCAACTGTCCACTGTATTTTTATCCTGTCATTTTCTGACTAAAATGACAAACAAATTCTCCCCTGAGAATGTATTCACAACAGCCAGGAAATAGTGCTAATGTTGACCTAAATAAATAAAGCTTCTCCTGCGTAAGAATTCCTGCAAGGATCCTTTAACACAAGGTACTTTGAAAACATTTACTGCAAAATGCATACAAAACCCTGAGGGACAAACAACCTGCTAGACACTATGGTCTCACTATCCCAATTTGGCAAGCGAGGCTGAGAGCTTTATAAATACGCTGCTGAAGAAAACAGTGATACTCAGGGCAAGACTTCTGATGCCAAACCTGAAGGTCCTGGATCCTATGGGTAGACCTTTCAGTTAGAGCACAGATGAATTTTCATAGAAAAAAAAAATATTTTGTTGAGTTGTATACATGGGTTTGGGCTAGGGGGTGTTAGCTCTAACTACCTGTGTTGTCTTATGACTAATTTTCAAGATGTTTTCTGCCTCAGGTGATGCTATTACTCCTGCTTAACTTCTTGACAGGGTCATTCATTGCTGTTAATGAGAGCAGTTACACACTTAAAACAGATCACTTTAGATGCACTGTTTATTGAGGTGAATTAGATCTGTTGTTCTTAATCAGTCTGAAGTGGTAGAGCTGAGACCCCTTTCCAAAACCACGCTGTCCAAAGATAGGGGCAAGTCTAGAGGAAGATTTTGTGGAGGCTCATGTAGGATCTTATTGTAAACGCACCTAACTCAGCAGTGCTAGAGCTGGTTGGTAAAAATATTGTTGTTACTCCTACTTTATAGTTGTATCATAGATCTGAAGTTGGTTTTGTTCCATTTACAGCCCACGTATTGCTGCAGCATCCTTCCTTTTGCTCTACCTGCTAACCAGTCAAAAAGGTGGGCCGTTAGCAGAACCTCCACTGAGCAGCAATTAGCAAGTCTCCTCTTCCAGCAGAGATGACGAAACCAGCTTTTGTTTTTCCAGGACTTGGAGCTAGAATGGCAAAGGCCATTATTTTCATTTAGTGCCTGCTGTAATGCTGCCCACTTCTCTTAAAGACATTCTTTTGCATGGGCTCTATGAGTCAGTATCTTCCTCACCTGCAGCATATATATGAAGCCTTTAGGTGTGTAGATGTCATTGTGAATTAATTCACTTCAGCCACATAAGTCCTTTCTGCCTTTCATCACCTCTACTGGAGTCAAATTAAATATAATCTACGCATTTTCCCTTCCACTTTCTTTTTTGATGCACTCTCCTATTCTAATTGCTCCTCATAGGAGCCAAAGTAACTTTTGTTTGTGACCCAGGGAACTTTACTCAATAACTAGAAGTGTTTCTAACACTGAACAGCACACAAACTGCATGATTACTTTTAGTGTCTCTTATTGAACAGAAAGTGTTTTAATAACCTGAAAGATTCTTCAGTGAACAGTGCTGGATCTGCGCAATTTATAGCATATTTAAATATTTTTACATTGGTAAGCAAGATTGAATTCCAATATTTCTCTTTTGTATCTCTGAGCATTTTAATACACTTCTGGGAACACTTACCTTTTATGATGAAAACAATATTTTCTGACATAAAGTGGTGATTTCGGTTTAAGTGCAACCATATGTATCTTAGGGCAAGGGCTTTTGGTTCTAAAAAACTGTTTAATGTTAAGGACCTTCACAATGGAAATGTCACAAACTACCATATACCAGCTTTCTTAGAGAAACAAAGATAAAATGCAGAACTGTATAGCTTCTATACTTAAGAATAAATACTTTAAGGTGCAACAGCAAATTGAGATTTTTTCAATTAAAATTGTAAAACTAGAGAGATATGGGAAAAACTCAAAACAAATCTACTTGATTTAATGAGCCTGTCTGTCACGGTATGGGTTAGATCATGTCCTATTTTAGTTTACCAGTCTGATTACTGGTGGGTAATAACATTGCTAGACTTAATTCCACAAACTATGCAAATAACTTATCCCTGGATCTGTAGAGCATATACCCCATCATCAGTAGAAACGTCACATTCAATAATTTTGTTTCAGGCAAACATCTCAAATCTTTCAGAAACCTGAATTAAATTTTATGGCTTTGAGACATTTTGGTGTCCATTTTACAAAAAGAAAAACTGAGGCAGACAGCGTTTAAACTGCCAGTAAATGACTCTGATATTGCAGCTCAGTCCCTAAGCTGTTTGCCCACAATAATAATGCCGGTCAAGATTTGGCAGTCCCGACACTTTTTTCTAAGAAGTCTATAATGACTCTTCTCTTGTGCCTGCTGAGTATATTACTTTGACACTGGGAAAAGATCCATATAAAAATATTTGTATCATAATATCAAGGATATGCACTTATTCATATCGCCTAATGGCAAAACACTGGCGAGGAACAATTATAAATTTGGGGGTAGAATGACTAGTTGTTCAACTTGTACATAAATCAGAAGAAAAAGCAGAGAACTTGAGCAACCTGTGAGAACACAGCAATCAGATTTTCCCGTTCTTAAACATTCTCAGACTTATACCATCTACCCTAAAGGTTAATATTCACCTGTGGGTCACAACATGTTTATTGTGCATTCACTCTGCAGCCTGCACCTGGGGTAGTGAGTTTGGAAGAGCTGTGAAATCATAGAATCATTTACATTGCAAAAGATTCTTAAGATCATTGAGTCCTGCTGTAAACCTGATGCTACCAAGTCCACCATAAACCATGTCCCCAAATGCCACATCTACATGTCTTTTAGATACCTCCAGGGATGGTGACTCAACCACTTCCCTGGGCAGCCTGTTCCAACGCTTAACAACCCTTTCTGTGAAAAATTTTTTCCTAATATCAAATCTAAACCTCCCCTGGTGCTACTTGTGGCTGTTTCCTCTTGTCTTATCACTTGTTACTTGAGAGAAGAGACCAACTCCCATCTCTCTACACCCTCCTTTCAGGTAGCTGTAGAGGGCAATAAGGTCTCCCCTCAGCTACCTTTTCTCCAGGCTAAACAAAACCCCAGCTCCCTCAGCCTCGCCTCATAGGAGGCTTGTTCCCCAGACCCCTCACCAGATTTGTTGCCCTTCTCTGGACCTGCTCCAGCCCCTCAATGTCTTTTTTGTCGTGAGGGGCCCAAAACTGGACACAGCACTCGAGGTGAAGCCTCACCAGTGCCCAGTCCAGGGGGACAATCACCTCCCGAGTCCTACTCACCACGCTGCTCCTCATCCAGGCCAGGATGCTGGTGGTCTTCTTGCCCACCTGGGCACACTGCTGGCTCCTGTTCAGCCGACAGTCCATCAACACCCCCAGCTCCTTTTCTGCCAGGCAGCTCCAGCCACTCTGCCCCCAGCCTGTAGCGCTGCCTGGGCTTGGGGTGACCCAAGGGCAGGACCTGGCACTAGGCCTTCTTCAACCTCATCCCATGGGCCTTGGCCCAGCCAGCCAGCCTGTCCAGGCCCCTCTCCAAAGCCTTCCTGCCCTCCAGCAGGGCGACACTCCCACTCAACTCGGTGTCCTCTGCCAACTGACTGAGGGGGCACTCCATCCCCGCAGCCAGATCATTGGCAAAAATATTAAACAGAACAGACCCTAGTGCCGAGCCCTGGGGGACACCTCTGGTAACCAGGCATCAACCATATTTAACTCCATTCACCACACCTCTTTGGGCCTGGCCCTCCAGCCAGTTTTTTTACCCAGCAAAGAGCAGCCAGTTTCTTAAGGAGAATGTGGCGGGAAACAGTGCCAAAGACAGAATCACAGAATCACCTAGGTTGGAAGGGAACTTTTAAGATCATCTAGTCCAACCAATGAAAAAAAAAAAGCACAACCAAACAAAAAAAACCCAAACCCCACAAACGAACAAAAAAACCCACACAAACCCCACCCCATACCCAAAACACCACCAACCCAACATTAATCCATATTCCTGAGCACCATGTCAATTCGTATCTTGAATACCTCCGGGGATGGTGCCTCAACCACCTCCCTGGGCAGCCCATTCCAATGCCTGACAACCCTTTCAGTAAAGAAATATTTCCTAATATCTAACCTGAACCTCCCCTGGTGCAACTTCACTAAAGTCTAGGTGAACAGCTTCCGCAGCCATTCTTTCACCCACTCAGTGGGCCATCTTGCCACGGAAGGAGATAAAGTTTGTGAAACGCCCTGGGGACACCTGGCCGTGCGGGCAGGGGACGTTGTTCCCTCTGAGCCTACAGCGGTTGTGCTCCTCGCCTGGTGCCTGCTCCCCGTTCGTGGCCGGGTACCCTGCTGAGCCCTACCTTGCCTCAGAGCAACAGAAGCTGGGTAGCAAGATGAGTGCATGGCTCGTCCCCCAAGTCCCCGTGGTGCCAGGGTGTGCCGTGCTGGAGGGGCTGGAAACATGCTTGCCTGGGCGGGTGCTGGTGATGAGCCTCACCTGCGAGCCCCACGATGCCGGGGGCCCTCCGTGCCGCAGCAGCAGCCATCCCCGTGCCGTGCTGTGCCTTCCCTCTTTAATCGGGCTTTTAATCAATCAGCACTTGGGACAAAGCACAGCACAGGCCTGAAGAGCAGATGATGTATGCCAATATTTTCCGCTCTTTTGTTGGTGACTCATTTTTTGTGCAGCCTGTTTTCCATGAGGAGAAGAAGGCAACCCAGATACTACCAGGGAAAGGAGGTGTGAAGATTCAGATAACTACAATAAAGATAATTCCAAATTATTTGTCAGGAAAACTCAAGATGACTATCATTATTAGTAATTTCATCTCTGAGCTTTGCACGGTTACGTGAGACTGAAATGAAACTTGGCCTAAGGTTTCCCTGCCTTTCAGTGGGTTTGATTGTTGGCTTAAAGATGCAGTTGCTGTGAAGATGCTGTCTCTCATAATCTCACACTTATCTTTTTCTCAGGTTTCTCACAAGTCGTTCGACATTCCTCGCTTGGGAGTAATCCCCACTAAATCTAAAGTATGTGGCAGTACTCTGAAGGAAAAAATCTGGGAGTAAATTCTAGCAGAAAAACCAAAGGCTGAAAAACAAATGATTAATCACAAGTAAGTAGGTAAGAAGAAAGTCATAGAATACCAGTACTTCTCAATTATTTAAACCTAATCAGCAGCATATAAATCACTGTATCTTAACATGACACCTTCCTCTGCCACTAAGACTCTCTCAAAAAATGTATCGTGGATATTGGCCTAAAGCATGTTCGCAGAGTAGAGCAACACAAGGAAAAACAATGGTAAGATGAAATGATTCAAACAGAAGTTATATAGTTAAACAAACATAAAGCTACCTAAAAAGCCTTGAATTCAATTTGAGAAGTGCAAGCCGGATTCTTATCTGCTCCAATTGACATAGTTCCATGGTTTGTGGATGCACCAGAGTAGGACCTGTCTTACATGTCTTGGGCCTCGTGGAGAAACAGTCAAGAAGAAAAAACAAACAAAACCCATTCAAATCACTCTAATGATTGTCTGTATTGATAACTAAATTAAGCTAATTAAAAACTTTTTTCCCACCTAATTCTTTATAATGATAAAGGTTTTTAGTTGTGCAAATTCATTAGTAGAGCTTGTTCTCTGTCATTTACATTTACTAATATAAATAGCCAGAAAGCGCTGATGAATAACCCACTGGCTCTGAAATCCAGCAGTAGGGAAAGGTCTCTGCTTGTAGTCATGTGAAGTAAATAAACACAATATGTTGTTCTCTGTCACTAATGTTCCCCATCTTTATATGCGTCATTTTGTACATTTGATGTCTTAAGTTATTCTTCCCATTACACCTACATAAGCACCACCAAGAACAAGAAGCAACTGTGTCCTGATGTTGAGGTACACGCTAAGCCCTGGAAGGTTGTGTTGTCTTTAATGAGGACGTAGGAAACCTGCTCTTCCTGGGCCATCTGGAGGAGCCAGCGGGAGCATTCAGGCTCTCTCTAGTAGCTTCTCCAGAGGAAACAAGGTAGGGGTGTAGCACATGGAACTAGGAGGGTTTAGATGCAGGTGGCACCCACTCTGCAGGTTTCTGGCTGGAAGGCAGGAATTGCTAATAGGTGAGGATGTGTTTGTTGGGGTACAGCAGCAGAGAGGACAATGATGGGGCCCGGGAGAGATGAGAATGAGAAGGCTCCCATGGGAAGTGCCATGTCAGTGCAGTACAGCAGCACCTGGGGCATGAGAGAGCTCAAGTATCTCAGGTGCATCTGGACTGCAGGCAAGAGGAGGCATCTCCAGGTGTTGCCTCCAGTGCAGATCAAAATTCTTAGGAAGAGATTAAAATCGGAGCCTCTCACTTGGATCTCAGCCCTTGCAACATGCTTCTCCTCCCAAAGTAGTCAAGGCTGGGGTTCAGACAAGACTTTCCAAGTTTACCTTATGGAGACGCGGCTGGTGGTCATGCACCATTCTCTGGCAAGTCCTACAAGCCCACTCGTGGGAGGGCAGGCAGGCAGGGCATGGCTACTGTTCACCACTGCACATCCCCATCAGTGCCAGGAATGCCGGGCAGAGGAGAGGATGGGCTACCATCTGCAGAGATGGCAGAAAAGCTCTGGTAAGCAAAAAGGCTTTTATTGATCTGAGGACCGTGGCTAGGCAAAGCAGGAGTATTATGTCTCTGAGTGAAAGGTTGGGCATCTTATTGGCCTACTGCTTCCCAACCTTTCCGTACATGTATGCATATATTAGTAACACACATTTACATGCACCTGTCTGCATTTACATGCACAAAAAGACTGACCATAAACCAGAATGGAAATATAGTGAGTTAGAGAATAAAAAACCTAAAGAGAATATTATTAGAGAATTATTAGAGAATAACTGAGAGCAACAGTAAAAGAAATAGCTTGTTCCAATGCACAGGGCATCAAGAGCTGGGGAAAAAAAAAAAACCAACAACCTAGCTGAAGTCTTATTCCTAGAGGTACACTGAATGAGGGGAGCCAGCAGGAGTGCTACAGTGAGAACATATCTGGGAAGATTATTTGTATGAGAGGACGTGAGAGACATGAAGACTTCATGTTTCTGCCATGGTCTCCTGCGGATGCAAACCTTTCACGTGCATGGCTCTTGTAGTTTTACAGGAGTAAACAAGACTGCAAGAGCAGGAAATTTGTGGGCAGTATTTTTCTTCAGTCTTATCAAAAGCAAAGCAACATCAAAATATCAAAGCTGACGGAAACAATTTTAATATGTAATCAGTATTTCCCACACACAATCTATGGCTAAATCGGCGAGAACGTTCTTACTTAACCATTCTCATGGACAATACATGGTTCAATAGCCAAGAACTAAGAAGTTACAATGATTGTCCAAATAAACTTAGAGCAGTGCAGGGTATAAAGACCATTGTAGCCATTCACAAATCTCAGACTCCCTCACCTTTGCCTCCTACACATGCATGGTCTATGGAGGACACAGGTACTAGTGCAATAACCAGGAGCTTGCAACGTGAGCCTGGACACCCTGTGAAAACTCTAAAACCCAACCTACTTCACAGGTCCCCATGCCCTCCCAAACAAGGCACCCACCATCGGATCCCATCTCGACGAAGACACGAAGAACCACATGAGCTCTTTACCTCCTGGAGATATTGGGAGGATGCAACCTTCTGTCTGCCGGGCAGGCGGGTCCTGCTGCCGTGAGGATTCGCTGGGCAGAGGCACGGGAGCGAACACTCCTGCAAGTGAACAGACCAACAAATTTGTACAGATGTAAGGTAGCGGTTGTGTAACAGCCCCGGAGATCTGCATCTGGTACCTGCAGGTAGGGATGAACCGCGGGTTGCCTGCAGTGCTCTCGCACGCTCGTACACGCACACCCCGGGGGGAGAGTAAAGCAGAGCCCTTGGATCTCAGTCAAGGCGGTGATTCAGAGGCAGAGCAGCACGCGCGGGATGGGTAGCTGCTAGCCAGCTACTTGTTGGGTGGGCTTGGGCTAATTAAGCTGTCTGATTGGAGAAAGGAATCAAGGATTCGGGAGCGAGAAGAGCACAGAAGTGCAAGTCAAACTTCAGCGTCCGTTAGCTTGACGTGCCATTTCATGACAGATTACAGTCCTGTACAGGAAGATGAAGTGGAAAGCATCTATTTTTATGCTGGGGAGGGATGCAGAGCTGAAGACAAGACTTAGTTTGTAAAAAATGGAGTTTGGCTTCTTTTTAGTCTTAAGCAACCTCCTGCCACACACTCCTCAGTTCAAAACAGCACGCGTCTTCATAGCATCACTTGCATGCGGGGTAGCCTTGTTTTGTTACAGGCCTGGGTTCGGGGAGGAAATTGGTTTCTGATGCTCTGAATAGCTTTGTAAATGAATGATGAATGAAGACGTAGGCAAACCGGGAGATACAGGGAAGAAATTGATAAATAGAAGAGAACGCTGTGGAAAAAAACCAAGGGGATCTAAATTACTTACACAAAATCAAGTAGTAATTTGCATGCTTGGTATTAGGTATTAATGGCATCTGTCTCCCTGCTGCACTGAAACATGTTTTATATGCACAAATAAAGGAAACTGCCAACCATCCCAGCATTTGTGTTAGTTTTAGAGAACCCCCACATTTAATTTCCAAGCTTAAAAGGAAATAAGAAACCTGGAGCTCTGGAGATCATTGCCGTTTCCTTCCAGAGCAATTCTGCATGTTTGACATCTTATCTATTGTTTATGTCAGGCAAACAGTGCCTGGACAACACACAGAGTGGGCTGCAGCGGTAACACAGTGAGCGAATACCTATGAGTCTAGGTGATTCATTGCTCCAAGGAGCTCTTGCTTTAATCACGGAGGACTGGCAGATGAGGAAGAACC
This sequence comes from Gallinago jamesoni, assembly GCA_025769975.1. NCBI lineage: Eukaryota > Metazoa > Chordata > Aves > Charadriiformes > Scolopacidae > Gallinago > Gallinago jamesoni. The sequence goes on along the minus strand of JAOQGH010000040.1, from coordinate 60,205,123 downwards.
ATGAGAATTTATGACTTTGGGGCAGAGTGACAGCTGTCCCAGGTATTCCAACCTAAATCTACAAATCAATGCTTTTTATTAGAAAGTGACAGCATTAACAGCAAAGAGTTGAGGAAGCAGCTGCCCCCCAGAAGAAAACTGCCGTGTGAGAGAGCAACCCTGCTTTACCCACAGAAAAATCAATCGGAAATGAAGGCTTTTAGATGGCCAAGGGATCCATCTTTAAGCTCATCTCTCGCTAAGGTAATCTTGCCTTCCTGCCCGTTTTATCAGAGAGGTGAAGCAGGGTAGAGTTCAGCGCAGGACCCTGTAAGCAGCCATTAGCCCCGGAACATCCCCCAGTCCCGCCAGCATCCCTGTGTGGACACTGCCTCTCACCGCTCCACCTGCACAGAGACCTTCTGACACCCATTCTGCTCTTCCAGATGAGCAGTTCAGCGTCCACATCGTGCTTTATGTAACAGACCCACGCTCCCTCCGAAGCCGTGCTTCCCCTCTACCCCCAGACAGCTGGGTCCTGTCTGAAAGCAGCAATCCCTACAGGTCATGGAAAAATGAGGGCTTCCCTTCAGAACTTGCGGTTGGAGGAGATAACTAGAAATTTAGGCACCTGGGGTCTATCATCTCTTACAACGCTCACAGGTGCAGGCAAATAGTTTCCTTATCTGCGTGACTCAGTTTCTCCACCAGAAAAAGCTGCCTCTCTGGGGTGTTTGTTTGTGAAAAGAGATTTGAGGCTTTCAGCCGGGTGGAGACATGAAAGTGCAAAGCACTGGTATGGGCAGCAGCTGTGGCCTGCTTACACCCAGAAACAGAGAGAAAGAACTGAAAAAAAAAAAAAAAAAAGGGACATACCAAACGCTTTCGTATCACCCACCACACAGCCCAAGAAATGTGCTTTATTTTAGAGGAGGGACCTGCCCTGTGGCTGCTGCTACCTGGTGGGGAGGTACAAGGGACCCTAATGCAGAGCCTGTTCCCAAACTGAACTGCTCCAAAGGTGATGCCTGACTTCTAGCCTCCACAGAAATCATCCCCTTTTCTAGCCTAAAGCTGCGAGCCTTTCCAGCCCACAAACACTTGATTAAGTAGGACGTGTCAACCCATGCCTGCCCCAAGGACTGAGCCACACAGCTGCTGAGGGGACTGTTACAGTGTCCCATCAGGGCAGCTTAGGGCTGGTTGATTTGCCTGTTTGTTTTTATAGCTACTGAACACTGAAACCAGCACAAATAATAATCAAATGGGAAAAAAAAAAACCAAAGGGCTCAAATACTTGCTTTCAGACCGCACATCTTGCAGTTCTTTGCAGAAGACAAAGTCAAAAGCAAGGTTGCATTCACAAGCTGATGCCTATTTTGTCATTGTAGACCATACGGACAACACCTTTGATTTGGAGATACTACCTGTAGAGCTGTGTGCTGATACATGGTAAAGGTCATATAGTGCTGCAAAGACAATGCCAAGAGGTGGGGTTTTTTTTCATAGGAGAGGACATGAAATCCTGCATGAAGTTGATTACAGTACCGTGGTGTCTGCATGACTGTCTGAGGAATGCTTGAGAAGGGTCCCCACTCCCAGAGCTGCTGGAGGCTGCCACTTCTCACTCAATGATAAGTGACAGGGCTGCCATTAATTGGCAGAGAGACCAAGCAACAAGTCCACCTTCTATTGAGAAAGGGCAACCAGTTCAGAGCTTTAGGGTCATTTCTAGTAACTCCCTCCTACTAGTCTCCATTTGCTTTCAAGGGTGATCAGAAATGTAGCATTTGGGGAGGAGGGAAAAAAAGAGAGAGACTTTTGAGGGACTGATCAAGCACTTGAGATTTTGTTGAGTCCTTATGACTCAACAAAAGTCATAAGTCCAAAAGTCAACAAAAGTCCTTATGACTTATACTTTTACCATTTAATTAGGAAATACTGGTTGGTTTTGTTTTGTTTGTTTTTTTTCCCTCCCCTTTTTCCTTAAGTTCAAATCTTTTGGGGAGGCAGCATCAGCAGCCAGAATCACCACTGAAGTTTCTGCACAGAAGCACCCTCGCAGAGAAAAGTCCCAGACATGAGCATTACTGAAACTTAAGGTGTTGGCGTAACATTTTACTACTTGTACTTTTACTTCTGCAGTGGGTCATTTCTACCCACCACGTAGACAAGACCAAGTGTTACTTCTGAGGATGTTACCCCAGCAATACATTTTTTTTTTCTCCATTGCCAATGGGAAAGACAAGAACTATCTTCCAAGTCATTACTGTAGCTGTAGTCAGTTACCAGAGAAAAATGTTAGAAATATTTTAGTGCTTATATAAAACAGAACAGTATCAAACAAATGCTTAAAAATTAGGAAAAAGTAAAAATAACAAGCCCACAGTATCTTTGAAGTTCCTACAGTGAAGCATTATTCGATTGTTCTCTTTGGAAAAGAATTTCCTACATTGTTGCCTCTATATGTGCAAGATGACTGTTTAGGCAGGTAGTTCCTGAGCTCTATACATTCCCAGCTAAAAGATAAAAAAAAAAAAATTGGACAAGTTAGAAAATGTCACCTCTGATGTGATTCTTGATCACAGAAGACTCAGTAATGACAACAATCCCCAGGATAAGATGACTGAGTGCTTGAAAGAAAGGAAAAAAAAAGTGATATTGCCAAGTTATTGCCTAGTGACTTCTTGGCTTGAGGAGAGTTTTGCAAAGATACGAGGACACCGGTGTTGCTGTGGGCTGTGATACTCCATCTATTAGCTTAGTACTCCCATCCTGGAGAATTTCTGAATTTTCACTTATTTCCCTGCTTTCTAGAAGGGCACAAATATGCAGCTTTGGAAAACAGCAGATTCCAAGACCTGCCATAAGGGTATTTCTAACATTTTAATGACCTGGGTGCCAGACATTTTTTTTGGTTTTGGTTAGTATTTCCATAACATGCCTCGGATGTTTTGCTTCACTTCTTAACCTCAAACACAGCACAGCATAGCCAGACGCTTGCAAAATGCAGCGTCATGGAGAGGCACCAAGAGAGTGCTGCGTACACAATGGAAAAAATGCAGTAGTGACACATACATATCTATAGCTATATATACACACACACGCTGCCATTCAGGTGAGCACAGGCAGCCTGGATTTTCCAGGCTGACATGTTATTTACTCTTCTCCTAGCCTTGGAAGATTTCCCCTGGAGCTCAAAATCTGACAGGGTTTGGTCTCTGGAACCCACTCACTGGGAGTCTCTTCCAACACAACCAGTTCACCTCCCTTCCCAACTGATTTTAAGTAAACATTGGCTTTTGACCCCCTAGGGTATTGCACTTGACCTCTGCACCCACTGCAGATATCTTCATAAACAAGTGCTCAAGTAACGAGGAAGGAGGGGATGGAAGGATTCAGGGCAAAAATAGCACATGCAAAATTCAATTGAGCTGCCCAGTCACTACATCCTGATACAAAGGTGATGGGGGAAGCGTTGTGATGGATGACATGTCATTCACAAGAGCTCTGTCTGTTCTATGCCAGCATAGAAAGAAGCCCTTAAAATTCCAGCAGCTGAAGCCCTGACATCCATCAGGGAGAGGAACACAGCCATCCACCCACCCGCTTGGCCAGCGCAGGAGGCCAAACGATGAGCATAAGTCACAATCATTTTGTTTGTGCGAAACTCTCGGCCGCGGAGTAGCAGCTGGTGCCTGGCTTACTGTGGCACTCCTGTTTGTACTGACAAGTGCAGATACATCTGTGCACAGGGGCTCCCAAACTCCTGGCGAGCAGGGGTTTTCCTACCTGGCAGCAAACTGGTTAGAGGGCTAGACGCTGCTCTTTATAGAGGGATTATTTAGTTGCTGGAGTACGGTGCATTCCTACCTGCGAGAATGATTGATTTCATAAAACAGCTTAGAAATGAGGTCAGTGTAGCTTAGGCTTCCATTTGTAGGCATTCAAATACTATTGTAACCCAATTCGTTGTCCCCCCCACCCCCCGTCACCTAGGGTGCAAAGTGGAAATGGGTTTCGTCTGCCTTTGTTTGGATCGCAGTGGTGTTAATTTTTAATTGAAAGCCATGCTCTAGCACCAAGAAGACAGATGGATTTGATTCAAACTTCACTCAAGCATCCTTTGACTGAGCTTCGAGTACTTTCTATTAGTTTAGACTGCAATAAAAATAAATAAATAAATAAATAAGAGTGCTTTCTGCCATGCGCTCCCCATTCAGAACATCTGAGAAACTTCGCAGATAAGATCCCCAGCTTTTCCACCTGCAGCTCCTGGTCACTTGATCTGGTTCCCACACTGCTCATGTTGGCTGAACGCAGAGCAGTTCCTAGCAAAACAAATAGCCATTCTCAGTCAGGATAAAAGTGCGTGGCTTCTTTGCCGGAATTACACATCCTCCACAAGTTACACCTGTGGCCAATAGGGCCTGAGGGATGAAACAATATGAAAGCAGGTCATTATTTGAGTAAACACGAGATGATGCCATGAGGAAGTCTTTGACTCACCAGGTGGCAGAGAGGAACAGCAGCGTTATTCTGTTTTTCTCTGTTTCTTCGTCAAGACGGGCACCACCAGCCATTTTACACATCACGTAGCTGTCCTCCCCTATCCCCTACGGGTGCAGCGGCGGTTTAGGGAATGACGTAATCAGAGCAGGAATTTGGGCTCGACAGCTTTTCCCCTGTTGGTTTGAGGCATCAGCTGGGGAACACCTGCAATTAACGGGACCAGCATTTTGATATAGAAACCACAGGGCAGTTGGCACAGGGAGGGTACATCTCATCATCCCCAATTTGCACGGGGGAAACCGAGGCATAAATGTGCAAGTCAGGGCACGTGTATTTTGCCACAGCTCAGAGTTACCATAATTTAATCTTGGGGTCTTTCTTTTTTTTTTTTCTGGGGTGAAGGAAAGCAATGGAGGGAGAGGCTATGGGTTGATCCCCGGTTCCCCTCCTGCAGCCGGCCCCCGGGGCTGGCAGGATCCACTCGCTTGACCTTTTCAGGAGCGGGACTGCGCGTCTGGAGTGAAGACTCACTCAGGATCAACCCCCGTGACTCTGGATAAATGAAACACTTTGCCGTCTGGCATATCACTCCCTTTCCCACGAATGGCACAAATAGTCACCGCGGCATGTACAAACACAAGGAGTCTATTATTGGCACCTCTCCTTGGCTCGCCGTTGTGACGTCCAACCCGGAGGCAAGTGTTAATGCCCTTATAAGGCTCCTCGCACACATTTAAATGTGTTATCCTTTGGCCGATTATACAAACTGCTATCTCAGTAGCATACGGCATGGGGAGGTGGGAGATTTTCTTGGCTCTGTGGTGAGAGAGAAATTAAAAAGGAGCCTACAATGCTGAGTCACTGTGACAAATAACTTACTATGGAATACATTCAGGCTTTAGCAAGGAGGCAGCTGATAGTGAGTCAGTGACTGACTAGTGCCTCCTAGATTTTCCTCCTTGGGAAAGATTCAATATAATGGGATGAAGTGCCAGCAAAGAGTCGTTCTCAGTGTTATCAAGTCAATATCCCTAATTATACACCCAGTTAAAACTGTAAAGTTACATTATAGGTCACGTGATATGTGCACTTTGTTTGGTGCACAGCATCTCCCTGTTATGAAGTTGTTCAGTACATCCCATTAAAAACACTGGTTTTCAGATGCTGGAAGTTTTGCCAAACTTCAACTGTTTGGCCATGTTAATTCAAGCATCTCCTTTCCTTTGGTTGCTCAACTTTACAGGCTTATGAATGTCCTATTTAGTGTTCTGGTTTAACAATCCATAGCACAACTTAAACCAAAATAGATAGTTTTGTGTTAAAAACAAAACAAAACAAAAACCTCTTCAAAGTGCAAAAGGGGTACAGTTTTGAGGCAGAAGAAGGTCATAATTCACCCAAACATTTAGTATCAGTGAAGTCAAATTTGCATGTGCTCAATCATAGCCAATTTGTGTGTGTGGGGGGGGTTTCCTGCCCCCCTCCAGTCTGCCAGACCCATACTTGGGCAGGGGAACAAGATCTCACCCTGAGAAGTGGCTCACTCAGGAGGGAAGCAGAAAGCCAGTCTGAGCAACTTTGTTCTGGTTGTGTTCTCCTGGACCCCAGGCCGCGTACCTGCCAGTGAAATAGCAGAATCATCCAGAAATAAACCCTCCCAATGGCTAAAAAGCAGCAGCCGAAGCCCTTTCCTAGTGCAAAGGGAGTTGTGTAAATGCCTGGCACAGCTGCCGATTAAATTCTCAAATATTCACACAATCTCCTCCTGCCACTGCTCCCTTTAAGAAACAACTTGCTGTCTTGCCAAACACAAATAACACGGAAAAAGTTAAAATGCAATTGTATCACCCGTGAACCAAGAGTTGAAGCCTTTTCAGCCAGCCCACCCTTGGCTGTGGCGGCAGGGGATCAAGGGGCCTGAGCAACGTGATACCTCCTGCGTTCCCACCAGGCTGCTCACCCAGCTGATGTCCCTTTCATCTTTGCCTGTGCTCTTGCCTCCAGAGACACCCAATAGCCTCAACCCTGAAATTCCTAAGATACCATGCTAACCATTACATTATGGGGGAGATTATAACTATTCTCAAGCAGACCACAACCAGGTGGAAAGAATTTCCTATCTTCCTTTTCCACCTGCACTCCGGGAGGAGACATGAAGTTCAGCCTGTCAAGGAGAACATTTTTCCTCAAGTAATTCCAGCTGAGACACTGCAGTCAGGCAGTATCTAACAAGAAGTATCATAAAAACACAGAAAACCCCACTGTTCACTTGAACCGTTAATTAAGGAATTACACTAATACTGTTCTTGTCTAAAGACGAGCTGGTAAAGAAGTATAATTACTCATTCCCATCTGGTGTCCAACTCGCATGAACTACAGTGGTCCAGTTGCTAGTGAATGGGGTCCATAAAGCTGGTCAAATATTTTTGCACGATGCTTTTGTTTGTTTCTTGAACAAGAGTGGCTTTTTTCTCCCTTAAAACAAAGCTTTTCTTGAGAAATGGTGGTATCGTCAACAATTTCACCGTCTTTTTTTAGCCGAGTGCATCCCTCTCCAGCCCTGTGAGACAAAGGGCTTCTTTATTTCCACCATGGCTCTGATACATGACATTACAAACCCCACTATTAAAGCAACTGGCATACTTGATAGGGGCAGCCAAGGGCTTTTCCAGGCCAGGGAAGAGACAAGTCCATAGGGCTGGAGGGAACTACATGTTCCACCGATGCCAGCATTGTCTGGTCTGTGGTTGCTGAAGGACTTTAGAGCCAGGCTCTTGTTGGCCCTGAGGCAATGAAGTGGTCTTAAAGTGGATGTGAGAATATAGTTATGATCAAAAGACTCTTCTTTTAAGGAAGAATTGTTTGGAAAAAAAAAAGAGAAATCACACAGAGACCCTTCTTTTAATGGCCGTGAATTCATATAATTTTAAAGAAAAAAACCAACTTGTGTTTTTCTTTGTGCATTTGTGAAGAGAGGCTCTCAGATCTGACCTTTCCAAAATGCCTGTCAATGATCAGCTATAAAACAAGCGATCTCAGTAATATTTTTCTAATGCAGAGTGAAGAGCAGCCAACTTCCCATAGAAAAGGAGGAGGATTTTCTCAAACTAATTTTATTTCCTTATCTTTAGTCATCTGTTGAAAAGAAAACACTAAATATATTCCTCAGTCTACTCCTTCCAGTGATAGCTCGAAGGAGTAAAGAACCATATGCTCCTTCAGCTGATCTGTACTGTCTCCATGACAATGCACATTTACAAAGTTTGCTTCTAACGACTTTGTAGTATGAGCTCCAATTGCTTGTAATTAAGGGTACGAGGCTGCCTTTCACGTGGGAAGGGCTGCTCATCACAGCAGCTACATGGGTTGAGCTTCCCTCCCCACTTCTGCTGGAGAGGGTTGCCTTTCCCTATGGGGCTCTAGGTGAAGCCATTACACCCCTGCACAGAAAACGCCCAGACCTTCAGCTGGCGGAAAGCAGTTTAGCTCCAGCCACATCTCAGAAATGTAGCACCAGCCAAGAAGCTGATCACTTAGTCACTTCAAGTTCCATACCACTTTTAATACATAAGACACCTTAAAAGGTATTTTACTAATAAAATAAAAATATCTTAGATTTACACACCACATCCTTCTGGTTAAAAGATGCTTTGCTTTTCACTTAATTTTCACTTAATTCAGCGAAAACAGATTCCCAAAGGTTCCTCTTTCTGAAGAAGAGCAAGGTCTTGAAGCTGTGACCTCCTTGAGCAGGACAGAAGGGTGGAAGAGCAGAAGCTGGGCATGGGCCAGCAAGGGAAACAATATGCCAGAAAATAGAGGGGCTCAATTTACAAACAAGGATGCTTAAGCATCAGCAGTAAAAGCGACAAGTAGTAACTCTAAGATGGGAAGGTGCACTGTTTGTTGCAACAAAAGCAAATTATAGATTTTGACAGCACTGCTTCTTAATGTCTTAAAAATGTAATTCTAGACATACACACATTTTATAAAAATAAAAGAAAAAAACCAACAAAGAAATTACTTGTTTGGTCATCCTCCCAGTACTTGAGGTAGACTGAAGGTTGGAAAGACCCATGTTTAAAGCTTTTACCCAGCTCAACTCTCTGCAGTGGGGTGGGTGGGCTGGTGTTCCTTCCTAGGCTCAGTGGGTACATCAGGAGGGGCGCCCCCAAACCAGGGGGAGGAGAGGGGTCCCAGGCAGAGGCAGCCCTTCCATGCCACTCTCTCTGTCACCTGTGGCAATGCCTTGCAGGGACCATGTGCTGCAAACACTCTTTGTGGTCCTGGCACAACCTGCCCAGGACCTAGACCCCAATTGGGCAGGCTGTGTCCTGAGCCCTGTGGCACTGCAAACTCACCCCAACAGAGATTTATTTGGCTTATTGACACTGACTGGCATGCTTGGGGTTTGCACGTTGTATGGTGTGCGCAACCATCTCCAAAGGGCAAGGGAACAGCCCAGCAGAGCACTCAGGCTGAGGCACCTCTAAAATTTAGGGGTGTCTACCAAAATAACATTTGGAAAGGCCAAGATCAAGTCGTCACTTTACAGCTCCAGGTGCGTTATACCAGGGATACCCAGTCAGTAAATACAGTCACCTTCTTGGGCTTTTACCCTCTGCAAAACACTGGACAATACCTGTTCTGGGACTTCTGGGAGGTATCAGCATCCAGGAAAGGCATCAGCCAACAAAAAGGCAGCTGCTACCACCTCTCCTGCTGCCCAGGTAGGTGAGGGCAATGCCAGGGAGGGACCATGCTCTCCCTGGGAGAGGAGAGGGTGCAGTGGCAGATTTTACACACTAGCCCTTCCGATCTATTGGATCTTTCTTAAAAGGAGTTAAGAAAGAGTGAGAAATGCTGGCAGGTGGGCAGCAGCACAAGAGTGGGACAGATGCCATCTCAGTGGGCGCAAACAAGTAGATCACCTGTGATGGTGACCACCACTCCTGGAGGTGCAGGTGACAAGCCACCATGGCTGAGGCAAGGTCTCACCACCCACAATCAGAGGTGTGGCACATGTCTCCATTATACCCCTTTAAATCTTTTACATTGCTCTTTTTTTCCAGGTTTCTTGGGTTTTCCTTGATAAGAAAAAAACTTAATGCATAATATTTTTTTTAATATTTTCCTTCTGTGTTGAGAGTTTTTTTTTTTTAACTGCAGCTATAAGAATAACTTCCATTTGAAAACACCATTTGCCAGAAAACGTTGACACATACCAATACTTACAGAAGCTGCATTACGTACTGAGAAGTATACAGAAAGTTTGGATTTACTTCTAACCAACCAAGCCAGGCTACCCAATTTACTGACTACTTTAAGAGACAAAAATATCTTATACTACTATATAATAGCAGAAAAACGATCAGGAACAGGCTGCGTCTGGGCTACAGGCTGTCGATTGGCAACCTCCACCTAAATGAGCGCAGAAAGACATTATATTGTTATTTTCGGAGCCCGTTTGTTTCACTATTCCCCAATCGGTACAATAGCTATCAGCACTCCTGTTTTGAATTTCACACATTTGCTTAATCAGAAACCAACAGAAATACACAACCAGCTGAAGTGGCGCATGAGACTCAGATTCTTTCTTTATCTAGGAGTGACCCAAGATACGGGCTGCAGATCAGGGTTAACCCCGCATAATCAGTTTTAAATGGACCTATAGCACATATTTGAGCTCAATAGTAAAAAATTCAGCTGGCTGAGATGTGTTTGTATTTAAAAAAAAAAGAAAAGAAAAAAGTGTAAAAGAACAATGATACATTTATTTTAAAATAAATGTGACACATTTATTTCCAATTTTCAGGATGAAACACTTAGAGATTTATTTTCCGCCCCCTCACCCCCTTAGTTCACAACCCTGTAAATTCACCCAGGTAGCAAAATCCCAATGAATTTATCAGATATTTTGATTTTGACTAGAGTGGCATTTTTCACCGGGAAGCCTCTCTCGTTAACATTTTCCCCTGGCTGCTGTCCTCGCTGCCGGTATGTCCCGAGAGGGAGGGCTGGAACACACACAGGGATCCCAAGAGCTGGCAATCGCAGGCTCCTGTTGAGCAGCTCTGCTCCTCCCAGCCCTCGCCCTCCCAGACATCAGGCCCAAGACACTGCTCACAAGCTGTCTCCAACATCCATTTGATGCCTGCAAATATATGCCAAGTTCTAATTATGCCTGACAGCCCTCTAAAAATTCAGACTTCTTTCCCCACCCCCCCCCCCCCCCCCCCCCCCCCCCCCCCCCCGAAAACACCAGATTCCTCCCTCCTGAAGTCTATTTCGAGGGAATGAAGCTAAGTCTTCTCTAATTAGAGCCGAGCCTCCAGTTATCCCTTGGTCCTGCGTACCAGAGCTAAGACGAATTCTGCCAGAGACAAGTCACATCTAGACTAGTCTACCAGCATTACGCAACGAAAGGAGGTGTGTTGTGCAAGGAGGATTTTCTGCTGGGAAGAGAGAGAGCTCAGGCTCACAGCTTCCCCTTCGAGCCTTCTGAAACTCACGGATTCAGAGAGATTTGGTTTCCCCCGCTCCAAAACACCCCTCTTTTGGGGAGTAAAACCCTTCTTGGGCTTTGTTAATCTCTTCATTTAGCAGGGAAGCCCGTGAGACCTAGCATGCCAGGAGCTTAGGAGGTACCACTCAAAGTTATTTGGGGGCCTCCAAGAGCTCCCCGGCGAATGACAACGTAAAGGATTCAATGTGTGTGCCCAAGTGTCGAACAAACACTGCCTATTAAAGAGTTTAAGGGGAGGAAATGCTTTCCAGACACACAAGCCTCCTCTAAGGGAATTGCTACTCTGTAGGATGTCAGACACATAATGCCAGTGCCATAAATGTCACCATACAGCAGTTTTCATTCAGAAAATAGATGACTGATGTCAAGAAAACCCCAAGAAATATATATCCCTTTTAATTCCTCTTACCCTTGCCCCTTTCTCTGGGGCTTTGGGAAACAGGCTTCAGGAGAAGCTTTGAACAGTCACGCAAAAAATCAATCACTTCCAGCTTTCAGAGGGTGGGAAAAAAGCTAAAAAATTGCCACATCTTTTGGGAGGTGGAAGAAGGGGGGGCAGCCCTGGCAGATAGCTCCCACACAGCTCTGGTGCCCTGGCAGCCTGGTTTCCCTGCTCACTGCACCTCATGGAGCTGCCGGCACAGCCCACCCTTGGGGATGAGAAACTGGTGGGTTCCGGGGACATACATGACTTTTTTGCTAGGAAGGCTTTCAGCCCAGAAGCCTGGCGGAAAAAAAAAAACAAAAACAAAAAAACCCCAACACACTAACACAGGTAGAAGAGTTGCTTGCTTCCTGCAAGATTATTGTACTCCGATGAAAATTAAAAAAAAAAAGGAAAAAAAGTAATTTTGGAGCATATGCACAATGAAGAGCAGATGGAGCCAGAGGCACCTTACAAGACTGTGATCAGACAAACAATAATGAATAGGTATGCACAGATGGCAGCAAGCCCTGAGCCCACGTGGTCAGCAGCATCTCTTTGCTCCCATAATACTGAGCTGGGACCAGGCTGCACCTTCTCACCTCCCCAGGGCCCAGGAACCCTGTCAGAAGTCCCTTTCCCCATGTCTAGGAAAACTAGCCTGTTTTTCTTATTCATTTTCCTATTTACTTTGTTCATTTTACATTTCCCTAAGGCAAAAACTCCACAATGTTTATTAATTTTGGTCCTAGAGGGCAAGCGGCCATGGTTCTGCTGCCACTGAGACACTCGGACTTGATGGGGACTGCATCACGTTAGGCTCCTACAGATACAGAATGAGGGACAGCAACAACTGTTGAAGAGCTCATAAGCCCGGGGACACAAGCCAGGCAAAGAAAACATTCATGTCCTCATTATATAGGTAGATTAAGATCCTGGTTAATTTTATTTAATTGCCTCCAGCTTCTTTTGGTCAACAGGGAAAGACACCCCGGATGGGTGGATCCAAACCAAGATGGACAAAATGCCCTGGAGATGAACCTATATAACTCCTTAGATGATATAGGGAACTTAAAGCAATCGCCCTCCTGGTTTAGATGGGTTGGTTAAGTGGGGTTAATCCAGGCTTGAGTTGCTGGCTTTGGGCTGTCTCCAGGGTTGGGTTCACGCTGAAAGCCCGCGGCTGGACAAGGAGCTCTGCCTGCATCCTTGGAAACCCAGATCAAGACCTGGACTGAACTGCCATCCAGTCCCCCTAGTTTTTGCTGCTGTATTACTGTTGCATTTTAGGGCCACCAAGAAGGCTTTCTTTCCCCAGCCCCCACCTCCTCGATATGTGACTCCCCGGAGTGGGCTGTTTGTCCCCCCAGCAGAAAATAAAGAGTCACACCAGCAGCAGAGGGTGTGGAGGCAGACGCTTTTTGGGCACCAGAACTGGCAGTTTTTAGTGCCTCCAAATGAGTAGGCGACTGTGCTGAGGCTCTTTCTCCCACCACAAATCACGAAGCCAAATATCTCAGCTGCACTGCATGTCTGCAGGAGCTCCTCCTCCGGTGCTGGCTAGTGTGGGAAGGGCTCTGCTGGCACGCAGCTCACCCCACCGCTTGTGTGCCTGTGGTCAAAATGAAGGCGAACCCCTGTGCACGTGTTTGAAATACGCACACCGGCAAAGCCCTTCTGTCTCTTACAACCTGCCTGGCTCCACAGGAACAACCCCGAGCACACCAAGAATCAGGACAGCGTGTGACCAGCCAAACCCTCCAGGGGATGCTGGCACTTGGATAGCGGGGAGAAGGGCAGCAGATGTGGGCATAAGGACACCAGAAAGCAGAGGTCTTCTCTGCTTCTTCTTAGCGAAGGGAGGGAAACGAATTAGCTAAAGGTAGTAGAAACAGATGTACTTGCGTATCTTGTACCCTATAAAAGAAAGGCCTTTCCAGTGAAACAGATGGGTTTAAGTGCCATTTAAAGCAACTCCTGCTTTACCCAAGAAAGCCTCTCACAAGCTTTGCGTGTTGATTACGCAAGCAGTTTATACAAGAAAGAGTCTGGCCACACATCTCTAACATCACAGGAAGCCTTCTTCATCAAAGCTGAGCCAGAGGAGTCAAGAAAAACAGCCCCTATGCCCTTGAACCTCAAGCAGTGCTACTGACTTAGACTACCTGTGGCTGGGAGCTGAGCTTAGCTCTGTAACTGCTGCTTCTCCTTCCCTTTTCTGCTCACATCCTTTCGTAGTCCAGTCTCAGGGAGACATGTTTTAGGAACATGTAAACAGCATGGATTCATTGTTTCTCATGAACTGTAAAGAGCATCACTGCAATCACTGTAAAGTGCATAGGTAAAAGGTGGAGATTGCACAGAAACAATCACAAAAGCAGAAGTTGTCATTATAGGCATCGCACCTGTAAACTCTTCAGAGCTGAGCCCCCAATTTAGCATGTACTGCCCCAGCCACTTTGCACCTTCCTCTACGTTAATTTTCTTCAGGGACCAGAGCCATAAGAGCTAAGCAATAGGCTGCAGAGATTTCCTTTTTCTACCTCCTTTCTTTTGCAGTCCTGTACTGCATACTAGGGCCATAACCAATACATGTTTTAGACCTGTGAATGGAGACAAATGTGGGAGACAGGACCTTAGTTTCCCATTGTGTTCAGTGAAAAGGTGTTGGACACAGAAAAAAAGTGGAGTTATTTTGCTTGTTCCCTTCCAATCAAAGCACTACTTAACAGCTAAAGCCTCAAAAAACAAAAGCAGTAAAAAAGACAGGATAACCAGACTTTGTTAGAATAATCAGTGTGAATAGAGGAAAGATCAGCTTGAATGAAGTTTAGAGAGAAAAACATCCTCTCGTCCTTCCTCCATGCAGGCTAGTCCAACCACTCAGCACCCACTGCTGCTGCTGCCTTTTCAGAAGTGACAGCTTTCAAGAAAGCCAGGGCTGGTTTGCAATGCTAAGCTGAGGGAAGCAAACATAAGCAACAGCTGAACACAGAAAACCAGAGGAAACTAAAGAATTTTTTTTTTTTTTTTAAAAAAAGAGAATCCCAAGGATATTGTCCTGGTTTGAGGTAAACCAGAACCACAACAGATATAAAATAGAGTGGGTAAAATAGAGTGGAGTCAAGGCAAAAGGCTCCCAGCAGCAAAAGGAAAGTTGCAGCTTTTGGCTTGTTGCTTAAACCAATGGTTAAGAAAGCAAGCCTACTACTGACAAAGATGAGGAGGTAGGGAAACACTCAACATACCTGCTGGTGGCTGTGCTAAAAGCCTGAAGGTTCATCTCCCGCAGAAAATAAGCACTCCTGGTGGAGTAGTGCTCCATCTGCTTACACCCATGAATGCTCCCACCACCAGCACTCATCTACTCTTGAGCCTTTTCCCTGCAAACACTTACACCTGCTTCCTGCACAGCTGGTGGCTGTGCTCACACACTGCTCCTATTGTCAGGCAGGTTAGAGATCAGCTGGCCCTACATGAGCCATACCAAGGAGTAGTCCTTGTGTCCTCAGTACCTCACCTGCTATGCTTCAGGTGTCACTCCTACCAGACAGTGTCCTTCTAATGGTGTGAGAGGCAAAGGAGTAAGCATGTTATCACCATCACCTTACTCTTGTTACCACCTCTTTAGGGTCAGCTGCCCGCTCCAAGCTCCAGCCCCATGGTTGCTAACAAGGTCGGAGTCACGCAACCCCTTCCTTACATTCTTCAGTAAAAAAGAATAAATAAAAAATAATAAAGAAACACAATGTTTTTGGCTGAAAGTGCAGAGAAGAAAATTGATTGTAACTGTGAGTCCAAATAAACTTGTCTGCTCTTCGCTAGATACTGCAGGAGAAGTGGGGTAAATGAAGGCAAAGCCCGGGGATAAGTATGGACAACTTGACAAAACAATGAAGCAAACTTTTCTCACACATTTGAGAGCAAAGTGGCTAAAACGCAGCTACTGTAATAGTAGGATGGGACAGTGCTTTAAGATGCTTTCACAGAAGAACAGATTTGCCCAAATTTTCAGTCTTCACATTGCACATTGTTTCTCAGGCTGGATTTTTGGTGTCTCTTTCTTGGAGGGTGCATCTCCAGTGCTGCTCTTGGCCTGTAGAGTGAGTCCTTCTGCCTGCAGCAGCAGAACAGAGTAAAATACTGGCAAATACAGAATTTGTACAGGTATAATTCTTCTCATCTCAGCGTGGCCACTCCTGACATAGACCCTTAGTGACGGTGGAACCTGAACAGGGACTGGATCTCTGTTACTGTTTGCTGGCTTTGATGGGTGCTTCAGACGAGGCTCTGGACAGCATTGTCCCTTTCTAACAGAAGAGGGACATACAACGGAAGCCCTTTCAATGCGCCTGCCCCATGTCATGCGATTCAGGGCAAATACTCGACCACCCATTCAAACAACCTGGAGGAGCATTGCTGAGACACCAGCAGAGCGCAAGGATGAGGGCACCGTATTTGGCGAGTGCAAACTTAAAGTAAATATTTGAACAACAAACTGGAATTTAACCAACTCAGTGTTTTATTCAACAGGAAGGGATAGCTGAAGCTGGAATCAGGGTGATATAGAACATTCCAAGGGAAAGGAGAGAAAATAAACAAACAAAGCTATTCAAAATGGAAAGAGGGAGACATGAACCTCCTGAAGCTCAGAGAAAAATCACTTTCAGGTATGTGGGAAACAGATCTCTGGCTTGAGAAGAGATGTGGTTATAATTATATGATGACTCCACAAGGAGGGTTTGGGCAATGCCAGAGAATGACTGGAGTTAAGGCATCAGGAAGGAAGAATGGTTGGTTGGTTAAACACCAAGCCACAATCAGGTATCACTTAAGCTTGATGCCAGTCTTCAGGCCAAAAATAGAATCATAGGATCATCTGGGCTAGAAGGGACCTCCAAAGGCCATCTAGTCCAAGCCCCCCGCAGTCAGCAGGGACACCCCCAACTAGACCAGGATGCCCAGGGTCTCCTTGAGCCTCACCTTGAATATCTCCAGGGAAGGGGCCTCAACCACCTCCCTGGGCAACCTCTTCCAGTGCTCCACCACCC